>CM032326.1:15916446-17116446 GCA_019022515.1 Quercus aquifolioides | reverse complement strand
TATGGTATAAAAAAAAAAAAAAAAACTATAGTGAGTTTGTGATTTTTTTTTTCCACAATTGGTATTTACACAGCATGCATTTGGTGGATTTTGAACTCACGATTTCACCCTTCATTTATCACTATACTCTGTCATTGTTTTGGATTTAAGTTTGTACTATAAATTCCCTTTTGCTCTCTTTGTTATTTGAGTTTAAAAATAATAATTACACCACCATGAAGTGGTCTTAGGCCAAAAAATTAGGTACATTTTTTTAGATATTATATTTTGAGTATTCTTATTGAATTCAACCATAAAATTGTACTAATCAATACAAAAATAAATGGTGGTGTCATTTTCAAAGACAATAAATTTCAACTATGATTCATCAATTAATGCAACTTGAATTTAATGGGGAAACTTATAAGATACAGCTTCTAAAAATTTGTAACTAAGTTTTACCTTGCGTGTATCATACTGTTCGTATGTTTTGTTGTGTTTACTACTTCTATATAAAGAGTCTACCCCTACAACAAAGTTCTTGAATTCCACATATTCAAGTGGTCAAATCAAATAGACCTCAATTTCTTCTCATTGCTATTCACAACCTACAATATTATACCCATTAATCTAAGTGTATATGTGTGTAAATATTTCATTCTGAACACTTGAACCTCGGCCCTTATCCCTCACACTCCACAGGTACTTATATTCAAGGTTTTCAGACCCGGACCGTTCATTGAACCGTAAAAGGGAGAGGTTCAAGGGTTTTAAGGTCGAACCAAGGTCGAACCGGGGTCGAACCGTGATGACGTCATAATTAATTTAATAATTATTTTAAATATATATAAAAACATTAAATTAATAAAAAAATAGAAAAATTAACTAAAATAGTCTAATTCATTTAGAGAAGCTTATTTCTAAAAAATACATAAAACTTACAAAAATATAGTACACAACTACACATTGTTACACATTGTGCATAAACTATACATTGTTTCTCATAACTACACACTCTGTGCATAAACTGTATGTATAAACTGTGTGCATAAAACATTGTTAATCCAAACATAAACTGTACAAACACTGTATGCATAAACTGTGTGCATTAACAGTGTTTGTTAATCCAAAATACAACTACACATTGTTTCTCATAGTACAACCCTTTTGCTCTCTTTGTTATTTGAGTTTAAAAATAATAATTACACCACCATGAAGTGGTCTTAGGCCAAAAAATTAGGTACATTTTTTTAGATATTATATTTTGAGTATTCTTATTGAATTCAACCATAAAATTGTACTAATCAATACAAAAATAAATGGTGGTGTCATTTTCAAAGACAATAAATTTCAACTATGATTCATCAATTAATGCAACTTGAATTTAATGGGGAAACTTATAAGATACAACTTCTAAAAATTTGTAACTAAGTTTTACCTTGCGTGTATCATACTGTTCGTATGTTTTGTTGTGTTTACTACTTCTATATAAAGAGTCTACCCCTACAACAAAGTTCTTGAATTCCACATATTCAAGTGGTCAAATCAAATAGACCTCAATTTCTTCTCATTGCTATTCACAACCTACAATATTATACCCATTAATCTAAGTGTATATGTGTGTAAATATTTCCTTCTGAACACTTGAACCTCGGCCCTTACCCCTCACACTCCACAAGTACTTATATTCAAGGTTTTCAGACCCGGACCGTTCATTGAACCGTAAAAGGGAGAGGTTCAAGGGTTTTAAGGTCGAACCAAGGTCGAACCGTGATGACATCATAATTAATTTAATAATTATTTTAAATATATATAAAAACATTAAATTAATAAAAAAATAGAAAAATTAACTAAAATAGTCTAATTCATTTAGAGAAGCTTATTTCTAAAAAATACATAAAACTTACAAAAATATAGTACACAACTACACATTGTTACACATTGTGCATAAACTATACATTGTTTCTCATAACTACACACTCTGTGCATAAACTGTATGTATAAACTGTGTGCATAAAATATTGTTAATCCAAACATAAACTGTACAAACACTGTATGCATAAACTGTGTGCATTAACAGTGTTTGTTAATCCAAAATACAACTACACATTGTTTCTCATAATACAACTACGTGTACAACCTTGTTTCTCATAATAATGTTTTCCAAGTTACAGTACACAAACACAACTAAACATTGTTTCTTACAAAAATACATAAAAACTTATTTCTAAAAAACAATAATAAAACTTCAAACTCCAAGTTACACACTGTGTCTTCAAACTTCAAACTTCAAACTTCAAACAATAAATATAAACACAATTGTGCTTGCAAACAAAAATTGTAAAATATACTTATCATAACTTTAATATCCAACACTCCAGATTTATTTGCTCATAAAACACTAATAATATCCAACTTTGAATCATTTTCAAATGACCCAAATCAGTGTATTAGTAACGAGTGCGAACTTTGAAACAGGACTACCACCGATATCAAGAACCAATTATAAAACTTTGAAACCTTTGAAGTCAATTTTTTTAAGGTTATTCAACTTCTTTCTAGGATGATTACAGGATGAGCAGCACGGTTCACAATAAAAATTTAGCACATTGAATGATTACAGGATGATCTGGTCTATAGCCAGCACCTACATTCAATGTGCTTGCCCAGTAAAGCAATAAGTTAAGAGCCCAATGAAATGATCAAGAAAAGTGGTCCTCAATTATAGTTCTAAAAAGAATTTAGTCTCAAGAGTGGGTTCTCAATACAAGCCAAAACTTACCAAAGAACTTATTTCTACTGACATTCTAAGGCCGGAGATAGGTACTTATATCTCCATAATTAATTCACAATAAAGAGAACTAAAGTAAACTGTATGCTGCCACAACAAATACCTTTCTTTTTGTTGCATTAGTATAGACACTAAACAGCTAATACATGCTAAGACATCCAACTCCAACCTAGACATGATCCATTTTCCTTCTCCAAAATCCATAAGGCTATAACCCTCCAAGACTTCACCTACATTCAATGTGCTTGCAAACTCTCAAGATTGAAGCATAAATATAAACACATTTGTGCTTGCAAACAAAAATTGTAAAATATACTTATCAGAACTTTAATATCCAACACTCCAGATTTATTTGCTCATAAAACACTAATAATATCCAACTTTGAATCATTTTCAATTGACCCAAATCAGTGTATTAGTAATGAGTGCAAACTTTGAAACAGGACTACCACCGATATCAAGAATCAATTATAAAACTTTGAAACATTTGAAGTCTTTATAAAAGTTCAAGACCTACCTTGAAAAGGCCAATATCAACGAGATTCTATTTTTCATTACGAGGTCCGAAGCAAGGACAAAGAAGAGCTATAAATATATACCACCACTTCAGATCAACTTTTGAATCATTTTCAAAAGACCCAAATCAAGGTAAAAAAAAATAACTCATTATCATCATCCACAATCAACTTGCAAATATTAACAAAGAAAAAGCAGATTAGAGGTAATAAAGTACCAAACGACGGCGACGGCGACGAGGCAAAGACGAGAGAGTGATTGAGAGAGTGAGGAAGATATCTGGGCTGAGCTGCGACGGCGATGAGGGAGAGAGGCAGAGACGAGAGAGTGATTGGATCGAGAGAGTGAGGCAAAGACGAGAGAGTGAGGCGAGGGTTTCAGATTCAGAGTGATTGAGTTGAGAGTGATTTTTGTTTTCAGGTTATGCTCCATTGCTCCAAACGACGCGTATAGGGAAAAAAAAAGAAAAAAAAAAGGGAGAAACGACGCAGTTTAAGGCTTGAAAGAAGCCAACCGTTTGAACCGTGACCGGTTCACAGAACCGAACGGTCGGACCGCGGTCCAGACGGGTCCATGCTTTTTTCGCATGGAACGGTTCTTCACCTTAAACGGATTGTGAAAGTGAACGGTTCACGGGTTTTTCGGTCGGACCGTACGGTCCGATCCGGGTTTAACAACCTTGCTTATATTTGTGGAGTGACCATCACACCAAAGATCTGCGGTGGTTTTTTTTTTTTTTTATCAAATATTTTATCATTTTTTTTTCTTTTTGATGCTTGAGCATACCTGCAATATTAATTGCTTTTACATATATCAGGAATTTTCCTTTTCAGGCATGAATTTTTTTGGGGTTGGAGAAACAAGCCATGTGTCACCAAAAAAAATGTGGGCACCATTTCAACAAAATAAATTCGTTTTCCAAATAATTAGATTAAGATTTGCAAATGCTTTTAACACCATTGAGATTTGAGATCCAGGGCCATGTTTGTTTATGTTATCTTTCTTGTTTATCTTTTTCCCTATCATCCTTGCCCTACAATTTCTTAGAAAACCATGTTTTTGTCGTGTTGCATATGCACATGATGACCACACTATCTTATTTGGTTCTCGCATTGTGTTTTTAATCGATGATACTTTCGCAGGAAAATTTTATCCTATTCTTATGTGCTTTCTTATTGTTTAATCTAACTATTTCTTGTTTATTCTTGCTAATTTTATAGTCAAGATTTCTATTTTTCACAAATTTTTATAATGTAGAATGGATGACAAGAATTCTTGATCCATTGTTAACTTTCTTTTTTAAATATAACTTGCTCCAGTGATAAAATGGGTGGGATGGATTGGGATTGGATACTCCATTAACAAGATTCAAATCTTTTGCCATTTTTTTTAAAGAAATATTTTTTACAAGCTGAACAATTATTGGACAGAAAATGTTAGAGATTCAAACTTTATTACATAAAAATTTATAAACGGCTAATATGGTGAATGATTATTAGTAAATAAAAAAAAATAATATTAGTAGTGGACTCAGATGAAAACCAGTAAGAAATTGGTCACAACAATAGTTTGTAAAAATATTGTAAAATAGTTTGTGGCTGTATATTACTCTTATTAATTGGAGCAATAGAAGAACTTTTTATTAGAACTAATTTATTGGCAATCAATTTCCCTTTCTTTTTTCAGTTTTCATTAATTTCACATTTGTACTAATTTTACATATTATATTACTTTGCTTCTCAATGAGTATAATAATTTCATTTGATCCAACGATAGTGACTCCAAGAATGTGTACTGTTTGTTTTGTCAAAAAGTATATCAGCAACAGTGCTTTCAAATTTTATATGGTAATAAAACGCAGTCAGTTATGTAATGGCTAAATTAGTGGAATTTTGATGTAACAAACCCCTTGGGAATAGAGTAATTAATGTGAATTGGTGTTCTTGCACGAATCCCTGTTGTTGGCACCACAGAATAAAAAGATAAGTACTGTTAACTTTTCAGTCTGCAGTTTTTAAATTTTTCTAGATTCCTTGGTCGAGCATGCGTACATGGGAACAGTCTATATATTTGTCTATGTGCGCATATGCAGAAGAAGTTTATCCCATGATCCTTGCTTTTACTACTTCAACTACTACTACTGTTACTGTTGTTGTTGTTGTCATCATTTTTGGTGTTGCCATGATTTTTTTCTATTGTCTAGACAACCTAACCTTATCTCCTATGCATATATATCATATTTCAATTTGATTAAAATTTCCTGAAGGGACACCCCAGTGTAACTTTCAACACGATCTGCTACTGCTAAATTACCACCCAAATCAGGAGCCAATGAGGAGAACGACTAGTTGGAGAGAGCTGACCATTTTCCATTCGAAATAGTAGGATTGCATTGCATTAATTCCTTGAATCTAATACGAACATCAGATACATATAGGAATAGCTTTCACCAGTGTTATCATATAGGATTTGCATGCCTAGCTAGCATGGTGATTTGCAGTAATTGGATGTGAGACTCACATGTTAGGAAAATAATCACATGCATAAGATATATGTATTTTCACATTCATCCCATATATTGTTACTAGACCAACTTTAACTTCTTTGAACGTATAGATAGAATTTGTCTTAGTTCATTGGTGTTCATGTTGATTGTTGGACTAAGATAAAAATGATATTTTAATCCCAATAAATTATATAAACAATTATGAAAAATATTGTGTTTGTTTAGCGATAGTGTTTTTGTTTTGACATGAATTGATATGGACGGGAACCTATAGCATGCAAAGATAACAAATTCACAATGTGAACATAGGAAACAAGGAAAAGTGTTATATGACAAGGCAGCTGAATCCTCGCCAAAAAGGAGAAAGAAAAACAAAGCCATGGCAGCTGAGTGGAGCTCTTCTTTTCTTTGGTTGAAAAGAAAATTGCAAAAGCTCTCCTACTTCTCCTACAGAGACTTGCTTTAAACCTTTGTCAGAATCACCAAAATACTAGAGGGAATATGCCCCAAACTCCAATGCAAATGACTTCTCCACCACCAAAGATTTTGCATGAAAACAAATATAAGTGCCCACTTTCCCATGAATCTTGGTGCTTTTCCTGGCCTCTTTCATTCCTTTTCTCTCTCTCCAAATATATAATGGCCTTTCTTTTGTGTTCCACTTTGTGTGCACTGTCCAAGTAAAGTGACACCCTTTTTTTCTTTCTTTCTGCATTTCATGGACATGCATGCGGATCATGACATGTTTATCAGGAAATTTCTGCGTAGTTGTTCATGGTTTAATATGATAAACATTACGACTGTCTGAGGTTATGACTTATGACCATGCACTCTTCACCCATGGTTCAGTTTCTACGTGTCAAATTGCACCCCACAGATTCATTTGCTTTAATTTTGACATGTAAATAAACTAATGCATTTGCATTTGGTGCTAACTTGCTGATATGAGCCTAACTTTACTAGAAGAGAAAAAGGTAGAAACTTTCAGTTATAAAGACATATGGTAGATAAATTATGCAGGTGGGTTGCCCATTAACCTCCCACTTAGCACTTACAACCTTGACCATATTAAGCCCTCTACTCTCTCATGACCATATTAAGACATAAAGTGATTGCTACTCATCTTTTCATTTTTTTTTTTTTTGAATTAATTAGTTAGTTGGTTTTGTTTTTTGGAGTGAGATGCTTCAGTAACAGGAACAAAATGTCATTCACACTCTGATAAACCCAGACTGTAAGTTCTAAATGAATACAAAATAGATATAATTATAACTCTAAAGAACAATGCTACACACAATATTTTTCATAATAAAGTTTACACCTTGTTAGTTTTTAGACCCCTGAGAACACAATGTTAAACTAGATTTTATATCCAAGTTCTTAATTAGGTAAATTATATATGCAAGCCTTAGGTTTAACAGTATATCAATCATATCATGTAGTAGCAAATTTAAATAACACAAGATATGATGACTTAGAAAAACTAATGAAACAATTCAATTTCAAGATAAAAAATCTGAGGGGGAATGATCCCAAGAAGAATAATCCACTATATGAAATAGAAGTTTACAGTCAAGAATATGAATTTGTAGTAAATTTAACTATGATTATCAAACCTAACTCTGAAACCCTCAAACTTCTTTGACGTGGATCTGCTCCAACATGAACCTCCAGTTCACGCTTTAGATCTTCAATATAAACCTCCAGTCTACGACTCTAAGACCACCCCTAAAGGTTTAGATCCAGCACCTTTGATGATTGGTATGCAACAAGTTCAAATTTATCGGTTCTAATAGTATGTAGATTAGTTTTTCGGTAGTGATTTTGAAAGGAGAAGATACAAAATCTTTTAGATCTCAAAAGAGAAGCTTCAAAATCTCTTCAAAATGTGTCTTAGAGTTTTCTTTATATACTTAGTGAAGTAGATCTAAAACCCTAATCATTTGATAGGTTAATGGGCTGTTGGGCTGAAATTAAAATTCTGTAGAAACACAATTTGATCGATCGAACCATCTTCTCGATTGGTCGAGCTTGACATATTTCAAAATCCTGAACCTACAGCTTTCTTGTTCTTGTATTTTGACTTACAACACCTTGAGCATTGTCTAATCATACCTATAGACTTAGTAATATATATTTAAACAAGTTTGTGCTCACGGTTTACTAATTGTTCTAAATTTTTAGAACCTAACACACCTTTTGTGTTGCCAAATTATTATGGATTTTCATTTGAACCCATCATTAACTCTATTTTATTGTCAGTCATTTACAATATTTCACCTCCACAATTGTGAAATGATTTGCGAGAAAGATAGTGATTATAGATTATTTTTTTTTTTTGAAAAACGAGTTCAAATTTATTCGAGTATTTAACTATTTTCTCGAGTTTGTGCAATTCTCCCATCCCACACAATGGTTATAGTCTTATAGATTTTTTAAACTTCCATTCATATGTATGGCAACCGCACCATTTCATTAATTAATGCATTATTGCTGTATATTTCCTACAACAACCAATAATAACATGGTAAACGTTTAATTTGGTAGATCGAAGTGGGCTATTCGAGTTAGCCAAGAAGCCCATCATTGTACCCCCAACGCACCTGATTTATGAAGTACCGCACTACCTAGTGGCTTTCAAGTGAATTTTGTTTTGTACTTCCCTTCCCACTCTGGCTAGGTTTCTAATCAAACAAACCATGATTACTCTTTAGTCACCATGCTAGATATCCAAGGACACTTTGTGTTGTCAAGTCAAAGGACAGAAGATGCTGATTCCTCACTGAACCCAGCATATATGCTTTGATAATATATAAAAATTTTACTGCTTTGTGGATGCTATAATCTTGCTCGTTCATCACCACTTTTTGGTTTCAATAAGTCTACTGCACAATATTCTTTACAATGCTGTTGTAATTGGTGTATTAGGAGTGGATTCGGTAAGACCGAACTGACTGATATTGTTTCGTTCAATGAAAATGTTTTGTTATATCCAATGGTAATAGGGATTTAGAGCATTCACATCAGTGTGTGTATTTTACACATCTATTTTTACACTAAAAATCTACTTTTTCTATTTTACACTACCATTTTTACAAAACACCCATATCAGTTCATTTATTTTACAAGTTATTTCAATAAAATATTCATTCTTCTCATTTTTTATTATTTCCCTCAACTGACTCTTATATACGCGCGTTATCTCTCTCTCTCTCTCTCTCTCTATTCATTTTTGCTGAACAGCTCTCTCTCTCTTCTACCTTCTCTCATTCTTTCTCAAAAACTACAACCCAGATCAGTTCTTCACCGGGTCCTTACTTCACCGGCCAAACCGAGCTTCGGCGACCCACAAACCGAGCTTCACGGCGACCCACGAACCGAGCTTCACAGACGGCTGAACCAAGCCCCGACGACCCAAGAACCGAGCTTCACGGCGACCCACAAACCGAGCTTCACAGACGGCCGAACCAAGCTCCGACGACCCACGAACCGAGCTCCACAGACGGCCGAACCAAGCTCCACAGACGGCCGAACCAAGCTCCGGCGACCCAGAACCAAGCTCCGGCGACCCAGATCGTGTCTTCATCGGCCGATCCACGAACCAAGCACCACAAGCACCGATCTATCTCTCCGTTGGTTTGTCTGTGTGGGTTTGTTTGTGCGTGGGTTTGTTTGTGTGGATGTGTTTGTGTGTGGGTGTGTTTGTGTGCATCTGAGAAAAAGAAAATGTGTTTCTGAGGTAGTTGTGCATCGGAGAAGAGAGAGAAAAATTGGGGCGAATGGAAATCATTAAAATAATAAATACACGAGCTACAGTACCCGTGTATATTTACACGGGTACTGTAGCTCATGGAAATATATACATGATTTTGCCCATTTTTACACCCACTGATGTGGGTGTTTTTTTGCTCAAAGTGTATAAAATTTACACTGTACATCTATTTTAGAAGATTTTAACTGATCTGATGCGAATGCTCTTACTAATGTGTCTCCTTAGGACATATATTGGTAATTTATTTTAGAAATTGTTTTATATAAAAAAAGAAAAAGTAATTCACTATTTTAATAGCTTTTTCAATTTCTTATAAAAAACTTTTTCAATTTCACATTAACCGGGCCCATGATGATATTTTTTTTTTTGAGACAAAGCTAAGCGAAGTATTATTAAAAAAAAAAAAAACAAACAAAAAAACAAAAACAAGTTCAAGGCAAATCCGAGTGGAATACATCTTCCACATCCTCGGGTAGAGATTTTACCCAAACATTAGTGTCTGCAAAGAAAACTATTTTTTTAGCTAATCAATGAGCTAACATATTCCCCTTTCGTCGAACATACTGGAATAAACAATGTACCTCCAAGTCTCACAGCTTCATCAATGATGTGACCAAACAAAGTACGACAGCGACCAGAACCTTTCAAAGCATCAAGAACTCGACTACAATCCCCTTCAAAAATCACTTCAAACAAACATAGCTCTTTAACAAACATCATAGCCCTTCGAGCCGCCATTGCTTTAGCCATTTCTATGGACTGAACCGAACCATTATTCTATCTCAACGCTCCAATGATCTGCCCAGAACAATCACGAACAACTACACCTACTGATCCAGATTCTTCAAAGAAGGCTGCGTTGAAGTTTGCTTTGTAATGAACATCAGAGGGAGGAGACCAATGCACCCGGGGATGACGCAAAGGCTCACTCTGCTCCTGAGGATGAACCTCCCAAAACTCAACAAGTAACGCCCTTACCCGATCCCCCAATTCATGCAACGGCCAAATTGATTAACGCTCTCTCATCCTGTTACAGTACTGCCACAAACTCCACTTCACAATAGCAAAAAGCGCAATACGGAAGCCTGAGCCATGAGCGAAAAGAACCTCCAAAAGCTCCATAAAAGACCTGCACTTTGCGTGAACCAAAAAAAGGAAACCCAGATTCGACATCCAAACCGAACGAACCTGATCACAGAGCCATAAAGCATGTAACACTGATTCCGAATGGTCACCATAGCCATCACAAATATTACCAACTGGGATGTGCTGAGCCACCAAGTTCTGTTTAGTGGGCAATGAATCCTTTGTAGCACGCCACAAGAAGTGCCTAATTTTATTAGGAACCCGAACCTTCCAAATTTTCTTCCACACCGAACCAACACAATTGGAAGCAAAAGAGCTTGGCAGAGACAGATTCTCATTGGCAACAAGCATTTAGTATGCACTCCTTACACTATAAGCACCATCAGAGGTTAAAGGCCAAATCAAACTATCCTCCTCCCCATCATCACAAACCTGGATTTACGCACCATATCCGCTTCCCATGATAAAAAAATAGCTTGCTAGGCGCCCTGGGTCCTAAGTCCTTGTACCAAGAATAAACAAATCACACACCCTACTAACAGATGTGTTGGAGTGGGGGAATATGATTTTACTATGGTGAAGGTCTGGCAGCCACCTATGATGCCATACATCAATCAATTGTCCACTACCTACCCTCCAAATCACACCTTTCTCAATAATCCCACGTGCATTCAAAATACTCCAACATGCATAAGAGCACTTAGGGTGAACTGGGGTCTCAAGAATATTACCATTTGAGAAATACTTTGCACTAAAGACTTAAAAGAGGAGTGTATCCCGATGATGAAGAAAATGCCAAACCTGTTTTGCCAATAAAGCCTGATTGAACTTCTAAAAATCTTGAAACCCCATGCCACCAAGTGATTTAGAAGAACATAAGGAGCTCCATTTAACCCAATGAATTTTTCTCGCATCACCACTACTCCACCAAAACTTTTGAATCATGGCTTCAATATCTTTACAAAGGTCCATCGGTAGCTTGAAGACACTCATGGAATAAACCGAGATAGATTGAACCGCTGCCTTGATCATGACTTCCCGCCCTGCTTGAGACAACAACTTTTCCTTCCAACCTTGCATTCGGCCCCAAATCTTTTCTTTGATCTGAGTAAAACACACTTTCCTATTCCTACCTACAAAAGAGGGCAACCCCAAATATTTCTCATAATGTCTGATGACCGGAACACTAAGAGCCACTTTGAGAGCCTCCTGAGTAGCTTCATTTGTATTCCTGCTGAAAAAGAAAGTAGTCTTCTCCTTGTTGATCATTTGACCTGAAGCAGTCTCATAAAGGCCAAGCAACTCCTAAATTTTATTACACTCCTTAAGAGTAGATCGACAAAAAATTAAGCAATCATCTGCAAAAAATAGGTGAGTTAGTTTAGTCCCATTTCTACAAAGAGAAAAACCGTGAATCCCTCGTTCAGTTGCAACATTTCGTAAGAGAGCATTCAACCCTTCAGCACAACAGAGGAACAAACAAAGGGAAAGAGGATCCCCTTGTCTTAAGCCACGAGAGGGAACTATCACACCCTTTGGTTCACCATTCACAAGAATAGAATATGACACAGTAGTAATACACTCCATAATCAAAGCCACCCATGTATCTGAGAAACCCATCTTCAAGAGAATTTTTTCAAGAAAAACCCACTCTACCCTATCATAAGCCTTACTCAAATCCAATTTCATAGCCATAAACCATTTCTTGCCTGTACAACTAGTCTTTATATGGTGTAAAGACTCAAAAGCAATTAAAATATTATCAGTAATCAATCTATCAGCAATAAAAGCACTATGGGTCTCAGAAATAATAGAGTTTAGCATAGGCTTGAGATGGTTTGCAATCGCTTTGCTAATAATCTTATAAATCACATCACAAAGGTTTAATAGGTCGAAAATCAGAAACCCTTTCAGGATTATGGACTTTAGGGATCAAAGTAATAAAAGTATGGTTTATAGACCTAAGGATAGACCTCGAATTTAAACAAGATAACACGGCCTGAGAAACATCCATACCAATATCAGTCCAGTAAGTTTGAAAAAATAAAGGCGGCATACCATCCAGATCAGGGGCTTTAAGTGGAGCCATCCCCTTAATTGCTTCTCCCACCTCCTCACTTGTGAAAGGTCTATCAAGTTCTGCTCTCATTGTTTCCATTACTACAGCATTCACCCCATCCAACACACGATCTAAATCCTGTGGATTTGAGGAAGTAAAGAGATTAGTATAAAAATCATTAAGAGGGCCGAAAATACCTCCTCATCCTCTTGCCAAACCCCATTCCCATCACACAACCCCTTAATGAAATTCTTCCTCTTCCTTTGAGTAGCAGTCCCATGAAAAAACTTAGTATTCTGGTCCCCATTCTTCAACCACTGAACCCTAGACCGTTGGTGCCACATTTTCTCCTCTTTGTCATATAATACATTCAATTCCTTTTTTAAACGAACCACCTCCTCATGATCCCCAGATCTAACCAAAACCTCTTCAGCATGCCACAATTGCTCCTTCACTTGCTTGATCTATTTTTTAACATTGCCAAAGTGGTCCCGACTCCAAGATTTCAACCGTTTCTTACACCTTTTTAGGTTGAGAAGTATAGTTTTTGTGGGATTCTTTTGTGGTGTATGTATATATTGTCCAGAAAGTCCAGACACCTTGTTCTTGCCACAACTCTGATGCGATTGACCATAAATAGATAAGAAAAAATAATTGATTTATGCGAAAGTGATTTTTTACTATTCAAAATTGATTATTTTAGTGAATTGTGACAAAAATTATGGCAAATTATGTGATTTTAGAATAATTCATATTTTGGCATCGATTCATCAGGCCAACCATTAGACCAGAGAATTCTCTCTGTGAAGTAGTAGGGATGTGCACTAGGATCCATTTTGACGTGAGAGGGAAAACTTAAAAAGGTAAAAAGTTAATAGGTTAAAAAAATTAACTTTCAATGTCAAGCATTCAAAATGTTATTGCATGGGTCTATAATGGCACCCGATCTCAATCCGGAACCACTTCTTTGAAACCAATAAGTCTACTGCACAATATTCTTTACAAAGCTGTTGTAATTGGTGCATTTTAGTAGTGGATTCGGTGAGACTGATGTTGTTTCGTTCAATGAAAATGTTTCGTCATGATCTCAGCAAAAAAAAAAAAAAATGTTTTGTCATGATAATATTAGTCTTTAGCTTTTCATGTTATTTGTTTATTATTATTATTATTTTTGGCTGAGAAGTAGGGACTGTTTGGTAAGTTAGTTCAAACAACTAGTTTTATTGTTTAAACACTGAAAACTGCGGGTAAAAAAAAAAAAAAAAAAAAAACGTTTGGTAAGAGATTTCATCGTTTCTCATTTTAGGGTATTTAAATACTGAATTTAAAAAACTTCTCCTACTAGTTTTCAGTTTTCCAATAATATTACTCAATGACACTTTTATAAATATTCAGAAAAATATAAGACTTACTTGGTAAGACATAACATAACAATATCTTCCTCTCACATGCATACCTCATCTTTTTCTTTACACTTTTGTAAATATTTAAAAAAATGTGGACCTACTTGATAAGATGTAACATAGCAACATCTCTCTCTCACACATGCACACCTCATCTTTTTCTTTTTTTATTCTCTCTCCTTTCCTCCCTTCTCTCTCACGTGTACTCCTCTAATAAATATTAATAAAATAATTGTACTTATTAGAAAATTACCACTTAAAAAAATATCTATATATACATACAAAATACACAATTATATCACATTTTAAAATATATTATTTGAAACATGGTACTAAACACATTTTTTTTTTGCATTATGAGTACTTTAAACACGTATTTTCAAAACACTTTTTAAACTATAATTTTCACATCATTTTGAACAACAATACTTGAAAACTACTACCAAACAAGCCCATAATTTTTGTGGGAGTCTTAAAAGCCAATTGGGGTATGTCTGCTGACTAGAAAGAGATCTAATTTGATACCATCAAATAGGTTCATATCTTAGCTTCAATACGTTTTGTTGATTTTGTTGATTTTTTTTTTTTTGGGAGAATATATGTTTTGTTGATTACTCAAAAAAAAAAAAAAAAAAAAGGTTTGAGTCTAGTGCTTTAATGCGTTGGACTTGACACAATTTGGTCACATGTCTAAAATCAACCTCATGTCCTCATCGTGTCTAGTCCAGAAGATGCATTTTTTTTTTGGTCTGCTCCCACCCACCAAAAAATAAAAGAGCTTTATCAGCAGATGCATTGTGCATGCTAATTAGTAATTATCATGGTTTCATCATCAACCCACAGATTAATTGCAGCAGATGTATTATAAATAACATACGAAATAATTGGAGCTAAATGTTATGGACTAAAAATCGAGCCAATAAAGAAAAATAGTGTACATGTTGGATCTTCCTAGACAACTAAAGGCAGGCCCAAGTTGATATACTAATCTATTTTATGGATAATTGGCAACCAAAAAGGAAAAAAAAAATATATATATATATATTAACATCGTTATGATTTCATTTTTAGGGCAGTCACATAGGTAATATTATTATTATCCTTTGTTTGTTGCAGTAAGTAATGTTAGTGGTGGTAAACGTCGGATTTTAAGTTTACACTTTATAATAAACTTGCAGCAAGAACTATCATCAAACGTTGAGATGGCCGAGTTGGTCTAAGGCGCCAGATTAAGGTTCTGGTCCGAAAGGGCGTGGGTTCAAATCCCACTCTCAACATTTTTTTTTCCTCAATTTTTCATTTATCCACTTGATTGGAAAACCAAAAAATGCCCATTCCTTTTTAAAGCTACTTCATGAAGTTTAGAACTGCCAAACTCTCAGTGCCATATTGTATGAAACAGAAATTAAAAACTTTTTCTTTTTGGAGATTGAGTAGTGCAAGGTTGAAATGGATCAAAAATTGAGTCCTTAGAAGTACATTCGGATGGGGGTAGCCAACATTCACTACTCACCTGTATTCTTCTTATCAATAATTGAGTCCTTACAAGTACGTTTGTGTAACCAGAAAATGTTAAACTAGAAAGTGAACTCTAACAAGAAAAACCCATTTTCAGCCATAATAAAATTGGGGGATCACTTCCTTCACTCACTGCATCTCAGTCATGTTTCTTTAGTAAAATTCCTTTCGTTCAAAATTTTTTTTTGGGGTCCAAGCTTCGCTAGATTTCACATGCTCCCATCTTACCTAATCTGGGTCAATAGACTTGGGCTGAGTCTGAAGATAGGAGCCCACGTTCTTTGGGTCAGGTGAGTCACTTTTATGCTCAAGCTGACCCTTTAAACTTTGCTTGGGCTGCTAAACTTGGTTAAATTGTCATCACTTGATTGACCCCGCCCAACCAAATCCACTCAAATTATTGTGCAAGTTAAGAAGTCTAAGGCCCAAAAGAAAAACCTAATATGCTTGCTACTCCAGGTGGAGAAGTCTAAGCCCAACTGCCGAACGCAAATAATTACACAAGAAGTCAACAACACTCACAAACATAAACAAAGTCTCTCTTTTTGATAAACCACATAAACAAAGTCTCTCGTAAACACAAACTATCTCACAAACATCACACAAACAAACTCACAATCCCAAAGCCTCAATACACTCAAATACTCAATAGCTCTCTCACACTCATACAATGAATGAGCACTCAAACTATTTTTCGAAGAAACTCACTTCATGTTCTTTTAAGAGTCTTCTCCTCCCCATTGGGAGGACCCTTGATAAAAGCCACTAAATCATTTGTAGACAATAAAAACTATGTACCTTCTCTAATCCTAGATTGGGCATTTCAGAGAATACGACTGCTTATCTCAATAAATAAATAAATAAATAAGGAAGGAGACAGGACCGGCTTTAGCATATAGGCAACTAAGGCAGCCACCTAAGGCCCCAAATAAAAAAAGGTATCATCTTATATTATATTATATTTTCATTAAGACTTATTTACCCTTTAACTTACATTAAAAAAAAAAAAAAATTAGCTAGTAAAATATATGCATTGAATATTAAAAAGGCACTGTAATTCAAAACACAGAAATCTAGTCTACTTTTTAATTTTTAAATAATAGGGATGGGTTTGGATTGCATTGAAAAGGAAAAAAATGCGCGTCTGCATTTTTTCTGTGGGTTTCATGCACTGTTCGCGGGACCCGCAAGTACAGATTTCAGCAAATTTTTCTTTAAAACTGGGTCCGACAGTACTATTCACACATTTAAAAATTATTTTACTACAATGTTTTTAGTTTTCAATTTTCAGTAATAAGCGGTATCCAAATGGACCCTAGATAAAGAATCTATAGACTCTAAACATCATCACCCATTTGTGACTTTATTTTTAAAGTTAAAAAAAAAAAAAATTAATTAGTTTTATTTTTCCCATTTCCATTGGGACCTTTAAAAAAAAAAATTCAAGTAATTTATTTGATTTTGTAATGTTTAAGTATATTTTCATTAGTTACCTTTGAGAATAATCTCTTTTTTGTAGTAGTACTAATTTATTCACTTATATGATAAATAAATTTTAAATTATGCAAGATTAGAGTATAAAGTGATTGCATCATTTAGTAAAGTTACAATCTTACTTTTGATTGTTCTAGACCTAAAAATTTTATTTTAGTTAAATTATAATTTTCTATTACAAATCGTGTTTCATTTATTTATAAATATTTTTTAAAATTATAAATGTTTACTAGAAAATATCCATTTAGATATTAAAAACTATAAAAAAATAAAAAAGAAAGAAGAAGGGAAAAGTAGAAAAACAAATTTAATCTCAAAAGGAATCTATAGATAAATTTGTTATTTATATTAAACAAGACACAACAAAAAATTTGAGTAAAAGTATAACAAATAAATAAGAAATCTATTAAAAATATTTAGAAGATAATAATGAAAATAGTTTTAATTAAATAAATATTATTTAATAAATATTTAAATATTATAAATAAAATAAAAAGCTCCACTTAGAGTTTTCGCTTTAAGCATCCGTTTGGGATGAGCTGAAAAATTCAGCTTATTTACATTTTTAGCTTATTTTTACTATTATTCATAAGTTCCACTGCACTTTTTGATATTATTTATGAGTCTCACTGTACTATTCAGCTTATTTTTTAACATATTTTCTACACTTTCAGCAAAAAAATTTCAATTTCAACTAAATAAGTTATTCTCAAATGGTACGAAGCCCCATTCAACTACCCTGGAAGGAGATGGTTCATAAAATAACTTTACACTAGTATCGACGACCTCCTAAGCAGTCAAAGAAAAAAAAGAAAGAAAGAAAAAGAATTTTCCACTAAGTACTTTAATCAAAATACAAATCGAGTGGCCAAGAATATGGGGTGGCTAATGCATTTCAACTAGCTTTGATCATACCCTTTTTAGGCTTAAGACAGTTCAGTTTTGGAGATGCATTCTTAACTAAAATAGTTAAATGTTTACTGTAGTCTACTAAAGATAAAGATCTTTAGATTTATTAAACTAAACTTGTGGTTTGGATTGATTTATACCAACCCTTGAGTCCATGGTCAACGGCTGAGATTGTGCCCTAAATACCAAAATTTAGCACTAAAACAAAGGGGTTTTCTTAACACTAAAACTTAATTACATGGTACTCTATTAAATAAATCTAGGGACATACCAACTTCACAACATATTGAAGTGATCCATTGTAAGTGGTGGACACTTTTTGCCCACCAATTTTCTTTTTCCATTGCTCACAATTGATTATTTCAGCAAATTATAAATTAGGTGTGTCCATAATATTATTATACCCTATTACTATAATCTAAGTTTGAGGAAATTATAACACCGCATACCCTTGGTGCGATGGTCGCTCCACAAGTATAAGTGCTTATGGGATGTGGGAGGCAAGGGCTGAGGTTCAAGTCTCCAGGAGGGAGTTTTCACATACATATATATTTAGATTCGGTTAAAGTATAATTTATATCTTGTATAAAAAAAAAAAAGTTTGAGGAAATTATACATATGATATTTCCATAAATAAGTTAATCGTCATTTTAAAGAATATCATATGTTATTGTTGTTTTGTAATACCATGTGGTCATAGGGCACTAAACCTTATTTACTCTTATTTAGTTATTTATACCCTATTTTGAGTTTTTTCGCAATACACAATTCTTAATAGCAAAGACGGATTTTTTCGTTATGCATATATAGGATGTTAGCCCAAACCGAACCAGGTTAACACACACACTCTCTCTCTCTCTCTCTCTCTCTCTCTCTCTCTCTCTATATATATATATATATATATAAGCTTACGTATGAGTTGAGGTCATGTTTGGCTGAAAGAAAAACACAACTACAACAACCACGACTATAAAAAATTAAATGGCAGAAATTCTTTGTGAAGATATTTTAAATTCTAAATTCTTTACAGAAATTTTAATTCACCATATGGAAAGAATAGCCATATATATATAAGCTTACGTATGAGTTGAGGTCATGTTTGGCTGAAAGAAAAACACAACTACAACAACCACGACTATAAAAAAATTAAATGGCAGATATTCTTTGTGAAGATATTTTATGTAGGTGAAGAATTTCACACAACATCTAATTGTATCCTACCGCGGAGCCTGGCGCGGTGCGGTTTTGTCCTCGTCCCCGAGTATGGCCCTAGCATGCAAGCGCTTAGCTTGGACAAGTGGAATCCCACATCGGTTAGAGAGAGCGCCCCACTACCCTTTATAACACTTCAGGAGCTTGGGTAGTGTACCACTACTCACGCGTGAGTAGTGGTACACTACCCAAGCTCCTGAAGTGTTATAAAGGGTAGTGGGGCGCTCTCTCTAACCGATGTGGGATTCCACTTGTCCAAGCTAAGCGCTTGCATGCTAGGGCCATACTCGGGGACGAGGACAAAACTGCACCGCGCCAGGCTCCGCGGTAGGATACAATTAGATGTTGTGTGAAATTCTTCACCTACAAAAAGCGCTTTTTGGGGTTAGGATGAGCCTTAGCTTGCCTCCGCCCCATCTAATTGTTGTCCGTCCGCGGTGCCAGGCGCGATGCGGTTTTTGCCCTCTTCGACCGAGTGCAGGACCAATAGCTTGCTTGTAATCCCACATCGGAAGGAGGAGCGCTCCCACTAGCCCTTATATGCTTCTGGAGCTTAGGCTAGTGTACCACTACTCACGCGTGAGTAGTGGTACACTAGCCAAGCTCCTGAAGCGTTATAAAGGCTAGTGGGAGCGCACTTCTAACCGATGTGGGATTCCATTGCGTCCAAGCTAAGCGCTTGCGTACTTAGGGCCATACTCGGGGCGAAGGCAAAAACCGCACCGCGCCAGGCACCGCGTACGGATAACAATTAGACAATGGGCTATAAATACAAGAAGGTTTGAGAAGACAAGGGTTGGTGAATTAAGGGAAGGAAGAGTGTAAACAGAGAGAGCAGAGTGAGGAATTGGGTCAGGTCCCCGAGAAGAGGAAATCGCCACAGTTGAGCTTTGGTGTTTAGAACGACCCATTGTGGGAAATCCAAACCCACCATATAAATAAGTTGTGAGCCCAAGTGAGGCCCAGCCCAACGGGTCAGAGTTTTTGGTGCGCACAATTGGCGCGTGAGTAGTGGTACACTAGCCTAAGCTCCAGAAGCATATAAGGGCTAGTGGGAGCGCTCCTCCTTCCGATGTGGGATTACAAGCAAGCTATTGGTCCTGCACTCGGTCGAAGAGGGCAAAAACCGCATCGCGCCTGGCACCGCGGACGGACAACAATTAGATGGGGCGGAGGCAGCTAAGGCTCATCCTAACCCCAAAAAGCGCTTTTTGTAAGGTAAGAAAATCCCTGAGGATCTCTCCCCACATCTAATTGTGTACTGATCGCGGTGCCTGGCGCGATGCGTTTTTGCCTTCGCACCGAATGCAGGACCAAGGGGCCACGGGCTTGCTGCTTGCGCAAGACACCGAGCTTTATATTGAATCCCACATCGGATAGAAAGAGCGCCCCACTACCCTTTATAACGCTGCAGGAGCTTGGGTAGTGTACCACTACTCACGCGTGAGTAGTGGTACACTACCCAAGCTCCTGCAGCGTTATAAA
The DNA here is from genome assembly GCA_019022515.1 of Quercus aquifolioides. NCBI lineage: Eukaryota > Viridiplantae > Streptophyta > Magnoliopsida > Fagales > Fagaceae > Quercus > Quercus aquifolioides. The sequence goes on along the minus strand of CM032326.1, from coordinate 17,095,716 downwards.
GGGTAGTGGGGCGCTCTTTCTATCCGATGTGGGATTCAATATAAAGCTCGGTGCCTTGCGCAAGCAGCAAGCCCGTGGCCCCTTGGTCCTGCATTCGGTGCGAAGGCAAAAACGCATCGCGCCAGGCACCGCGATCAGTACACAATTAGATGTGGGGAGAGATCCTCAGGGATTTTCTTACCTTACAAAACTTTTTGGGGTTAGGATGAGCCTTAGCTTGCCTCCGCCCCGTCTAATTGTTGTCCGTCCGCGGTGCCAGGCGCGATGCGGTTTTTGCCTTCGCCCCGAGTGCAGGACCCAAGAGGCCACGGGCTTGCTGCTTGCGCAAGGCACCGAGCTTTGGCTCGAATCCCACATCGGCTAGAAGAGCGCTTCCACTAGCCCTTATATGCTTCTGGAGCTTAGGCTAGTGTACCACTACTCACGCGTGAGTAGTGGTACACTAGCCTAAGCTCCAGAAGCATATAAGGGCTAGTGGAAGCGCTCTTCTAGCCGATGTGGGATTCGAGCCAAAGCTCGGTGCCTTGCGCAAGCAGCAAGCCCGTGGCCTCTTGGGTCCTGCACTCGGGGCGAAGGCAAAAACCGCATCGCGCCTGGCACCGCGGACGGACAACAATTAGACGGGGCGGAGGCAAGCTAAGGCTCATCCTAACCCCAAAAAGCGCTTTTTGGGGTTAGGATGAGCCTTAGCTTGCCTCCGCCCCGTCTAATTGTTGTCCGTCCGCGGTGCCAGGCGCGATGCGGTTTTTGCCTTCGCCCCGAGTGCAGGACCAAGCAAGCGCCTAGCTTGGACTTGTAATCCCACATCGGTTAGAAGAGCGCTCCCACTAGCCCTTATATGCTTCTGGAGCTTAGGCTAGTGTACCACTACTCACAGACGGCGCCAATTGTGCGCACCAAAAACTCTGACCCGTTGGGCTGGGCCTCACTTGGGCTCACAACTTATTTATATGGTGGGTTTGGATTTCCCACAATGGGTCGTTCTAAACACCAAAGCTCAACTGTGGCGATTTCCTCTTCTCGGGGACCTGACCCAATTCCTCACTCTGCTCTCTCTGTTTACACTCTTCCGTCCCTTCATTGACCAACCTTTGTCTTCTCAAACCTTCTTGTATTTATAGCCCATTGTCTAGTGGAGAGTCATAATTACTCGCCAGTAAGTGCAACCGGCGGTCCAGTGTGGTCGATGGTAAGTGGGTGGTTAGGTGGGAGTGGGAAGCGGTGACGGTGGCGTTGGAACTTGGTTCCCACTTCCACGATGGTTCCCGGCAGCGGTGCCTCTCCGAGGTATGACCGAGTAGATACAGGGCGGGATGTTCCGCGAGCTGTGTTCATCACTGCTCGGGCAGGGTCTGCCGAGAGACGATGTAAAAGCTGATCGTGGGCCTGCAGCCCGCTGGGCTCGGGGTGGGCCGCTAGGCAGAGGGAGACCGGCCTTATGGCCTTATACCCAGGCCAGGCCCGAGGCCCACTACGGGGCTTGGTTCGGGGACCGTACATTTTAAATTCTAAATTCTTTACAGAAATTTTAATTCACCATATGGAAAGAATAGCTATATATATTGGTTAAAGGAAAATCCACACATAAAGTGACTGAATGGAAAGAACCAGAGAATGACCGTATCAAGTTGACTAAAGATAAAAGTGACTTCTTAAAGAGATTTAACAACCAATTTGAACTAGACAAGGGAACTTGTCCTGAAAGTACTAGGTTCTGAAGGGAGGGTCAATGTTGTTTCCTGAAAGCTTAGCTCAACTGCGATCCTCCAAAAGTTGGTGTGAAAGCCTTGAAATCAAGACACCATGAAGGACTTTCATTTCTTTTCTTTTCCCTCGTTTCTTTTTTTAGGTTGGGAGAGACTATTTGACCACACGCTGCTTTTATTCTTTACTTTCCGAGCAATGATACACTACTGACTACATGTTCAAAAAATTTGACAATTTTACCGGGTTTTATTTGGGTTCATCATTCACATAAGTTTTTTTATCTATTACTAATAATCTACTACATTAGTGGGTATCAAATTTTTTGTGCCTAGACTTTCTTTTATTTTCTACTAAAATATACTTATAAGTTATAATCTCAACTCAAATTTCTATGTATGAGAATGACAGAAGCTAATTATATAAGTTATTTTCTGCACGTGCAAAGCAAAGAACATATATGTTGAATAGATTAGCTGGTGATGTGCCAACTGCCAACTATAAAAGACGGCTTTCCTTTTACACCAATGTTTGAAACTTTCCAAGCATGGACCCAGAGACCATTCAAACTCAGTGTGAGTTTAACAAGTACCATAGTTATCATAAATTTTTCTTTATTGAATCTCCAACCTATATGATTTTGTAATTTAGCATATTGGTTTGGAAGGAATGAGCAGAGGTCCAAGCGTGCATTGGGGGTGGTTGGTTTTGAGGTTTTTTCAATCCAATCTGACTTTTTCATAACTTTCTCGAATTGAGAAATTTTCAATTGTTTAATTGAAATCATTTTGTCATGCGTATTGTTTGAGCAGAAACCAATTTTTCTAAATACAGTCTCTTTTAATGTTATATTGCAAGTGGTTTGAAGTGGTTGTCTAAAGTAAAATATGACTTCTTCGATTAAAGAAAACTTTTTGTATGAAATGCAAGTAACAAATGAAAAATGAAAACAAGTAATTGAAATTCGAAGTTGCTGGATTGAAGTGAATAATCATCTCAACTCAACTTTCCAAGTATTGATCTAGAGACTATTCATGATTCACCATTCTAAGTTCTAACCCGTGTGAGTTTAACTAATAATTAGTACCATATTTATGCTTTATTCCTGAAAACTAGTTATCATAAGTTCTTCTATATTGAATCTCTATCAACTATGATTTTAATAGTTAAAACAATAATGATAATTATGATTTTATAATTTAGCATTGGTTTGTTGGGAATGAGTAGAGGTAGTGGTGTGTATGGCTCAAGTTGGGTAGGTTGTGTTCATTTCGACATGACTTTCTCCAATTAAGAATTTTTCAAACCAATTCATTGTAACTCTAAATGCAACCCAACCTGGGTTAGGTTGAGTTAATGTCGAACTAGAGTCATTTTGTTGTGTCTATTAATAAATTTATTTCCATCCAATTATTAAAATACATTGTTTAATCAATTATTATATTTTACATAATATTACAATTTCATCAAAACTAGGTTTTGAAATATTAAATTAAATCAAACTAGTACATTTACACCAAGTTTCAAAATTCAAAATAAATTAAACTAGCAAATTTAAATTATATATATATATATATATATATAATTATTAAAAGCATGAGTTGGGTCCTTGGCTAAAAAGAAAAAAAAAAGCGTGAGTTGGGTCGAGTTACTTGGGTTGAAATTTTTGTCAACACTCAAACCAAGCTTCAAAAAAAAATTATGACTCAACCCATTAACCTATGAATGGTCTTCAACAATTAATTTATTTCATTTGAATTAATTTAATTTTCAATATTTCACCTAGAAAATGACCATTTTGCTCTCAAATTACATAATGACCCATTAAGTTGTGAATTTTGCCCCTACATTAAATATGAAATTTTATGAACATGTAAGATAACAATTTTATCCTTGGATGTGTGAAAAAGACCATTTTGCCCCTTTCGATATTTTGCTTAAAATATAAGATTTTTTTTTTTTTTAAAGTTTGGTTTAGAAATATATATGTAATACTAAACATACCCTAACCCCCTTAGGTCTTGAACCTGAGACCCCACAACCCCTCGGTACTAAGTACCTAGGGAGGTGCCATTACTATTAGACTAACATTATCATTGTCAAATATTGCTATCAACCACTAAAGCAGAGTATAGAATAATAACAAGGAATCCCAGAAAGTAAATAATTGATGTAGCTTATGAGAGATATATACCAGTTAATTCAGTATTGCATTGTGATAATCAATCAGTAATATGCTAGACCGAAAAACCATTATTTCATGTTTGGATCGAACCGAGTACACATGGTGGTGCACAATCATTTTGTAAGAGAGAGCACTACAGGAAGAGATTAAGATGTGCCAAGCCAAGATTGCAGGCCAAGTTGTAGACATGTTCACTAAAGAAATTAGCACTACTAACTAGTAACTACCAAGTTCATAGAATTCAGGAAGTGGCTTGATATAATGACAAAAGAGGAGTTTGAAATTGTTGATGATAAGTGGAGTCAGTATTTGATGTCAAAGTTTCAAATCATCCATAATTTCTTTTGACATCATATTTCTCATTGATTAGTAGTAAGTTTCTTAGCCATATGTTCTTATTTGGAAAAAGATTTTTATGATCCTATATATAATTGAAGCAATTACACCATAAAACTCAAAATGCCCATTGTTTTGTGGACATTGAAAAGGAAAAGATAGACAAAGAAATGAAGAATGACATGAACGACCGGCCAGAAAAATGCCGACGTACATAAGCTATAGGTGGAATGGGCGTCATAGTCAAGTGTGGTAGCTTTCAACCACTAATAATAAGAGGCACATCTTCACCTACCACAACCCATTTCATCATCTCCTCCTTTCCTTACCAAACCCTCTTTTTCTCACTTTAACTTTATGTTTTCTTTTTTTTATTTTCCTCATTGTGTTCAATATGTTTTTAGTTGATTAAAACACTATTCTAATGAAAGTATTAGTGTTCACCTTATACTATAATTTATTCATTTTCAATGCTAATGATTAGGATAACAATTGTTTATCTTCACAATAATAATGGGATAAATATAAAACCCTGTTTATTTTACTGAGGAAAAAAGTTTGGTGGGGAAAATGATAGAAGAGCAAATTTGAGATATCTAAAAAAAATGATCATCTAAATATATAAGCCAAAAATGACTTCATTTTCAACATTAATTGTTTTTATTATTCTCTCTACGTGGTTTTCAAACTTACTTGGTTGGTTTGTGTAAAAGTAAGAATGTAGATGGAAGTAATACATAATGCCAATCTTGGGTCTTAAAGCTTGACTTGTTCTCCTTCATCAGGGCCAAATAAATAAAGCTTGACTTATTTGCGTTGTCATAGTAATCAAGCGTGAAGTTAAAAAATTTGCTTCACTTGGTTGGTGAGCAAAGCTTGGAAAGCTTCCTAATAAAGCTAAATGTGGAAATCCATTCAATTTAACGTGCATTTCTCAAGGTACTTTCATTATCTTATCACTTTTTATTTTTTATTTTTTAAGTGCTAGATCAAATGTGAAAGGAAGGCCTACTAGAATTCTAAAATCCTAGTGGATTAACTCCTTTATTGACTAGCTAATACCTTAAATAAAACATTAATTTAGACAAATTTAAAAGAGTATCGCATCTTACTTTCACATAATATATAGACATATGCGACACACTTTGTGCCCGTATCTAATATTCGATAATGTTTTTGACAACACATAAAAAGAAAGTTTGTGGGTATAACTTTTGTGTCACAACTTTAATATGATTGATTATGAGTGATATAATATTTAATCGGTGAGAAGATAATAGACAGCTACTTTCAGTCAACTACTGAGCATCCAATGCCTCAATAGAATATTTGCGCATAAAACTTTGCAGCCAATATAGCGGCAACGATGTACACTTTGATTTTACATAAATAAGAGTGGAGCCTAATATTAATGGGATATAGAGATAAAATGTTGATGAAGGCATATGCCAAATTAAACAATAAACCATAGAAATTCAGCCAAAAAGACATGGCTCCCACACAAAGATGCAAATATCTTAAAAGCTTCTTTCAACATTTGCTTATGAAATATATACTTTATACTGGAAATGTATGAGTCTTGCATGGAAAAGAAAATGATACGTTTATGCATAAGAAGTCCTGTATATTGACAGAAGGGTAATACCGTAACAGCACTCCATTTGATGCCTAAGGCCGAGGGGTATGTTTAGAACTCCAGTTCTTTCTCTTTCTCCTTCTTCTTCTCGTCTGAATCTATTATATACTATTTATAAGAAAATTATTCTCTTTGAACTGGACTTTTAAATGGTTCAAAAATACCCTTAAACCTTATTTTTAATACATAAAAAAATTGAGAACAACCCGGTAAAAATATATATTCAACTTCACTTAAATTTCCGACAAAGTAGAACATTCTTCTACCAATCCATGTTTTCAAAACAAACTTATCCATTTTTTTTAAAGGAAAATTATGACACTAAAAAAAAAAAAAAAAAAAAAAAAAAAAAACAAAAACCTCATTGCACGTGCAAAGTACGTATGATGAAGCTAGTTTATAATAATAATAATTGTAGGGGTGTTAGGCCCAACAATATATATATCTATGTACATATTGAGGCCAAGGGCCCAATTCGAGGACATGAAGTAGTCCGAGGAGAAGTGAATATTATCAGGGGAGTTCGTGTCAGTAAGTGAAGAGGTTAGTTTTGATCATAAGGGTCCATGAGGGTAATCCGAGGATGAATGCTTCCTCAGCTGAGCAAAGCCAAGGTCCAAGAGGGTGGTCCGCCGTCCAGGGCAACGTTCCAGGAGATTCCATTGATACGGATAAGCATCATAGAAGTGCAGGATAGGGGGAAGTCCTAAAATATCTAAAGAGAAAGCTACTATTACCGCATTGAATGCTCTGTAGCTAACTCTCTGGCCGCATTAATGAGGAAGTGATACTTGAACAGTAATTTTCAGCCTTATAGCTATTATTACCAAAGACTTAAGGAAGATGCTGATGAGATAAGGATTAACACCAGTAATCTACTCTACACGTAGAGGGTAGAGATGAAGGAAGGAAGAGAGTATAAAACAGAAAGAAGGCCCTGAATGAGAGGGATGGAGAAATAAAGAGAAAAACATTGTAGCAATCAAGAGCAGAATTTGTAATCAAACTTGAGAAAAATATATAAGAACTGATCTCCTCGGATCGTGCCGATGACGATTTTCTTTAGATTAAGCTAGTCTATCTTCATTTTCTTGTCATTTGGATCCACTTTATTTGTTGTCTAACTCATTAAAACTCAGTTTTCCAACCCACTCTCTACAAATTCATTGTATTGGACTCTTTGAGCCTAAACCCATCCATCCCTTGAGCTAGGGACCAAATTGTGACCTTACAATAATAATAATAATAATTGTATAGACCCAACTTGAGCTCCTGGCCCAAAAGGAGTATGAACTTAAGCCCAAATAGCTCAAAACAATAAATTTGTAGAGAGCGGATTGAAGAACTGGGTTTTAGTGAATTACACAACGAGCTAATAGATTTTAGTGATAAAAAGAAAAGATAATAGACGTTTACTAAAGAACAAACGTCCTCGGCCAAATCCGAGACTGATTCTAATATATTGCATTCAAGAATTGATTGCAATTCTGGTTCTAGACTGCTACAATATTTCTTTCTTGAATTGCCAATCCCCCTTCCTTCAGGGGTCTCTCACATTATATATCTCATTCCTGGTGATCTTGGCCCTCCATTTGTCAACTGTCCAAGCCACTACTCGAGTACCCGTCCCATCAGACACCCCTTTTAGCTCCCTGTGAGTTGCGGTGACCAAGGAAACACTGTTCAGGGGTCTTCTCCACATAAATGCGGCCAGAAAAGTAGCTGCAGTGCATTTAATGCGGAGGTAGCACATTTTCCTTAGATATTTTTGAGTTTCCTTCCTTCTCGTGTGTTTATGAAACATGCCTTTGACACCGGTGCCTCTATTAAGGCCATTTTCATTGCTAGAATGTGTATCGGAGCAATGTTCGTCGTGGCCGAAGAAATATTTATCCTCGGACCGCCTTCTACTCATTTCTTACTCATGAGGCATTGAGCTGGAATCTCTCAACTATTTTCTCTCCTTGGATATTCCAACGTTCTCGGATAAGGCCCAAGACCCAATATACCATTTTGGGTCTTGTCCCTACAATAACAATAATAATAATAATAATAATAATTATTATTATTATAGTTAGTGTGGGGGGTGAAAAGCCTCACCAAACGTATTGGGCCCAAGGCCCTATATGAAGACTACTGTTGGTCTGAAGAGATGAAAGTACTTGAGAAGAAGCCCATATAAGAGAAGCATGTCTGGGGATGAGTGTGGGGCACAGTCCGAGGAGGTATTCAATTGTCCGAAGATGCCATTATCCTCGGATCCGAAGAAGCGTGGTCAAACAGACGTCTGGGAAGTTCAGGTGAACCTCCTAACAGGTATAATGATGGGGATGAACCTCAGGCACACATGAGGATAGCAGGAACGGAGAAATATCTAGGAGACAAACTTCAACCACCACATTAAATGCACTGCACCTACTTTCCTGGCCGCATTAATGTGGAGAAGACCCCTGAACAGTGCACTCTCAGCTACCGCCACTCACACAAGGCTAAAAAGGATACATGATGGGACATGCACTCAAGTGGGCGTCTAGATGATGAACAAGTAGACGATGAAGATGAAGGGAGGAGGTACTATATAAGAGAGAAAGCCCTCTGATAATGGGGGATGGAAAAAAGAGAGTGAGAAAGGAGAAAACTCCATTACTATAGCTCTAAGAATTGTAACCCATGTTCATTCAATATAAATCCTCTTCGGACGTCTATGTTTGCATTTGTCTGAGCATGATTGAGTGTTAATTTATTCACAAGCACTGTAGTCCAATACTGTTTAATTCATTTCTAGCCTAGCTCTTTCACCCACTCTCTACAAATTTATTGTCTTGGGTTCATTGGGCTCACAATCCATACATTTTGGGCTTGGGCTACGAAAATTGACCCTACAATTAGATTAAGGGATTTAAACTTAAATGTTTCTGTTGAAAATACCAAAAATTGTCTCATGTATAAAATAAATTAAAGAACAAAACTTAGGTACAGTAACCTAAGGGGGTGTTTGGTTCGTTGTGATGTGCACTTGATGTGATGCACAATACGATAATGTAACATTAAAGTTTTTGGTTTATTTTATTTTTTCTAATATTACCATAATCTAAAATTACAAAATATATCACATCATCTTAATCTCATCACCTTCCTAAACAATGTAATGTTATATTCTTGTATTGAGATTATATTAATGTAATATTACAATAATATAATATAACGGTATAATGTAACATCACGGCAAACCAAACGCTTTCTAAGTGTAATCCATTAGATTCTCCAATTAATTTCAAAAAGATAGTTGTATTGATAAATGAAATACAAACACCTAATAAGAAGAATTATGACTATATATTATGCATGAGAAACCTTTTCTAACTGATTGTGATCGATAGTGTCTTTCATCACCTGTAATAAAAATAGCGGAACCATTAGTTGCATTTAAATGTTGCAGGGCCTATAAGTTTGGATTGATGTTGAATATGAATTTTTAAGAAAATCCATTAGTTCCTAGAAAGTTGGATATACGGTTAACAAAGAGAGATGGGTCCTTTCTTTAATTATTATAGAAAGTTGCTTGAACTTGAAGAAATAGAAATTTTATGACCAAAGAGACCACAAAATTAGTTGGACAAAATTTTGGATTTCATTTATTTTGTTAAAGTAGTTGGACAAAAGATCAAATAAGTAAATGCAATTTGTAGAAAATCAGACACAATACTTAATTATACTTGTCGTTTAAGATACTCATTTTTGTTTAGCATTATTTATGAGCTTCAATTAAATGGTAAAAAAAAAAAAAAAATAGTTAAGAACTATGACTTAAAGACAGGTTGTATTCTCCAAAAAAAAAAAAAAAAAAAAAAAAAAGACAGGTTGCAAGATTACCAATGAACAAAACACAAGCAACGTGTTAAATACTATAATAACAGACAATTTGGGTATCTTTCACGATTGGAGAATCTAATCTCTAATTGCCATCCAAGTTAGACTTTTATATTGATTCTCAAAACAAAAACAAAAAGAAACATAGAGTTCTGTATTTATTAATAAGCCCCCACTTGGGAGAGCGCACCGAAATATATCAAGGCCATTACTTCCATTGATGGATAGTTGCCTTCCGGTCATCAATCGAGACAGGCTTGACTGGCTGATGAATTAAAAAATAAATAAAATCATATGATCAAGAACCATAATTTTTGACAAAAGATAGGACAGAGAAAAACGTTAGAGATGATAGCATGATAAATAGTATAGAAATAGAATATATTTATATCTATACCATTCTCCTTGAAAGAAAGAAGTCCATAAATTTTTTTTTCCTGGTCCAAATTTCCCAAACAATTTTAACATGAACGGTTTGCGCGGATGGTATTCACACTTACACATAGCCACTAGCCACCAAAAACTTTGTGGCTTCACATCATTTTTTTTTATCACCTAATATTACGTACACCTACCACCAACATTTCTTACTTGCTTTTAGGATTTCCTTTTCAATATATCCTTCAAATTGTAAAATAAAAAAGAAGAAATATAATTCGAAACCAAAAAAAAAAAAAGAAAAAAAAATATTAAAATGAAATTTCGTTTTTTTTTTTTTTGGTTTGTGCAAAACAATAATAACATTTGTTAAGAGAAGAATGGGGAGCATTATCGCTAATCTCCACCGGAGGGACACCAAGGCGTCATATCCATTGGATAACTACCCAACACTCGCAAAAACGTCGTGAACTCCTGAACCTCAGCCAGCGCATTTTGGGCTCTAACGTCAGCCATAGACGCCTCGAAGTCCACATAAAACATGTACTCGAAATGCTTCGCGGTCCCCACATTCGCGTCGTCCACCAACCTGATCGGACGGTTGCGGTGCGGCCTCGACTCGATCTTCGTCAGGCTGATGTTCCTGAACGCGAACGCCGACAGGACCTTGAAAAGGACCGAGGTCCCCTTCTCGTGCGCGAACACAATGCTGGTCTTGAAGGGACGGTCGGTACGAGGTATTATGGGCTCCCGGGCCAGCATCACGAACCGGGTCACGTTGCTCGAGTCGTCCTGGATTCCGTCGGCGAGTATGTTCATCCCGTAGAGTCCCGCCGCGCGTGCGCTTGCTATCGCCGCCGTGTCCCGGAGGTTGTTGGCGGCGACGAACTCGGCCGCTCCCGCCGTGTCGTCGACGGCCTCGCGCGCGACGTTGAGGCCGAGCTTCGTGAGGGTGAGTTCGCACTGAGCCAAGGCTTGCGGGTGCGAGATGACTCGGGTCAAGTACTCTTTTCGGACCCCCGGTAAAGCCAAGAGGCAGTGGTGTACGGGTAACTGTACCTCGCCGACTATGTGGAGGCGGTGGCGGAGTAAGAGGTCGTAGTTTCTGTGAATGGAGCCGCCGAGTGAGTTTTCGATTGGGAGCACAGCTCGATCGGCGATCCAAAGCTCCACGGCTTGGAAAGCCACTTCGAACTGGTCACAAGGAATGGCTTCGCAGTTCGGGTAAGCTTTTCCGGCCGCGGCTTCGGAGTACGCGCCGGGTACACCTTGGTAAGCAACCCGGAGCTGCGACCCGTGCATCGGAGCCGGCGACAGGTCCGTAATAGTTAACGGCTTCGCCGGCGGCCTGTTGTTGTTGTTGTTGATGTCCGCGGCTGCGAGGTCAGTTTTGTTCTTGTCGGTGATAGGAACAAGGTTGAGATCGATGGTCTTGTGGCCGTTAACGGCGGCGATATGGTCGGCTGAGCCGTCGGAACCGGTTCCGGATCCGGGTTTTTCAGTGGGTTGTTCTTTGGAAACGACTTTACTGGTTAAGATAGCGCAGGAGCTTTGCCAGTCGGCTCGGCTCAAACCGACGCCGTTCGGGAAGTTGACCGAGTCGGATCGGTAAACGCATTGGATTGAGGCGAGTCGGAACGGTGCGAGTCGCGGGCGAGTTGTCCTGATGAAGGACTGCGAAGGAGGAGCAATAGCCTGCATAGTTGTTGTTAGTGGAAATAATTGAAAACAAAAAGCGGAATAGGAGAGAGAGAGAGGGTGTTTCTGTTTGTGTTTTTTCTGGTTTTTGTTTTTGGTGTTTTTAGTGTTTTTGGTATTGTTTAGTTTTGTAAAAAAAAGATAATTGAAGCTTGTTGTTCTCTGAAATGAGAAACGTCAAGCTGAGAAATGAAAGAGGGGTTATTGGGTTTATATATTAAGAGGAGAGTAGGAGTAGTAGACAAGATGGTAGTCTGGTCAATCTCACACCTACCCCCATACACCCCCTCCGGACTCCCCCAACTCTCTATTTTATTTTTTCCTACTTTTATATTTTCTCTCTTCTAATTTTTAACACTTAGCTTTGTCTAAATTTGGCAACCGATTAAGGGTATGTTTGCTAAAAATTAAAAACTAAAAATATTGTAACAAAATAATTTTTAAATATGTGAATAGTGCCGTAAGACTCAATTTTAAAGTTTTTTTTTTCTCAAAAAAGTACTTGCAAATCCCGTGAACAGTGCACAGGACTCACTGTTTTTCAACAAAATGCAAGAACGCACGGAAAAAGTGAGTTTCAAACGCACACTAAAAACTAGTTTTTTTATTTAAATTATTTTTGCAATGATATGTTAGTAGTTTGTAAACTCGATGTAGTAACTCTGCTTTCCAAATTTACTATATATTAAAGAAAAATATTTCCATACAAGTCTTATAAAAATCTTTGTTTCTAAAAAACAAAGGAAAAGTCTTATAAAAGTCTTTATAATAAAATTGGTACCAATTTTGTTTTATTTTGAAATATAAAAAAAAAACCTAAAACACTACCAATTTTGTTTTATTTTGAAATATAAAAAAAAAAAACCTAAAACACTAGTATTCGTGAAGACGGGTACACGAAAAGGAGAGAGGAAAAGAAAAAGTTTCCTTTCTATTCTTTTTACTTTTGCAAAAGATTTTAATAATGCAACAAAGAAAATTCAACAGGCATTATGAAATTGAAACGTGTTGTTGGAGGTAAATTACAAATGATTTTTGTGATTTATTTCCTCATTAATTGAAAAAAAAAAAAAAAAAACAGTGCGTGGGGAAGTATCACTTTGACTAATATGACTAGATATTTTTGTTGTAACCTACCAATTAATAAATAAGTCACCTTCCTCCAATTATTTAATCAGACACACGGTTAGTCTAATCTCTAATATTTAAAAATTTGCTATATTTGGTTTTCGAAATATCCTGCAGACGGTACATATCGTCTTAAGAGAGTAACACTATTTACGTCTCAACCTTTTTGTTTTTTGAGAAGAATTTACATTTCAACTTGGTCATACTCAATTTCAGCTAATATTTCATGCTATAAGATGTGTTAAAGCACCAACAATGTAATAACTTCTAAATTTTTTTCTTTATCTTGAGGCAAAACACAACTTTTATGAAATATTATTATTTAAAGCTTAATTTTATAAATTATAAATTATTTATTAATTTATGTTCATAGGATTAACAAATTTTGAATGGTAAGTAAAATCTATACATGTAATTATTAGAGTTTAAATAAATTAAAAAAAATAGATATTTACTAAAAGCTTTCATTTTTTGAAAAACTAAATTAAAGCTTTCATGGATGACTTTTACCACTACCACTCCCACCCATTATAACTTTGGATGTAATCTTTTGTCTAATACTGTATCATTGTAAATGTTCACTTAATAGAAGGATTCTATTTTGAGTGGGTCAATCATCTTCAATAAACTTTAGAGAATGATAAGAAAATATCCTTGTGGAAAATTGTGTACTCTGTATTTTTTATATATATAAATATAAATATTAATTTTATTACAAAATATTTATGTAGGGACCGGGTTTGAGCACTTTTACTGTTGAGAGAATGGACTCAAGCCCAGTTAGCTCAGTACAATGAATTTATAGAGAGTGGGTTCAAGAACTAGGCCCTAGCAAGCGGGCAACGTCCAGTGTAGCGTTCGCCACCATCGGAGGTGGGCGGACCAAGATTATCCTCCGTAGTTGGTCCTCGGCACCGGTCCCGAGGAGCTTGATGGTAGTTTTTCTCCCAGGGAATCGTTCCCCCCCTTCTCATCTGTTTCTTCCTCTTATATATAGTCCTTTTTTACAACCTCTTTCTTCCACTTGTTGATCATCAATGCTTCTTTCTTCTGATCGCCCGTCCCATCAGCCACTTTTCCAGCACTCCTGTGAGTTGCAACAACTAAGGCAGCCCTATCCAGAGGTCACATCTCCATTAATGCGGCCGGGGGGTTAGGTGAGCGCATTTAGTGTGGAGGTGACAGCTTATCCGAGACTTGTTCCTCCGCCATGCTGCTATGGCTGACGTGTTGGCCTCGGCTGGCCGAGGGCAGGGTCGTCCTCGGCGGGGTCCCTGGCCATTTAGACCTTCACACTTCTTCCTCGGACATTTCTTTATCCTCGACATGGGCCTTGAGCCGGATATAAGGTGGGCCGGGGTTGCCAGATTATTAGGCCCCACAATAGCCCCTCGAAATCCTGCTGTCCGTGTCCTCGGACGGGGAGGAGGATTTTGATATCCTCGGGCCTTCGCCATGACTTGCCCAACCTTGGCCTACGTCAGTGCTGGAGTCTTTTCGCCTGCCCACTGCAAGTTTCTGGCGCCTCGATATATGGTGCGCACCCACATTAAACGCCCGCATTAAATTCTAGCGGCTCCATACTCCCCACGTTCAACGGTGTGATGGTAATCACTTGGTGGGGATTTCTTGTCTTTATGGACGGGAAACTCCGCCTGTTTATCCTTAATTGGGGATATAAATACTTGTTTAAACCGATTTGCCTCCTTATTTGTGCACTCAAGAACTCTAGCGCACATACTCTGAATCCGATCAAATCTCCACACCAACCAGCGCTCCTTTCCAGCATAAAAAGCCTGTCCGAAGAGAATTTCCTCATTTCTGTAAGTCTTCTTCTCTCTGTAGCACAAATTTTTCTCTAATTCCTTTCTTTCCTTCGCTCTTTCTCGAGTCTTTTAGTCGTTGCTAGGGATGGGTAGATTTAAGAAGTTAGTTGAGTCTGAAGAGATGATGGAGAAGTTCATCGCTGATTACAGGATACCCAGCAATGTGGGCTTGAGGTATTGTGAGGAAGAGGATTGGTATATTAGGAGGAACGAGGGCGAAGTTGTGATTCCCATAATCGCCTTCTTAGAGGGAGGCATGAGAATCCCTATGGGGCCGATGACGAGCGGCTACCTCAGGTATTTTCGGTTAACTCCCACCCAGTGCGCCGTCAATATGTTTAGGATACTAGGGTGCGTAAACGCCTTGAATGAGAAAATGGGGTTGAGGTTAACCCACCACGATGTAAACTGGTGCTATAATCTCCAGCACCTGAAGGGTAAGACGTACTATATGAAGACGAGGGACGATAGGGTTCGGCTTATCCAGTGCCTCCCCGATTCTAGTAAGGGGTTGAATCATGATTTTCTCATTGTGTCAGGGGAATGGCACGACGGTCTCCATTGCCCGACAGTAGAGGGAGACCCAGGTAGGGTACTTGGAGTAGGAGAGGGTCTAGCTTCTTTTCTTTTTTCTTTGTTGTAAATCTGCTTTGTTCGATTGATGATAGGAGTTTGTTTTTCTTTCTGCAGATCCGCACGCCTTCGCGCGTCATTTTAACCTGGTCAACAAGGAGGACTTGGAAGTCATTCTCAGGGCGGAGATCTTCCTGAACGAGGCCGATAACCAAGTTAGAGCCGCCCACAAGATCCTCGGGTACGATCCGACCCAGAAGTCGTTCCCGGCCCCGAAGCACGTGATCAAGGCTCATAATCCTCGGCTTAGGCAAATCACTGTGGTGGAGCACGGGTTTTCATTTTCTAAGGGATCCTCCATTCCAGAGGGCGTCCCGTTGGCAGGTTCTTCCTTGTCCCATCAAGCAGCGGAGGCCGAGAGAGAGAGTTTGGAAAAGGAGGGAGAAGTGGTTGATCTAGGCTCGTCCGAGGACGAATTTGGTGCATTCGACCAAACCTGTCAGTCCGAGGATCCCTCTGGTGACTTGGGGGACCCTCACTTGTCTGAAGCCGATCTTCAGTTCCCAAGGGTTGGTACTCAGGCCGAAATGGGTTCCAAGAGACAGCCCCAAACCAGCCTGCTTGACTTGCTTGAGGGCAAGCTCGGGAAGGGCGCGCCGAGGGAGTCACAACCCAAGCCTCCTTCATCCAGACCCAAGCTTCCTCCTCCCCTACCTAAGCCCTTGCCTGCGCAGATCAAGTCGTCCTCCATTCAGCCAATCTCGGACTCTCGACTCGAGTCCTCCGATCCTAAGAGGAAGTGGTCTCCCAAGGGCAAAGACCCAGTGGATGGGGGCAGATCTCATTCTTCTCAAGAGGAAGATGAAGCCCGCCGACTTTCCAAGCAGCTGAGAATTGGTAGTCAGGGTAAAGGAAAAGAAGTCGTCCAGCCGTCCGAGCCCCAGGCCTGGCTGCCAACTGCCATGCTTCATGGGAAACCTTTGATGGACGACACCACTCTCAGGGATTTCCAAGGGGGCGAGGGGGCTCGCGTAGCCAATGCCCTGGAGAGGTCCCTCCTTTTCCCCGTCGACATGGCTGAGTTGGGGGGCATGAGGAGGCAAGAAGTTGCCCGCAACCTTAAGAGATACTTGGGCATGGTAAGACTTTTGATACTTGTTCTCTTGTTTGGATTTTATTGCTTAGTCCCCCACTTACGGTGTATTTGTTTTGGTTGGCAGGCTATCCAGGCCACTTTTAGGCTGGACGAGGAGGCCGACAGCCAGAGTAAAGCTCTGGGTCAGGAGCGCAACAAGTACTTGAATGCCGCAAGTACCCTTAAGAGATCTGAGGCGGATCTCAAGAAGGCAATCAAGAATTTGGAGGAGATGACGAGGGCTAGAAATAGCGCGGCATCTGATCTAGCCGGCGCTATGAAGCAGGCCGAGGACCAGACAAAGCGCTTGCGGGATGTCGAGGGTTAGCTACAGGCTGCCAAAGAGAATATTGCCGACCTGAAGCAGCAGCTGGCCGAGGCAGTAGGGGCGAGAGGCGTTGCCGAGTACGCCAAGGACGAGGCCGTGAGGGCTAAAGAAGAAGTCATGTTTGCGAGAATAGATGCTGAGCGCTCCATGGAGCAAGCGGAGGAGGAGGCATTTGCTGAGGGAGTGGCTAAGACTGAGGCTGCCCTCAAGGTTCAAATCCCTAAAGTATGCAGGCGTTTCTGCTCCGAGACTTGGAGTGAGGCCCTCAACCAAGCGGGGGTTGAGACCTCGTCTGACCTTAGGAGGGCCGAGAGTGTGTACTATCCCCCCGCAATTCGCGAGGTTGTCTCCGTCGCTCCCGAGGCGGGCTCCGCCTCACAAGCGCCAGATGAAGGTCAGACCAATGCTGCCAAGGACTCAGCTTCAGCTGACAAGCCTGTTGAGGAGACTGAGCGTCATGAAGCATTGGAGGGGGCAGGGACTGGTAGCCAAGAAGCGCCCCAGGATGTGGTGAAGCCTCCTGCTAGCTCCCAGGCCACATTTGTTGTCCCTCAGATCCTTCCTGCTGAGGGAGGGTCCTCCGAAGTAGCCCTTTCGAGCCAGGGTCCCGAGGCACCAGACGAAACCCTCCGGCAGACTCCTCAGGACAAGCAGTCTACCGAGTTGGGGAAGTAGGCCATCCCGTCGGGCTATCTTGTTTTGATGGCTTGAGCCACTCTTTGTTGTTGTTGTTGTTTTTTTTTTTTTTTTCATTTTATTTTGTTTCTTGTCCTGGTGACCTTGTAACGAAACAATGCGTTTTCTTTTGTATAATATATTCAGTCGTTCGTTTTTAGTTCTTCGAATGATGCTTCCTTTTACTTGTTGTACTTCAATGCTTTGCTCCATACCTTGGTTCTATCTAGGGCTTAGTCTTGTGAAGCAATTGGTTTTCCCACAGGTTTGAGTCCGAGGACCACGCAACACCCTAGTTTAGCCTAACGCTTGTATTCTTTTGTAAGTAGCTGGTTTCCCCATAGGCTTGAGTCCGTGGACCATGCAAGGCCTTGGTTCAGTCTAGTACCCAGGTACTCCTTGCAGTGGTTAGTTTCCCCATAGGCTTGAGTCCGAGGACCATGCAATGCCTTGGTTCTGTCTAACGCTTATATTCTTCTGTAAGTAGCTAGTTTCCCCATAGGCTTGAGTCCGTGGACCATGCAAGGCCTTGGTTCAGTCTAGTACCCAGGTACTCCTTGCAATGGTTAGTTTCCCCATAGGCTTAAGTCCGAGGACCATGCAATGCCTTGGTTCTATCTAACGCTTATATTCTTCTATAAGTAGCTAGTTTCCCTATAGGCTTGAGTCCGTGGACCATGCAAGGCCTTGGTTCAGTCTAGTACCTAGGTACTCCTTGCAGTGGTTAGTTTTCCCATAGGCTTGAGTCCGAGGACCATGCAAGGCATTGGTTTTGTCTAACGCTTATATTCTTCTGTAAGTAGCTAGTTTCCCCATAGGCTTGAGTCCGTGGACCATGCAAGGCCTTGGTTTAGTCTAGTACCCAGGTACTCCTTGCAGTGGTTAGTTTTCCCATAGGCTTGAGTTCGAGGACCATGCAAGGCCTTGGTTCTGTCTAACGCTTATATTCTTCTGTAAGTAGCTAGTTTCCCCATAGGATTGAGTCCGTGGACCATGCAAGGCCTTGGTTCAGTCTAGTACCCAGGTGTTCTTCTGTAAGTAACTAGTTTCGCCAAACAAGTATTTATATCCCCAATTAAGGATAAACAGGCGGAGTTTCCCGCCCATAAAGACAGGAAATCCCCACCGAGTGATTACCATCACAACGTTGAACGTGGGGAGTATGGAGCCGCCAGAATTTAATGCGGGCGTTTAATGTGGGTGCGCACCATATATCGAGGCGCCAGAAACGTGCAGTGGGCAGGCGAAAAGACTCCAGCACTATCGTAGGCCAAGGTTGGGCAAGTCATGGCGAAGGCCCGAGGATATCAAAATCCTCCTCCCCGTCCGAGGACACGGACAGCAGGATTTCGAAGGGCTATTGTGGGGCCTAATAATCTGGCAACCCCGGCCCACCTTATATCCGGCCCAAGGCCCATGTCGAGGATAAAGAAATGTCTGAGGAAGAAGTGTGAAGGTCTAAATGGCCAGGGACCCCACCGAGGACGACCCTGCCCTCGGCCAGCCGAGGCCAACACGTCAGCCATAGCAACATGGCAGAGGAACAAGTCCCGGATAAGCTGTCACCTCCACACTAAATGCGCTCACCTAAACCCCCGACCGCATTAATGGAGATGTGACCTCTGGACAGGGCTGCCTTGGTTGCTGCAACTCACAGAAGTGCTGGAAAAGTGGCTGATGGGACGGGCGATCAGAAGAAAGAAGCATTGATGATCAACAAGTGGAAGAAAGAGGTTGTAAAAAAAGGACTATATATAAGAGGAAGAAACATATGAGAAGGGGGGGAACGATTCCCTGGGAGAAAGACTACCATCAAGCTCCTCGGACCGGTGTCGAGGACCAACTACGGAGGATAATCTTGGTCCGCCCACCTCCGATGGTGGCGAACGCTACACTGGACGTTGCCTGCTTGCTAGGGCCTAGTTCTTGAACCCACTCTCTACAAATTCATTGTACTGGGCTAACTGGGCTTGAGTCCACTCTCTCAACAGTAGAAGTGCTCAAACCCGGTCCCTACATATATATATATATATATTCTATTAGGACATATAACAGTCATGCGTAGCTCTATTACTAACATCTGTTTTTGCTCTATCACATGTGATATTTTACCTGATAGGGGCAGCACATAGGAAGTGTTGGAGTTTTGGGTTGGTGGAGGAAATGGGAATTGTGCGCACCAAAAACTGAAACCCGTTGGGCTGGGCCTCACTTGGACTCACAACTTATTTGTATAGTGGGTTTGGATTTCCCACACTGGGTCGTTCTAAACACCAAGGCTCAACTGAAGCGCTTTCCTCTCCTCGGGGACTTGATCCACTTCCTTACTCTGCTCTCTCTGTTTACACTCTTCCTTCCCTCCATTCTCCAACCGTTGTCTTCTCAAAACTTCTTGTATTTATAGCTCACGAAGTAGTGAAGAGGTCATAAATACTCGCCAGTAAGTGCAACCGGCGGTCCAGTGTTATCGATCGTAAGTGGGTGGTTAGGTGGGCATGGGAAGCGGTGAGGGTGGCGTTGGAACTTGGTTCCTGCCTCCACGACAGTTCCCGGCAGCGGTGCCTCTCCGAGGCACGGCCGAGTAGGTACAGGGCGGGGTGTTCCGCGAGCTGTGTGTTCATCACTGCTCGGGAAGGGGTTTGCCGAGAAACGATGTAAAAGCAGATCTTGGGCCTGCAGCCCGCGGGGCTCGGGGTGGGCCGCTAGGTAGAGGGAGACCGGCCTCATGGGCCTTATACCCAGGCCAGGGCCCAAGGCCCACTACGGGTCATGGTGCGAGGACCGTACAGGAATGAGTCCCACAAAGATAGAGGGAGATGGGGCTGTTTTAACTTTGAAGGAGTATGAACCTAAAAGGGAAAAAGTATTTTGTATTAAATGATAACATATCATCAATGACGAAGTCAGGACTTGAAGTTAGGGGGGGCGGCCCTACTGCTAGCTGTGTGCGGCAGCTCGGGCCTTTGACTCTACTACTTTATCACTAAGAATTTTTGTTTAAAAGTTTTTAAATGGCCAAGTTGTTTGTTTTGGGTAAAATAGATTGATTGAGCTTAATTTTTTTTAGCTTTATTATTGGTACTTTTTGTTGTTGGACTAATTTTTTTGGACTTGTATATTTTGTTTTAGATTTAATCTATTAATTTTTATGGCCTTTAAAAGGTGGAAAATGATAAAATTACAAAATTTTTACGAATTGCTAATGTGGTGAGTGGTTATTGATAAGTAAAAAGTGATGCAAGTGTGCGAACCAATAAGAATTTGCTACCTTAATAATTTGTAAAAATGTTGTAAAAAAATGTGTGACTATAACATTAGGGGGGTAAAATGTAATTTTATTGAACAAAATTGCTAAAATTAGTACCTATTAATATACTAATATTTTTTTAAAAAAAATTTAGGGGGGCCATTGTCCCCCTAGTCAATATATAGATCTGTCTCTGCATATCACCCATATCAAAACATAATAAATGAAAGACATGTGAGTAAAAATAACTACCACTAACATATGTCTTTCATTTGTTAATAAAATAATTATTTTTTAGCCGATATGTTTCACATTTATTAAATTTTGATATCACTATCATTTATACTATATACTTCTCCAAAAAGAGAGAGGAACCACGTAATGTGAGGGAGGGAGAGGGCCACACATCCTGGCAGATAAGACTTTAGGACCCTTTATCTTATTTCTACAGGATTGTGCTTATTTTGGTCCCTACATGCTATAGGTTTTAGTTCATTTTTATTTTCTCTACAGTAAATCTTTCTATCTTCAAATTTTCACTGCAATTTTCTCAGTTTCACCTGTGTAGTTAATAAAGGCAGTTGTCATCTTCGATTCTTCTTCTTCTACCTGCGTTTCTGTTATATCATGAATTTAAGCAGTTTCCCCCGCTTTTTCGGTGTAAGAAAAAGTATGAAGTCAATTGCATCTTTTCCTTTTTCAAAAATAAAATAAAAAGGCAAACATATATATAAATGCTATAATTTTTTTTTTTTTTTTTTACAAGATAAATACTATAATTCTTTGGTTGTATTTTGTGAGAATTCACAAGCGATTCCCCAAAAAAAAAAAAAAAAAAAAATTAAGACTAAGACTTGGTACAAATAATTTTTGGACAATATATTTGTGACAATAAATTATATTATTAAAATTTAACATATAATAGATAAAATTATATGCAAATGACTTTTACATATTACTCATATTATCCCTTTCTGGTAAATGATATTGGAACCTCATTTATCAAACTCTTAAGTATAATAATAAATAAATAATATGTGATGCCCTACAAGAGTGGGTTCCTAAAGTTGAAAGTCTTCACAGGTAGACCACAAAATAAGAAAAAAAAAAAAAGAAGAAGAAGAAGATGCAGTATTGATTGATGTCGCTTAGAGAAATTAACTTTCAATGCCCACACATTGTTAAATATATAGACTATATATAGTAAGCACTAAATCGACTGCACAAACATAATAACAGAGTAGTTAATTTTTAAATTGGAAATGAAGGAAATAAAATTAATCACACTGAAATAAAAATTGAAGGATGAAATTGTAAAAACTCTCATAAGTTTTTGATAGAATTCAAGTAAAAATTTTGGAACATAATCCACATACATGATGTCATTATCACCGAATTATCACTTCAAAAATTTACATTTGTTTTGATTGATTTTGGAGTCTCTCAAACAAAACAATGATCTGAATCAATTCTTTTATATCATTATGTAATACTTACTTTTCCGGCTCCCTTATGATTTCAAAACTGAATACATATTAAATATCATAATTCAAGAATAATAGCCAACAGAAAATCTATAATCTAAGAGAGCACATAATTAAAGGCAAAATAGTTTTTTTTTTCTTTTTTTTTCTTTTTAGGGTAACAAAGGCAAAAAAGTTGATTCAATTTATGTTAGGAGTCATAATTCATGTGATAGAAAGAAGCGTTTCTCATAGAGTATTGATTATTTTCCCAAGACTACCATTCATGTGCTACTAAGTTATGCATGCTTATCCGAAAGATTGTAAATGAGTCAAGCCCAAAAGTATTCAATTTTGATTCACTTATTTTGCTATCAAACTCAATTGTAATTGAATTCAATTTTTATGATTAAACTGAACTCATTAATTTTCCAAACAAGATTTGAACTTATTCAGAAATTATGTGTTGGTACCATAAGTATGATTGAGTAAGTGGTACCATAAGTATGCTTCTTCTCTAAAATGATAGTTAGTCAAAGAAATTTATTCCTTATCTATTTTTAGGGTAATTGCGTTCAACAAACTACTTGGGTCTTATCTAATTTGGCTATTCAAGCGACTTGATTTATTTAGATTGTATGATATTCAATTTAATCTCAATCTTGACCAACCACAACTTGATTAAAATCATTTTGTATATTGAGACATTTTGATTCGTTTTAGTTATGCAAATCTTCAACTTGATTATGAGCTACATTACCCATAAGTTGATCAGGGCGAGTGTTTAGTACGGAGAACATCTCTCACATTTCCTTATGATGCAGATTGGTTATGGGAGAATAAAATACTCTTTTGTAGTGGAATTATGATTTATTTGCTTTACAAGTTCAATTAAAATAATTTTCCTAGTTGAATTAAGATTTTAATTATTTTTCTTTTCCTAATTAAATTGTTTTTCCTTTCTCAGGTAGAAGTAGATTTATTATTTCTTTTCCTAAAAGTAGGAGAAATTATATTCCTATAATTACTCTTTATAGAGCGGTTGATTATTGTTATGTGTTGATTAATAAAAGCTTGTTAGAGAGGTTTTTTCCATTATTTTGCCTACTAGCCTTACTGATGCAGCGTAGGCATGTAGAAGCAGAATTTTTAACACACAATTACTACAACTCTTCCATGAAACCTAAGTTCCACAAGAACACTAGGCTAGTAGGAAAAATAATGGAGAAAACCTCTCTAACAAGCTTTTATAAACTAGGCTAGTAGGAAAAATAATGGAGAAAACCTCTCTAACAAGCTTTTATAAATCAACACATAACAATAATCAACCGCTCTATAAAGAGTAATTATAAGAATATAATTTCTCCTACTCTTTTTGGGAAAAGAAATAATAAACCTACTTCTACTTGAGAAAGGAAAAAAAAATAACTAAGAAAAGAAAAACAATTAAAATCCTAATTTAACTAGGAAAAGGATTTTAATTGAACTTGTAAAAGCAAATAAATCCTGATTCCACTAGGAAAGAGAAAACAATATAAAATATTAAAATATTTTATTCTCCCTTGACCAATCTGCATCATTCTCTTGAGGAAAACTCGTCCTCGAGTTTTGTGGCAATCTTCCACGATCAATTGGAACCCCGAATAGTCCTTTCCATCCTATTCTTCTGTGCAAGACAAGACGAATCAATATGCTACTTATCATTCTTTTCTCACTCATAATAAATCTTAATGTACAAATTTTTATCCTTGACCTCTTTTGCCATGGTGGGATACACAAAGCAAGTACTAAAAAGGAATCCATGCACACATCCATAAACTTCATATTGCCTCCTCCACAAAGATTACTTAAAATCACTCATTCAAGCCTCTTGTTGACCTCTATCAATTCTTGGTCAATAAAATCCTCCCATAAGAGATCAATAACGTTTTCCATTAATCTTTCCAAATTAATGTTAATTGTATTACCAAAAAAATTTGAGAGAAGCTCATCAATCCCAATGAAATCATAGTGTTTAATGTGTTCAAGTTCAAGGTTTAGTAGATTGAAACTTCGTTCATCAATTGAGAACTCATCTACTACTGAACAAACCAATTGTACTAATGTATGAATGTAATCAATAAAATCAATAACCTTTTGTTTTTGAATGTTGAAAGTCTCATCAACGGTGTGAGTTATAGGCTCACCTCGTATGTATATGACTTTATTTTTATCATGCTCAATCTTGTCTCATTGACTAAAATATTCAGGATAGTCATCATAAATTAGTGGAGAATCCCAATTTATTGCACAAACTCTTTCAATGTATTCATCATCCTCTTTGATATCGTAGTCCTCCTCCTCGATATCGAGATCCTCCTCCTCCTCCTCCACATAACATGGATTTGGATGTCATTTTAATTTTGAGGTCAATTTCCAACGGCTAAGGCGGTGAGCTAATTTTGAAAGCGCATCAAACCACTCCTCTATTCATTGAAAGAACGCCTCTAATTGTGCATCGCATGCAACCTCATCGCGTTCATACATGTCATCTATGGCAACAAGTCTTTCCCCATGTGCTTCTTTTTGTGCCATGGTAGGAACCTTGCCTGGCTCTGATACCAACTGATGCAACGTAGGCGTGTAATTGCGCATCACGTGCAACCTCATCGCGTTCATACATGTCATCTATGGCAACAAGTCTTTCCCCATGTGCTTCTTTCTGTGCCATGGTAGGAACCTTGCCTGGCTCTGATACCAACTGATGCAACGTAGGCGTGTAGAAGCAAAATCTATAACACATAATTACTACAACTCTTCCACGAAACCTAATTTCCACAAGAACACTAGGCTAGTAGGCAAAATAATAGAGAAAACCTCTCTAACAAGCTTTTATTAATCAACACATAACAATAATCAACCTCTCTATAAAGAGTATTTATAGGAATAGAATTTCTCCTACTCCTTTTAGGAAAAGAAATAATAAACCTGCTTCTACTTAAGAAAGGAAAAACAATTTAACTAGAAAAAGAAAAACAATTAAAATCCTAATTCAACTAGGAAAATGATTTTAATTGAACTTGTAAAATCAAATAAATCCTAATTCCACTGGGAAAGAGAAAACAACACTCCCTTAACCAATCTGCATCACCTTAAGTATACATTTTTGCAAGAAACCAAACTTTGTTTCTAGCCACTCAACATGTGAATTGTCCGGTAACGTGACTTTGATATCAATTGCAATGTGTGCATGTCTGACAAAATGGACAAATCGCAACATAAAAAAAAGAAGCAATATTCTGTTTTCTTCGAAGGAAACTAACCTCTAAAGTGAAACCTCACTCAATAATAAGATTTTGTTATTCAACATCAAACTATATAAATAGACGACTTTACAAAAACATAAGATTATATTCTCAAATCCAGAAAGAAAATCTTTATCTACTACATAGGCTGATTCAAAAACTAACAAAATAATACAATCTTATTTTTTGATAATCAACATATAATACAATCTTATAATAATAATAATAATAATAATAATAATAACACATAAATTAGTAGCACACATGATTTAGTTTGCATCATGACCTCACAAGCTTTTACTATGGGCTATGTTTTCTTTAGCAACTATAGTGCCACGTATCGATCCCACCAACTTCTGTAGGGTATACCGTTTAAAACCAAAACTCTTGTTTGCATTCAGACAGGTTCTCTTTGTTTCCTTCTCTGTGTTTGGTGTGGCGGCAGCCAAGTCGATTAAACGACTCTGTCATCTTTGAAAATTGAAAATAAAAAAGAGAGTGAGTATTTTAGAGATTAAAAGAGTTCATATATTATTGTTGTAAGAGATTTTTTTGTCATATTGTAATGTTTCCAAATCACATAAATCCTTATATTTTCTTTGTAATAGTTCTGTTTCATTTTTTATTTTTAATAAACTCATATATAGTCACGTCATTTCTCATGTGACCCATATCTCCTCAGCAAAAATTTGATACCTACTAATGAACCATGACGACGAAATTGGACACAATACGTCAGGCACTTAGCGCACACACCTGTTGTCTTTGAAATTATTGAAATCATAGCTACCAACTTTCTTAATGTGTCAAGTTGAGAAAGCCATGGCAAAAGTTATATTCTAGATAACTTTTGACTTGACTAGTTAAAACTTTCCAAAATTTCAATTCCTACGGGTTCATATTTTTTTTTTTAATTATTATATTAGCCGTTATATTTTAAATTGTGTTTATTACATATAAACTGTTACATACATTCAATTTTTGAATCGAAATCAGAACTTGAAGTCACAATTTTTAAATCATAACTTCAGGTCACGGTTTCAATTCAAAATTAAAGTGCGTATAATAGCTTCTGTACAACAAGTATTACCCTTAAATTTTTATTGTTTCCTAAGTTTTTTTTTTTTTTTTTTTTTTTTCAATTCAAATTACATGAGATTTTAATGGTGAAGGTGAAATGAACCCACCAAACCATAGCAATCAGCAAAAAACGAATGTTTGTAGAACAATTGTGTCAATAATTATAAAGCTTGGGGGTGAAATCAATAATTAGCGGATCGAGTTAACCTTGATTGAATTACACGATAGCAGTCGAAGTAGGTGAGGATCTGTGAAGAAATTTCTTGCCAACCACCAATTCATCAATTAATTTATTTTTGTACGTTAATATTAGATAGAAAACACACTCTCTCTACCTACGAAACTACCCTAACACGTTTTTCATGTTCTCATAGATTTTCCAAACACTTGCGTTACTACTACACATGCACCATTTCACAGGTCTTTTTAATATAAACAAAGTTTTGTCTACTTTTTATTAGTCGTCGAAGGAATCTACAACTTTGTCCATTTCTTACCCGATATTTTTTCTCTCTTTTTACTAATTAATATATATATATATATATATATATATATATATTGTTTTAATAGAGAAAGTGATGGACCTTTGATATAGCATAATCTTCAATTAAATGTGGTTATAATAGAGAAAGTGATGGACCTTTGATATAGCATAATCTTCAATTAAATGTGGTTAAAAGTAGACATTTAGAGAAAGAAATGGACCTTTCTTTTGGCCAGTGGCACAATACTACGCATATTTAAAGGATGTCTTATTTCACAACCATCCAAAACCAAAAAGCTTGACTTTTTATCTTAGAACAGTGTATATGAAAATAGATTACAAAAATGGACTAACAAAAAACGAGACGTGAACTTAACAAACAAGAATATATATGGTGAACTTATAAGCTTCGATCATTAATTGATGCTGCCCTCAAGAAATCTTCAAGATGATTATTTAAGCAGCTTAGGAAAGAGTCATTGCACAATCATAGCAGCAGAAAAATATTGCCTAGTTTGTGAAGCTATATGAAGCTTAGTTTGTGTTTGATAGTAAATATTGTCTTGTATGATTTTTTTTATTTTCGCATATTTTCTCTATTTTTTTGCATCTCATTTATCTACTAATTGGGTTCAATTCGTAACAGATTTAGGCTCCAATAATGCTTTAAAATTTTCTCATTTTAATATGAATTCATCTGTTTACACTTCCACTTTTCTTTAGGGACATAGAAAATGCTATTCTTTTGAAAGTTCATACGTATTTCAATCCATAAATTATTAGATTGTACCATGTTCCATGTGCTAAACACATGTTCACATTTATATATTCATCTAAATAAGGAAAGGAAGACTTACAGTTAGTCATGGAAAAATGTTAGATAGTAGTACGTACTATCAGCTAAGATTTTATACTTACTTGTCAACGATAGCCCTAGCTAGTCGTGCTCCATTGTTAGATATATATATATATATATATATATATATATATATATATATATATAAGCAAGCTCAGCCCTCAGGTTTGTTGATTGAATGAGTTTTTTTTTGTAAATCCGAGAAGGGAAATATTCAAGAAGTTCTATTAGCAGTGTAGGTAATGCTGCCCAATTATTGAATTTCCACCATTAATTTAGCTTCCCTCTTGCCTCTTTCCACATTCTAAAACTTTTACTAGTACTAATGCAGGAAAAAAAATAGAGCCTAAGTTGAAAAACTATGGACAGTCAAATAAATGCTCTCTATGTCTCAGAATTTGGCTGTGAATACATTTTACCTGTTGATTATCAAAAGACCAAAGTAGCAAAATACATTTTACCTGTTGATTTTCTGTTTACAAAAGACCTCCAGGTCCATTGAATGGCTGTTGGTTATTATAGCTAGGACTGAGAGTTTTTTGAGTTTTACCGCAACCATGCATGTGAACCAGAAATCTGAAGGGTAGATGCACTGGTTTTCATTTCAAATCCCTTCAGAGCAACGCTATATATATTCAACAGATAATCAATATGGCATTAAGTTCAAAATCTTGCATGTTAGAGCTTATGCTCATCACCCTATTGAGCACATGATTTGTGGTACGCACCTAAATCTCTCGCGTTGACATGTTATATATATACAACTAAATCTCTCTCTCTCTCTCTCTCTCTCTCATTAAAAAAGAAAAACTAATCTCTCTTTGGCCCTCTAGGGCATCATGGACAGAAAATGAAACGTACCTAATGAGCATGTTTTTTATACAAGGATCAAAGGCAGAGCCATAAATGTGTGGACAAAAAACAGGTTAATAGTTGCGAAAGGACAAATAATTAGATCACCAAACAGGGTCGCGTTGAATAACTAAAAGAGCTGGCTAGGGAAATCCCATATGCTAAAAATACTTGTTTTATTGTGTTAGAGATGTGGTCCGGGTTTGATATTTACTTTCTCCTATGACTCAAAGTTTGATTGTTAAGTGAAGCAGAAGCAGCTAGCATGTCTGGCATGCTGCTGATTAGTTGACCACCTTATCAAGACAATTTGTGTAGCAAAAATTAAGATTATATATATATATATATATAACTACTCGCATATGTGGCTTAAGGACAGAAAGCCCTTGTGGCCAATGACGGCTCTAAAAAATATTGACAACAAAACCAAAAGAGAATTTTGTTATGAAACTTAAATTATACAAAATCTAGTAAAAGAGAATTTCATATATTGACAAATATAAAACCTAAAAAAAAAAAACACGCAAAAACATAAAATCTTACAATTTTCTTCTACAAGTTTTCTTATTTTGAAATTATTGCATGATAATCTCAATGTCTCATTATCAATTCTACAAGATATATCTCTTTCAAAATTTTAGTTCAATAAAAATTTTCTTTTGCTTTTCCTTTTTGTTTGTAAATGCCTACTATATTGTTAAGGGGACTAAAGTTTAAGAATAAGTTTAGCTACAAACTTAATTGTAACTTAAGATTACAACTCTCACTAAATAAATTAGCATAACTACATATTTTGAAAATATAACAGTTGAATTACATATTTGATCTTTATATTTTTAAAACACATATCAAATTTCATATGCCAATCGAATATTATTTACTATTCGATCCATAAACTTATTTTTTATGTATAATTTCAAAACTACAAAACTCAAAATTTAAACATTTGATTGGTTACATAACTATTAATCTTTAATTTTATTGATATTTTGCAAGCATGGAATATATAAAAAGAAAATGTAATCTAATGGTGAATTTGTCAAAATTCACATTTAATAAAAAAAAAATTAAGTGGAGTTGTAGGCTTAATATACAATCAAGTTTGTTATCAAACTTTGTCCAATGTTTATTTATGTTGGGCCTAAAAAAATTTAGGATGGTCACAATTTTTTTTTTTAAAGTAAAAAAATCATAAAATTTTTAATAATTATTTTTTCCCAGGTCAAAGTAGTCCTATGACCATCCTGACATTAATGTAGAGCTGCCCTTACTTGTGACCCATCACTCTTACTAGTCTAGAAATTGTAAGTTCGAATAATGACAAATCTCATTATTATGCAAGCGGTCTCTTATTCTCATCATGCTTGAGTTAGGTTTAAGTGGGCCGAAATAGTGTCCACACTTGCAAGCTTTTTTATTTTATATATATATATATATGCTCAATTTTGGCGCCACAAATTAATAAATTTCTTGTATATTGATGGGGACATTTTTAATTGAGATGGAGTTAGTTGAGGATGACTTAAAGGACTAAGTCATAAAAGATTTTAGTCACAAATTTTTTTTTCTCAAGGCCCAAGCGTGTATTCACCTACCGGCTAACGCAAGCACAGATCATTCTTAGAGAGGCGTTGAAAAACAAGAATAAACTAATGAGGGAAAAGAACAAAGCAATGAGTTGTCAAAATATAGGAATATAATATATATATATATATATATATATGGCACATCATGAGCTATAGCTAGCTTCTTCATGTTAAGGAAAGGGTTGGTCCTTGTATTGATTCATATATAAATACTAATACATAATATTATATATTAATATAGTAATACTTCATTGCAGGAATTAAGCACAGTGGGTTGGTGCCATATATGAAAGTGCAAGACAGCCATATATCAAACTCTATAAGTCTATATGTGATTTTTCATTTTTGTGAACAATTTGGTCTTTGGTACATTTGCCGCAACACGTACGAGAGCGATTGTTGTTGTTGCACCACATTGGAAGCTTATTCGATCACGGCAACACAAATGTTTTTTTTTTTTTTTGAGAAATATATTTGGTTGTTAAGAGAAATTAATAACTTATTTTATATATTCGAGTACTTTCCAAAATGGTTAAAATTTTGGTTCCATGGGTCTTTTGGCATGTTGCTCAAGATTCCCAAAAACATTTGGAAATTTTTTTTTTTGGGTACTACTATACTCTTGGCATCTGTATTCAATATATTTTTTTGTGTACCACTATACTCATGGTATCTATATTTTAAGTAGTCCCACGTATACCTTTTTATTTAAACAATTAAAAATCAAGATCAAGATCTTCCCCTCTAGGGTTAAACCCAAGATTTATTACTGGAGAAAAGGTATCATAAATAATTAAAATCACTATGTTTGTTTAGAAAACATTATGTAAAGACGGTTTTTCGCATTTTTCTATATTTAGCAGTATCATAAAAAATGGATTGAACGAAAACTATCTCTTAACTTCCATTATTTGGCTTAGTATGAAAGAGTTGTTTTTTACTAAAAATTTTTATTAAAAAAAAAAACTTTATCTCACATGAAGTTAAATAAGAAAAATAATTCTATCTCATATGAAGCTAAATAAGAGAAGTTAAGAAATATTTTTTCAACTCATTTTAAGGTCATTGCCAAATATAGGAAAATTAGATAGTTTTCTAGAGAATAATTTTGAAAAACAATTAAAAATCCACTATGTATGTTTAAATAGAAAGCCTTGTATGAAGATGATTTTCGGCATTTTTTTTTTTTTTTTTTTTGTATTTGGTAGTATCATAAAAATGGATAATAAAAAAAAACTATCTCTTAATTTCCATTATTTAACTTGGCATGAGAGAGTTGTTTTCTACTAAAAATTTCTAGATAAAAAACTTTATCTCATGTGAAGATAAATAAGAGAAAAATTACTCTATCTCACACAAAACTAAATAAGGGAAGTTAAGAAATAGTTTTCTAACTCATTTTAAGGTCGCTACCAAATATAAGAAATTAAATAATTTTTTAGAAAATATTTTTTTGAAAAATAATTGATATTCCAAAAAGTGCTAATGTCGAAACAAACAAATTAATTTGATGTGTTGTATAAAATATAAATTACTGTAGGGACTGGGTTTGAGCACTCCTGGTTTTGGGTGAGTGGACTCAGACCTAACTAACCCAATACAATAAATTTGTAGAGAGTGGGCCAAAGAACTAGACTTTAGTGCATGGACCAAGGTCAATATAATGTTCATGACAATCAAATAGAGATGAACTGAGATTATCTAAGAAAGTTTGTCCTCGGCACAATCCGAGGAGCTTTGTTGTAATAACTATTGAATGAGAATGGTTACATGAATTCCCCAGATCCCCCCTTCTAGGATCTGTTTTTCCTATTATATAGTCCTCTTTAAACGATCTTTGTCTTCCACTTGTTAATCATCCAAGCCTATACCTGACTACCCGTCCCATCAGCCGCCTTACCAAACCTCCTGTGAGTTGCAGCAACCAAGGCAGCACTGTTCAGTGGTCATTTCTCCATTAATGCGGCCAGAACGTTAGTTGTGCGCATTTAATGTGGAGGTGATAGTTTCTCCTTGAATTGCTCCTCCACCATGCTTCTATGGATGACCTATCGTACTTGTCTTTTTCTTGGGGTGCTTAGGGAGGCCGCCTTTGGTGGTGTGCTGCTCTTCCTTTCTATGATCTCGGCAAGCCAAGGACAAGATCGTCCTCGGCGATGTTTCTTGGCAACTTGGACTTTCTTCGATCATCCTCGAACGTTTCTCCATTCTCAGCATGGGCCTTGGGCTAAATATAAAGTGGGCTGGGGTTGCCAGGTTCTTAGGCCCTACAATAGCCCCTCAAAATCCTGCTGTCAGGCTCCTCGAACGGGGAGGAGGATTTTGATGTCCTCGGGCCTTTGTCATGGCTTGTCCAGTCTTGTCCTACGTCAGCGCTAGAGCTTTTCACCTGTCCAATGCACGTTTCTGGTGCTTCGGTATACGACGCGCACCCATATTAAATTCTGGCGGCTCTATACTCCCCACGTTCAACGGTGTAATGGTAATCTAACAGTGGGGATTTTTCGCCTTTATGGGCGGGAAACCCCGCACAGTTGTTTTTAATTGAGGGTATAAATACCCATTTGAACCGATTTGTCTCTTTACTTTTGCATTTAAGAGTTCTTGCACACGCACCCTGAAACCGGTCAAGTCTCCAACCCAACTCGCGTCTCTTTGCAGCATAAAAAGCCTGTCCTGGAAGCTTTTCCTCATTTCTGTAAGTTTTCTTCTTACTCTATCTCGTGTTTTCTCCCTTCTAGTTTTCTTTTCTCCTTATTCCTCTCTTTCTTTCGCTCTTTCCTAAGTCTTTCAGTCGTTCTTTAGGATGGGTAGGTTTAAGAAGTTGGTTGAGTATGGAGAAATTCATCTCCGATTATAGGATACCCAGTAATGTGGGTTTGAGGTACTGTGAAGAAAGGGATTGGTACATCAGGAAGGAGGTGGGCGAAGTAGTGATTCCCATAATCGCCTTCCTTGAAGGCGGTATGAGAATCCCTATGGGGCCGGTGATGAGGGACTACCTTAGGCACTTCCGATTAGCCCCTACCCAGTGCGCCACTAACGTGTTCAGGATCTTGGGCTGCGTGGATGCCTTAAACGAGAAGATGGGGTTGAGGTTAACCCATTACGACGTAAATTGGTGTTACAACCTCCAACACCTAAAGGGTAAGTCCTACTACATGAAGACGAGGGAAGATAAGGTTCAGCTTATTCAGTGCCTCCCCAAGTCCAGTAAGGGGCTAAATAAGGACTTTCTCATAGTATCCGGGGAGTGGCATGATAACCTTCATTGTCCAACAGAGGAGGGGACACTAGGTGGGGTGCTTAGAGTAGGAGAGGACTTGATCTCTTGTGTTATTGTAGTTTGCATTGTTTGGTTGCTAATATGAACGTGCTTACTTTTTTGCAGATCCACACGCTTTCGGACGACACTTCCATTTGGTCAACAAGGAAGACTTGGAAACCGTACTAAGGGCGGAGATTTTTGTGAACGAAACTGACAATCAAGTTAGGGCTGCTCACAAGATCCTCGGGTACGATCCGATCCAGAAGTCGTTCTCGGCTCCGAAGTACGTGATCAGAGCCCAAGATCCTCGGCTTCACCAAATCACTGTACGGAGCACCGGTTTTTACTCCCTGAAGGGTCTCCTATCCTAGAGGGCGTCCCATTGTCAGGCCCTTCTTCGTCCCATCAGGTTGCAGAGGACGAGGGAGAAAGTGCAGTGAGAGAAGAAGAAGTTGCTGGTTTGGGTCCGTCCAAGGATGAATTTGGCGCTTTCGACCAAGTAGATCCGTCCGAGGACCTCTCTGGTGACCTAGGCGACCCCAATTTGACCGAAGCGGATATCTTGTCAGGAGGGATTTCTTCTCAGGCAGAGATGGGTTTCAAGAGGAAGCCTCAAACCAGCCTGCTCAATCTGATTGAAGGCCAGCCGGGGAAGGACGCGCCGGGGAAGCAACGATCCAAGCTTCCTCCTCCTCCACCTAAGCCTCAGCCTGTGCAGACTAGGTCGTCCTTCGTTCCGCAGACCCTGACTCCTCAGCTTGAGTCCGCCGATCCAAAGAGGAAGAGGCCATCCAAAGGCAAAGATCCAATGGACGGGGGGAGATCTTGCTCTTCCCAGGAGGAGGATGAAGCCCGACGACCCTCCAAGTAGTTGAGAATTGGGCACCAGGGAAAGGAAAAGAAGGTCGCCCGGCAGTCCGAGCCCCAGGCCTGGCTGCCTGCCCCCATGCTCCATGGGGAGCCCTTAATGGATAACGCCTCCCTTAGGGACTTCCGAGGGGGCGAAGGCACTCATGTGGTCGATACCCTGGAGAGGTCCCTGCTACTCCCCACCGACATGGCCGAGCTGGGGGACTTGAGGAGGCAAAAGGTTGTCCTTAGTCTCAAGAGGTACCTGGGTATGGTAAGACCTCTGACACTTGTGCCTTCGTTGAATTTTGTTCTTTAGTTCCCAACTTACTGTGTGCTTGTTTCAATTGGCAAGCTGTCCAGGCCACTTTTAGGTTGGAAGAGGAGGCCAATAACCAGAGCAGGGCCCTGGATCAGGAGCGCGACAAGCGCTTGGATGCCACGAGGACCCTTAAGAACTCCGAGGCTGATCTCAGGAAGGCAAGGGAGGAGCTGAAGGAGATGACGAGGGCCAGAGACAGCGCGGTATCCGGCCTAGTTGGCCTTCAAAAACAGGCCGAGGACCAGACAAGGCACCTGCTGGAAGTCGAGGGTCAGCTGCAGATTGCCAAGGAGCATATTGCCGACCTGAAGAAGAAACTGGCTGAGGCAGAGGGGGCTAGAAATATCACCGAGTGGGCCAGGGATGAGGCTTTGAGGGCTAAAGCAGAGGCTGAGTTCGCGAGGATAGAGGCTGAAAGCTCTAAGGAGCAAGCTGAGGAGGAGGCTTTTGATGCGAGAGTGGCTGAGACTGAGGCCAATCTCAAGGCTCAAGTACCTGAGGTATGCAAATGCTACTGCTCCCAGACTTGGAATGAAGCCCTTAACCAAGCTGGGGTTGAGGCTTCGTCCGAGCTTAGGAGGGCCGAGACAGTGTACTACCCCCCCGCCATTCATGAGGCTGCCTCCGCCAACTCTGAAGCTGACACCGCCTCTAAAGCGACAGACGAAGGCCAGGCCAGTGCTGCCAGGGATCCAATTTCAACTGATAAGCCTGCCGAGGAGACTGAGCACCAAGGGGCGTTGGAGAAAGACAAAACTAGTAACCAAGAAGCGTCCCAGGATGTGGTGAAGCCTCCTGCTGATTCCCAAGCCACACTTGCTGACTCTCAGGCTCCTCCTGCCGAGAAAGAGCTCTCTGAAGTTGCCCCTCCGAGCCAGGATCCCAAGGCATCAGACGCAACTTCTCGGTAGACTCCCAAGGACAAGCTGTCTATCAAGTTGAAGAAATAGGCCATGTTGGATGGGCTATCTTGTTTGGTTGACTTGTGCCGTCCTAGTCTTCTTTTCCCTCCATTTTTTTTATTTTTTTGTCTTTGTGATATTGTTATGAAACTATTTTTTGTAATGTATCCAGGCGTCTGTGTTTATTTCTTCGAATGACGTTTCCCTTCATTTATCATGCTTTAACGCTTTACTCAATACTCGGTTAATCCTGGCGGTGTGCCAGTAATACTTGGATAATTGAAAACGATGGACCCATGATGTAAATTTTGCTTCAGGCTTTAACTGAAAACTGAACAGTCTTAGCAATGCAACTTGTTTCCTCTTTAGATGAATCACAAGAGAATTCTAGTTTACAACGCATACTTTATACAAACATACACCTTTCATAAACTTGCTGAGCCTAAGATAGTGTTTCAGCACTTGAAATGCTTTACGTGACGCTCATGGGCCTGTTTTTGTTTCACATTTTTATTGAAGTAGGCTAGGGCAAGTGATCCGAGGCACCAGACTCCCCTCTGGCTGCGCTTGTAATTTTAGGTGAATGCTCATGCTTCGTTTTGTTGAAAGTAGCTAGTTTCCCCACAGGTTTGGGTCCGAGAACCATGCAAGATCTTGGCTCTGTCTAGTACTTAGTCTTTTGAAGTAACTAGTTTCCCCATAGGTTTGAGTCCGAGGACCATGCAAGACATTGGCTCTGTCTAGTACTTAGTCTTTTGAAATAACTAGTTTCCCCATAGGTTTGAGTCCGAGGACCATGCAAGACCTTGGTTCTGTCTAGTACTTAGTCTTTTGAAGTAACTAGTTTCCCCACAGGTTTGGGTCCGAGGACCATGCAAGACATTGGTTGTGTCTTGTACTTAGTCTTTTGAAGTAACTAGTTTCCCCATAGGTTTGAGTCCCAGAACCATGCAAGACTTTGGCTCTGTCTAGTACTTAGTCTTTTGAAGTAACTAGTTTCCCCATAGGTTTGAGTCTGAGGACCATGCAAGACCTTAGTTCTATCTAGTACTTAGTCTTTTGAAGTAACTAGTTTTCCCATAGGTTTGAGTTTGAGGACTATGCAAAACCTTGGTTCTGTCTAGTACTTAGTCTTTTGAAGTAACTAGTTTCCCCACAGGCTTGGGTCCGAGAACCATGCAAGACTTTGGTTGTGTCTAGTACTTAGTCTTTTGAAGTAACTAGTTTCTCCATAGGTTTAAGTCTGAGGACCATGCAAGACCTTGGTTCTGTCTAGTGCTTAGTCTTGTGAAGTAACTAGTTTCCCCGTAGGTTTGAGTTCGAGGACCATGCAAGACCTTGGTTCTGTCTAGTACTTAGTCTTGTGAAGTAACTAGTTTCCCCGTAGGTTTGAGTTCGAGGACCATGCAAGACCTTGGTTCTGTCTAGTACTTAGTCTAGGTTTGAGTTCGAGGACCATGCAAGACCTTAGTTCTGTCTAGTACTTAGTCTTCTGAAGTAACTAGTTTCCCTATAGGTTTAAGTCCGAGGACCATGCAAGACCTTAGTTCTGTCTAGTACTTAGTCTTGTGAAGTAACTAGTTTCCCCATAGGTTTGAGTTCGAGGACCATGTAAGATCTTGGTTCTGTCTAGTACTTAGTCTTTTGAAGTAACTAGTGTCCCCATAGGTTTGAGTCCGAGGACCATGCAAGACCTTGGTTCTGTCTAGTACTTAGTCTTTACTGCTTGAAGTGAAGAGACTTGTCCTCAGCGTTGGAAAGCCTGCTTCTAGGGTGGTAACGGTCTTGGCCTTGCTTTGCTGAGGGGGGGTTCTTCCTCAGACTGGGCCTTTGGCCCAGCATTGACCTGGTCATGGGCGGCTTGGCCTTACACCCTCACGTGTGACAGTAGCCCCATCGCGCCAATTTTTCGCCACTTCTGATTACGAGGCGTCTTTTGGCTGTTCGAGTTGTGTACCTGACGTTTCGGTACGCGAGGCACGCCCTCATTAATATCTTTGTGGATTAACGCAGATCCAACGATTGGTGGTCTCTTTGGAAATTGGTCGGGGTTAATATCACTTGTAATTCTTCCTTTGAATTTCGTGCGGATTAATTTCCACCAGCCTTCGCCTTCTATATAAGGCGCTCTGGAGGAATCGTTCTCTCACATTTTACACATCCTTGAGTTCAATCAGGAACTTTAAGTTCTCAACCCTCTAGGCATTTCCAAGGACCTTGCCAAGATTGTGATCAAGGCTTAGGGAAATGGGATGGCCCTGGATAAGGGCAAGGGCTAAGAAGCCAAGCCCCTTTCAGGAACCAAGAATGCCGCACAGATCCTGGACGACGCAGTTGAAGCAAAGGAAGCAGAGGCCAAAGACGTTTCTACCTTTCAACCGAGCAAGGAAGAAGACCCTCTTTCTTCAACCGAAAGCCGAAGCGGGCGTAGATCGCATCAGACTTTCGGTGCGACAAAGTTTGGGTCTCACCTTGATGGTAGGACGTCTTACAGTTAGGAGAAGGGTTCATGTGAAAAATAACGTTTTTCTCCAGTATACGTCTTTGTCTGCCCTTCAAGCTGGTAGTGACTCGCGTTCAATTTACTTACCGATGGAGGTTTGTAAGATTGCAGAACGGTTGATGCCCAGGTGTTGCCGCCTCCAATGCTTAATTATCATGAAAGTGGGAGAGAATCAAGGGAACATCTTGGGATGGGGCCATTAGGCGCTTCCCCTTCTTCTTCTTTCTCATCGCCGGTACCATCCATACTGGCTCGATTGCTGTTGGTAGCCTTAAAACGAGCTTGCCTCAACCTCTCTTTTTATAGTTAGCTTTAGAACAAGCCTGTCTAAGCCTCTGTTTTTATAGTTAGCTTTAGAACAAGCCTGCCTAAGCCATTTGGTGTATGATGTACTTTTCCTTTATTTAATAAAAAGGCTGCGCTTTTTACTTGCTTTATTTTCTGAATCTTTCATTTCTCTGCAATAATTTTTTCAGGAGTGAGTGTGTTGTTGTTTTTCCCTCCAATGGGACTTGGAATTGGTGTTGTTGACGGTAACGAAAAATTGTCTCCCCGATTTTAACGAAATCAACGGTAGCACTCAGTCGCTAACTTTAAATAAGCTAACAACGTAGGAACAATCAGGATCATAACCATGTGCTCAATACCGCTGGCTGCGCAATCATTAAAGAATGTTGCCAGTGCACGTTGATCTTCCCGAAGCAGGAGGTCCGAGGACCCGG
Source organism: Quercus aquifolioides (assembly GCA_019022515.1). NCBI lineage: Eukaryota > Viridiplantae > Streptophyta > Magnoliopsida > Fagales > Fagaceae > Quercus > Quercus aquifolioides. Next base: position 17,056,826 of record CM032326.1, on the reverse strand, counting down.
CCTGACTAAGGTTCCGTCCAACCGCATCAAGAGATTCCATGATATCAATATATTCCTTCCGAGCTACCAGACCTGCGAGAACTAGCCCCTTGTTAGAGGCACGGGGGGTATACTTGATGTTGGAAGCCCCCAGGATTGCATCCCCTTTAGAGATACTCTCCGCGTGGTCAATACCTCGAAGTGTATACTTAAGGGGACTGCTAAAATGACCCTCTTCAGGGACTCTTGCTGATGGGAGCTCAATCCTACCATGATTAACCGTTGCACTCACTAAAGCACAAGTTCTTCCCATAGACGGCGCCAATTGTAGGGACTGGATTTAAGCACTCCTGCTTTTGGGTGAGTGGACTTAGACCCAACTAATCCAATACAATAAATTTGTAGAGAGTGGGCCAAAGAACTAGACTTTAGTGCATGGACCAAGGTCAATATAATGTTCATGACAATCAAATAGAGATGAACTGAGATTATCTAAGAAAGTTTTTCCTCGGCACAATCCGAGGAGCTTTGTTGTAATAACTATTGAATGAGAATGGTTACATAAATTTCCCAGATCCCCCCTTCTAGGATCTGTTTTTCTTATTATATAGTCCTCTTTAAACGATCTTTGCCTTCCACTTGTTAATCATCCAAGCCTATACCTGACTACTCGTCCCATCAGCTGCCTTATCAAGGCAGCACTGTTCAATGGTCATTTCTCCATTAATGCGGCCAGAACGTTAGTTGTGCGCATTTAATGTGGAGGTGACAGTTTCTCCTTGAATTGCTCCTCCACCATGCTTCCATGGATGACCCATCGTACTTGTCTTTTTCTTGGGGTGCTTAGGGAGGCCGCCTTTGGTGGCGTGCTGCTCTTCCTTTCTATGATCTTGGCAAGCCGAGGACAAGATCGTCCTCGACGATGTTTCTTGGCAACTTGGACTTTCTTCGATCATTCTCGGACGTTTCTCCATTCTCGGCATAGGCCTTGGGCTAAATATAAAGTGGGCTGGGGTCGCCAAGTTCTTAGGCCCCACAATTACAAAAATTTACACAAACTAATTTTTTCTTAAAATAAGAAAGTCATAATGGTATCTCGATGGACAACCTATATATAGCTTCTTCTTCTTTTTTCTTTTTCTTTTTTTAAATCTTTATAATGGAGTTTCACTAAGCATAAATCATATTGGTAATTTTAATATACTTATAACGAATCACATTGAAAAATTATGTCGAACACTTTGTAATACTCACATTAAGCTATATAGTGTAAGCACAATGTATAAGACCTAACTTTCTATTATTACAAAAATATATATGACAGGCTATCAAAATAATACAAAATTTATAATAATAAAAAAAAAAAAAAAACTCTTGGTAGTAGAAAATTAATCAAAATAGATTTTAAAAAATAATAATAAAGTAAGTAACTACAATAATTATTTCAATATACTTAGTTCAACCACATGACATAACATAGCATATGATATGATATATTTAGATGTTAACTTATATAACGTGTAATTGTGTAAGATACATCTTTTATTATATAACATATAAAATGATATTTTTTAGATGTGAATATAATATATTACTTTATAATAATTTTTTTGACCAAATGTGTAGAAAAGCAATATATTGATTAAAAAAATCCCCATAGCTAAATGACTAGTTATTATATAATTTCACAATGGACAAAATTTAGGTACAATTCTTTAAGTAACTTCCCAAATAATTTCAATCATGTAATCACATTGACCAACAAGCTACATAGTTCAATTTAATTGACCAATGCATCACACACTTTGTGATGCATTGGTTTATGAAAATTGATGATTATGGTAATTATTATGCATTTATTATGATTGTATTTGCCTATAGAAATACCTATTCTCTTATTTATATATAAAAAATATTATGCGACAATGTTCCATTGGAGTGTGTGAACATGAGTTTGACAAGGATTCTTTATAGAATTGAGGGTAAAACCGTGTTTTAACTGTCATGTCAAAAATGATGTGAATTATTGAAGTCTTCAAAAATCGAACTCCAATTTAAACTTTTGATTCAATGGGTTAAAACACAATTTTACCATAAATTTGTCAAAAACCAATTAGCAAAAGCTCCTTTTTTGTGAATAATTAACACTAATTTCTCATTTTGGTCGTTATTATTATTCTTCTCTTTTTGATTGTAATCTCTTGAAATATTTGTCGTGACTTATGTTAATCCTGTGGTAAACCACATACAAAGTGGGACATTTAATATTTTGTTAATTTTTATGTAACTAATTAATCTATTTTTTATGTTACTTTAAGAGGGGGGGGGGGGAGGACTAAAGGACCCGTTGGTTGACCCAAACCCGTACAATTGCCACGGATGTACTTGTTTGTTTGTTCAACTTTCAATAATATATTCTGCTCATTCATTAAAAAAATGTTCAAATGAGTGCAACATGGGCAAGCTAGCCCAATTAAATTTACCACAAGTCCTATATGAGCAACAATTTAGGAGTTGGGATAACCCAAGTTTGGGTTAGTCCTCAGATGCAAAGCTACATCCAAATCTCAACGCAGATTAGAAAATGGACAACGAACTCTTATTGTTATACTACTCCAACTGAGGAGAACCCAATTCCAAAATAATAGCAAGCGGAGCCCAAACCCAACAAAAATCTAAGACATTAGGATGTCAAGATTCAAGAAGCCAATTTGAGCCCAACCTATAAATAATATAGTCTGGACTCTGGACTAGGTTAGATTGGACTGATTTGGGCTTTCCTTGTATCATTAGAATGTCAACAAGTAGATCCATGAATGCTGATCAATCTGATTTCAACCATTTTTCTGTAGCTTTCCTTATTTTCGATCATTTTGTCTTTCGTTCTCTGAGTTTGGCTCTCGTTTCACATGAAGAGAGATGAAATGATGATAAGAAATAACAGTAATCAAAATGAAAATGAACGATTTGGTGCATGGTGTAAGAACAAAGTGTGGAGTGATAAACAATCATATTATTAAACATTGTCTTTAAACTAAACCCAACTTACTATTGAGCTATAATATTCGTAGTTACACATCAATTTTTTTTAACAAAGAATCTATTTTTTTTCTTATAGTAATGTAAGCAAATAATTTAGAACAATAATAAGGCGGTAGAACCAGCCAAGCAGTATATATCAAAACAATTCAAAGTAAATGAAAGCAATTTAGAACTGTCCGAGATGGCGGTAATCCGTCCAAGGTAGCAGTAGCAACAAGTAGTATAATGAACTGAAAACTGAAAATACTTGCTATTGAAAATAGAACAAACACTTACAGTAGTAGTGAATACAAGATCTCAATAGTAGAGGTTAATAGTTACAAAGCTTGAACTAGTCCTAGTTACAAGGTTTGTAGGGAAAGTAGTAGTAGGAACAAGGTAGTAGGAATTCTCTAAGGAAAGCTTCTAAGGAAAGAAGGTTTTCTAAGAAGAGAATTCTGAGAACAATTCTATGAAAAATTCTGTCTAAAACTTAAGGACCCTCCCTTAAATAGGCAAAATTCGGAGTGAACAATGTCATGAACAGTAATTTGAACAGTGCTTTTTCCACTTTTTGACTTAGAATCTCCAGCAATTGGGGCCTTGTCTGATTCTCAAAACTAAAGAAGGCTTGAAAAGACAAAAAGCCAAAAGAGTTTCCAAAATTCCAACATGAAGAAGACTTTGAAAGGACATTGATTACGTATGGAGTAATAGTGTTCTTTTAGAGACCAAGAGAATATTTCTGAGGAGCAATAGTAGGCTTTGGCATAGGCACAAGTCCAGAAGAATCACTCTGACTTTGAAAGGACTAAAAGCTAAAAGAAGCTCTTTGAACATCATTATTTATGCATGTAGTGGAACAGTGGTGTAGGAGCTTTATCAAGGAGTAGACATTGTAGCATTTTGGCTATTGTGCAAGCCAAACAAATAGGGTGAGTCAATTAATCGGTAGGAGCATCGGATGGATAACCATCAAATGGATCAAAAGGACCTTGTGGAGAATCACATGTATGCTCATGGTAAATAGCATATTGATTACAAAATCCACAATATAAAATTGGTTCAAACACTGGTCTTCTTCCTGGGATGAGAAGTCTTCTTGGATTACAATGATCAACCACCCGCAAATGAGCAATGGCATTAGAATAGGGTCTGGGGCCAAAGATAGAGATTCTATTGGTGCTTCCCATAAAATGATAATTTTTCCATAGATTTTAAGCAACATTAATAATTTGGTTATTGAAATAATTTCTCCAACATTCTGCAAGAGCATAAGGTTTATCAAAGGACAATTGAATCTTCCTGGCCGATGATATATACCAACAGAGCTGAAGAGATGGAAGCACAGTATAATATATATTGAAAAACCCACTGATTTTTAAACTGTTAATAATGATATTATTATTATTATTATACGATAAATTTCAACTTATGACTAGGGTTGTCCACAAGTTAGTTCGAGTCAAGTTTGGGTTCCACTTAGACTCGACCCAATTCCAATAGGTGATAGAATAGAGGACCTGCCACTGACTGTGAGCACTATCGGGTCAGATCGAGTTGGTTTTGGTTGAAATTGAGGGAGGTAACAGCAAACAAGATCTCACCGAATCTAGCCTAGATCTCGATGGATTTGAGACTAAGAGAAGAGAGAGGACAAGAATGGCAACTTCCGACAACATTTGTCAATTGGTTCAGTTCTATTGGGTTTCAAACCTCTTACCCACCGCTCACATCAGTTGTTGATGCTGGAGATCCGCTGTTGACCACCCCTCTACTCGAATTGAGTTGGTCCCGGTCAGGTGGCATCAAGTCATACAGTTTCGTCAGGTCTCGGTTTGCTTTGGACATCCCTACTTATGACTCTTGCTCTAGCTGGAACCCCACAATATATCAAGTATAATCAATCTAGCTATTAAATAAAACAGAAATTATTATATTAGCATATTGTACAAGAAAATACATAAATAGCTCATGCACAATTTTTAACAATGAACCGTATTTCATTTCCATCAAGAATCCAGCACTCGTGAAGCTGACTTAAAACATTGTACCCAAAAATAAAATACAAAACCATATACATGACCAGGATAAATTCTCGAAGCTTGCTTGAATGCAAGGAAAAAAAAAAGTTAAACTGGATATTCTCAATGACTCAAAACTAGATACACTGTTTATAATCTAAAATTACAACACAAACAGATCCCTCTGGATCCTAAAATGTACAAAAATATCTCTATAAGACCTAAAGTCCCAATAAGACTTACTGTGTGTGAAAAACAGATTTCAGACTGAGTTTACCAAATGAGCATAGGGGAATTACATTGAGAACAGCAGTAAAGCCACCCCTTGATAATGAACCGTCTGAGCTCGACAATGTGATGATGGCCAACACCAGCAGAAAATTTTTAAAAAAAAAACCATGTCACTTCAAAGTCCAACCCATTTCACCCATCTGAAAACCCGACCAACTCTGAAGGGCAACTCATAATCTTTGGTGACAGCAGGTTCCCTCCTTGCAGCATCAGGTTCAGACCAAACATACACCCCACGTTCTTGCCGACTACCAGGTACAGTATTGTCCAGAATAACAGCCACTAGGAATGCAATCACCATGTGAAATGACAGTAATGTGTTGAGGATATAGTTCACCTGCACATTAATCATATTAACAAAAAGTTGTCCAAATGTTTGCATTATCTGTTATGCCAACACACAGTGATAAGTTGCATTAGTGAGATTCATGGGGACTTGTGGTAGAGATAGGGTGGTCCATCTTGCAGTTTCACTAGGGTTGATATGCAATGATAAAAATGCAGCCTGATAATTGAAACAATGCTAGCTCTTTCCATAACATATGATTCCTTTTATCATAGGTTGTATAACCATAACATACACGATTTTTTTTTTCCTGATAAAAAGTAGATGAATTTTATAAAAACAATAAAGCAAGTGCATTAGTTCTTGAGATCAGTAGGTATACCCACCAAAACACCAAAGAACATCAGAACAACCATAAGATAGAATTCGTAATACTCTCATCCAGAAAGAATGGACAGAAGCAAGGAGTTATATTGAGGAGAGTTGGTTTAATTATATCCAGTAGCTTCCCAAGTAGGAAAAAAGAGTTCAACTTCTACTTTCTTGCTATTCTGGGATTTGTTTGGGTAAAGGGGTATGATCAAGCAGGATGAAATGTAGTGATGTCTTGTGTGTACCAGCCAGACGCAGAAAAGTAAAGTAGGCTAGGTGGATTTATCTTCTATGTATTGGACACAGCTTTTTTGCTACCATTAAATAGATAATACATTTTTCACCAGGCCAAGACATAGATAAGACTGAATACATGAGAACAGAAAGGTCTCAGAGAAGCATACCCCTCCATAATTGCTGCGGAAAGGCCCATGTGAAGCCACAATGTAAGGCTGAAAATAACTTGGGACAGACAAGTTGGAATTTGGAGAGATGCCATACTGCTGAAAGTAGGCTGGAATTGACAGAGAGAAAAACAAAGATAATCCTACTATGATAATGTTCCGAGAGCTTCCGGCCTCACTATAACGTAGATTTGACAAGCCTAATGCTGTAAGCATTGCCCACATGAAGCACAATAAAGCAGCAACCATAACTTCCGGAATTGATGCAAGAAATCCTCCAACTTTACCTGTGTGCAAGGCAGAAACATTATTAGGTACCTGTGGAACAAAGATTAGAGGATACCACAAGAAACAAAGGGCTTTATGCTCAAAATTGGTGCATATTTCAATTGATTAGAATCTTATTATGGTAACTCTACAAAAGTGGTGTCCCTGATCTACACACCATCTGCAAAATTTGCAGGTTGTTTTAGTAGCAATTGAGTCTCAAAGAATTTTGACAACTTAACTAAGGGTTTACAAGCCTGATGATTAAAAACTAAAATATACCAAGTTTGTCAAGCCATATAGCCAATTTCAGAATCCAACACGCTAACCTGGCAATATCTGCAAAATCTCTTACACTACATCTGGCAGTCTTTGTTATCTGAGCAAGTTATTCACTTTCTTTGTCTGGCTTACAAAATCTCTTTTTAGGGGAACATCATTTAATGTTGTCTCTCAAAGAAAGATATAAATGTTTTAAAATTGTACTTATAAACCTTAAAAGAATTTAAACCTGAATAAAATAAAGGGCAGTGGTATATTAGAAAGTTATGGAAGCATGCCTGCCTTGGCCCCATTATGAACTTCTCGACCTAGTACCAACCGATATGAACATATATTGAGCAAAATCATGCCAAAATATGTCAGTCCAGTTATTGATTTAGACAAACTCAAGTTGCAATTGAAATATGGTAGATAGAAAACAAACTGTCAAACCATTGGCATATGCAATTGGTGATTAAAAAATTGCAAAAATAAAATTTCAGAGGATAAGTTTCCCAAATGGAAAGGAAGCATCCAAGTGACCATCTAAATTCCATTAGGTCTTCTACCAATACACTCAGAAACAATCTACTATAGTAGTTAGCAACCTACACATATATATATAATCAGCATATTTAGTAAGTCGCATTTTGACTAACATTAGCAGAAGATTCCATATCTAGTTGGAACACCCCTCCCCCCCCCCCCCCCCCCTCTTTCTTCCAATAAAAAAAATATTTCCTGAGTTAGAAATTGAATATAAGATAAAATGTGAATCTGACAGGTTGTTTTTGAATAATTCACTAGGAAGATTATCATATTCCATCCCCCAACTAGATGTGAAATCTAGTAATATCCTTTCTTTTGTGGTTGAAGATTTTTTTGTTGGAACCCCCACCCCCACCGCCACCCACATTTTTTTTTTTTAAGAATTGGTTAGTTGACAAGTAACAAGTAAGAGTAGTCAATATTGCTAGTAAATAAAAATTGGAAACAGAAAAATACTTACCTATTAGCGATAAGACGATCAAAACGCATGCGCCTAATTCAACTGCTCTGCGGCTTCCCATTTTGGTCACGGCTATGGTGTGTACATTTTCAGTTAGAGTGGTGGACCCCGTTCCTGTACCCCAAAGCCCAGCCAAGACACTGGAAAGGCCTTCCAGACCAATCCCTCGACTAAGAACGCCTGGGGTTGGAGGCCTTGATGCGACCAACAATGAAGATGCATGGTATGATCCAACCTAAGAAGTTAAAAAAAACAAAGCAAAATCAGGACTAGCACTAGCCATATGATTCTGCATGGAACATCAAATGAGTGGATTTCTACAATGAAATGCAGTAGAATTATTTTTAAAAAATCTCAAAAAATGATACATGAATTCGTTTACAATTCTTGGGGAATTAAATTTTATACCTTTGACTAATTCAAACATCAATGGGATGTCCAAGGAGATTTTAGAACAAGGATACTACATATGAATCTGGTTGACTAATACTTCCCAGACTTTTGCAGAAGATGTAGAACCAAAATGTTGTAAAGCTACTAAATAATTTTGTAATAACACCAGTTTCATTGTGTATTGATTAATTAAGTTCAATAATTAGTACAAGTCAGATGAAAACCTTACAAGGGAAGCCCCGTAAATCAATGTAGATGAGATTCTTAAAGACAAGAAATTATTTATTTAGGGTAGTTCTTTTGAATAACATGTAGTTCTGAATTATATTGGTAACTAGAGTATGAGAACTTTACTTGTCAGGGACTGTTCCTTATTATTCATTCCAACCATTCCTTGTTCCCGCGTCCAACCTCTTCAATTTCAAAAGTTTTGTCCATTATTTCCCTAGCTTGCAATTGGATTTAAAGTACAAAACTAGCCCAGTGACGATGAAGAATAATCAAGCATCAATAAGGCCTGACTTTCTATTTATGCAATCAAACAGAGTTCAGTTACTTCCTCGTTTTTGGAAGGTCAGAGACAAATCCTTCATTACACACCTTATCTATAAAGAAATAGGTATCATGTACTGTATAAATTTTTTAAGATCTCTAACAAGTATAATTGCTTGTTAGAAAGTTATAAAAATTTGAATCCCCAAAAGATATGCAACTGTGAACTTGTAGAGAAAATTGAAAAAAATAATAATTAAAATAACTTTATGAATCAACAAGAGAATTGCAAACCATGATGAAAGACAGAGAAACTAACCGAATCCACAGATGCAATGATAGATACCGCACACATAACAAGAGCCATTTTCCAGTGGAAGACCGGAGTACCCCATTGTAAAGGATAAGGAAATCTGAACCATGGGGAAGATTTTAGAGCATGAGAAGTATCTACTCGACAATGCTTCATCCTCGAGAGATGCTGTCTGCAGTGGTCAGATATAATATTTGAGGCAGGTACATTTACATCACAACCTTTGTAACTATAGACTCCTGCTTCAGTTAGCAGGAAAGCAGTCGCCCATGTAATTGCCAGACCCAATGGAACCTGACAATGACACAAGGACAACCATAATACATTAGAAATCATATGAGCAAGTGCAATATTATGTCAACTTACAGTCTGGAATCAACAGTAACAAAACGAACAGAAATATAAATTTATAACTTACCGCATATATTAGAAATATACGATGACCAAAGACAGATATCTTACGAAGATACTGCAGAAAGTATGGAAACAACAAATTAGATGTTTCTGGCACACAATCCAATTAAAAAAAAATGTCCGACACTTTAACATTTTCCAGTAGAGACATACTATATAAAGAAAAGAAAATCTTATAATTAAATATAAATCTACAGTAGCTCCACCTTACTTACAAGAGAAAAAATAATAACCAGTAATATCTGCACTGCTCCAATCTCAAGACAGCTACCAACTAGAGGGAAACCATAGCTATAGAAAGAAAGTCCAACAGCCGCAATAGTTGGGGACACAACAACCGGATTAATCAACCTGAAAAGGAAAGGCAAATGAAATTAGGTTGAGCTATTGGGTGTGTTGGGCAAAAATACTTGACACTCAATGCAACAGAATGTTTTTAGATTATATTTAGCTCTGGACACAAAAAGAAGCTAAGGTTCATTTGTAAAATGCAATATTCCACTACATGATTTACTGTAATAACATATAAATGTTACATGCACAGTAATAACTCAAGCAGATTCAACTGAAATATTTTGTTCCTCAAAAAACTTTACATTGCCAATGGCTCAGTGCAACACAACCCAGTTGTTAATAAAAATAAATAAATAAACAACAGAATATTTTCTATATTCCTTTAGTTGGATATGAGAAACTTAGCAAACAGAATATAATTTCCAGGTCAACCCAAAAGAAAGATTCGGAGATTTTCAGGAGGCAGGGAGGAAAAAAAAATGATAAGTACACTGTACACTAATTCTTTAAGAAGAAAAAAAGATACAACCCTAGTACACGGAAAGCATCAAAGGATAACCAACAAGAAAAAACTAGGCCAAATTACAAATTACTCCATCTGATTTTGACATTTTTTCTATTCAATCCTTTAAGTTTGTCTAGTTCCATCCAATCTCGCCATTAGTTTTAGTACTTTTCACTTTCCAAAGTTAAAATATCCAAAAAATAATATTTATTTTTTATTCCAAAATTAATAAAAATTAAAATTAAAAAAAAGTTTAAAGAATCAAATAACACAGGACCAGATTAAACTTAAACAAGCAAATAACAAATATTCCAAAACATAGCAATCAATATCAAGAAAAAATATTCGGTTTCTATTTTCTAATCCTATCACCACTTTCCGAGACCAAACAAATCTCAAATCCACAAAAAACCTAGATCTAAAAGCTTCGAAATCAACCTCAAAACCCACCAACAATATCATAAACACACAAATCAAGAGCAAGAAAAGCACAAAAAAGAATGAACCTAGGTCTAGAGAGAGATGATAAAAAATTTTAAGATTTTTTTAACTTTTTATTTTTATTTTAAAGATATATTTCAATAATAAATATTTTTCCTAATTTATTTTTAGATTTGAAATCATAAAAATACCAAAACGACATCATTTTGAGGACTTAAGGTGCTGGTTAGATGAAGGTGAACGTAATGACCACATGGGAAATGAATAAGGTTAAAGGACTGAATTGAAAACATATCAAAGTTAGAGAGTGTAATTAATAGACTAATAACATAACTGCAGTAGATGATGGGAAAAGGCCCAACAAAATAGTATTACCAATGGTGATAGATCAAAGAAGAATGTCGCATTGCAAGGTTCCCATGGACAGACGTATAGGGTTCCCATGAATGGAAGTGCAATGCAAACACGTGATTCTCATGGATGGTGTACGAGATTCCATGGATTAGGCGAGGTGAAGGTAAAATCCTATGGGCAAGGGGAGGCTAATAGGGACTTGCTATTGCCCATGAAAAGAGGTTTTGAAGCCCATAGAGAGGTAATGACTCATACGAGAGGGGGAGATTATTGGGTATACACATGTAGGTGAAAGTCCCACATGGAGAAAAAGTATAGGATTTGAGGAATTAATACAACATAACTGGACCCAAACCCATAGGCTTAAGTTTTTGGATTAAGTAACATCCCTATATATTGTATCAAGACCTCAATTGGAGTCTCTCCAAGATGTTATGTCCCCAAGGACCCCAACACAGAGTTCCTCAATTCACTCCCAAAGTTGACCAATGAATGTGGATCCTAAAGCTATTTTACTTCATTACAGAAGGGTTTGTAGACCTACTCAAAATAATTTTTCAACTTATATGAAGTATTTTCTATTTCCACCAGCCCATCAAAATGTCAAACTAGCCCATATTTAACACTGCATGCAGTGAACAATTATTTTTTGATAAGTAATGAAAATTTTATTGAACAAAGCCTGCAGTGAACAATTGATGCCATGGGGCCACTTTTTCCAAACAAGAACTTCTCTGCATATCCTAAGAATCTTATGGACTAAACTCATGAATTACACGCCTAGAAAACCTGGTCCATGTGATTGATAACCTTTCTTTCCCTTTTCTTTTGGGCAATGGTTAGTCAGCATTGCCCATTTGTACTGGGAGAGAGAGAGAGAGAGAGAACCTAGTTTTGTAGTATAAAATCCAACAAAATCTGCCAGCATACAGCTATCTTTAATTATCCAATTTATGTTAAAGAGCTTATTCTGTACACTCAACAAAACTATATTTTACCCAAGGAAATGTAAGTTAATCTAGACTAAGGCCACATGCCCTTGTATGATTCTTCCTCTCTCCCCTTCCCTCCTTTTTTCTTCTTCCTTTCTCTGTTACTACCCCATACAGCACTAAACAAATTTCTTCCTTTCATTCTTCCTTCGCAACCCAAAATCATACCCCGTCTCTTGTATACTTTAATAGCCAGAAAAAACTGAAGTTCTCCCAATTTTTAAGCCTACACATAATCTAGAAAAATAATCCTATATTCCTTCAAACAGATGCTGCCAGAAAATCCCAGCAAACAGCATTTATAAAGTTTAAGCACCATTTGTCTTTAAACTCAATCCTTTTCACACCCTAATTCAATCCAAAAACCTAAACCATTTCTTCTAATAAACCCTGGCCTCAAACCCACAAGTTTCAAACCCTGTGACCCACCACATAAACAACTAAGTTTCATAATCTAACCAACACCCTACATTACCCAAGTCACTAATTATTAAGGGCCATATGCTGGCCAAATCACATACTTAATTTAACCACAATAAACCGAATGAAGTGGCATTATGTTTCAATATAATACCAGGATTAGACCCAAAAACCATGATGTCAACAGTACAAACATAGGTTACCTAACAACAAAACCAATTCAAATGGGTTCCTCAATGAAGGGGGGAAAAACAACAACAACAACAAACAAACAAACTTTGTTTTTCATACAGTTGCTGCTGCAATCTAGAGAAGCATCCTATGTGCATCCCATTTGCGGAAAAACGTCATATCCAATTCCAAACACATTGCACAAACCACAGAACATTTATAGCTATTGGGCTGGAAATGAAAAGGCAAAACTGTTAATTTAAATCCCAATAGGAGCCATCCCTCATTATTGAAGTCCATGTAGTATATATCATACGGTTGATATAATTAATTACATGAATATATCAAATTTTCAGAAATAATAACTAACACAATTGACTCCATAAGGTAAAGCAATTAACTCATCAATACAACAATCTGATGCAGGATAGATTAGGAGAATAGAGATAAAAGGGAGAAAGAAGATAAATGGAACAAATTCTAAGCTTCACCACCTAGAGTTTGGCTGAAAAACCTAGGCCTCACCACCTAAGGGTATTTGGCATCACCACCAAACAAAGAGAAACACATTCTCAAATCATAAATTCCCATTCTAATGCCTTTCACGATTACAAGAGCGCTAGTTTAGGAAAGGGTTTATTTCCAAACTAGTTTGGAGAGAAACCCTTCAAACTCCTCCCATATCTTTTTATTGGATATCAATTTTGAAAATCTAACCGTTGGATTACATGTTCTTATTATATCTTCCATGCTTGCAAAATTTTTAAGAAGATCAAAAATCAATAGTTATGTCATCAATTAAATGTTAAAATTTCAAGTTTTTGTGGTTTAAAATTATGCTTAAAAATAAGTTTATTGATCGAATAGTAAATAACATTTGATTTGAACAAAATTTGATATATGTGTTAAGAATATAAAAAATATGCAATCCAACGGTCAAAATTTCAAAATTCACATCCAATAAAAAGATATAAGAAGAGTTTGAAGGGTTTCTCTCCAAACTAGTTTGGAGATAAACCTTGTCCACTAGTTTAATAGGGTTTCAAGGATTACATCCAGGTGAAAATATCTAATCCAATCCCTTTAAACACTCAAAATTAAAAACAACATTCAAAATTAAAATCTGAAATAATTTTGGTGCTCCTTGCATCACAATCGAAGCAACTTATCCCACTTCCCAAGCATCCAACATTTAACAATTCTCACTTGGTAAATGGAAAAGCAAGCATTTGCTGATAATGAATTCCAAACGTGGAGAGCTATAAACATACCAAAGTCATACCTCACTAAAACAGACATCAGTCCACTATATCCAAGTATTGCTTGAAAAGCCGAACCGATGATTATAGCCCCCTGTAGCTCCTTCATAATATGCTTGAATTTCTGCATGTTAAATGATTCCTTAAGTTCATTAAAAAAATCAACAGAATAAAAATGAGCTTGCTATTAAGTCAAGATTGTACAAATTTTAAAATGGAATAGCAGGTAGAAAAGATGAAAAAAAAAAATTAATTGAAAAGTAAATGGAAGGGGAAATGTGTTTCTTATAGTTAGGCTGCTAATCATACTGCATTTAAACATCTTTTTGCAGAACTTTATTTTACATATCAAGCGTGATGAGTTCACACCGTACCTTGGGAGCAGAGGACCAATTGCAAGGCACATTCATTAAATCATTTGAGTAAAGGAAGTTTACATGGCATAACTGGGGATTTGTTAAACAAATAAGGATTAGCTTTACAGATTCTAAAGAAGTGTTAAACAAAGAAGTTGGGAAATGTTTGATGATATTTTAGCATTTTTGTTTGTTCTCTCTCGTGCAACGTTGATTCTCTAAAAGAGGTACTGTTTTTTTTTCTTTCCTTGTTATATAGGACAAGCTATGTAATTGATTGAGAGATAAGAATTCTCTAAAAGAGCTTAGTATCAACACACACACACACAAAAAAATCTCTAAAACAGCTACTATTTTCTTCTTTCCTTGTTATATTGGACAAGCTATGTAATTGATTGAGATATGAACAATGTCTTCGTCCTTGTTCAGTCTTTAATACCTCCTGATTCAGGTCCTATAACAGCAGGATTTAAGTAGATTACTATAGGCAATAAGACAGACTAATTATAGTTAACAGCAGCATAGCTTCTGAGAATCTCCTCCAGATTATAAGAAACAAACCAAGCAAAAAATATGTGTAAGATGGCAGAGACAAGTATACTTTTATGTCTGTAGCCGTCATTAAGGTCTTCTATGTCCTTTATGATTCAACTAGATGAGTTTATGAATTAATATTATCCATCCAGTCAATCTAATAATGTGTTTGTGCGCATATGTGCACCCACACAATTCTATAAGGGAAAATACTAAAAAATTACTTATTTTTTAGTTTTGTGGATAGCTCAACAATTCAATGAGACTGAACCATGAGAAACATATAAGAACAGTCACTAGGTTCTATATTTAACTACAACAAAGCATGAAACGAGGAGCATACATTTGCATTGAGTCCTTGAAACTCCGAGGAGTTGATTATTGCCAATGCCGGAGCCAGGTAAACAAATGATGGACCCTGTATCAAGGGCAACCTCGAACCAAAAGTTGTATGCAAGAGTGTGGTCACTCCAGAAACAAAGAGAACCGTTGATACCACATTTGAAGTATCCTCCTACACCCACTAAATCCAATCAGACCAAAATATCCACAACATGGTTTTTTTATTCTTAATAAAACAAAAAACAGTAATATAGGAAACTAGATTCAACAAACATAAAAATTGTAAAATACTCACATAAGTTCCACCCATTGCAGGAACAATGACGAGCGGTATAAGAATCAGCGAACCCAAAATCGAAATATAATGCTGGAACCCATATAGACCAATGGGAACTGAAAAAAAAAAAAAAAAATCAAACTTTTTAACTTCCACAACACTTAATTAATTGAATTGGTGATATTTCAAATATCAAAAAATAAAAATAAACAAACACAACCCATTACAAAACGTACCCAAAAAAAATTAAAAATCCAAACTTTTTTACGTTCACAACACCTAATCATCACCAACAAACCAATTAAAAATAACCCATTTCGAATTATCCATAAATTATTTTAAAAACCACTTCTTTAACACTAAAAATATCTAAAATTAGCACAATTTTAAGCAACTAAAAATAGCCTAAAACCCCAAACTTTATTGAACAAAAGCAACAAAAAAAAAAAATTTGGGAATTGATAAACTGACCAAGACCAGGTGTATCTCTGAGCTCATACTTCATATGGGTCGGTCTACCCACAAACCCATCATCGTCATTCGGCAAAACATCGACCACTTCTTCACTCCTAGCCGTTGGTCTCCGAGCATGGTCCGTGGGCCCACTCTGGGCCTGTCCGTTCGGGCCCGAACCCTTCGCCGGAGGCCCATCAGAGTCCCTCCGTTTCTTCACCGTGTGATCCTTATTATCCGACACGCCATTAACCGCCGCCCGAGTCCGACCCGCTTCAAGATCCGGCTGGGCCTGTGGCTGTGGCTGCGGCTGCGGCCGAGGCTGAGGCTGAGTCTCGGGTTCTCTGGGCTTGGGCTTTGAAGCCGGCTGCGGCTGCGGCGGCGGCGGTGGCTGCGGAACAGCGACTATCTGACCGGAATCGCTAGCATTGGTCTCGCCGGAGAACTTGGGCCTGAAACCCGTCCGCTTGGCCCACGAAGAAGGCGGCATTGCTGAAGACTCCGGAGCCGGTGGCCATGGACCCGGTCGCTGTCGGGCTTTCGGGTCGGAGTTTGACATTTTTGCTGAAAACCACTATTACCACTACTACTCGTATAGCATAATAGCTTTTTTCTAAAAAAGTAAAAAAAAATAAAAATAAACAAAGTAAAAAAAGCAAAAAATGAGAGTGATTCTCAGATCTGATCTCTCTCTCTCTCTTTGTTGGGTTAGGGCTTCGAGTATTGTAACAGTACACAAAGTTCAAGAAAAAAAAAAAAATGAACCCCAATGCTTTGCTTCCACAATCTCCTAGAGCTATAGAGAGAAAGAGAAAGAGAGAGAGAGAGAGAGAGAGAGCTGAGTTTTTAGAGAGAGAAAAAGAGAGAGCGAGGGTTAATAGTTATAGGTGTGAGAGTGAGTGCAGTGAGAGAGAGAGAGAGTGAGAGTGGGGCTTAGGTAAAAGCCAAGAGAAAGACAACTCAGCTTGTGGTGGTGGAGAGCTCAAACCGCGTCTTCTTCTTCTTTTCTTTTCTTTTTTTTTTAATAAAATCTTTTGGTCTTGGCTAGATTTTTCCAAAATAATATGATGGATTTTTTTTTTTTTTTTTTTTTTTTGGAGTTGTAATAAGTTTTTTTTTGAAATGGAGTTGTAATAAGTTTTTTTTTTTTTTTGAAATGGAGTTGTAATAAGTTAGGTAGTAGTAGTACTAGTAGTTAATGCAGTTTGTTTAGACTTGAGGGTGTTAATATATGAACGATGTACTTGTGGTATGGTCTAGTTTGAGTATGATAGGTTTTTTAATGGGATGTACTTAAAGTTCGTTTGGAAACAGTTTATTCAGATAAAATTGAAAAATTTTACTAAAATTGTAAAAAAACAACAAAATAAAAACTAACTAAATTGTATAATAAGACTCATGAATGTAACAAAAAGTACAATAAGATCTATAAATATTACCAAAAAAAGTTAAAAACTATAAGTTGAAGCTTACATCACATCTCAAATGGGCTCTAAGCTAACCATGTGTTTTAAGTTGTTGAAGGCTTGAAGCTTTTATTTTAGATATGATAGAGTAGTCTAATCCGATTTGGATAAATATATGGGAAAATAATTAGTGCACACAAGCTATTCTACACAAAATTGTTTGTAATAGTTTTTTAAACTAAAATCATGAAACTCTGTGAATAATAGGCCGAGTGTAATATTATGTCATTAGGTCATTTTTTCAGTAATTTCTGTCTAAAAGGTGTTGTTGAATACAAACTTTGTGATTATTTTTTTCTAGAAGCAACCTAAATGCTTGCCCTCCAAGTTTATATTTTGAAGTAGATTTAGACTCTAGAATGTTTAGTCTCTAGTGGGGCAAAAAGTTGCCTCACTGTGCAATCAAGATGTACAATTTTCTCGAACTCAATCACTCATACACACACACGAAATAATTAATTGGCGTTCTTTTAACACAAGTAAAATAGGTCATGGACTTGAGTCTCACGTAGAAAATATTAATTGAACATGAATCTTTTATGTTACTTTGAGTTTGAAATCTATTGTTTTTTTTTTTTTTTTTAATTTGGATAAGGTGAATGGGATTTACTCTTATGTGAGAGAGAATGAATATACTACAAGCATATCTAATAAATTTTCTTTTGGATAAAAGATAGAGGATACGAAGGAAAGATAAATTGGAGTTACAATCCGAGTGACTATGAACAATTTCGTTGATGCATCGATACAAAAGTCTTTTGCTTAGCTAATAAGTTTTTATTTTGTCCTAAAATTGCAAGAACTTTGCAATTTGCACAATTCAATGGCATAGGCAATTAGGTATGAAGAAAAATTGATCATAAAATAAAAGCTGGTGTGGAGAAATAGCCAAAAGGACTGGATTCAACCTTGCCCCAAAACATGATTTTGGCATAAAGTTAGTTAAAATGTGAAATACTTGACTTTGGATGTCCTTGAAAATGACATTTATCATTTTATTTTAGAAAACTATTGGAATCTCAAACCCCCCTTTCACGGTTTCGCCTTTCAATTTCACCATAAGAAAATTTTAATTAATCCATCAATTAATGTTTAATAGTTTTCTAGTTTCTACACATATATGCCATACAGCACATCAATATAAGTTAGAAAATGATAGGGTTATACGGGTCCACTTGGACCATGAAAGCGAAATGAAACACAACAAGAATTTCGGGGAAAAATGATGACTTTGTATCCGTTGGGAACCGTTAAAAGTGTGTTAAAATATACTTGTATTTAAAAGTAAAAAAATATAAATAAAAAAAACTTGAGATTTAAAAAAATTATATATATATATATATATATATTAAAAAAAAAAAACTGAACTTATAAAATGAAGCCAAATAGACACGAAATCTTATTTGATATGAACATTCACCGTTCGCCACTTTTCTCTCTCTAATATCTCTTTCTTTCTCTTTCACAAAGGTAAGGAAATGCTTTCCAATCAGAACCAATAAAATCACATAATTAAGCATGTAAATACGTTATAAGTGCAACAGGGTCCCCATGCAGGGTCATGAAACTTTTGTCACACGCACGCATGAGTTGAATAGCACTATAAGCTAGCTAGACATATAAAATGTAGGTGAGGTTTTACTAAATGCTACAGCGATGCAGTGACCTTAATGTCAAATCTATTCTATTCAAAAGATTGATTAGATAATTCTCCCTCCACTTTATTCAAGTTACAATAAAGTTTTTTTCATCAATTGCCTTCCAGGTACGTAACTTGCTAAAAGCATATGAAAATTTAAGAGGTGAATAGTAAAATCGCTGTTTGAGCTGCACAAATTATAAATAAGAACATTACCTGGATTGAGTCACACCTGCGGGTTAAGAGTTGTCTAGTTTGAGTTATGCGCTTCGAAAAAATGTTGTACCACGATATGGATAGCCCTAATGCACTCATGAGTGCCTACGCCATGAGTTCTGCGAGTTTAAATAGGCCAAGTCAATAATCACACACATGAAACCCTTTTTTGTTTATAAAAAAAATATAAATAAATAAATAAAATAAGAACGTGCCATTCATAAGATTATCAACTAGGTTCAAATTATTCTTCTTCTAAAAACAAACTGTGTTCAAATTATAACACTGCTTGACTTGCAAAAAAATATCACCCAAAATTGATGCTACAGTTAAGAGTACCGAATTGGATGTGCAGTACAATACTCTTTGTGTTTTGATTCTTAATTTTGAAGGTGATTCTCTGTTGGTGATTCTTAATTTTGAACGTAGACTATGAGATTCAAACCTATATCAAAGAAATTTGTCTTTCCTATGTAATTTTGTTGTTTAGGACTTAGGAGTTGAGACTTTTTTTTTTAATCCCTATGGATGCTAACTGCTCAGCTTGTTAACATATCTGCTAACTGTTAAGCATATTTTTATATATAAATATTTTGTCAACTTTTCGTGCATTGCACTAATTTGCAATAAATTTGAAAGGATTTATTTGTTGCCATTTTTCATGTTTTGTAAATAAAAGAAAATGCAGTCGTGGGTTCCAATTAACTCAATTGGTAAAGTCTCTGATGGTCAAATAAGAAGTCTCGGGTTTAATCCCTGCCTACACCTAGTAGCGGCTCAGGATTTTTTTCTAAAGGGTCAATAAGAAGATAAATCTTAAATAGAAAATGAATCTTGTGATCTACGATGTTTCATTATTACAAATTTGTCCATAGTACTAGCAAGAAAATAAAATACAAACTATTAGTTTATTTGGCATATAGTTTCATAATACAATAAACATAGTAATTATTATTACTAAGATGAAATCTTGAAAATTATCCATAGTTTTCAAATACAATAAAATTATTAATTATTATTGCTAAATGAACTTTAATTATCATTGCTCAGAATACTTCTATCTATTAGTTTGTTTTAACTCTTTACAATTCTTGTATTTAACAATTCAACTCAACTTTGACAATTATTGTTCTTTGTAACGGTATTAAGTGTGTTTGGGTCTTAATTATAAGCCAATTTATTACTTCATACTTTTTCCTACTATTTGCAGGTCTCATGTGATTTCCTACTTATTTTATACTTTAAGCAAAAAGTTAGATAAACTGTTCCCAAATAGAAGCTACAAATTTTGTTGTTGTGTTAACATTTGTTTTTGTCTTTATTCAATCACTCTTGGCCTGTCCCACGCTCCTAATCCCTACTTAGCAAATAACAAATTAAAAGCACTTCAGATTCAATAACTAATTTTTATTTTCAAGGTTTTAGATTAAATTAGCTTGTTGTTGGACTTTTCTTTTTTTGGTTTAAAATGTCAAAATATTAGTAAGAGGATTATATTTAAGTTATTTTAGTTGTGATTAAAAAAAATTAGGGTCAAAGTGTTCCAATTTTTATTTTAGAGGGTCAAAACAAAATATATATTTTATATTTTATATATTATTTCTTGCCAAGTTAGGCGGTTCATTTGAACCCCCTGGACCATGGTTAGCACTGTCCATGCTTACACAAAAAACTGATTAGTGTCTTAATCTGATGATAAAAAGTTATTATCAAAAACAGATATAGATTAAAATTCTCTAAAAAAAATGTAGTCAAACGAAAGAGTTTAAATTTAATAAGAATAAGGTGTTAAACTATCTATATTCATAGCTTAGCAATAAATACATTCACATGCAATTCTATTCACAACCTTTCAACATCATATACCGCAAAGGTTGAAATCCTTCTCCCAACTCCACTTATAAACCTAATATTGATGATCTCGAAACACCATTAAGTCCTTCACCTTAATAATTTCTCATTATACTTTCCAATATTTCCCATCTCCTTATTTAGAGACTCAATTTTTTTGTAATCCTATAAAATGATATAAAGAGTAAAAGGCCACGAATCCCAAATATTGTTGGGAATAGCTTGAAGTACCAATTCCACAACGGTAACAATTATTGTGGCAAATGGTTTCATAATCAAACCAGTACGTATATATACCATACCATTTACCAAATCCCATGAATAATTATCACAAGAAGAAGTGTTGTGTTTCCAAGAAAATTCAACTTTTTTTGTAATAACTCCAATTTCAAATGAACTTCCATTTCGTGTAAATCATCAATCCCTCCCCTAACTCCCCTCTCTTAAAAATTAAAATATCTTCTTGCTTTCAAGTGTCAAAGTCAAAACAAACATTAAAATTTGGCGACAAAGACATTGATGAAGTCTAGGATCATCGAAGATGGATCTATAAGTGCGGCGGTGGAAATGGGAGGTAGGTTTCAACCTCCACAGGCCATGAAATAGAGAGGTTGTAAAGTTGTGTGTGAATCTTTCTACTACTTAAAAGTATTTTATGTGACAGAATATTATTGGAAGGTATAAACATATTAGTCTACATAGTATCTTTAAAATTAAATTGTTATTCTAAATGTGTTTGGTAAGTTGGGCATGGCTACATGCCTACATGTTGACTAAATCAAGCCCTACAATCAGAATATTGAATTAAAATTCCTAGAATTTTGGGTTTTTCTTAGCATTAAAAAGTCGTGCTAGGGACATAACAAAAATTCATAACATTTCTTAATCTCAATTAATATTAAAATAATTTTAAATTGCATATTATAGTGGAGTCCAAATATTCTGTCCCACTTTTCTTGCTTCATTCTATATTCCACAAATAAATACTTGCCATGTGTTCATCTAATTAATAAAATACTATCATTATTGACTTATTAATACTACAGTTATTAATTAATAGTAGTATTTAATTAATTAAGTGAACATGTGACAAATATTTATTGGTGAAATATAGAGTAGAGCAGGAAAAGTAAGATAGAAGATTTTTACTCATTATAGTGGGGCTCATGTGTTAAGTGATAGACTAATTTTAAAATGTTGTAAACTTTTATTGTGTCTCTAATTTGATTGTTAAAAAAAACTACCTGAAGTTACCCACCCGCATTAGACGCCTATCAAAAAGCATGGGAGGATGATTTTGTAGATATGAAATTTTTTCTCAAATTCCCACTCAAAGTTTGTGTCCGTGACAAACTACTCCAACTTTTTTTTTTGGATAGTAAATTGATTTCAATCAACTGAAAATTGGATTACAAAATTGTCATGATACACAAAGAAACAGAGAAGACACTAGGCATTGTCAAGTTGGATTAGATGTTGCACCATTGGAGGTGAAACACCTTTCTAGACTTGATTGGTACCATTACATCTAACAAGTTGAGATAACTCATAGACAACCATGTTGTAATCCCTTTTCAAGTGATTGATCTACCATATTTTGAAAAAGTTTAGGATATCGTTGATGCTTGAAAAAGGTGGCCATTGCAGCTCTCCATTTCACCATCAACCAGACTTTCTACCATAGCATCAATCTCGAAAATGATTTGTTGTAGCTCCAAAAAACTACTTTTGCAATCTGGTATGAGCTTCCATCAAAATTTTATTTCAAATCAAAAGGTTTAAATTAAGAGATTCCAGTTATCTTAATTAATAAAAATGGTTGTTGAATTTCTTATAAGGTTTGAACTTAATAACTCAACTTCTAGCCCATTTGAAAAAAAAAAAAAAGGTTCAAACTTCAAATTACTTGGATGCTTTGAGATATGCTAAAATCTATTCAATAAGTGAAGCGAAATATTATTAAAAAAATTATAAATCAAAAGAAAAGTCTTCTAATCAAAATTAAAAATAATAATATAAAAGCAAAGGCCCTTGAAAAATTGAAAACCCAAAGTTTGTGTGATGGGACATGGCCAATTACGTAGTTTTCAACTTTTCATACTAGACGTGGACAAATTAAACAAATGCTCATTCCTCAGGCAATCAAGGAAATTGATTAACCTAAATTATATTCAAATTTCCAAGGAAAAGGTTTTGTGAGCTGCTTGACTTGTCGACTTGGTTGTGCTGCGCATGTCATTATATAGAAATCAGCCCAATATAATTACAAAGACAAATCGCGAAAGCAACGGCTAATTTTTGTGAATCTTTTTTGGGTAAGTCAATTTTTGTGAGTTTACTAAAACGCCAACTAGCCGTTTAAGGATGAAAGCAACGGGTCTGAAACGGTGAAAAACGACCCTGTCAATGTCATATCTGGTTTGTTGTGTCCATAAGGCCAATTTAACTATTATTTTGATTTCCTCAAAAAAAAAAAAAAAAAAAAAAAAAAAAAACTATTTTTTTGATAATCCATAAGGGCATATTTACATTAACCCCCCATTTTGAGGGATCCTAAAATAAATATGTAAATGGAAAACAATATGCATTCTTAAGTTACTAATCAAAATTACCACTGTATATCTTTGGTGCGATGATCACTCCACAAGCATAAGTGCTTGTGGGGTGTGAGAGGCAAGAGCCTAGATTTAAGTCTCTAAGAATAAGCTTCACACACATATACACTTAGATTATGCTAGACTAGAAATTCTATCTTGTATAAAAAAGAAGAAGAAGAAGAAGAAGAAGTTACTAATCAAAATTTAGTCTACCGAATTAGTCACCTCATATAATTCAAAATCAAGGTTAAACAAGTAACAAATACTAGAAAACATGAAATAAAATACTACAACCAATTTTTGCTAAATAAAATCCTATTACATATCTTAGAAAGCAAACTTATTTACTCTATAGATTGACAAGTTAATGGATGAATGTTTTCTTAGAATAACCAATATTTTGCACTACGTAGTTTGCACAATACATTAGGACTTATGATTTGCAAAATTACATTGATGAAAATAAAGATATAGGTACAAGTATAGCATGCTGTGATAGATGGACAATGTCAGTTACACACTTGTGTGCACAAGTGTGTAACAAGTTTTCTCCATGATAAATAGAAGGAGCGCGATATTGATGCAATTCACCTTATTGTCTCATTTTAAGTTTTTAATTTTGTAAATTACTAAAACTGTCTCATTTTAAAACTGTGTTGTTCCTTTCTGGAATAAAATTCTGCCATTTATCCAAAAAAAAAAAAAACTTGAAATTGGGAAAAAAAAATCAACAAATGGACTCTTTCAGAGAAAAAAAAAGAAAAAAAGAAAAAGAAAAAGAAAAAAAGAAGAAGAAGAAGCAAAGTGGTTGTTAATTTTACATGTTCTATCTTGTGCCGCTTAGCACGTGTCATTCTCTAACCGTCTCCCTCTCAGAGAATGAGATCGATTAGAAAGTAGAAACAACGGTAACCATACAAATTTAGAGCGCGAAACACATAAAACAAAGAAAACGCAAAAAACACACACACACACAAATCACTTTCCAAAAAATGATTTCAATCACACCCACCACTCTCGTCCTCCATAGAAACCCTAGCTTCTTCCCCTCCGCCACTACCAGACCAAACCCTAGCTATCCTTCCTTCTTCACAATCCGATCCTCCTCTTCCTCCTCCTCCTCCAGCCTCCAAGAGCTCGAGAAGGAACAGGGCGAGCTGCGCTCCGAGCTGTACGCTTCGGCTCCGTTCCCGCCGATCAAGTCCGCGAAGAGAGTCATCCTCGTCAGGCACGGCCAGAGCACGTGGAACGAGGAGGGTCGGATCCAAGGGAGCTCCGATTTCTCTGTACTCACCAAGAAAGGCGAGGCTCAGGCTGAGACTTCGCGCCAAATGCTCATCGATGACTCCTTCGATGCCTGCTTCTCCAGGTTCTTTTCGCCTTTCCCATTCGATTTCTCAAAGTACTTTTATTGCTTCTTAAAACAAATTTGTTCTGTTTTTTTGGCTGAATACCATGCAAGAAGGCACTTTTAACTAATTGCTACTTAAAATAGTACCTAAATTGTTTAATTTTACGCTTTCGTTGATCAAATCAGTGTGTCATTGATTATGGTAAAGTATAAATTGTGTGTAAAGTTTCAAAATTTGAGATTTTTTTGGAACTCTTCCTAGCTTTTGTAGTGGCGATTGTTAGATTAAAATCTAATGAATAAATTCACTATCTACTAAAAGCTTAAGCTTTTGGGAGAATCGGTAATTTAACATGGTATCAAAGCTATTTAAATTTCCACGTGTTGGGCCCCATTCAATGGCAGCTCAAGTAGTCCACACGCGAAGGGAGAGTGTTAGATTAAATGAATAAATTCACTATCTCCTAAAAGCTTCGGTAATTTAACAGTGATATTGATTTATTTAGTTTTAGTTTGGATAATTAAATTCTTTGGTTTGTGATTTGTCTGAGTTTCTTTCAGCCCCTTGATACGATCGAAGAGAACGGCTGAGATCATATGGGGATCTCGCGAAACTGAGTTGATTACTGATTCTGATTTGAGAGAAATTGACTTATATTCGTTCCAAGTTAGTTTGCTTTCACTGATTTTTCTTACTCATTGTTGGGGGAAGGGGTTGAATTTGGTTAATTTGATATCGCATTATGGTTGCTGAGTGTATTGGTGGAGTGTAGGGTCTTTTGAAGCATGAGGGGAAAGCAAAGTTTGGTCCAGCTTTTCGTCAATGGCAGGTAGATGCTGCGAATTTCAACATAGATGGTCATTATCCGGTTAGAGAGTTGTGGGCGCGTGCTAGAAGCTGCTGGACTAAAATTTTACTCCATGAAAGCAGGTCTGTTCTTGTGGTTGCACACAATGCTGTTAATCAGGCTCTCGTTGCAACAGCAATTGGTACTATTTTCCTTTCTCTGCTCTAACTTGATGTGGAAAATATGCAAAGTGTGTAATTTGAAATTAGTTTCTCTCCTTTTCTGTGGAAAACAGGTTTGGGAACGGAGTATTTTAGGATTTTACTTCAGAGCAATTGTGGTGTAAGCGTCTTGGATTTTACCCCACGGCCAGAGGGCGGGTCACCTTTTATATGTCTCAATCGTTTAAATCAGGTATATGGCATCTCTACTGAAAAAAAAAAGAAGGTTTAGGCAATTCTATAATTTCTAGTGCTTTCATGTGGAAGATAGTGTCAGTAAGATAAAGATAATGCTTCTTGGTCTGAACTAGTGAAGGGTGTAAAGATCCACAATCTGTATTAGTATGTATGTTTTTTTTGGGATAAGTTATTTATATGTGTTCGAATAAATATAGTTGAATGGATGTTACTTTTTAGGGCATTATTATCTATTGCACTTGTTTTCCCTCTGGGAACTATTTTCAATTTCAAAAAAATTAGGTTTTGAATGGAAAACTCTTTGATTTTTGCAACAACAGTCTCTCCCCCTCTTTCTCAATCTTGCTTGCTTATATCGTTCCGAAAAACCAAGTATTTGGAAAGGTAGATTTGAATTCTTGTAAAACTGTTTGTGTGTGTGTGTGTGTGCGCATGCTCGCTTGCGCATGCATAACTTAGTCAGGGGACATATTACTCAGATGCGGCAATGGCCGAAGCAATTAACATACTTCATATTGTTGTAAAATAGCGGAAGCTCAAATTACCAAGATTGATTGTAAAAATATTTTAGGTTTGAGAAAGATCTCCAAACTAATCAATAGGAACGAAGGAAATTAATCCAAAAGAAAATAGACACAAAACCAAGATTTACCTGGTTCGGCAATAGCCTACATCCACGGGCGACGAGGAACAAATTTCCCTATAACAAATTTGGGATAATACAAATTGGTGTAGAGGTACTCTCACAAACCCAAATCCCAAATACACCCAAATAGCTCTCTCTCACAAATACAAAACCAAAGAACCAAATACAAACCCAAGAACCAAAAGTTCACAAATACCAAATACAAATACCAAATACCAAATACGAGTTGCACACAAACCAAAGAGAGAGCCACAAGTCAAATCCAAAAGTTGCAATGCACCAAGAGAGAGCAAATCACCAATCCGCAGAACCAAAACCAAGCGGCAACAAACCTCTCTCACTATTCCAAATTGCAACCCACAAATATCAAAGAACCAAACAAGAGAGAGCCTATTTTTCTCACACACACTCACATCTCTTTCTCTCTAATTTTCTATAGCAGCACTATGCTTATATAGGAGACTTGAGTAGGCTAGAATATCCAAAACCAAGAAGGACTAGACTTCTTTTCCACACACAAAAGGAGAATCACTCCTATTCCAAAAAGAATTCCAAATCAAGTAGTAGACAAGAGTTCTAATAGAGCTTGATAACTTCAAATAACAGTAACCCAAAAGGAATAAAATTCCTTCCTTATCCAAATCCAACAAGGAGTCGAACTCCTAATTCAAGCCATATTCTACACATACCACCCAGACGTTATAACTTATATCTTCAACCAAAATAATAAGTGTTGATAATATGTATTTGGATGAGGACATAGTTACTAGTTAAAATTACTTTTCTGTTTGCAAATGTAATTTATTTTATTTTATTTTTTATATTTAAGTTGTTTATGTGGTGCCACAATTTCAATGTTATGTAGGATGTGTGGCAGGTTATGCTGGCCTTTAATTGTTATTAAACTGTTGCAGACCCCAAATTCACCTATTGCTGCTGGAAGTTCTGGAGGCAGGAAATCGAGTAATCGGATTATACTTGCCTGCCATGGATACACGCAAAACAATACAGAAGTAAGAAGGAATGGCCAAAAAAGTGTCTACTTGGTTCTTTTAACATATAGTTGACTTCTCCTTCATCTTATTCTTCTTTGTTTAGTTGCTTAATTAGATGTAACCGATAATTGAATTGTTGTGAAAAACTTATTAGCTATATGTTTCTTTCATCTCTATTTGCAATTTAAGAAATTTGTGGTCTATTGAAAGAGTTGTAAATTGATTCTGCCTGAGATATTTGAATAATGGAGTATGGGGCTGGAAATCAGATCATTTATATAAAATATTAATTCTCCCCCGTCCTCTCTTCACTCATCAGATATCAGTAAAGCTTACATTATATTAAGAGACTATAAATGCCACTTTCTGTGTGAAGCTTTTCAGATTTAAAACTGGACAACAGTGGATAAGATCAAGGAAAATGTTGATTGCAAGAAGTATAGCGTAAGGGAAACATTTAACTAGCTCTTGCACTATACTGGGAAATTTCAGTATGTGTTAATAAGTAAACGATTTTATACCAGGAATATCACAAAATTAATAGTGCACAAGAGATAGACACAGGGTTAAAATACCTCTGAAATGGTGTTGTATGATATTGGGTTACGTATCCATGATTGTTTGAAACCAGGTTTCAACTTGTTGTAATTGTTGTACTCTATATCCTTTTTTTTGGGGGGGGGGTGGGGAGTGTTAGCTCAGTTTTGTTTCTTTTTTATGAGTATCAGTGCTAGAAAAATAATTGCCTTAAATGTTCAACAGGCTAGTACTTCTGGGGATCTACCAATGAACATGCTTGGGATTATACAGGTAATGCTTTTATTACCATATGCATAATACAGGTTACAAATTCATGATCTAATTTTCTTTATTGGTAAATGACAGTCCCAGAAAACTGCAGAGCTACTCCTTGATTTGAAAGTGAGTTCCATAATTAGCAGTCCTAAGAAAGCTTGTTTTGAGACAGCCATGGCTATCTCCAGGGTAAGTTCATTCTTAATACTGTTGAGTCAGAATGTACCAAAGTGATCTCTCTCTCATCTATATATTCCTTTTGGGACGTGGCATTCATGTCTTTACTCTGGCTAGCTTAATTGGTTGTAGGTACAAGAAGCTGCAGATTGCTTGGGTGCTGACTGTGTGCCACGCTATGTGGAGATGAAGCAGATTGAGTACCTTGATGTTGAAAACATCCTTCAGCAATCAGATAGGGCAAGATATCTGAACTTTTAGATATCTTTACTTCTTACTTTGTTCTAAATATGGGAAACTAAGACTAAGAAAATCTTGTAACCTATGACTAATATTGAAACATTTGACATAGGATTAAACTACATTGTTTTATATATCCATGCTAGTTAGTGACTAATAGCATGAATTTATACACAATGGAATGAAAAAAATACCCGTGCATATACATACATAATGCATTTATATGTGCTATTCTCCTATTTTTGGTTTTACTTGTCCATAGTGACCTAGGCTGTACTAACCAGTCTGAACTTGAAGATTAGCACAAGTTTTTGTGTTTGCTTGACCCAGTACTGTTTTTGATTTTGTGTTTTCCACAGGATGCAACTGAGGTTTCATCTCTTCCACCTGGTTGGTTAAATAAATATGAGGATAGAATTACATCAGCAGTATGGAATCAATCTGAGAAGGCTTGGCAATCGCTGTTGGGTGAGCTGTCTGCTGAATCTGAGCCATCAAAGACAGTTGTTGTTGTTGGCCACCCTGCAATTCACATAGCATTGATGGGGCATTGCCTAAATTTGACTAAAGAATGGATGGGATCATTTCATCTTGATGCAGGGAGCATTAGTGTCCTCGATTTCCCTGACGGCCCTTCCGGAAGAGGGGTTATTCGGTGCATAAATTACACTGCCCATTTGGGGAGATGGTCAATACCTATCACTAGATCAACAGTGGATGACGAAGAGTTTTGATTGTAAATATGTATAGTTCTTAATTAAACTTGGAAATAATACTTCCATAACCAATTAAAGGAATATCAAGGTGTATGTGATCAAAATGTAGATTAGAGGAAATGAAATACTTACACGTCCAATTAATGGAATATTAATGTGGATGTGATCATGATGTATATAAGAGGAAATGAATAACCCAGTCTTAAATTTCTAACATGCCAGTTAATGCAATATCTTTAAAGCATCAAGGCCAAATTATTGCTTTCTTTTTTTAAAAAAAGTTACTTTTGCCATAGAAGGAGTGTGAATTTTGAGATTAATAGTATGTTTTCCCCCCCTTTTGGTAATAAAAAAAAGTATAAACAAGAACTATTTTTTGCCCTTTCGGATTCATTTATATATATATATATATATATATATATATGTATATATATATATTTATTTATTTGGGTGGCGGAGAGTGGGGTGTTAAGCAAAAGGACTTACGGAATTTGGGATTCATACTATTTTATGTTTTTTTAATTTTTATTTTTTTATATATTTATGTACAGTGCTTAAACTTGGAAAGAATACTTCCATTCCCAATTAAAAGAATACCAAGTGGATGTTAGAGAAAATGAAGAACCAAGTTCTAAAATTTTAAGATGCCGGTTAATTTAACATATTTGAAGCAACAAAGACGGACCAAACTATTGGTTTAAAATAAAATCCTGTTGTCTTTGAAGAATTATAGATTTATAGGTGTAGTTTGGGATTCATTCAATGATATAGTGTCCAACCTTCTAGATTTGAACCAAAGATCTAAGGATTAGCTTTTAATTACCAAATATAATCATCAGCATTTGAACCAAATATCTAAGGATTAGCTTTTAATTACAAAATTTAATCATTAGTCATCTAAGCTAAAAATATACATAGTTAAGCTTTTTAGAGACACTCAGGTGGTGGGCTCAATGGACTTGAAAGATGTGTCATAAATTTGGAGGTCTCAAGTTCCTTCCACCACAATATCAATCCACAATATTTTTAAAGTATTTTATTCACAAGGAGTTGAATAGTATAGCCAAAAGCCAGACCTCACTTCCTTAACTCCTTTATATATATATATATATAAAAGTTTGATTTTTTTGTTTGTTTAGCTGGGTAACCTAGGTATGATCCCATCTAGTCTCAGTTTTATTTTATTTTTATATGACCTATCAAAAACAAGGCCCATGAGAACACAAGACTCAATTGAAATAGGAACATTTGAGACCCAGACAACCAAATGGGCTTGACCATTGACTCTGTCAGTCCAGTCCAGTAAGCTCTCACATTTCATTTCATTTCAGCTGACAAATGATAGCCTACCCTTGGGTTTTACAGAGGTTTTAGGGTTTGGAAATCTGAAACTACCTAGGAAGTGAAGAGAGTAATGATTACTCTCTCGCCGTTTGAACAATCAATCCAGAAAATTCTAGGTATGTATGTTTCATTCTCTTAATTCTTTTATGCTTTCGATTTCATAATAAAATTATGTCTAACACAATTCAGAGGTTTGTACAAAACAATCAATTATCTTTCTCTCTCTGTCTGTCAATTTAATTTCAAAAGCCCACTTTATTTATTTATTTTTTAAATTTAAAAGCTAGTCTGATCAATTACTAGCTTCAAATCTAATGGGTTTCACTGAAAAAGTTTAACCTGAAAATTTTATCAGCTTAAATAAATTGAACTGTTTTCTTTTTAGATTTGTTGCAATGACACTCATTGAGATTTAGGGTCAAAGCTGCTTTCTTGATTGGAATGATAAATGCAATCACTTTTTTTTTTCTTTTGGTCTACTCACATACACTGAATTGTATTAGGGAAATCAATGTGTTAAATGGGTCTGTAAGTAGAAAACAAGTCCCTTTGAGTGTTGCAAAGTTGCAAGTAGAAATTTCTCCACTTGTACTGAGTTGTGGATTTTATGGTCTAAATTGGGTGGCCCAATACACTGGCTTGATTTCTGATTATTATCCATTCTGATTTTCCCAAGTTTCATTTGACATTTTTATACTCAAGTTTTTACTGCCAAAAAAGAAGGTTTTTGACAGCTTACAGCTTTGATTTTGTATTGTTCCAATAAGCGATTTAATAGTTTCAAAATCAACTTTTTATTTTTCTTTTGGTTTCTGGATCTTAATGCTGCATTTGAATGAATTAGAGGCCTGATGCTCTGTTTGTTTGATGAGGTTTTATGTGACACACAATGACAGCAGACCAATTAGTAGCCATCCACAAGACATTTTATACTCGGAAGATGATGAGATGATTGGGTTTTGTGATAACACAGCGCAATAATTTGTATTAATAATACATACAATAACTAACACAGATCAATAATTTGTATTAATAATACATAACAATAACCAATTTAAAAATTATTATTATTATTAAAAAGGGAAATAGGCAAATCAATTAGACAATAGTTTTTCGTTTTGGTCATTTTTTTCTTCTAATATTAACTTTAGCAAGTATCAACTAACTGCTTAGATGATTGAAAACAACACTTTTTCACAGATTTTACCAAATGCTCTTGTATTTTTTTTATTTTTTATTGCAGCACTTTTTCATTCAGCAATTATTGAGGAACAACACACTTTTAACTAGCTGTACCAAACCAACTCTAAGACTGTGAGGGAGAGAAAGACATTCAAAATGTTAGCTTCGGTTGCTGGAAGATCCACACTAGTGCGTGCATTTTGCAGAGCATCAATGAGTCCTTCTTCAGCAACAAGGAGATTCTCATTGCCCCCACGCATGTCTAATTTTGTGCCTCATCGATCTCCAACTTCCTCTCCTCCTTTAAGGTGCTACTCTTTCTCTCTATCTCTAGTTCTCTGTACTTTGACACTAATAATATCTAATCCTTTTTGAACTTTGATTGTCTTGAAAAGGTTGCTCCGAAGAGAACTGAGTTCTCTTCAGCCTGTCCACTCTGCAATTGCTTCGGCTTGCCTTGTCTCCAAGCTCCCCAGCGAAGCCAGCACCTCCACTGAAGGTAAACTCTCTCTCTCTCTCTCTGTGTGTCTCTCTAACATATATTTATGCACGCATGTTGAAATTATTTGAAGAGATTGTAACTAATTCTAGTGAGCTGTACAAAATTTGGTGATGGGTATTGTATAATTGGGTCTTAATTGAGTTTGATTGATGCATGATCAGATACTAGAGAATGGTGCGCTGTGGCTGTT
This sequence comes from Quercus aquifolioides, assembly GCA_019022515.1. Lineage (NCBI taxonomy): Eukaryota > Viridiplantae > Streptophyta > Magnoliopsida > Fagales > Fagaceae > Quercus > Quercus aquifolioides. The sequence goes on along the minus strand of CM032326.1, from coordinate 17,023,788 downwards.
GTCTTTAATTGTGTCAAGAGACATGACAATTGCAATGCTGCATAATCTTTATATAAGAAAAATAAAATAATGAACAATATTGATCTTTCAATTGGAGTGGTAATTAATGATAGTGTAATATAACTAATTGCAAAAAGCTCCTAAATTTCTAAGAAGTGGACGATGTTGATCTCTCTTTTTTGGGTGATGATAGAAATAATTCTATTGAAATCAATTATCATTCCTCATGAAGTGGACGAGCTGAAGAGGAATGACCATTGATTTTATGAGGAAACGTATCAGCTGCAGTCAGCTCCACTTAGGTAGTAAGGTTGCGGAGATGTATCATGATGTGAAGGGTCCAACCTAACTTGGCATCATGAGTACTGAATGTCTCGATGTCAAGGTCACTGATGAACAGTTTGTTTGGTCTCGGGTGGGCATTTTTGTGAACTTTTTTATTTTTTTGAATTGGAAGGCAGACAAGTGGTTGAGGAAAGCAGTACAGATGTTAGAAAGAATCAACCTTGTGAGAGGCATCCTTGATGGAACAAGAGTGGTTATTTTGTGTATGATAAAGTTGAGTGTAACAAATGGTTGGTATTAATGCTAAATGATGTTGGAGAAGAGCTTTGAACTTATTATGGTCAGAGGAGGGACTAGGGAGTCTTATGCAGCCATGCTTTGAGAAGAGAAGTTGGACAGATATGTTTTCCTGGAGTGCTGACTGCCTTTTTGATGAACTTTACTTGTGACTACTCTGTATGAGTGGCTATTTGAAACTTTTTTTTGCGGTAAAGAAGTTAAGGATTAACCAAAAACAACATTCTCGTTGTCCCAAGTCCCAACTAGTACTGTAGAGATTAGAAGATGCATCCGGGGGAGATTGAGTGCAAATACACTGGGGACTTTAATTATCTCAAGCTTGTAGACGACATGATACTGTGTGAATCTATTATGCTTTACTTGGAAATAACATAACAGTTGATGAGATCCTATGCCATGTACTTTTAATCTCTAAGAATATGTGAAAGGAATGTTAGGGGATTTTTTTCAGATAGTTGTCTGCAAACCATTTTTAAGGTTGCTTTGAATGCCGTGTAAAGAAAAGAAAATACAGATCTTACTTACTTTATTTACTTATTATGTTTTTTGGTTTGTGAGAAATTAAAAGTTATGCATAAGTAAGCTGAAATATTGTGTGAAACCCAGACTCTCAATTGAGTGGAAATTTATTGTCCTGGTTCCAGCAGCGTTAACAAACCTTGATCCATAATGTCTCATTGCTTTGTCCACCACTGGTCCTTGATTGGTATGAAGGAAAGAAAATAAAGTGTGTAAAAATGTTAAATGAGATCTTAAGGAGGCCTTTGCAATTTTCTTTTTCTCTTCTCCTTGTACACTTCAAGAGCCAAACTGCCATCACGTATTGGAAAGCATGGTGAGGTAAGAAAAATTATCAATCAAAACCTTGATAATCAAATAGCAGTGAATGAAACAGGACCCTTTGTATGAATGAACTTCAGAAGAATCTGGATAGAGGAACATATCACTCTCAGAACAAATAGTTTGTAAAGATTTACTTTAAGTAAGGAGAAGTCTTTTGGCTAAAAGCTTAAAAAAAAAGGAAAAAAAAGAAGATAAAAATGTAGCTTGAGATTTAAGCTGCTTTACCTGTTGAAATATTTGTATTTTCGGTTTGTGAAATTTTATTGATTGTTACTGTAAGAAGTAAATTCATAACATCTATTTCTTCTCACTCTTGATGACAGGTAGATTTGCAAACTATCTCAGTCCCATCTAGTACTGAATGCAAGCCAAGATCAGAGTTGTTCTACTTTTTATCATTGGCTCATTAGTTCATTTCTGAAGTTGGAGTTCAGGTCTTCCAGGCTTAATTGCTGAAAACGCTTTTCTAACTTTCTTCTACTAAGTAGCAACCTCAAGCTATTTCCTGAAGTTCTCCTACTTTGTTATATATATGATAAATTTGATTCACTTTGATGAAAGAATCTATGTTTCCTGTTGTTTAATTACTACCACATGAAACATTGATAAAATGTTTGGATGTAGAAGCGGAATAACTGCACATTGGTTATGATTAATTATTGATTAAGATAAATCAATTAAAAATAATGCATCTCTTGCAGGTGTAGGTTTAGGAAAGGAAATTAATTCAAAGGCATCCTTTGGTTTTCAGAACTTATTGGAAATTGTTCTAGGTGGAATGTGCTGTTGATTGGTATGAAATTGGCTGATGTTGAAAACATACGATGTACCAGAATTGAAATGGGGAAAATTTTCATCTACTAATAAAATTCTTGCCATTTTTTGAAAGAAGTTTGTCTAGAAACATAATAGTACATGAATGATGAAACATTGGAAAATTTGGTTGTATTCACATTACTTGCTTCGCTTGATCCTGATGAATCTGGTAGAAAGTTCGCCAGAATTTTAAATTTGGATGAAATAGTACAATCTCTTGGAGTATTTAAAGGTTGTCAGCTGCTTGCTGAGACAAGCTTGGTTTCAATTTTGGACCTGGCAGAGATGTGCCAAAGTTAAAATTGTCCTTAACCATACAACTCTAGTTGGGCACCTATTGTTGAAAGAATGAGGTGGAGGGTGTGTTTATGAGTTCAAGATTGACTTGGTGCCTATTGATCTAAGAGAAAATTAAAGAAATGAGAGGTGCCTGTACACCTGAGCTCCTCTTACTGTTTAGTTCTTGTTACATTAGTTTTCTTGCCATTGCTTGACTTGGTTGCTATATGTATGATTTTGGATAGTTTTTATGCAGCAGTAGGATCAAAGAAAGAACACTGTGCTTCTTATCGTGAAACTTAAGGTTTAAGGACATTGATCGATCTTGGTATGAAAATACAAAGTTTAGGGTTGAATTACTCTCATTTAGCTTTTCCCACTTCACAGAATAGGAAGAAGAAAAAAGGGAAAAGAGGGGGGGGGGGGGGGGGGGGGTGGGGGGTTGTATATACGGGCAAATATTCGATTTAGGTTCTGGGTCAAATATCCTTCAGATGCCAGATTAATTAGAATGAATCAAGCTGACATTATTGAAGTATGACAACCATGAGTCTTTTAAGAGACACGTGAATTCATGATGTGGTCTTAGGGAAAATTTGGTCAATAGGACTTGCTTGGCTGGCTAGCCATTAGGGAAGTGTTCACAACTGGTCTTTGCTTGTAATAGGTAAATTCAACGTTCAGTTCATTTGTACGCTTTGAATTAGAGTAAATTCAAAAGGCTAGTTGCAAAAGCCATATAGAGATATGTCTCATGCACAAATCTTTTGTGGGTTATCATGTTACATTAACATAATCTTACTCTTAACTAAAAAACTTGGACAAATAAAAATCTCTCTATGTAAGCAGATCTTTTATATATATTAACTAAAAGAAGGAAGAAAACAAAAATTGTTTATTTTTTTACTACTTATTGGGTGAAGGAAAAGGTCCACTGTCCATGCAAAACTATAATACCAGTAATCAATTTCCTTAAGTTTCGGTGAATAATAAATTTTCTGGTATTTAATGGTTTCTTCCTCAACAAAAGTAGCAAATTTTGTGAAAGAAAAAAAAAAGTGGATTCTCTGCTTCTGGAAATATATATTATTTTTTATACCAAGGTATGTTTAATTTTTAATTTTTAATAATTCGTTTCTTTGACTGAAACTGCCACGTTTTGTGTATGCATTGTGGACCATTATAAAGTGCTTAAAATCAATTCTGATGGAAACATTGTCTCGTTTGGTAAAGCCATTCACTTATTTGCAATTTACCAAGTCATAAAGTGATCCTAAAAAAGAAAAAGAAAAAAAGAAGAAATAAAGTGATAAAACCCTGTCAACCTCACTCTCTCATCTTTAATTTTTGCTAATTGATGGAATACCCCTTTATATCCATGCATTGGATAAAATGATAGACAAGAGCAGACAAGAGCGTTTTAGCTCAAATGATTGGCTTTCTGATATTTTTCAAACATAGACATTTAGAATACAACTTGATAGTAAAGGGGGATCATCACGCTAAAGGTACGTGGTGGTAGGTGTTTGAGATTTAAAGAGTTATAGACACCCACATTAATTGAAAAATTAAACCTTTTTTTAGCAAGTTTTTTTAGATAAAATATTAATTCAATTTATGTCGTTCGCTTCATGAAAATTGCTTTTTATCATCAGGTTAAGACATCATGTTGGTTTTTGGTGTAGGCGAGGATGGATCGAATCTTAAATATTTTATTTGACGATAAGAAACTTTATCAATTGAGTTAACTAAAACCCAAATTTTTGTTTCTGAGAAATTAATAAAGAAACCTGTTGGTGAGAAGAGGAAGAAAAAAGAAGAACTAATAAACCAAAAGACCCGTTATCGTGGTCCATACACAGGTTATATACTCCTTATGATGACTATTTTAAAATACAACTCCATGAAATTGATGCACGTATTTCCCATTAAAAAAGAAAAATTAGGAAAGTTAACGTGGAGAGAATTATTCGACAATTTCTTGGACTTGGATACATAAGTTTTTTTAGTAAACTTTGGTGATTTTTTTATCTTACACAATAGACTTTGACATTTTTTTTTTATCAATGTTTAGCCCAGATTCGTTTCAAAAAAAAAAAAAAAAAAAAAAATTTCCCTAGATTTTGCAAATAAATGAGACTAACTTGTGCTTATTAATGTTAAGATTTTCTATTTTCCAAATCAAGTGGACCTAAAAATGTATATATATATATACACACACGGGGTATCCATGTAGTGAGTTTATTAGTCTGGGATGTGATGTGAACTCTAGAGGTCTTATTAGAATTAATCTACCACAATATCGGTTCATGAAGTTTATGAGATATTTTATAGATAGAGAGTGTAATAGTCTAACAAAAAATTGAGACACCACTTCCTTATATAAAAATAAAATAAAATAGTGCATATAGCCAGATGATAAGGTCTTTCTCCATTACATTTTTTTGGTTTATCTTTTGTGTATTTTAGAAATATTACATGTCTATGTTTGGGAAGAATTTTGGCTTGAAATTTTCTAAGGTGGTTTGGATAAGCACATCAGGTGCTCAGTTGTCACCCATAACAAATTTCAGGACAGCTGCATAGCTTTTCACTGAAAACATTGCGGTTGCTAGTTGCTACAAGTTGGACAATTGTCTGTCCATTTTTATACTTCATAATTTCAATTGGAAATTTAAAAATAATCTAGGAATGGAACTGCTATAAATTACTTCTGCTGAACCGTTCAATTTGGCTGGGATCCAAGAACCTTTCAAACATCACAGAAAAATTTCCCATACTAACAACAAGTGGATGAAATTGAAAGCATGCATATATATATATATATATATATATATATATATATAGACACACACTAGTCATTAACCATTGTAATGCATTGACAAAAAATATTTATATATGATATATATTTAATTAATAAAATTAATAATTAAAATTTTGATTAAAAAATTTATAGAAAATATTTTTTCTAATTTAATTATAATTTTTCAATGTTAGGTTGCTTTATCCAAAATATGGTGAAATCTAATTAGTTTAAACTAACATAGTTTAATACAATATATAACTCCAAAAAATAAACTAAGAAAAAAATATTAGAAAGATGACTAATTTAATCTAATTTAATTTGTTTAGTGGTAGGTTATTTTATCTAAAAAGATGACGAATTCAAATTAGTTTAAATTAATATAGTTTAAGACAATTTGTAGTTCTATATTAAAAGTATGGCTTGACAACCAATTGGCGTTTTGACATGATAATTCATAGGTTGAATAGTATTTTTTATTTATTTAATAAAAGCATTAGAAGAAGTTAATAACAAAATCAATAGCTTTCATATTATATATATATATATATATATATATATATGGGGGCTTGTCAACATAGATATTCACCGACAAAATATGAGCATGCATATCCCATAGGATATGAGAAAATGATGCAAGAAAGAAGAAGGGAATTTCAAAACATGGTGTCTTGATGTGATGATTATTGATTCACAGGTTGAAAATGCTATTATATTTTTTATTTATCTAATAAAAACATTAGAAGAAGTTTTTTTTTTTTTTTTTTTTTTTTTGAGAATATTAAGTATTTTAAAACAATCATACGGAGAGAGGGGAAAATGTTTAAAGAAACTGACAGTAGTGTATATTAAAAAAGATCTAACTCTTGAATACACAACACATGGTTTAAACCTTTTTAACTCACACTCGTTAGAAGAAGTTAATAACAAAATCAATAGCTTTCATTATATATATGGGGGCTTGTCAACATAGATATTCACCGACAAAAGGTGAGCATGCATATCCCGTAGGATATGAGAAAATGATGCAAGAAAGAAGAAGGGAATTTCAAGTGTCATTTTCATCCATTAATCTGAGCTTTCTGTTAAGATGAAAATGATCTGTAAACAAATTCCAAGAAGCAACAAACCCAACAGACTCTTCAGTTGCAGTTTATTAGTATATAATACCTTTGACTTGGTAAATATATTTATGGTCGAGTAGGACACTGCATTATTTAAGTCTATCTTATTCAATATATATATAGAGAGAGAGATTAATTAGCTTGGAAGACTAGAATAGCACATGCAATTAGGTAATGAATAATGTAAAAATAAATGGTTTCTATGGGACAAAATGTATTAAATGAGGGTGATGGGTGAGTGATGAAGAAGACTCTCTCAATGAAAGAAGATCGAAGATTTTGGTTAAGTAGTTGATACTTCTTATTAATGTGTCTCATTTGGAATCAAGGAGAGATAGGAATACCACACATCATAATTAATTTTATTGTGGTGATGGGTTAACGAGTTGTGTACAAGTCATCTTTGTTGCAAATTGCACCCTTACTTCCTTAGTTTAAGGCAATTGTCGACTTGGACAGTGCAACATACACCGAAACTTTGAAAATTTTAGTAATAATAATTTGATAGTTCTGAGTTTTGACACGACTTCTATTTTAGGAAGCATGGACACTTCATTAAAGATACCATACCTGTGTTATATTGGTGTTTTACTGGCTATATTATAGTATAACTTTTCATAAATTGCTTGTGTCGTTGTGTTGTACCCGTACTCGTACTTGTACCTGTTAGTGCTTCCTAGCTTCTACCGGGTCTTAAAACCTGTTAATAATGTCTTCCCATGAACACATTAGATTATTGTTTAGTATTCCTGATGGCTAAACAACTTAATCTATGTCCCTCTGATATTGTGCCTTTTGATGATTGTAAAAGGAAATGTTTGCATTTGCAACTGAAACCGGAAACATATGTACTCTGATCCTATATATATATATATATAAAAAAGAAGAAGAAGAAACATGTATGCTGATTGATCGATGTAGAACAAGTGTTTTTGGGATTTCTCATGAAGCAGAATAATCAAAAATCAAGGCAGAAGCGCACGTAATTCATTATAGTTGTCCGTTGATGCTTGTTTTCAGACCTTAAGTTTGGTTGTTCTATTTTAGCTTATCTTATTCCGTTAATTTGGTCTTTTAGCAAAGTTATAGAAAATTTAAGTTTACTTTTTAATTTGTTAATTTTTTTTTTATAGTTTATAATTATAATATAATTTCAGAGAATTCTATCAAAAAGCCTAAGAGCTCCTATAAATATGTATTGTCCTAAACTAGTTTTATTATATTGAAATAAAATACTACTATGAGAATTTCACAAATTTTTAGTGGACTTATTTTTTTGGGAGAAGAAATTTTTAGTGGACTCGAGACTCGTTGCCTTGAATTTTCAAAGCTTTGATTAAGTTGGAACGATATGTAACTTTTCTGCATTTCCTTTTGGCATTATTAATATATTAGGAAAATTGTTTAGCTTTGGTAACAACTATATATGGATGCAATTGATGCTAAGTTCACACCTTTTTTTTTATAATTATTTATTTTTAGAGAGTTTTTTAACTTATGACGTCCGCTTTTGATGATAGTTCTTCAAGAGAATCAAGACATTAATTGGTTTTTGGTGTAGGCAAATGAACCTCGGATCTCTTATTCAACCATTAAAGATTTTACTAGTTCAACTAACCAGAACTTACTGCTAAGTTTACACTTAAAGTCATTTGATGAAATATTTTCTAAAAAATTGAAGAAGAAAAGTCATAAGATGAAATCATGAATCGTTACATCATATGCCCTACAATATTGAAATTGATAATTGTATACCATTAATCCTAGGAATTAATTACCTATGACTGACTATTTTGGCGTATTATGATTTAAGAAAATCGTTAAACACGTTGGTAATAATCTCACATATTCCAAAGCTAATTAAGTTTGTGACAAAACTCACAAAACGATAAAATCCCAAATCTAGCTACTTGTCAGTTTAGATGAAGCCATACCCACCAAAAACCATGTGCCATTGATGACCTGAAAATTCTAATTAGGCATGACAAGTGACAACTAGACACTTTTAAAGCTATGTTTGTAAATGGAACTCACTATAAAAATAACTTAGCCAAATCTATTTTATTGGTGTAGCTAAAATTCTCTCTCTCTCCATTTAAAATTGGAAATCAGCAATTAATTGGTTGACATCTTTATAAACAAATAGGCTTTTTTCTATTCTAAATTTCTAACGTGTTCTATTTTAAATTCTCTTCAACTCATCAATTTATTTATGAATTTTTTTTGGGTAAGCATCAATTTGTATGAATGAATGCAGCTTTTAATTTATCCTTTTTTTCTTCTTTTGCTCTTGGAAAACAGTTGGCTATTATACAGTTTACCTCTGCAATTTGCAACACAGATTCCCACTTCAACATTCTTTGTATCATCTCCCATTTGCAAAATTGCAACATATATATATATATATATATATATATATATATGCATGGCTTAATTAATATTGCTTTCCGAAACAAGTACAAAATACGTACCCAAAGAACTTACCAATAAGATAGGATAATTCATGACCTGTTCAATATTTTGCTTCCTTAAAAGTTTCTCACAATTAAGGAGGCCAATTTCAAGGATCTACCAAGAGAAATTCCCTTAAATTTTATGCACATTTATCGGTGATCTTTGGTGATAGCTAGAGATGCTTCACTTTTGTTGGTGAGAATTCCTTACTATTATAATTATTATTAACTATCAAGGCTAAGACAAGAATTCTTTCCTTTTGGTGGGATTCCACTTTCTTTTACATTGTTGCTCGCACGTTTCATGTATTATAGGGTACTTCACGGCCTGCCTTTTGAGTAAACTAACATCTTTATCTTTACTAATATTTACATTTGGAGAAAAAAAATAAAGGAAAGTGTGGAATCCCATCTGTCATCTCAGTGACCAAATGAAGAACAAAGTTGTGCCCTGAAATATCACCAAGATCGAGGATATGAGATTCGTATGGATTATAATTTTTTTAATTAATGGTCAAATTTCAACTTCCCACATGTAAAAAAATAAAAATAAATAACTCGATCAATTTCCGTGAAGCTTCAAGAATTGATTTTTTTAGGAGTTAAACTTTCATTTGTCGAGAAAAAAAAGTATTTCTTATTTTTCATTCTCATTTACATAAGAATGAACACTATGATTTACATTCAAACAAGCATTACATCTCTTACCAAATGAAGAATAAAGTTGTGGCCTGAAATATCACCAACGATCGAGGGTATGAGAATCGTATGGATTATTTGTTAATTAATGGTCAAATATCAACTTCATCTATTAAGTCCAAGAACATTTTGAGTAGTAGGAAGTCTTTGAAAAATAGCTTAAGTAATCATATATAGTTGTATGTTTTTATATCTCTTAAAACACAAGTTGTTTAATTTAGTTATTTAGCCAAGTGATTACTTAGATAAATTATTTAGATCTAGGTTAACGCAATCAAATCATATCATGTAAAGCAGTGCGAAAATATAAAGAACACACGATATGATAACTCAGGAAAACCAAACCGGTAAAAAACCTAGGGAATATTTAACTTAAGCTATGCTCAAGGTAAAACAAATCCACTATAAAAGAATTGAAATTTGTAAAATAAGACTTAGACCACTAACATCCTATTGCTACCTCGAGTAGAAAACTTACTACTACGACCATGTGACAGCTCCGAGTCCACGGATTACTTCTTTCTTTAATCCACTGTAACCACAAGTACTCTCACTTGTGACTTTGAGACTCCACTCAAAGGTTTCAAATCTTCTTTAAATTCTTTATGCAGCAACTGAACCGATTACCAAGTTCTTGACATAAATCTTGATCTTGATAACCCTAAGTGTGTATGAAGGTAAACATCTCTAGATCTCACAAGAGATTCAACACACAGCACATCAAAAGACTTCTAAAATGTAGATAGGGTTTTTCCTTTTATACTTGGAGTAAAACATAAAACCCTACATGTTAAACCGGGCTTGGGCTGAGTTGGAAAAATCTGCAGAAAATTAATCTGCACGAGGTTCAATCGATCAAGTCTAATTTTCGATCATTCGAGCTTTGCAGATTTAGACCAATAAATCCTGCAATCACTCGATTCCAACTTTACAAATAAACACACTTTGAGCAGCCTAAATCTAGACTCTAAGTTTTGATCATGGTTTGCTAATACATTACAAATTAAAGTTTTAGTACATTTAGTTCCTAAAGTCTTAGAACCTAACAAACTCCCTATTTGGCAATCCGTAACAAAACACATCACAAATATAAAATGCTCAAAGTTACAAAACAGTCCATTTAAATTTAAAATGCCCTAAATACAATTCAACCTAACTACTATCTATCAGCTGCCAGTGTAGACAGTAGCACGACTGAATAAACCTATATATTCCTAAAACACTCAACAAACACATAAACGCATGTCTGGAAAATACAAGTAAACCAAAAGAAAATTCTTGATTTCACAAAACATAAAATAAAAGACATATACCATGAATAACCTCATAATATAAATCAATAACCAATGTATCACATGTGAAACAAGAAACAATAAAAAAAACATAAAACATAGTGTCTCCCCTTAACATATACAACCCATAAAAAATAAATACATCATGAGCCAAATAAAAAGAAATACATCAAAGAAGCTCCTAAATACAATCTAGCTCCAAAAAAAAAAAAAAAAACTCCCTCTATCTCCATGCACAATATAAACTCCCCCTATCTCTAAACACAATATGTACTCCCCCTTTTTGTGATAAAATTGCCAAAGGGCAATCAAAACTTATCATCAAAAGGAGGTGGTGGAGTAGACCGTCGAGCACATGCCAAATCAGCACGTAAAGCCTGAAGCTTAGCAAGCACATCCACCAAAATCTGTCCATGCGCCGCCTGAACGGTCATGACAATGTCTAGCATACTGCATAGAGAAGCATCGCTCGAAGAAGAAGGTGGAGGATCAACAGCAGTAGTAGGATCGAGATACTCCTTAATAGTGGGGTCACTAGATGTAGGAGGCCTAGATGTACTTGTAGAAGACTCGACTCTAGGGCATTTAGAGCTAGCTTTCATCTGAGTTGCTCTTTGCCAAAGAAAGGTGGGCCCTATGGAAGCTATAATATGTACGGGCTCAGACGCGGGAAAATCCTCTAAACCTAAATGTAACAGAATCCTATGAATAAAAACCGGGAAGAAAAGACCATGAGATTTAGAACTACTCCTATGAACCTCAACAATTGTTCTAATGAAAATGGTAGGAAAGCTCATAGGAGCATCGGTCACAAGGGCATACAAAAATGCACATCTCTCAATAGGAATGGTGTGCAAGTGAGAGATAGGCCAAATAGAATGACAAGCAATTCAGAAAAACAGATAATTGAGCGCAGTAAACTCATGAGTAGTGATACGAGGATCAGAACCCCATCTAATGGAAGTACTGGTGATGTGAGACATAATCTCATCAAGGGGAGGGACCTCGATGTAAGGATAGATTGGCTGCTGTACCAAAGGTACACCAAGAGTAGTGGCCACTACCTGAGGTGTAATGACATACTCTTCACCCTTTATCCAACTCCTTACATACTGAGTGTTGGAATCATCGGAGTGGACAAAGAGGTTTGAATAGAACTCTCTTATCAAAGCAGTAGGAGGAGGATGCTTAATGTCCATAAGAGGTAACCAACCCCGACTCTCAAAATTCCTACGTATCTCAGGGTCTAACTCATTTAAGATCACTTTACGCTCAGCTCACACCGATCTAAAGATATAGATTTTCTCATAGTTCTTTTGGTGTTTCTCAGTTCTAAACCTATCATTCTCAAAAACAGGGGTAGAGGAAGAGGAGGTTTTCTTATTTGCTCTAGTTTTCCTAACCATGATACTAAGGAATTATAATAAAAGGAAAACAGAAACAAAGAAAGAAAGAAACACAAGGGCAGATTGCATTAAAAAGGGTTAGAGCACAAAAAATCTCAATAAATAACAATCTATATGATGCATGTAATGAATGCACATATAATGCATGCTCTAATGCATTGAAATTTGTTCAATTTTACTTCATAAACCATCAATTGACTTGAACACAGAGATTTAGAGCAAAAACCCCAAATTTTGAAAAACCCTTTTTCAAAAAGTAAACCAAATTGATCAATTAAACATTACACTAGTTAAACAACATCATATAATGACAAAATCAACCAATGACACAAGTCAATTTCATCAATTTTAGCCCAATTGAACAAAAACCCCAACTTCACAAAGTTTCAAGCCCTAGAAATTCAAATTTTTCTCAAAACACAAAATTGATCAAATTAATGTATGAGAATCAAGTTTATATTATCTAGGAAAAAAAACCCATTGAACAAAAGTGATTAAAAACAATTGAAAAATAAAAAATCCCTAATTTCTTTTGTTCGAAAATGCCAATGAAAAATGCATGAAAATTGTGATTTTAATGAAAAAGAAAGGGTATTTAGGTCTTACTTGCACTTGAGGACAAATACCCTTGAGAAATTTTAGGGAGAAAACGACAAAATTGACGTAGATTGGATCGATTAAAGAAGAATAGTGAGAAAGCTTTTGAAAAGATTTGAAAAGTGTGAAGAACACGTGAGAAAAGCTTCTTTTAAAACACTTTCTGGCCAAATTTCAATCGGCCGAAAATAAGCCTCGATCGATCGAAAAATAGATTCGATCGATCCAGCATCAATCGATCACCGATCGAGCCAGGCAGATTCAAACCTAAATTTTTATCGCATTTTCGATCGGTTGAGCAACAGTTTCGATCAGTCGAAAATCTAGAAAACTCAAATTTTTGAAAAATAGAGCAATTTACTGCAAAAACTCCTCAAAGCACAGTGTTTCATGAATGAAATGCATGAGTATGAGATTAAAAGTTTTTCAAAAACACATGAATTCAACTCAGATCTTTCAAAAACAAGTTTTTCAACCAATTTGTCCTTAAAACTCAAATATTAGACACATTTTGCATTAATATCAAGGAACATGTAATCTTGGATGGCCATAACAAAATCATACACAATATCATGTACTAAATTTAGCAAATAATAACTTGTGTAATGTGTGCAACTAGCAATAGCTTGAGACACATGTGAGGTGATAAGTAGATAGTGATCAATCATAATTTCTACAAAATTCATCACATAAGTTTGAAAGAGACTATCAGCTAAAGAGTTACATCATATAACTTTCACATCTCCTAGAAAACAAGCTTGCAATTATGTAAGTTTCTTGTTTTGCCTCATAATGTACACATCAATTTTATTTTATTTAGAAATTATTAGATTAGCCAAGTAATGTACACACCAATTTTATTTCATTGTGTCATTTTTATAATAGCCCAATAATGTACACACCAATTTTAGTTTTAAATCCGAGGCTATACCTTATGTTCTTTTTGTGCATGTGCTATACTTTCTCGAGCACAAAATTTTATAATATACACTAAGGTGTTCATGATTGGCTAGTAAACAGTGATGAGATGGTTATTTATGCATTTCTCATTAAGTTCAAGTCCTAACAATCAAAAGCATGTGACTACAAAAGTAAGATCAAGTGATCCAAAAACTATAAATAACTCCTACACAACATGCACTACATAGCTAAAACTAGCAAAGTGCAGTAAATAAGCTCATCCAAGCTAAACAAGGTACATAAACATGTTATGTAAGAATAATATGGCCAAGCCTTGATTACAAGTCCAAGAAAAATAATACAAAACACATTTTTCCTTCCTTCCTTTTTTATTTTTTTTTTATTTTTTTTTAATAACAAAAGCAACCTATCATGAAATGCATGAATGTTATGCAATGCAAATCCTAAAAACAAAAAACAAAACAATAAAAAAAGAATGGTCACAAAGAGTATTGAGATGAAGCACAACGACCATGTCAGAAAGACTCAATTAGATTGAGCTTTTTGCATCCAAAACTTTTTACATACAACTCTTGCATTGGAGTTATTTTTCATATTAGAATGATGAGTAATTCTAGGGTTGGTATAAAGGTTTAACGTCTTTACCAACTCACCAATAAGTATCATCGGATCTTGTGCTTGAGGCACAGGTATTTTTGGCTTATTTGCTCACTTTGCAGCTTGCAACTTGAAATAGTTTGGACGAATATGTCCAGTCTTTCCACAAAAATGACAAACCCATAAAGGTCTATCATGCAACTTATCCTTAGGAAGAGGAGGATTCTTAGGCTTAGACTCTTTAAGATCAACCTTAATCTTCCTAGGAGATGGTGTAACTTCTACTGGTTTGACAATCTCACTCTTGGGGGGCTCAGAAGAAGAAACAAAATTTGTGGAATGAATTTTAAACACAGAGATGCTATGTTCAAAACCTAGACCAGTTTTGTCTAAGGGAGACTTCTAAATACTCAACATGTGATCAAGTTTAGAACTAGCAGACCTATTTGTTTGTTCTCTAGCAACAGATAATTCTAGTTCTAAGTTCTTAACTTTATCAAGCAAGAACATGTTTTCAGTCTTCACCTTATTAATCAATTCATTAGCATCAAACAATTTCAACAACAAATTTTTCTTATCAAGTTCAAGAGAGGCAATTTTCTTCAAACTTAAGTCAACATTCATAGCATCCTTTACAGTAACCTTGTAAAGCTTATTATAAGCTTTTTGCAAATCAGCACTCTTAGAGAGTTCCTCATCAGAACGGTTCTCTTCAACCACAACACTTTCATCAACTATAGTAGTAGCTGTGAAAGCAATGAAGTTTCCATTCTCATCGCTACCATACTCATGATCAGAAACTTCATCATCACTAAGGGTTACAGCCACAGCTTTACCCTTTGATCTCAAGAAAGTAGAACATTCTGATTTCACATGACCATACCATTGACAACCAAAACATTGTTGACCCAAAGAATTATTAGAGGTTTGACCTACTTTCTCTCTAGATTTATCAGTATTGTTCACTTTAGTGGGTTCATTCCTCTTAAAATTCCTAGGTTCAGCATTGTTTTTACCTCTTGCCCTTCTGTTGTTGTTCCTAAGAAAGTTTCTAAAGTTCTTGGCAAGATATGCAATCTCTGTAGAAGAGAGTTCATTATCAAATCCATTACCATCAACATCATCAACTGACTTAAGAGCCATTGATTTGGATTTGTTTCTCTTAGGTAAGTCTAGCTCATAGGACTGGAGAGATCCTACAAGCTTATCAACAGGGATGAAGTCTACATCCTTACTTTTAATAATGACATTCACTTTGGGTTTAAAGTCCTCAGTCAAGGATCTAAGTATCTTCCTAACAATCTTAGGTTGATCATAAATTTCACCCAAATTATAAGCAGAGTTAACAATATCATTCAATTTAGCATATAATTCATCAAAACATTCATCATCAGACATTCTAATACTTTCAAATCTAGTAGTTAACTACTGCAGCTTGTTAATCTTAACTGCCTTTGTGCCTTCATGCACAGTTTGGAGAATATTCCATGCAGTATGAGCAACCTCAACATTTGAGATCCTTTTGAATTCCTCCATAGAAACAGCATTAAAAATAATATTAATGACTTTGCTATTAAAAGTGGCTACTTTTTTTTGAGAAGTTGACCACTCACTTATTGGAGTAGTCGGTTTCTCCCATCCATATTCAACAGAATTCTAAACTCTCTCATCAATAGATTTCAGGAATGCTTTCATCCTTACTTTCCAGTAAGCATAGTTGTTTCCATCAAAGTGATGTGAGATCACAAGAGAGTGATCGCGTTACATGACAATAGGGGTCAAGGATCAACTCTTAGATCAAAGGATCTAAATACAAGAGCTAACCTGCTCTGATACCACTTGTACGTTTTTAGACCCCTTAAAACACAAGTTATTTAACCTAGTTATTTAGCCAAGTGATTACTTAGATAAATTATTCAGATCTAGGTTAACACAATTAAATCATATCATGTAAAGTAGTGCGGAAATATAAAGAACACACGATATGATAACCTAGGAAAACCAAACCGGTAAAAAACTTGGGGATGATTTAACCTAGCTATCCTCAAGGTAAAACAGATCTACTATGAAAGAATTGAAGTTTGTATAATAAGACTTAGACCACTAACATCCTATTGCTACATCGAATAGAAAACTTACTACCACGACCACATGACAGCTCTGAGTCCACAGATTACTTCTTTTCTTGATCCACTGCAACCACAAGTACTCCCACTTGTGACTTTGAAACTCCATTCAAAGGTTTTAGATATTCTTTAAATTCTTTATGCAGCAACTGAAGCGATCACTAAGTTCTTGACATGAATTTTGATCTTGATAACTCTAAATGTATATAAAAGTATACATCTCTAGATCTCACAAGAAATTCAACACACGACACATTAAAAGACCTCTAAAACATAGTTAGAGTTTTTTCTTTTATACTTGGAGTAAAACATAAAACCCTACACGTCAAACCGGGTTTGGGCTAAGTTAGAAAAACCTGCAGAAAATGAATTTGCACGAGGTTCAATCGATCAAGTCTAATTTTTGATCGATCGAGTCTTGTAGATTTAGACCAATAAATCCTGCAATCACTCAATTCCAACTTTACAAATAAACACACTTTGAGCAGCCTAAATCTAGACTCTAAGTTTTGATCATGGTTTGCCAACACATTACAAGTTGAAGTTCTAATATATATAATTCCTAAAGTCTTAGAACCTAACAATACTAATTGAACATTTTAAAAACTGGTCATTTTCTTTTGAGTGGAATTCACTTATTTCTATACATGCGGCTTTGTGTTGCTTCTTTTCATATTCAACTTCTTCCATTGACAGTCAGTGTAACAGTACGTTTGCGTCAAAGGAATAATTTGGAAATAAAAAATTAGTTAAACACATATTACTATGGAAGCCAATTCCGTCATTCAAGTTGGAAGAAGCTTTACTTTAGTGTATGTTGTAGGGAATGACATACTTGGGGAGAGTTTTTCAAACATAAAAATATGCTGGGAAGCTTAATATAAAAGATTAAGTCACTGTGTTTAGACCCAATAATTTTATTTGAATCACTCACTTTTATTATTTTTTATTGTCAGGAATTCTTTATATTTTTTGAGATAGTTACAATCTATGGTGTCCGATCTTGATGATAATTCTTTATCATCAAAATAAGATACAAATTAGTTTTTGGTGTATACAAAGATTGAACCTTAGATCTCTTATTCAATCATCAGAAATTTTACATGTTGAGCTATCTGGAATCACTTGTCGGGAATTCCATCACAAGTGAAATTCCAATAAAATAAAATATTATACATTTAAGAATAAGCATGTGCTTTCGATTGTTTTTCTTCTTTTTTATGATGTTTGTATTGCCTATTCCAAACATCGTATAAGTGGATGTTTTGTGCGCTATGTACGACTTTTATATATGCATAGGTAAAAATTGATAGAATTAGAAGTTATGGGGGTGAAAAAATTATGGTAATCGATGATCCTGTTTATATAATAGCAGAACCTGTGAAATTAAATGAGAATTGGAAAATTTTGTCACAAGAATGCAACAGTGTAAGCTCGAGAAAAGATGATTCACTCTGTACGTAGTCAAACTGTCAAAGTGGGGCAAAAGGAAACAAAATTAAATAGGATACTATTACTATTATTACTACTAGTGTAACATTGAAGCAAATGTGGACCTTGCATTTCAATATCAGAAAGAACAAGGTAAAGATAAGGGAATCATTTTTTTAGAACCTGTTCTTTTTTACAAGGCAGACATTGGATAATATATCCTTGGGGAATTTATAGGCATAATTCAAGATGTACCCCTTCATTGTTCACCAACAATTTCACCTCAATGATATAGGTGTGCAGTAAAATGGTCCAACCTAGTCACTTCAATTTGCAGTCACAGCTAAGCTTGATCCTCTTCCTACATTTTCAGTCTCCTACAAATAAAGCCAAAGGTATAATATGTACTTCACCGTAAATGAGGGAACATGCCCTAGGACCAGACAATTTGGGGTCCATAACCCTAAAAGCTTTCCTTCTCAACGAACTAAAGAGAAGTAATGAATGATGATCCCTCCTTTAAAACTGTTTTAATGTTTCTTATTGTGACAGAAAATTCCTCATCACATTCCAAGTCTTTCTTCATCTTCTCATTAAAGCTATATGTCATAAACACTTAATGATAACATATGATATGACCTACATGTTCTTTTTAGTTGTTTTTTTTTTTCACTCATCCTTAAAAGCTTTTCATGTAAATTGTAATCCATATCCCAAATCTACACTGTACTAGTAAATTTTCATTGATGATTCATTTTCTAAGAGGGAAACTGAGGTGACTTTGTGAGGAATGGAGGAGGGGACTTTTCACAATTGGCCCAAAACTTATAATAAAAGAGTTTCCAAGCATGTTGATTTTAATGTTCCTTCTTCCCCAACTGCAACCACATGATTATTAGTATTAAAGTAGGTAACAAGTAGACCAGTAGGAATTAAAATAGTCACACTCCTTAGTCCTTACTATATTAAATTGCTTTAAGCCTACTATCATATATTAAGATTAGAAAATTGGAATTAGAAATTAAGGGGCAAATAAGAGAAACCCAATTCTCACATCATGCATTGCTTTTAATCATAGGTGTGTTGGGAGTAGGGGTTGGTGGGTCTACAGGCAAAATTTAATTTGTGGGTCCAAACATTCACCATCATAATCATCTCACTGGCCTTCATCATCGCTAGTAAAAGAATCAAGAATCATGTAACAAAAATTTATCCCATCCTATACACCACCAAGATAATTACCCATCACAATCTCTCTAAATTGACCATATTTACCGACCTTCAACGGTTTAGCATTTATCATTGAGATAGGTCATAGGTGTCTTCTGGTAGAATTTTTAATCACACTTACAATGGATTGGATTTAGGATCGGTTTTTTAAGTACTCTTTATGATAAACTAGAAGTGCTAGATTTATTTATTATTTTTTTAACATGTTGTGCCAGCCCGTGACGGAGCCAAATTTTTTTTTAAGAGGCCAAGTTAAATATTTAAATTAAAAAAATTAAATTCAAAGAATAATACACATATATAAAATATTTATTTATTATTTATACATGGAATGCTTGTAATTTTGATTTAAGAGATGATATTTTCTTATGTAAACAAAAATATTTAAATCAAATAAGTGTTTATATCTTTGCAAAAAAAAAAAAAAAAAGTTAGTCTTGACATATCTAAAAATATATAAGTCAATTTAATAAAAATATAATATAATTAAATTACGTAGGGTATGCATTAAATATAATATAATTTAATGAATTATGTATGACGTGAGAGTAATTAATATGCATTAAATACAATTTAATTTAATGAACTATGTATGACGTGAGAGTAATTAGAGAGGATAAAAAATGTACTAGTCAAATACATAAAGAATAATGTTAGAAATACAAACTATTTACAAAAAAATTTACAAATTGTTGATGTGGCTAATGATTATTGGTAAATGAAAAAGTGATATTAACGGTGGGCCTAGATGAAAACCAATAAAAGGTTGGCCACATCAGTAGTTTGTAAAGATGTTGTAAAATAGTTTGTGTCTGTAGCATTCCTCCTATATAAATGCATTATATGTTTTTAGTAAAAGGGAAATGCTAACGAGTGTCTTTAGAGCACTGGTTAATAATCCATTTAAAGAAAGTTTTTATGGGAAATGAAAAAAAAGTAATTAATATTTTGACAGCTTTTTTCATTTCCCATAAAAGTGGTATAATTTTTTTTTTAAAATGAATTATTAACCAATGCCCTAAGGGCATTCGTTAGCATTTCCCTTAGTAAAAATCTAGAGGGGGCAATTATTGAAAATTATGCCCAACTAATTTTTTTATACAAAAAATACAAAGAAATAATTTTTGAAAAGTCAAGGGGGCCATGGCCCCTCCCTCCCAAGAGCTGACATTGCGATAGAAATGAACCGAGTTAAGTGTTAAAAGTTTAGGATTATTCATTTAATTTTATTTCAGCCACTTTTTGATTTCAATCTCATCATTAAACTAAATTATATGTTTAAGTTTGGGTCATTCTCTTATTGAACAATCTTGACCTTATTCACAAACTACTTGGTTAGTTTATTCTTTTTTCATATATATATATAATAAAATTATTACTATTTTTTTTACACATTTACAAATCTATGCCAATAATTAATAAGTAATTGTTATGTGTGATTTTTTTACTACTTGTCAAAACATGATAAAAAAGTGAAAGTTAAACATGAGTTATAATGTGATGACGTGGCTGAACTTATCTTTGAATTTTGTGTAGCTACTGTTTTGATTTGATCATATCACAATTTAACATAAAAAATATAATAAAAAATGCTAGAAAAATGTAAAATTATTGCTCAATATAAATGGATGTGATAAAATTACTATAATGTATAGCTCTCTTATTAGTAGACATGTCATACTCAGAGTATAAAAATAGTGGGTATTATTTAATGATAAAGTTTTGCTACAAACTTAGCTGTAGTCTAAGGTTACAAACTCTAACTAATAAAATTAACATAACTATATATTTTTAAAATCTAACTGTTGAATTTCATGTTCTTTCTGTTCTTAACATACATGTTAAATTTCATGCTAATTGGATGTTATTTACTATACAATCTATAAACTTATTTTTTATGAATAATTTTAGACTATAAAAACTTAAAATTTAAACATTTGATTGATGACATAGCTATTGATTTTTGATCTTCTGAAAATTTTGTAAGTACGGAGAATATAAAAAGAAAATGTAATCCAATTGTGGATTTGTCAAAATTCATATTCAATAAAAATATATTGAGTAAAGTTGTAGTCTTAGATTACAACCAAGCTTGTTGACCACTTCAATTAGGGAAGTTATTAAGTAGTCCTACAGTATAGCTGACGAGTTACTTCACACTAATTAATGAAAACCTTTTTTTTTTTTTTCCATAGAAAACAAAGAAAGTTATTTAATAAAAAAAAATATGATATAAGCTCAAAAAGTAATATAAACAAGTTAAATTTTGTACTAGGTGGTTGGTATTTATTGGTATGGGATATCACATAACTTGTATTCTGAAATTACATAATAATCGCGCTTTATGTCTATTTGGTAATGCATTATTAAACCACACATTTTCAAATTATATTTTTATGAGGAAAGCACGACTTTTTAAAATCACATTTTTACAAGTACATGTTTTTTCAATTCAATTTATACTCTAATGTTTTATTTTTAACAACATAAGATAATTTCAATTTCCAATTTATCGTGCCCAATTCACAATAGTCCTAAATGAAAAAAGTTTACCTCCAAACTTGAGTATCTATTGTCAAAAGTATAAAGTTTAGCTCTAAAGTCTAAACTGGTTTGAAATTATTTTCCTACCCACTATGTAGCAATTGCAGTTTTAGTCATTTGAGTTTTTGTTTTTGTTTATAAAAAAGAGTCACATGAGGTTTTTAATGAATGATGTGAATTGTTTAAATGATATACATGAATAATTTTATAAATCCTCACTATTTTGGAGCAAAACTTTGTTATTGTCGAAATAGTGTTGTAATTTTTATTTGGATTGTGTTTATTACGCATAAACTGTCACACACAGTTGCATATAAACCCAATTTTTGAATTTAAACTATAACTTGAAGTCATAATTTTGAACTTGAAAATCGTGATTTAAAGTCACAATTTCAGTTCCAACTTCAAACATGAGATATGTGTAACAAGTATTACTCTTTTTATTTTATTGTATTGTAACAATTTTGTCCAAGTCTTGAATAATTAGACCCAACAAAAAAGCACTCATAACTTTCCCCCATTAATTACATTTACATCTTTGAACTTATAAATTTCTAAAAACCGAATATGAGGAAATTAAAAGCAAACATTATCATGTCACAAACAGTGCTGGGAATCAGACCAGGTCTAACCCCCTTTTGATGCCTTTTCCCTTTCAGTTACTTTTGATTTTTAATACGTGAAATGAACTGGCACAAGTGAATAAAGAAAACACAATAAACAGGAACCTTGAACATATCTGCTTCAATCTTCTATTCTTTCCTCTCTCTCTCTCTCTCTCTCTCTCTCTCTCTCCTCATAGGCTGCAGAGTTTTTAAGAGTGAGAGAGAGAATCATATTTATTACATATGAGCCTGTCAAGGCCCAGGTTTTCCTTGCCTTCTTCCATTTTATCACCATCTGTGTTCTCTCTTTAGAAAAAAAAGATTAAGGAACCAAAGACAGTTCAAAAGTACCAAACTTTGTCCAACCTTCAATCTATATAGTTCATTTCTTTTTAGGACAGCCCAAAAGAGAAGCACCCATTTTCTCCAAACCTCCAGATCTGTCTGTCTGTTACAAAAAAGAACTGTCTTGTAGTTTCTCATTTCCTCAAAATTTGTTCTTTAAAATGAGAGACATAGTTTCTTGTTTCAGCGAAAACGCAGTAAGTGTGTCTAATCCTTCATGTTCAAGCTATTCAAACGCAGCTTGTATTAATCCAAGCCTAACCCCTTCGGTCCAAAACTCAGTCACTTGTGTTTACAAAATCACCCTCTCCACCCAAAAGCAAATCTTGGTCACAGCCACTTGGTGCAAGAACAATTCTTCTCAAGGCCTGAGCATGAACTTTGGCGATGAACCATCATCCACACCACCCTTCAGACTCAACACGAATTCAAGGCTATTCAGGAAGAAGAAAGGGAGCAAATTGATGGAATCTAATAACTCAAACATTGAAGTCTTCTGGGATCTTTCTAATGCAAAGTATGACACAGGGCCTGAACCTGTTGATGGGTTTTATGTGCTTGTCATGGTTGATTCAGAAATAGGCCTAATTCTAGGTGATATGGCTGAAGAAGCTGTGACCAAGAGGTTCAAAACCGCTACTTCTCTTGCAAAAGTATCACTCATTTCAAGGAGAGAGCATTGCTCAGGCAACACTGTCTATTCCACCAAGGCTCAGTTCTGTGACACTGGCATTGCACATGACATTTTGATAAGGTGCAGTGGAGAAAATGATGGCTTACGGTCACCAGTTTTATCTGTCAGCATCGATAAAAAGACAGTGATTCGTGTAAAGAGGCTGCAGTGGAATTTTAGAGGCAATCAGATCATATTTGTGGATAATTTGCTGGTTGATCTGATGTGGGATGTGCATGACTGGTTCTTTAGTCCTGCATCTGGATATGCAGTGTTCATGTTCAGAACAAGAAGTGGAATGGATAGCAGGCTGTGGTTGGAGGAGAAGTTGGTACAGAAAGACCAAGACAGAGTTGAGTTCTCCTTGTTGATCTATGCCTGTAAGAACCAATAAAGAAACTTATTCTTTTTTTTTTTTTTCCTTTTGCTTTTGTTTTCATTTTTTTTCAGACTTCCTCTTCGGTTTTTATGTTTCAATTTTTGCTGTTGTTTTTCCTTTCTACTTGAAAGGAACAGAGAATTATTCTTTTTTGATCATATATGAGAGAAGAAAGTAACTTGGAGTTGTATGTAGACTTGTAGAACATAGAACAATTGGCTTGTTTTTGATGTCTTTTTAGTCTGTCTTGAATTCTTGGTGGTGCTGCTAACTGTTCTTGCTTTTTGGTACGTGATGGTACTGAAACTTTATAAAAATTACACGCAAACAAATCTTAGATTGGTAGAAATTTTGTGAATGGGGATGGTCTTTTATATATGGTGGTTTAAATAATCAAAAGGTTAAAAGAAGATAGGCCAACCAGCTTTTGGGGATTTTGGAAGATATCAAAGAAGATTTGCTGAAAGGGCAATTAGTCAATGAAGATTGGTTTAGCCTTATTAAGAATTTCCCATGGTCTTTTGCTAAGAGTGCCTTCTTCTAGAGGTTACTAAAATTTTCTTGCTTGAAAACATTTTCATATTGGCAAAGAGGTATCAGACAAGACAAGACAATATGAGGATTCATTATTTGTTTGTTTATGAAAATAGTTTTTTAGGTGTTGTCGGGAAGTGAAATTACAATTTTCTCTGTTGTTCCCCAAATTTTTACTTGAAGACCAAATCAATTATTGGTGTGAAAAAATTTCAGTGTACTCACTACTCAGCAAATGCAAGTTTTAATGTAACAAATCAACCTTAAAGTTTCGTACCCTTTTGCTTTACTAAACCGAGCATGTGGAAACATTAGGATTTAACCTTCAAAGTTTGATTTAATAAAGCTTAGAAACAACATAGTCATGCAATGTAATGTAACTCCTTTAGGCACAAATTAAGCTTAGAAACTGTTTTTGCTTCAAAATTCGACATCTTGTTTTTGAACCCACAATAATACCTTGGGTAGCATTAAGCCAAAGCTCTAACTGGCTTCATTTAAGAGCATTAAAATGTTACAGAAAAAAGTAAATGTGTTGGTCTAGGATGGAAAGCAACTTGACGAGGCCCTGGACAAGTTAAAGTCTACTTTGGGAATGAGAGAAAGCTTCGACTAGGTCAAATTCCTGTTCCTCTCATTAAAACTTCAAACAGACTTCTATGCTCAACTTAACTAGACCTCTTCACTCGGTCCTTTGTGACTCGCTCACTAGACCCCCTTGGTCCCCATTGTCTAAAAACCAGCACAAGCAATCAAGCGGAAACTAATGACTCATGATTGTGCGTGCACAAGCCCCGACACACCTTGGTTAGGAAAGGTGGCCTCTGAACTCTGATGTGACCACCAGAGTGGAGCCAAATTTAGAATTTTCTTTTCCCCCTTTATTTATCTATATATTTTGGGTGAAGGGTGAAAGATGGAGTTATTTTGATGCGTTAAAATTAGATCAATTGTTAAAGTTTTTAATGGTTGAATAAAATATTTAAGGTTTAATTTCTATTACACAAAAATCGATTGATGTTCTGGTCTGATGATAAAGAGCAAAATCATTATAAACGAGACATTATAGGTTGAAACTATATATATATATATATATATATATAAAGAACTCTATCCAAAAAGAAAAAAAGAGTTAACGGTGAATCTAGTTTGGATTACCTATAAACCTCTCATTTGACCTAAAGATGTCGGATGAGATATTCTCAGATCTATTGCATTTGAGGAATTGATTGAAATCGATCACACTGGTTTCGAGTGATCAATTGGATTTTGGATGAAATCAACAACAATAGAAACTTCTTTCTCTCTTTGAATTTTTCTCTGTACTTCACTCATGTGAATTAGCTTCAACAAACTGCTAGTAGTGATCGAGAGAGAATGTGAGAAATGAGGAGTGCTGATTAGGGATAAGGTCCATAAGGAAATTCCTAGAACTTACGGGAAATAGCCATGTCACATAGGTGTCAGGTAAGTTGGGTGTAACGAGTGGATTTTAATAAGGCGAGTTAGGTGTAACAAGTGCATTTTAATAAAACTCACCATGAGTCCAAAATATATATATTTTTTAAAACTATTGAGCTTGATTTCAATTGGTCATTTCATTGAAATCGTTTGTATCTTGTCAGGCTAGATGGTTTCTCTAGACCCATCAAATTTATGATCAACTCTAATTAGCATATAGTAGAAGTCATCCTATGAGTTTAAAAACAAAAAAGGAAAAAGGAAAAAGAAAAAAGAAGGCAAATCTTATGGTATGTCATGTTTAGCTCGATAATTTATAAGATCATAAGAGTGAGCATATTTGTCATTTCCTGAAATCTTCCTTCTAATTTTTAATCCTAATAGAGAGAATAGTGGTTGGATTGAGATTGATGTTCTTTTCATATTCTTATGCTCTTTGATATTCTGAGGAAGATTGTTCTCTCATGGATAAGGTGTAAATCGCATATGGACCATGTCAAACTTCAAATTTGACGACAAGGAAGTTCATTTTGGTGTCAATTAGTAGGCATGCCAATTGCCAAAGGCCTCTATATGCTCAACTATTATTGTAGTGGCAGTCAATATCATTATGCATAATAATAAATGGAACAAACTCTGTTTCAAATTTCAAGTTTTAAAGTGGACATTGAACAAATATTCTTGTAGCTTAATCTTTCTTTCTTTTTTCTTCTTCTTCTTCTTCTTCTTTTATTATTATTATTATTATTATTTTTAAATGAGAAAACAATTATAACTTATAAGTAAAAAAATAAATAAATAAATAAATAAAAGCACTCATGGCTGCGCATGCTCGTAAAAAAAGAGACAATTATAATTGCAGTAGGTAACAATCTTAAGCGGAAAAATTCATAACAGCATTGGGCAACATCATGAGTGGAACAGACTGATCAATTTTTTTGCAGTCTTTGGCATTAAACGAGTCAAAGTGACTGAAAAAAAAAAAAGAGATACGGTGGGATTTTAAGGATTTGTTTGGTTGAGTATTTCTTTTTGTTTTTTGATTTTATTTTTTCCTCCTTAACTTAAAGTTCACTCACGCACCAACCAAAGATTACTAAAAACACACAAAGAAAAAGCCTCTAGATGGTCATAGTATTTTTACTATTTAGCCGTGTGTCATCCATTTAAGCTTGGCCTCAGAGCTCAGACAATACGATTTCCCTTTTGAATGTAATTGTTGTAATGAGTATTATTGACTCAGTGGGATTTGAATTTGAAATCCACTTTTGGTAATTGGTATTGAGTATTGACATGTATGACTTGTCTTCGGTATAGAAAAATAAAATAATAAGGTTTTATGATCGTTTTTCATCATTCTTTATGACATATTTTTAAGAAAAGCATTTTCCTTTTTCTAATGGAAAGTAGCTGATCCCTACGTAAAGATAATGGGAAATATTGGTGGAAAAAGAAAATCACATTTTTTTATCTTGAACATGTCATTTCAAAATGCCCCAAAGATTCAGCTCAGAATCAAGTCATTTCTAAACGCTTTTTAAGATTCAAACCTGAGTTCTTAAAATCACACGATCAATTAATGTATCATATAAAAAATTGCTTAAGAAAAAGACTTGAAATTGTACCTTGTTTGACTTGGACCAAATTGGGATTCTTCTAGCACTTAAAAGGTTGGTGTTTTTGCATTATGGTTTAAGAAAACTTGGCCTTCGGGTTCAATTGATGGTATTCCTGTATTATACTTTGCATCACGGCCTAATCTTTTCAATTAAGGCCACCAATCTAGTGTTTGTTAGGACTTAGGTTTTAGGACAATCAGTTCTTTCTCCATAAGGACCAAATATACACAGCTTTCATAACTCCATCATTTCTATTCCTTGTTTCTTGTGACTTACCTAATGTTTGGGTGTACCGCTCACCCAAGTCAAGTTAGCCAGCTAAAGGTAAACGCACCTAAGCCAACGCTTGAAAGGGTCTGAGCCCTAGCCCTTATTTTGGAAAAAAAAAAAAAAGCCTAAGAG
Source organism: Quercus aquifolioides (assembly GCA_019022515.1). Lineage (NCBI taxonomy): Eukaryota > Viridiplantae > Streptophyta > Magnoliopsida > Fagales > Fagaceae > Quercus > Quercus aquifolioides. The sequence continues at coordinate 16,996,024 of CM032326.1, read as the reverse complement.
GGAAAGGTGACAACCTTTAAGCATCCAGAACAACATTGAGGGAAATGAGTATTAACGTACTCAGTAGTGAAAATTAGAGAGACTCGAACTCGAACTCAAAACCAAAATCTTGTTGGCCCAAGGCCTGGCCACTAGACCACTTGTTGAATTGGTGTGAGCCTTAACTAGACTAAGAAAATTACAATTAAATGCATGTTTAACTAGGTAATGGGCAACTTAAATTCTATCTATATGAATTTACCTAAACAAAAGATTACAAACATGATTATTTTTTTTAGTTTGATAATACAATGAGAGAGGGAGGATTTGAATTCTAAACATATCTGTTAAAAATACAAAAGCATGATGACAATTAAGCTACAAGGCTCAACTCAACTGTCTTGACACAAACATGATTAGAATGTACTAAACTTCTAATATCAACCATTCAACTGCTACAAATCCCAGCTAGCTAGGCAAATTTGAGATAGCCACCACTGCATCACCTTTTAAATTGGCCGACTTAAACCCTTTGACTAATCACCAAATCAATTGCCCGTATTAAACCGAAGGCTTCAACTGTTTTTGCTAAGCATCTTCATCCCAAGCATTAACAAATTCACAACCAACTGCTCTTGCTATAACTACTATACTTGTTTTCCTCTTGTTCCATGCAACATCCACTTAAAATTTTTAATTTATACTTTTTTAATTAAAAATTAAATGTGTAATTTATACTTGTAATTTATATATTCTTTCACATGTGCAATTTATATTGTTATAAACCTATGAAATTTACAATCCATTGGAATAATATTTATCAGTAGAATATTTCCAAAGAAACAAAACTTTGTCAATAGAATCAACTTTGCTTATAAAAAAAACCCAGCACCTGTAGAGTATGAGTTACAAGAGTATAATTAAGTTTTGTTTTTTGAGAATCAAGTATAATTAAGTTAATAAAGAAAGATAGAGCTTCTTCTTTTTGTCGAATAAAAAAAAAAAAGGATTAAGTCACTTAGACCTATTATATATTATGAATATAGCCTATCAGGGTCAAACTACTTTAATCTTCTAAGATTTATTTAATCTTAATTTTTCGTAAAATTTAAAAATCAATCAGGGAATTAAGTAAAACAAAATAGATTGAGCCACTTTACCATGTAATTCTTTAAGATTTTATTACGTGGCGGGGTCGGCTCACATCTTTGTATTTCTCAAATGATAGATTTCATTACAATTATTTGCAACATCAATCATTTAGCAATGAACATTAGTCCACTACTTCTCAAAAAAAGAAAAAAAAAAAAACATTAGTCCACTAATCAAACCCCGCCAACTTTGTGGGCTTAGACCTTCTCTTTTACCTTTTTTTTTCTTCTCCTCCTTAACCTAACACTTTCTTCAAATCTAATGGGCCACCATTTCCAAAGTTGATGCTAAACTAGCTAGCTAGCTGTTCATTTTACCTCCCTTCCTCTAAGATAAACAAACATCGCATAAGCATCAAGTTGGATCTAGTTGGTGGAAGTTCACCAACTATGGTATGAAAAAAGCTGGATTAGGTTTAGGTTGACTTAAATGAAGAAAAAGAGGTTGATAATCCAAGAGACATCTATAATATGATTTCAATTTGTCGTGCTAAGTGCTAGCAATGGATAGGAGCTTTTTTTTTTTTTTTTGGAGAAAGAGAAATGATAAGAGCTTATCACATGTTTTGGCATTTCTTTTGGCCAGTTTGCACTTTGTAGTATTTTATTGTTAAAAAAAAAAAAAAAAAACCAATTTGGAAGAAATTTTCTCTAATCTACTGCATGGTGGTTAAAGAGACCATTAACGTGTACTTCTAGTCATATGACTCATTTATAAATAGTTTTATAAATTGTCACATAGTGAGTTGAATAAGATTCCTCAAAATTGATTTGGAAGAAAATCTTGTCATTTGATGAACTATTTTTGTTATAGTAAAGAAGTTCAAACATATATGAATAACATAGTTTGAGTTATCTATACTATTATTAAGAGAATACAATATTTTTATTTTTATTAAATCGTACAAAATACCCTCACACATTAATTAAAAAACTTTGAATAATCCAAACTAATAAAGAATATAATAATTTTCAAGCACCTAAAATTTAAGTCACATTTAAATTTAAACATATTAGAATAATTCCTTATAATCGCATGTATGTTTCTTGGAGGGACTTAGACCAACCGAAAACCAAACTTGAATGAATTAATTTGAAGTCACGAGGTCGGATATCTAGGACATTCAACAGGGTAGTTAAGTTGACTAATGGCAAGTGATTCATGCATTATCATGAAAAGAAGAGCCAATTAGAGTATTAGAAAATGCCAGATTTTTTATGTGTCTATGACATTCCCAACTACCACATTTTTGAATGATTGATGGCCTGAGGGAATCTAATTACATAGGAGTCAAATCACAAGAAGAATGGATTTTCAAAGACCTTGGAGAAGGAGAAATTTGAGGGGGGTAAACCAGTATAAATAGGGATTAGGGCTCAAGGGGAAAGGTATGCATTATGCAACTTCATATAGTACGGACTATATGAGGTTTTGCAATTATGAAGTTGCATACCTCTTTTTCTTCAATCCCAACAATCAGATTCATCAAATCCTTTACTCAATAGAGGTTTCCCAAATAAAAGAAAACGCCACCATCTGCACATTTTTTATTACCAAATATGTTATGGTCATATTTTCTATGTAATTAGTTAATCTTTTGACAAAACGCACTTTACTTTTAAGTTAGATTTAATGTATCAAGAAGTATGTTGTTCAAACATAGCAAGTGATATCATTAAAGATATGAAGGTTAATCCAAGAAATAAGTGAAGAAAAGTTGTTTCATTAAGTCTCGACACAAGCTCGACAGATGCTCCTATTGAAGATTAATGGAGAAGCTTGACACAAGCTCGACATAAGCTCAATCTATCGAGATTTACGATTTCCAAAATTTCAGATTTGAAATTCGGCCCATAATGACTTGAATGATTAGGGTTTCTCTTCTTACAACCCTAGTCATATATAAGACTTATGTTAAAAGTTATCATACAAAACAGAGATCTAGAACTCATACACTCTGTAAGAAGCTATTGCATTTTGCGCGCCTTAGAGTTTTGTAACCAAGTGCTTCCTGATTTTCATCGTTTATGAAGTGAAGAACTTTGCAGCCAATAACAATCATTCAAGTTGCTGGAGTTAGTCACGTACTGGGATCTGTGCAAATGAGTTAGTCACAGATTGAAGATTTGTGCAACAAAGGAAAGAAGACTACTATAATATCAAGTTCAATTGGGTACTGAAGTGAATGTTCAACCATAAATTGGTATATTGGGATAAACCAGGTAGTGGTAAGATTCTTCATACTTGTAGCCACTTGATTATTGATTAGCGTATTCTTGGGAGTAATGGTGACCTTAAATTCATTCGGTGGAGTTTTGTCCTTGCGAGAGGTTTTTCCCATTTGTTAGCAAATCACCGTGTCAATTTAATTTTCGCTTAATTTAGTTTATTTGGTGATTTGTTGTGCCTCCATGATTTGCATGTAATTTGACCTAATTAATCAATTAGGGTAATTGAATTAATTAACCGGAGTCAATCTATTCTAACCCAACAAAATACTCATACTTTGGACTATATAGACAGAGGAGAAGTATAGTTCTTATACTTTTCTGATAATGTTCATAAAAAAAAACTTTTCTAGTAAAAAAAAAAAAAAAAGCCTCTAAAGTCTAAACACTGCAGGTGCGTGTGAAGAGACTTCGGGTCTATTTGGGATCCGCTTATTTTGTTGAAACTAAAAACTTTTTGCTAAAAGTATTGTAGATAAATGTGAAAGTTAGCTAAAATAGTATAGTGAGATTCATGAATAGTACCAAAAAGTGTAGTGGGACTATGAATAGTAGCAAAAATAAGCTTAATAGTAAAAGAAGCTGACTTTTTAATTTGGAGCCAAACGCACACTTCATGTTGTTGTTACTTGTTAACTTTTTCACACCACAATCAGATACTCTCTTTTTGTTTTTGTTTTTGTTATTTTTTAAGAAAACTATATTTTTAGAAATATATAAGCATAGATAAGGAAGACATGGAAGAGTTGTATTCCAATAATATTTTTAGTGATTGAGTTTGCATAAACACGTTATTTTGGTTTTTTTTTTTTTGTTTTTTTGTTTTGTTGTTTTGTTTTGTTTTAATAAATGCCACGTGGCATTTGGTTTGCATAAACTTACCATTTTAACTAGTTGCAAACCCATGCATTATAATTATTTTATAAAAATATAATGTAAATTTTGTAGGTTAAATAGTGCACGTGTTATTTAAAAATATTTTATATTTTATAAGTTTTATGTAATGGAACATACATTGTATTTTTTATTCAACAACAATAACTAGTGATATATATATATATAAAAAATAAAATAAAATAAAAACTTTTAAATTATGTAATTATAATATTGCTTTATATAAATTGAATTTTTTTTTATTAAAAGGACTTAAAAAAAAAAACCATAATTAACTGACTAATTTGAACATATCAAAGAATATTAAAAAACAAATACACCCATATTCCATGAAACACATGTAACATGTTACATTAAATTTAAATTATTATATAAACCTAAAATTCTAGCATTTTTTTTTCTTCCTTTTCAAATATAATTATAATGCTTATATTATTAAAACCAGAATTTTAAGGTAACATTTTGAGTATTTATCATTTTATTGCTTTTTTTAGTGCCCATATCTCTAAATTTTAATGCCTAAAACTAAAGAGTTTGGCCAAAATAGAATAAATTTATATATTTTTCAACCTAAAAATTAAGAAAAAAAAAAAGAAAAAGAAATTTTGAGTCCAAATTGAAAATGCAACCTATGAAAGGCCCAATTAGTCCAAAATGGTCCGAATAGAACTGAATTGACCGAAGTGAACCAAATTGGATTACAGTAGATCGAATGGACAAAAGTATAACAAATTGGACCAAAATAGATCAAATGGATCGAAATGGATAGAATTAAACCAAATGAATTGAATAAACTAAAATGCTAAGTTGACGTGGCTCAAAAAGAACGTAATAATAATCAACTTTTAGATATTATATACTGATGTTTACCGTGTTGGACTTTCCATACATTACGGAAAACATTATTTTGACACAACAACAAAATGTTAAAGACTTAAATGAGAAATTTAAAAGGTTAGAACATTTTAAAGCATTGGCAAAGGTTGAGGTTGAGGACCAAAATAGTAATCAAACCTTCTTCTTATTATTATATCGGACACTTAAAGCAACACCAATTTCATCCGAACCACTTTTATTATCCTTATGCCACCCGTCACAACCTGGGATGCACGGACGCGGCAAAACGGCCGTCACACCCGCGTTCTTCAACGTGGCGACGCGTGAGCGACGCCACTGCCTACGCGTCGGTGCCGCGCCCAGTTTTTATTTTTTATTTTTTTTCCGACTTGCGCTGACTCGGCGCAGACTTGGGCCGAAACTGCTGATTCAGGCTGAAATTCAAAAAAAAAAAATGCAAAACGCACCGTTTGAACTTAATAACAAATCGTAAACTATCTCAGTTCTCACAACACACTTATGCACCATTCTTCACTTCAATCTTCAGCTCTCTCTCACTCTCTGTGCTCCATCTCCCCACTCGGCCTTGAATCATGCACCATGCCGGAGAGAAAGAGGACGGCCTGAGTGGGACTCGAGTGGATGCCTTCTACCACTGCTCAGACCCTTGCCTCACTCATCACTCTATCTTTCTTTCTATCACTACGAACTACGATTGATCAATCAATGGATTTTTTTTTTTTTTTTTTCACTTGGACTTGAAAGTCTCCAACAACTTCTCCTTCTAGTTTGATACTATGGGCCATGGTCTATGGCGCTGTCTTTAAACAGGAACTAATGCTTTTGACACTTTTTGTACCCTCCAAGACTTTGTACTTTTACGGTTTTACCCAAGTTGGAGTCCTCCAATTTCAGTTGAAAACTACTAGTCTGATGTTGCTTCATTAATTTTCCACTTATATGGCCTTCGTTGTACCCTTCACAGCGTAATTTTTTTTTTAAATAATTTTTTTAAGAATATTTTAATAGTAAAAATATATAGAAAATATAAATAAAAAGATTTTTAATAATTTTTTAATTGCCGCACCCTGTTGCATCCACACCTTAGTTTTTCAAAAATTACCAAGTCCTACACCTGCACCCACATCCGCACCCAAATCCTGAAACGCATCTGTGCTTCTTAGATCACAACAGTGGCTTGACTCGTTATTCTATCATTTGCTAGGAGAATGGATCGGTACCCAGTTGAGCTTGAGATTTTGGTTGATGAAACCTAATGACATGACATGACATGACATGACAATGAGTGGCGTACAGAGTTACCGGGTGCGTAGTTGCAGGTTGCTATAAGGCACTAAATGAACATCGTGTCCCCTAGGCAATTCTTCTATATATGCATGCAGTCAAGGCTTTGCAGTGAACAGTCCCGGTTGCTGTTCCTGCTGTGGTTTTCCTCTCAGGTGGGTAGTTTGACTGTGAGGACTAAGGAGCAAGCAACTATCAATGTCAATGCAATGAACACATTCCGGGGAAAAGAAGCCTTGGCCTATAATTTTCTTTGGGGGAAAAACTAAAAAGCTTTTTTCGGCTTGCATGGTTTATAATTTCCCTTGTTATTTTCGAAACCAACCAATTTTCTCTTTTATGTTTGGAAAATTAGTAAATACCTCAAATCCATTATTTTTTCAATTGAATCTAATGAAATTATAATGATTACAAATACAATTTAATAAAACAACAGTGCAATATTTAACTTTTTCTCTTCCTTGTGGCGTACAGCTAATAATTTATTTAATAAATTTCGTTAGATTTAACCGAGAAAGTAATAAATTGAGAATATTTGCGTATTTTCCAAATATAAAGAGAAAATTCGTTTTTTTTTTTTTAAAGGATGAAGGGGAAAAATTAGTTGATTTCAAAGATATAAGGGGAATTATGAACTACACCAAATATAATGGGTTGAAATCGGTTCTTTTGCACTGCACAGTATACAGTCTTCATTTCAAGGTGCAGAGCTAATTCAGAAGCTACTTTTGTGTTGGGCCTTGTTTGGTTCTAGCCCATAAGGGCTTATTAACTTTTTTTTGGTCCAAATTCTTAAGTTGCTGGCCTAAAAATATACACAAAAACTAAGAAAATACAAGGTGAGCTTTTCTTCCTCCTCTTATTATGGCTATTGAAACCTGTTAAAACAAATGTTTCAAAGGTTTTTCTCAAAAAAACATGTTTCAAAGTGTTTGGGTTTTCTTTTTTAAACTAATTGTGTGGAAGATTTCTTTGGGGTGATGTTGGGTTTTTTTTTTTTGAGAAAAAGGTAAGCGAAGTTTTTATTAATGAAACAACTACAAGAAAAAACAACCAAAAACTCAGGACAGCTCAGACTGAAAAACATCAGCCACCTCCTCAGGTAGTGCTTCTACCCATACCTCAGTATCTGCAGATAAAACTGCTTTTTTAGCTAAACTATGAGCTAATCTATTCCCTTCCCGCCTAACATGTTGAAACGTACACCCTCTCAACATCCGACCCAAACACTTAGTCTCATCAATGATATGACCAAACAGCAAATTACAAGGGCTTGCTCGCTGCAAAGCCGTAATAACATGAAGGCAGTCACCTTCAACAATAATGTTAAACAAGCTCAGTTCCCTTGCAAAATTCACTGCCCTCCTAGCTGCCAAAGCCTCTGCCATCTCAACCGACTAAACCTGACCCAAATTCTGACATAATGCCGCAATAACTTGCCCAGAAAAATCTCGGTAAACAACCCCAATCGCAGCTGAACCTGAATCTTTGGAAAAAGCCGCATCAAAGTTGGCTTTGTAGCAGTCTTCAGGCGGAGGAGACCAGCACACCCTAGGACGAGGATTTGGCGCACAATCCACCTGAGAATTCACATCCCAGTACTCTGCCACCAGCTCCCTTGCTCTGTCCCCCAGTTCATGTAACGGCCAAACAGATTGACGTTCTCGCATCCGGTTTCGACGTTGCCATAAGCACCAAGCCACCGTGGCAAATAAAGCTATCCTGAAACTTGACCCACCACTAAACAGCTCCAATAGCTCAAAGAAGGTTCGACACTTCTTCAAAACCAACGGACGAAACTCTGGGATTGACATCCATACCGAACGGGCTTAATCGCAAAGCCAAAGGCTATGCAAAGTCGTCTCTGTGTGGTCACCACAGCCATCACACTCTTGACTAATGGGAAGGTGCCTTGCCCGTAAGTTCTGCTTTGTGGGCAATGAATCCTTTGTAGCACGCCAAATAAAATGCCGGATCTTATTAGGAGTCCGAATCTTCCATATCTTCTTCCAAACCACACCATTATTAGCTTGAACTGATGAGCTTGGCATGAAAAGAGCTTCAACCGAGATAAGCATACGGTAAGCACTCCTAACACTATATTCACCATCATTAGTCAGAGGCCAAATCAGAGTATCCTCAGCCCCCTCCTCACATACTTGAATCTGCCGCACCATATCTGCCTCCCATGGAAGAAAACAACTTGCCAAGCGTCCCGGGTCCCAAATTCTTGTGTCAGGGAGAAACAAATCACACACCCGATGAACAGAGGAACTAGCTTTTGGAGATATGATCTTACTGTGGTTCAGATCAGGCAGCCACCTATGTTGCCATACATCAATCAATTGCCCATTACCAACCCTCCAAATTGCCCTTTTCTCAATAACACTCCGAGCTTGTAAAATGCTTCGCCAAGCATAGGAACACCTAGGATGAACTGGAGCCTCAAGAATATTACCATTCGGAAAGTACTTTGCACTAAACACTTTAAAAAAGAGGGAGTCACGATGATGAATTAGACGCCACACCTGTTTAGCCAACAAAGCATTGTTAAACTTTTGGAAATCCCGAAACCCCATACCTCCAATTGATTTTGAAGAGCATAACGAACTCCATTTGACCCAATGAATTTTCTTCGCATCACCATTACCCCACCAAAACTTTCGAATCATGGCTTCAATATCCTTACAAAGACTCACCGGAAGCTTGAACACACTCATTGAGTAGACCGGAATAGATTGGACCACCGCCTTAATCATAATCTCCCGCCCTGCTTGTGACAACAACTTTTCCTTCCAGCCTTGCATACGACCCCATATCCTTTCTTTTATTTGGGTAAAGCATGCTGTCTTATTCCTTCCAACAAAAGAAGGTAAGCCTAAATATTTCTCATAATGTCTAATAGCAGGGACATTGAGGGCCACTTTTATAGCTTCCTGAGTTACTTCGTTTGTGTTTCTACTGAAGCAAAGAGTAGTTTTCTCCTTATTAATCACTTGACCCGAAGCTATCTCATAATAAGCCAGTAGCTCTTGAATTTTATTGCACTCTTCTAAAGTAGACCTGCAAAAGATCAAGTAATCATCTGCAAAGAAAAGATGAGTTAGTTTGGGCCCAGATCTACAAAGTGAGAAACCGTGTATATCTCCTTTTGTTGCAGCATTCCGTAAAAGAGCATTCAACCCCTCAGCAAAAAAAATGAACAAATAAGGGGAAAGAGGATCTCCCTGCCTTAGACCTCTAGAAGGGACTATCATACCCTTTGGCTCACCATTCACAAGAATAGAATATGATACAGTGGTAACGCACTCCATAATCAAAGCCACCCATGTGATCGGGAATCCCATCTTGATAAGAATTTTTTCCAGAAACACCCATTCCACCCGGTCATAAGCCTTGCTCATATCTAATTTCATAGCCATAAAACCTTTCTTCCCTGTACAACTATTCTTCATATGATGCAAAGATTCAAATGCAATTAAAATATTATCAGTGATCAATCTATCAGCAATGAAGACACTTTGGGTCTCAGAAATAATGGAATTAAGCATGGGCTTGAGACGATTGGCAATCACTTTACTAATGATCTTATAAATCACATTGCACAAACTTATGGGTCTAAAATCTGAAACCCTCTCAGGAGTTTGGACTTTAGGAATCAGAGTAATAAATGTATGGTTTATAGACCTAAGAATAGACCTAGAATTTAGACATGATAGAACAGCCTGAGCAACATCCATACCTATATCAGTCCAATAAGTATGATAAAATAAAGGCGGCATACCATCCGGACCAGGGGCTTTAAGGGGAGCCATTTCCTTGATAGCCACTCCCACCTCCTTACTACTAAAAGGCCTCTCCAGCTCAGCTCTCATAGTCTCGGTAACCACAGCTTCAACCCCATCCAAAACCCTGTCAAATTCCTGTGGATTCGAAGAAGTAAAGAGATGAGTATAAAAATCAGTAAGGAGAGCAGAAAAAACTTCCTCATTTTCCTGCCAAACTCCATTCCCATCACGCAAACCCTTAATAAAATTCTTCCTCTTCCTTTGAGTAGCAATACCAGGAAAGAACTTTGTATTTTGATCACCATGCTTCAACCACTGAATCCTAGACCGTTGTTGCCACATCTTCTCCTCCTTATCATATAAAGTATTCAATTCCTTCTTTAACCGTACAACATCCTCATGCTCCCCAGTTCTAACCGAAGCTTCTTCAGCCTGCCACAGATGGTCTTTTGCATGCTTTATCTGCTGTTTCACATTGCCAAAGTGATCCCTACTCCAGGTCCTTAATCGGTCCTTACATCTCTTCAATTTTGTAGCAGCAACGAACATGGGAGTACCATTAGGAGCACAATCCCAAGCCCTTTTCACCACCTCTTTACACTCAGGATCTGAAATCCACATTGCTTCAAACCGGAAGGGCTTCCTACGCCACTTTTGGAACTCGCTATTACCATCCAAGGACAGAAGAATTGGTCTATGATCTGATGTAAAGCAATTCAGATGCTTTACCCTACCTGTGGGAAACCGAGTCAACCACTCATAGTTTGCAACTCCCCTATCCAATCTCTCCCATATCCACTCCCCCCTTCGCCTACCATGCCAAGTGAATTCCAGTCCAGAAAATCCTAAGTCAGCAAACCCACAATGGTCCAGTGCATCACGAAAATTTTGCATCAAAGAATGAGCCCGAGGTACCCCCCCTTTCTTCTCGTGCACTTCAAGCAACTCATTAAAATCTCCCACACAACACCATGGAAGCAGCAGTTTAGAACTAAGCATCCGTAACATATTCCAACCCTCACTTCGTCGGCCTGTATCAGGCTCTCCATAGAAACCAGTTAATCTCCATGCATTTACCGAACCACCATGCACAATAGAATCTATGTGGTAATTCGAAAAACTATCCACCCATACAGCAATCCCTGCTTTCCACAAAAGAGCTAAACCACCACCCCTATCAACAGAAGATACCGTAAAACAACCATCAAACAGAATCCGATCTTTTACCCAATTCATATGCTCCTTAGATGACCATGTTTCTGATAAAAACACAATCGTGGGATCTTGTGCTTGCACAATATCGACAAGCTCTTGAACTGCACGCCGGTTCCCAAGCCCCCTGCAGTTCCAAGCTAAGATTTTCATGGCTGTCGGCGGGGTTGAACATCAGCCTCCACCGTTTGATTTTGGAAAACAATAGCCTGTTTCTTTCTACTAAAAGTCACAAGTTCCCGTTCCTCACTTGAATCCTCCTTTGTGCGCTTCAAAGACCATAACTCCAATTGTTGTGTAGAAGAGACACTATCCGATACAGATTGGATAGGAAAATTCTTCACCATCCTTGCTGGCTCATTCAACCGATCTCCCATAAATAAATTAGTGAATTTAAAATCCGTTTGATTTTTTTTTATTTTTTATAATATTATTACTTTTTTCAAAACTCTCCTCCCCCCAAATATCGAATGATCAAAAAAATAAAATAAAATCTTGATAAAAAAAGAAGACGCTTCCATTGATGGTGTATGGGAAGTTTATTGGTGATGCGCGGTGAAAAAAGAAGCCCATAGGTAAGAGGGAGCTAATAAGACTTAATTGTAATATACAAAGAGGTCTTTAAGCTCACAAAAAGGCGCAACACTCATATGTGGGGAAAATATTGTTAAGAATAAGCGAGTAAATGAAAGTTTCACATGAAAAAAAAAAAATAGTTGAGATATTAATATTAACATATATGGATCCAAACCAAACTTTTAAGTTAAGTGGTGTCCTTGTATTTTAAAATAAGTTGGCTTTGAAATTGCCACTATTGAGGTATACTTATTTCGAAAGTAATGGTTTTGGATCTCTTTCTAGTTCAGACAAAAAAAGAAAAAAAATCATAGTGGATTTTTCTTTGCTCAGAATACAGTGAACTGATGTTGTTTTTAACTTAAGATTCTTAGTTGATATGAAGATAACGTCAGTCTTTTCATGTGACTTTAGTAGTTTCATGTGTGGTTTGCATTTTGCATATATGAGAGGAATCAAAGTCTCGTGTTTTCTGCTTTTCCAGACTCCCTGTTGCCCATGAAGACAGACATGGACACTGTTTTTGACTAGACATAAAAATCTCCCTTTCTTTACTGTCTTTTGACTAGACTTGAAATCTCCCCTTGTTTGGTTGTATTTAGTATATGAGATAAATTACGTGCTTTGCAGAGATTTTAAAAACCTGTTGACTACTTCATTTGAGGTCAACAAATTGATTTGTAGTACCATATAAATTATAATGACTAAATGATGGCCTGAAATGTTGATCTATGGCTAGATCATTTCGATAATTTAGAATCCTCTCATGTCTATTCTTTGGTTAATGAAGTGAAACTAAAAATTTTACCCTTTGATTTTATTAACCTTAATTGTCTTTCCCATAGCTGTCTAATTGCTTCTTGTTGCAGGCCTTCCAAATTATATGATGCTTCCTTTTTGATAACCATCACCATAGTTCATGTCTAGGAATGGATACACAAGCGATTATTACCTATGATGCACGGACATGGCAAAATGGGCGTCGCACCCACATCTGACGCGGCGACACGCGAGCGACGCCGTTGCCTGCATGTCGGTGCTGCGTCTGAGTTTTTTTTTTTTTTTTTCGCGCCAACTCGGCTTTGATTTGCGCTGATTCCGGCCGAACTGGGCCGATTCGGTCAGAATTGGGTTGTATCGGTCGAATTGGATCGTATCAACTGGCGGTCAAGGCTGACCGAAACGGCCAAAACAGGCTGAAATCGGCCTTGAATCATGCCGGAACAGCCGAAATCGACTTTGAATGAGGCTCAAACATCCTAAATTTGTCCTTCCTCAATTTTATTTTGAATATTTGTTACTTCTTTTGTGTTTTCTTTTTGGTTTTGTATTTCATGCCTTCTTCTTTTTTTGTTTTGTGAACCAAAGACATATAATGTGTTTTTTAAGAATATTTTAATAGTAAAAATATATAGAAAATATAAATAAAAATATTTTTAATAAATTTTTAATCGCCGCACCCCGCTGCACCCGCACCCGAATTCGAAAACGCACCCGTGCTTCATAGATTATTACTTGTCAATATAATTGCCCAATTGTGGAGGACACGCTATCAGAAAATAAAAGTTGCTTACCAATCTTCTCTCCCAGACCGTGCAAAAGTGGGGGTTTTGTGCACTGTATACAACCTAATAGCCCAATTGGAAGTTTTGTGCACTGCATACAATCTAATAGCCCAATTGTGACAATGAAGTATTGGAGAACAAAATGAAAAGCACAATAATGGGCCTTCTATCTTCATTTTTTCGTACTTCCAAATATATGTGCATGCTTTTTATCTGTTGGCTATGCTAAACTACGTTCCAGATTTAAGATGGATTTGGTTTTTGAGTTTTATCACCCTTCTCTCTCTCTCCATCATGTTATGAGTTTATCGAGTATCCTATTTTTTTACTTGATCACAAGGAAAGTTTCGGAGTATTCAAGCAACAAGATGCTATCAATAGTCATTGATTAGCAGCAGAACTGCCGATTGATTTGCTTTACTGCTCTTCTGCTTAACATTTTCATGCAAGATGCAAGGCACAACTTTGGGATAGTTGAAGTTGTTTTTCCTATTCTTCAAGGACACTTGGTCTTGTACTTGGATATTAACATTTACACCAATTATGGACTGAAGTGGCTTATGTAATCGACTAATAGTTCTGCTTAGATAAATGCTGCTCCTGACTTAGCCATTGGGTTTGTGATATGTGTCTTATTTATCTTCTTGGTTGTTTATGTATCAAAGATTCTTTGTCTAAGAGGTAACTGAAATTAGCATAATGCCAGCATGAATATTGTTTGACAATATATGTTGAATTGTTATGTAAGTTAAAATTTGTTGCTCCATTTGTAATATCTAGGTTTAGTTTTGTGTGATCCCATCGCTACATTGATGCTTCAAGTAGATGTGCCAATTGCCATGTAGTCACAGCATGATTACTTGACACATTTTCCTTTGATTCTAGACATAGAGCAAACCCCCTCACCACTTTATATTTCAAATTTGTTATTCTCATTAATCTGGTGTGGAATATATTCTTAAATAAATTTACACCTAGATCCGATCTTTCTATCATCTATTGGCTTTATCTATTATCCTTACCGAAGTGAATATCCAAATGATGGCCCACAAATTGAAACATCATTTTGTATCCCTGCTCATTGGTATAAGATCTGCGGATGATTTTATTTTAGAAGAAAAACTAGTTTGGTTAGAATAGATTTGTCATAAATAGGATAGCATTCAAAGCGTGATTAGACAACAATGACAAGAGAAAGAGGAAAAGATAATAGGCTTTTGTCATGACTTTGAATATTCAAATTGTGTATTAATTCCTTTATATAACAAAGAAGGAAACGATCACAAGGATCAAAGAAAGCAAAGAGAAGATGACATTACCAAAGGGGTCCACTGTTCTGCCCATAGAGATGACCTTATCTTCTGCACAATCACCATTTAAATCACATAACATCATGTACTGCAAAAATTATGGTAAAACCAAATCAATTAACGTTAGAAAGAGCAAGGCACTTACTACACTCTTTTGGGTGGCATATGCATCTCAATCCAACTCCACAATTGCCATTAGGCTTCTCACACTCATTACAGAGATTTGGTACATGATCAGGAATGTCATAGGAAATCCTTGTCCCCAACTTATATTTTTCATAGTTGTCAGTGTCACCTGCCAAAGATCTATGTAACTGACTGTAATGTGAGCAATTTAAATCTTTTGGATCAAAACCTATGTCGAGCTTTTCAAGATCATCAAGAAGTAAACATGAACGAGGAACTTGTGGTTGTTCTTGTGATTGAACTTTACAAGAAGCTCCACTTGCATGGAAGCTACTGCAGTTTTGAATAAAGTGTGACATGGGGTGTTTTTTGTTTGAGCAGTTGAAGAGAAGAAGTGAGTTGGGCAGTGGGGGAGAAGGAAAACCAGCTGAGAGAAGTAAAGGAGAGATATAGTGAACTGAAGAAGAACATGGAGGGTGAGAGACGGTGAGGAATTTTGTGGTGTAATTGATGGAAGAGACTGGAAAAAGACCAAGAGAGGTTCTAAAGTATAGCTTGTGGGATTTGCATTGGATCATTTGGTGTAATAAAGATGACTGATTAATTGAATTTGAATTCAAAAAGGGTGCTTGAATTCGGATTTTGCCACAAAAGCTTGTAGGACCATCTCTAGCTATGGAAGTAGTGAACAATAAATTGGCTATGAGAAGGAGAGGTTTGAGAAAATGGAGGGTTTTGCATGTTAGCATTTTCTTTCCTTGGATTGATCTTTCAAATTGTGAAGAATATTACAGGGATGGTGTCCTTGATTACCATAGGAAACAGTATAGATAAAGGTAGAAAACCAAGCATCTACTTTTAATCTGATAAGGGATATTGCTATGTCTAGTATGAATTATTCCTTTCTGGCTGCTTTAGTGGACTTTAGCTTATAGCATGTTCAAAAAAGTCTTATTATTTCCTTTTGCCATTCTCTTTTCCCAGCCTTTATTAGATTCTCTTTCTCTATGTGGTGAGATCAGATTTTCTCAAAATTTATAAACATAAATTGCACTTAGTCCCTCTGTCATAGATGTCTCTAACTTTCCCCTTTTATTCCTCATAATTGTGAATCACTCAGTGATAGTGAAGAAGAAAAAAAAATATAGTGGCAGACATAGCGGTTAAGGTGGGACCTCGATTTGGCTAAGCTTTTCTTGTGTTATCGGTAACAACTAAACAATAGCTAATTTGAGGCAACAAAGTCAAAAAGCAGGTTTATCGTTTTTTAATTAGGACCCCATGTTGAGATTAGTAATTAAGAAAGGACTTGAGTCTGAAAGGGTACCAAATCCAACAATCACGTTACTTGTCTACTTTTGAAATTGCAATACAACTGTAACACAGATTCATAGTACAAGCTGGAAAACGTGGTCATTCTGAGTCACCCATAATTAATCATCCTAGCAAACACATATAGATGCAGACATAAATAAGCACATACATTACAAGTACTATTTCACGGGGTGCCTTAATTATTGTTTACAATGGTTTTTCTAGATGATCATTTTGGTGCCTTGGCAAGAACAGCTGGGAAATCAAGCAGCACAATCTTCTCAATAGCTGCTGAAAATGTTGCAGAGAACTCAACATGGTTAGGATGACTGACAAATGCAGTGAAGTCCTCCTTCTTGTTGAATGTCATCAAGAAGGCATGAGTGAAGCCCTGTCTTAGCATCTCTTGGCTTTCAATGTCTTGCCCCCTGTTGAGAATATGGTTCTGGTGGTCTTAATGATATTACTACTAAATAAAATGAACAGAAAAACAAATGGAAAGTCTAAAATATGGCTTAGAGGCTCAAGGACTCAAGCTTCTTCTTAACTGTAACTTGGTGTATAGGGTGTGTATGTAGTGTTCTTTTTCAATCAAATATTAGTTACTACAAGGCCAAATATTTCTTCTATTCTCTCATTCTTAACTTTTTTTGGTTAATCGAAAAGAGAGAGGGTTTAAGCATGTTCCTGTTCAAGATTCAATAATTTCTTCCCTATCTTGCCAACAATGTTACAACTTATTACAAGTTCTGCAGGCAGATTGTCGTTATTGAAATAAAAAGACATGTTGGACTATCCTCCTGTTTCCCTTGTTTAATGTCAATAGAAGATTAAAAAAAAAAAAAAAAATCTTATTACAAGTATATTGAAGCTCTAACATGACTCTAGCATGAAAGAAGATTATTTTTGCTAGGTAAATAGGGAGAGGTGGGATTTGAACCTCGAACACAAGAACTACAAAGGGTGTTAATATCATTGGACTATCACTGAAATCTCGATAAAGAAAGAAATTAATAAGAAGAGAAAAGGTTTACCATTCGAAGGACTTGACAGCATCGATATCTGAAACCAACTTCTCCATCCCTTTCAAAACCTCCTCCACCACCACACCTTCCTTGAACTTAGCAATCACCAAGTGCTTAAAATCCCCCATGTTTACTGCACCTGAAGCACCCCTGAACCAAAAGGTTAGCCCCAAGTCCAGTTTATATATACACATAACGTACTCATTATTTGAGTGTCAACTTCCACAGTCCTATCTGTCTACTGTCACAACCCATGACACATTTTACCATTCGTGTTGGCAGCAATCAATCACTAAGAGAGCCAGCCCCTCCTTTCTTGGACAGTATCTATTACTCAATATTTGGAAAGGTACAACTTCATGGGGCTATAAACGCACTAGTCAGCAACTTCTTCGCTTAACTCCACATCTAAATTGTCTAATGCCATTGTCGTAGCCTTAGTTTTGGCACATGAATGGGGTCCCTGATGTCGATTTTTTTTCTTGAAGTTCGAATTTTCTACTGGCCTTACTCAAATGGGCATGATCATTACTTGACAGACAATTATTTATTCTTTTCATTACCTTTTTTTTAATCCTCTGATATCTAGAATTAACGCAATGCTTATTGCTGGCCTTTTCTCCATGTCCTTGCCATGTGCTTCAAGGTATATTATTGGACTTTTAATCATGGTTGGCATATCACTTCTTATCTTTGAAGAATCTTAACTATGGCATCAGAGGTGGAACCATGTCAGAAAATTTGTAAACTTTATATAATCTTCTGGTGCAAAAGAGTAGTTTAGAGCTTAGTTCACATTGTGATGCACGAATTTCAATCACCCAATTTACAGCAAGACTTTTAAGTGAATTTGCTAAATAAAAACTCTCTCAATTAGAGACTTTTAGGTATTGCAAAAAAAAAAAAAAAAAAAAAAAACTAAGCTCAATTTCATCCCTAAACATTAAAACTCTCTCAAATTCATTATATATAAAAAAAATTCTCTCAATTTCTAGTGAAATAGAAGGGATGTGTTCATGTTAGAAACTGAGAATAATATAGGACACCCAAAATAGGCATGTCCCTCTATATACCTCAGCTTAAGAGTAACATTTAAGAGTTTTCTCATAGTGTTTACAGAGTGTTATGAGAGTCTTAGGTTGTGAGTTATGTTTGTATCACTCTAGTAGTGTGCAAAACTGTCGAAGAAATGTTTTGTTCATGGGTTATATAAACTGGAATTTAGAACGGGTTTGAATTGCTAGTTTGCATGTAGGCTGGGTCTGAATAACGTAGAACAATCTCGAAACTCCTGTTTGATAGTACATTTTAGGCCAAGAGAGATGCAAAAAAACCAATTGTTAAATTTCCACTGCAAATCTCTGTTACTTACAATTCAATTATGGAAAACTGATGTACTCTTAAATTCCATTTTTCCCATTGACACTTTCACTAAAATTACTATTTTGGGTCTTCTTTTTCTTCTAAAAGCAGTAAATCATCAAAACTATAAATGTTTCCGCAAAACAGTTTTTTGGAACTTAGGCCAAAGCTATTTTTCCATCCAGTGAAACTGATGCAATTCGACTAAAAGCATCACAAGAAGTGCTCTTTTAGTTTAATACTTATCAAGCCAAATGCTTGCCAAAAATTTAAAATTATTTATTCATGTTATTAGCTGCCTTATGAATTCTAAAAAAAAAAAAAAAGCCTTTGTAAGTCAGTTGCAATTAACGAATTTTTACAATTTGAGCAAATTGTAAATCAAAGTTGGTAAACTTGATTAAAATTTTTTTCACCCATATTCAATTAATTTTCTTCTATTTCCATAATAAGTGTTTGTTCAAATCTTAATTCATCTAGTTTAGTTGCAACTTATGCAAGTTTCAGTTAATTTAATTAGTAAAGTTCATTATCGTCGAATAAAAGATATGAGTTTTGAATTCCATCTATACCAAAAACCAATTAATGTCTTGAACTAATGATAAAAAAAACAATCATAGTGGAGCAAACACTATTGATAGAAATTCTGTCCATTCTATAAAAACAAAAACAAAAAATCTGCATCTTATTATAGACCTTATAGTCCTTATCTAATTAAGATGAGTAACCATGATATGGGCCACTTTCACAATCATTTAAGTTTACCAAGTAACTGGGGTGAAACTTTTTTCCATTCTATGTTTTCACCCCCACCGACCCTACCCTTTTTGCATTGCCGACAGAATCAGCAATCCCCTCGTGCATGAAAGAAGTAATGCCCTACTATATTAGTATATGTCAATCCCATAATCCATCTACCCTCTTCAGTAGGGACAGTACCAGCAGCACCGCCCACTCTATTTGGATTTTGGACCGAAAGCGAAGGGTAGGTTTAGGACAATTGAGTGCAGAGAGTGTACACTATCACTATGCTGACACTTTAACCAACAAGTTTACCTCAATTATTTTGGCGTTTCAGAGAACCAGTCACCAGTCACCAATGATTCCAATAACCAACAAAATATAAAATTCTTTTGAATGACATTAACCTTAAAAATGCATGCATGTGTATAATATAATATAATTTATTTTCTTATACAAAAGAGGTACTTTAATAACTAAGCTCATGTAATAATAAAAAATAATATAATTCAATTGACACTTTCTCGTGTTTCTAACAGAGACGTTTAAGATTTTAAATTTTCTTCCCTCAACTATTAAGTTATCAAAAAATGAACAAAATTTAGCTACAAAATTAGTTATAGCTTTAGGTTACAATCTTATTTAATATCTTTTTATTGGAGGTGAATTTTGATGAATCCATTATTGGATGAAATCTTTTTCTTATTTCCATGCTTGCAAAATTTCTAGAAAATTAAAGATTAATAGTTATGTTATCAATAAATTGTTTAAATTGCAAGTTTTTGTATTTTTAAATTATGTATAAAATATAAGTTTATAGATCATATAGTAAATAATATCCGATTGACATAAAATTTGACATGTGTATTAAAAACATAAAGAACATGCAATTCAACAGTTAAATTTTCAAAATATGTAGTAATGTTTATTTTACTGAGTAAGGTTGTAATTTTAGGCTATATATATATATATATATATATATAACCAAGCTCACATGCACATACGTATGACCAAAATTTATTATTTACATTTAAGTACTTTATGAGATCCTTTCTATAAAAAAAAGAGTACTTGTGAGATCCATAAAACAAAATAATGGATCCCCATAAAACAGACTCAGCAAAAAGTTTTTTTTTTTCGGTAAACCAAGGAAATTGCATTAAACTTAGGAAATAACAAGTGTATTACAACACATATTTGCTTTATCAAAAGCTAAAATATTAACCACCACAGGCGATGGACACAAAAACTAAGTAAAGGAAGACAAGGAAGTCGCTCCCAATTTAGCTAATGCATCAGCGCATTGATTAATTTCACGGTAGGCATGAACAATCTATTTATTGGGTATTTTCCTCAGTAGGTTCCTACAATCAGTCAATAAAGGTTCCATTAGCAAGTTAGCACTGTTATTTGTCATGAGAAGCACAACACTCAGTGCATCAAGTTCAATGACAAGGCTGTTGAGCCCCATTTCCTTTGCCATCACCAATCCATCTCTTAAAGCCCAAAGTTCAGCCCTGCAACTGTCAGTGCTCCCAATTGGTCTTGCATAGCCCTTTAGCCAAACCCCCTCATGGTTTCTGATCACACCACCTCCCCCTTAGCAAAAAGTTTTGAAACCATCAAACCAAACAATTACATCTACTATACGGAGTGATTGATTGAACTAGTTTAAGAAATGAAACAACGATATCACAAAACCAATTTGAATTTATGCTAGAATAATCTATCGTGGAAACTATTTTCTTAATTAGATGCCTAATGAAAAATGATGGGTTATTTAGACCCCTAAAACAACCAAATTGCGTAGCCTAGATTAATTAGCCAAGTTGTTACTTAGTCAAATTATGCAATTTCTAGGTTAAAGCAATTCAACAATCATATCAAGAATAATAATGCAGCGAAAAATAAATAACACAAGATATGATCACCCAGGAAACCACACGGTAAAAACCTGGGGAGGATTTGACCCACCGATCCTCAAGGCATAACAGAATTCACTATGAAAGAATTGAAGTTCTTACAGAAGGAGTACAAGCTCCCCGCTCGACTTCCTAATGCTACCCACCAGTACGAACTTCCTGACACGACCACGCGCAGGCTCCGAATCCACGGACTACTTCTTTCTTGAATTCTTCAATCAGCTACAAGCTCCCCGCTTGCTTTTCTTTTAAGTTCCAATGGTTGCAACTATGTTGATCATCAAGAGATTGACAACCCTAAGTTTATGTGAAGGAAAGCTCCTCGAAGATCTCACAAGAGATTCACACAAACAGAAAATATGAGCAACATAACAATATGGACAACCTTCAAAAACGTGGCTAGGGTTTTGTTTATATACCTAGGGTAAAAACATAAAACCCTAAACGTTTAATGAAGTAGGGCTGAGTTGGAAATTCTGCAGAATAATCAACCTGTGCGATTTTCGATCGATCGAGTCTATTCTTCGATCGATCGAGCCAGGCCAAAAGTCCCAAGTACTTCTGTAGCCACTCAATTCCAACTGTACAATAATAAACCAACTTTGAGCAAGCCTAAACAAGACTAAATACAATGTTTTGATCATGGTTTGCCAACATTACAAATTAGAGTTCTAAATACATAAAATCCTAAGACCTTAGAACCTAACAAAAAATTATAGAGAGACCCATAAAGATGACCACATACCTTAAAGCGTATGAGAGAGAGAGAGAGAGAGAAGTGTCCATTATGGCATTATGCATCATCACATGCTTGTGATTCTAGGCCCGAATGGTAAATTACAATGTTATTTGATCTAAGAATTTCTTGGGCTCTACTTGGACTTGGAGAAGATTCTCTCGGTGTTCTGATGGCCGAAATATTAAAAGGCCCAAATTTCTCTTCCCTTTTCGGCCTTTACAATAAATTTCTTTATTAAAAAAAAAAAAAAAATCTCTTGGTAAAATTTTTTTCTAGGAAATATACTCATGTATGTTTGAGATCGAGGATTTAACTCTCACAGTCTCTTCCACCAACCCATACTTATTGGCCCAAATGTCATTGGAGTGAGCTGTTAATGAGTTAATAGGATGACATTCTTTTTGGTGTTAATACTATTATACAACAATAGTATAATTTGTTGTGTTATGTGATTGTCTCGCATTATATTAGAGGGTGTGTTATGTATGGTATAATTTAACACACTTTTCCTTCAAGTTATTATGATTTTTAAGTGGAGTTTGTGGTGTACATTTGTATTAGAATCTCATCCTCTTTCCCTTGCGTGTGTGTATTTTTCTCTCTAAAAAAATGTTAATGAAAAAGTGTAATTGTTTCAAATAGATTAAGAGAGTATATTTTGTGTAGTATAACTTTTTGCTTCATCCCTTAAAATTTGCGACCATGCCTTTTGAATGGAATTTATGGTGTACCTTTGTGTTAGAACATTATTTTCTCTCCCTCGTGTGTTTGTGTTTGTGTGTGTGTGTGTTTATTTCTTTAAAAAAAAAATAATTATGAAAAATGAACAAAATATTCAACAAAAAAGTAAAAATATATTATATCTAAATAAAACCACATTAGAACGTGGGCATGTATACTTCTTAACACTCATACATATCTATTATTTTAAATATATTTTTTATCTTGACATGTGCTTATCATTTAATATTTAATATTTTTTATTTATTACGTTATTCAAGCAAAAAGAATGCCTCAATCATTAATCTTTTAATTTGTTGGCAATGTTATTTAATGCAATTCAACGGTTATGTACATCATCAAAGGGCATAGTCTAGATCATTAAAAAAACTATGTTTTTTCTCTCTTTGACAGACTCTAATGCATGAAAAGATGAAATGGAAAAAGTAACTGAAATGAATGAGTGACAAAATATTTATAGATAGAATGACAACTGTTCAAATGTGTTCAAGGTGAATACAAATGGCTCTTCGCTTAGCAATCCTAGGTGAGCGAGAGGTGGAGGTTTGATTTGAGATGATAAGGGAGAGTGGGTCAAAGGCTACGCTAGAGCCATCGGATGCACAACCAGCATGGTGGCGGAGTTGTGGGCGCTAAGGGACGGCATGAAACTGTGTATCTCCTTAAAGCTTCCTGCTATGATATTTGAACTTGATGCGTAACTTATTGTAGACTTGTTACATAAGGAGGAAGGTCACCCAAACTGTATAGGTGCATTTGTTAGCGATTGTAAACTGGGCTGATGGATATTCCAATGGTTCAAATCTAGCATTGCTATCATGAGGCTAATAAATGCGCTGATGCCTTCGCTAGAAAGAGAGCTTTACTCCCCCAGGATTTTGTTGTGTTTTTAGACCCTCCGGCAGAGGTGTCCTTGTTACTTAGTTTGGACTCTATAGGGATGTCCTACCAGCGTGTTCCGTCTTGTAACTTTGTTCCTTAGTTTTTAATGAAAGTTCCTTTCTACCCAAAAAAAGTAAAAAGAAAAAAGTGAATATTTAAACTGTTGTAGAAACAGTACACAACATTAGACACATTGTTCTGAACGAAAAA
This sequence comes from Quercus aquifolioides, assembly GCA_019022515.1. Taxonomy (NCBI): domain Eukaryota; kingdom Viridiplantae; phylum Streptophyta; class Magnoliopsida; order Fagales; family Fagaceae; genus Quercus; species Quercus aquifolioides. Next base: position 16,972,116 of record CM032326.1, on the reverse strand, counting down.
AAATTATTAAATACTATCAGAATTGGATGGGCCCAGACCACATAAGCGTCTATGATTTTTAGATCAAGGTGTACTTGAAGATACGCCATCATGAAGCCATGTGAGAGATAGTTGGAAGAAGAAGGGAAAAGAAATAAAATGTTGAGAGGAAAAAGTAAATTAAAAGAGAGAGTGAGAGTTTAAAAAAAAAATTATAGAATGAAGTAAAATACGTTATTCAAAACATTTTTTTTTTCCTTTCTCGCATTTGACTAGAGATGCCAAACACACTTCAGTTAGAGCACTGGGATGATTATTATTTTTTTTTCAAATGAAAAATGCTTCTAAGCTGCCAAACATAGAAACGTAGAATATATATATATATATATATATATATATATATATTTTGAGAACAAAATGTAGAAAATATAGTTTACCTAAGCAATGCTTCGTAAACAAAATTTTTGATAACATTAACTCAGGGGGTTGGTTGAGTTGGTTGGGCTCTCGGTCTCAAGGTGCTTGTACTGGGCTCGACTGGGTGTGCTCCCCAGTTCGAGTCATGCTATCTGCACTTTGAAAAGAATTTTCTAGGCCAACACTTTACCCCTTTGTGGGCCCACCCAGTGCGAACAGTGATACTCTCTGGTTAAAAGCCTTAAGGATACATTGTGCGAGAACAAAAAAATTTGATAACATTTTTTATACGAGTTAGGTTATAAGTTTGTACATGCATACATATAAATTAGATTAGAGTAGAATTTTATTTTAGATTAAAAAAAAAAATTACTAGTTCCTTTTCGGGTTCACCACTAAGTACTACCATTAATTTTTTACCTACTACTAATAGTCTATTATATCAACAAACGTCAAATTTGTTGTGTTTCTAGACTTTGTCTAATTACATGAGCAATAGTATTAATTTGCAACTGGCAAAGCAAAGCACAATTGCGTGATTTTCGGCAAGGACCAGACACATTTCACAATATTTTTATAACACTTTCATAACAAATTATTGTTGGTAAGTTATGGGCAAAATTTAGGTAAAGTACTTAGGTACTGTTTCTTAAGTTCCCCTCTTAAAATTTAGCCATGTGATAGTACTTAACTAAAGATACACTTCCATCTCATGAGAAAAAAGCCACATGACTGAATTTTAAGAGGAAAACCTAAAGAACATCATCTAAGTACTGTATTTAAATTTTTTTCGGTAAGTTGTTATTAGTTACCATTTGAATCCACAATTTAAATTACTTTTTTGTCTATTTATAACAGCAAATAACAACTTGTTGCAAAAGTGTGTTATGAATAAATATTAAAAAAAAAAAAAAAAAAAACCGTTCGCTTCGCGGCTTTCCTCTAACGGCTTGTAATAAAATTCTAACTATCAACGGCTTTTCTTTTGGCATTATCTTCTTCTCCAACTGTATACACTTGTGACCTCTCACAACCTCAACATCCAATTATTTAAAGTTTAGTTTTATTAAACATATAACTTTTTTAGCAAAAATTACCATTTAATTTAATCTCTCTCTCTCTCTCTCTCTCTGAGGGTCTCGTAAATATATATATTTTCTTGTCTAGTGGGATTCGGCGTTAAAGGTCAGTTTTTTCGACATGGCTTTTGTTTGATTTTGCTATTTCTATCCTTGTATGCATGAAATTTTAATTTAATTTTTTTTGGAGTTCTCCTTTTTTTTTTTTTTTTTTTTAATGTTTTTTTTGCTATTAACTTGTTCAGATTGTTGAAATTCTGGTCTTTGAAGTGAATTTTGATTTGGGTTTATTTTGTTACGTCTTTTTCTGCTTTTGGTTTCGATAGATGTGTGCAAAATCATTTTTTTTGAGGTGGAATTCTGATTTGGGATTGATGATTGATAGCTTAGTTTGATTATGCATTTCAATTCTGAAATGATGGATTTTGCAATAATAAAAATGATTAAAAAAAAAACAAGAAATTATGTATTTTAATTTTTGTAAATTTAGATTTCTCAGAGAGGACCCACTTATTAGAAGCTCATTTAGAACCCTAAATTCAAAATTTTAACTACCATTTCTGATCAAATTTACCATTGAAAGACTGATCAAGTGTCTTGAAACTTTCTTTGTATAATTCTGATCTTCTTTTGGGATGTTCATTTATAATGTGTGCATAGAATTGATTGTAATTATGAATTTTCTTTTCCTGGAATTTGATCTCACCCAATTGTTGAATATTTAATAGGAAAAAATGACAGAGCCTAAACCAAACACCCCCTTGATCTCGCCATCATCATCGCGAAACCTCCCTGATTTCAAAAAATCTGTTAAACTAAAATATGTGAAGCTTGGTTACCATCACCTCATCACCCATGGAATGTATGTCTTCATCACCCCTCTTGTATTCATAATTGCCGTGCAGCTCTCGACATTTTCATTACAGGATCTTTATGATCTTTGGGAGCATCTCCAATACAATCTAATCTCTGTGATCATATGCTCAGCTCTCCTTGTTTTCTTGTCCACCGTGTACTTTGTCACTCGTCCTAGTCCTGTATACCTTGTCAATTTCTCCTGCTATAAGCCTGAAGAGTCTCGAAAATGCACTAAAAGGATGTTTGTTGATCAATCTTGGCTGACTGGTACATTTACAGAGGAGAATCTTGCGTTCCAGCGCAAGATCCTCGAGAGATCTGGCCTTGGTGATTCTACTTACCTGCCAGAGGCTGTTTTGAATATTCCTCCAAATCTATCCATGAAATAAGCTAGAAACAAAGCTGAGGATGTGATGTATGGTGCTATTGATGAGCTTTTTGCCAAGACTGCTGTCAAGACCAAAGACATTGGCATTTTGGTTGTGAATTGCAGCTTGTTCAATCCAACCCCATCTCTTTCTGCCATGATTATCAATCACTACAAGCTTCGGGGAAACATAGTTAGCTACAATCTAGGTGGGATGGGTTGCAGTGCAGGTCTTATTTCAATTGCACTTGCTAGAGATCTTCTTCAGGTCTATCCCAACTCCTATGCATTGGTCATCAGCATGGAGAATATCACATTGAATTGGTATTTTGGAAATGACAGATCAAAGCTCATTTCGAATGGGAGGAGCAGCAATACTGCTTTCTAACAAAAGCTCTGATAGAAGAAGATCCAAATACCAATTGGTACATGCCATCCGTACCCACAAGGGTGCAGATGACAAGTGCTTTGGCTGCATCACCCAAGAAGAAGACTCCACTGGGAAAGTTGGTGTCACTTTGTCTAAGGATCTTATGGCAGTTGCTGGTAATGCTCTAAAGACCAACATTACCACTTTGGGGCCTCTTGTTCTTCAAATGTCAGAACAGCTGCTATTCTTTGTCACATTGATTGGGAAAAAACTATTCAAGATGAAGGTCAAGCCTTATATTCCAGATTTTAAACTTGCTTTTGAGCATTTCTGCATTCATGCGGGAGGAAGGGCTGTTTTGGATGAACTGGAGAAGAACTTGCAACTATCTGATTGGCACATGGAGCCGTCAAGGATGACACTTCACCGATTTGGCAACACATCAAGCAGTTCTCTGTGGTATGAATTGGCTTATACAGAAGCAAAGGGGAGAATGAAGAAGGGAGATAGGACATGGCAAATTGCTTTCGGTTCTGGGTTTAAGTGTAACAGTGCTGTTTGGAAGGCTCTTAGGACCATAAACCCAGCAAAGGAGAAGAACCCGTGGATGGATGAAATTCATTGCTTCCCAGTGGATGTTCCAAAGGTATCGGCAATCTAATAAAAAGAAAAATGTTAGATGTTGGAAAGTTATATTTTGGCACTTGGTGCTGGCTTTCACAAATGGTGAAAATTTTAAAGTTTTTTCTTCATTAACTGAGGTGTTGGATTCATTCCTGCTTCTCATAGAGTGCATTTGAATATATTTATTGGGTGAATGATGTTCATGGGGCTAATTATGTTTTGGTTATTTGGCCAAGGGGTGAAATTTCTTTACTTAAAGGAGGCAACAGTTGGGTTCAAGGTTCATTTATAAGGTTCAAAACATTCGGCAATATTTATCCCACAATCATATAATCTGTTAATATATTTACTCTGTATATAATATCTCAAAGATGCATCATATACATCTTATAAGTTGGCAAAATCAATGCTAATTGATTTGCTTTTCAAACGTTGGTAACTTAGAAGCTATTAATCAGCATATTTCCCCATTTCTTGCGAGGAAAGAAAGTAACTTTCAATTGTGGGAGAAATTATCTAGTATAATTGGTGGGCCATGTCAATTGTGTCTAGTGGTCCCTAGACCAATAAAATGCTACCATTTGTTAAAAAAAATTATATTAAAGTCACAAAGACAAAAAGGGAGGAACCATTGATTCCGAATAGGGAGAACTTAGATATAGGAAAAAGGTAATTGGAATATATGTTTCGAAGCTCGATAATCTTAATTAATATTTATAATTTTTTTTTAATCTCTAGAAGTGGTTTACGACTATTGATTGGATTTGCTTTACTAATATTAGAAAATTTTCTATTTAAACTAACAAAATAAAATTTAGAGGAACAATAGACTTTATAAGAATTAAAGGCACAAAATACAATCATGTCCTACTATTGTGAAAATTGAAGCAAGCTCCCAAAAGATCATGTCCTACTATCATAAAGAAAAACTTCTAAAAGATCTCACATGTTTTTAAATTTCATATAAAATAGCTTTATGTTAACTAATAACACTCAAATCTATTAAATAATAAACCTCACATTCAAAATTTCAAAAATAATTCTAATATTCAGGCTAATAAAGATTTTTTTTTTCCCATTTATGCATGTGCAATATGATACATTACTATCAAAGAAAAGGTAAAAAATAGAAAAGACCAACAAAGAATATGTAAAAAAAAAACATGGAATAAGGGATGAAGGTTGATAGAACAATATACATGTTGCCACAATGACATACCCATCAAATCAAAACTCCGAAAGTCCATAAAAGGTTCTTCGCGGCTTCATCCCTTTGGCAAAAAACCAGTCACACATTATCGTAAACCCAACACAAAGCTCTGACATCAAAAATCTCAAACAACCAAAGACCCATATTCAATCACAACCCTCACAAAACCCATGATGACCTTTGACCTCCACATCAAAAACACAAGTTGATGTCTCTCAAAATCAAAACCATAAGACCTCTTTGTGGTTGTAGTAACCTCATACGGGTAAGGATGAGATGGGACGGCATGATGGGTTAGACAGGTGTAGTTGATGGGTTGAAGCTAAGGGACATCCTTCTTGGTTTGTAGAATTACATATGTGTATTTGAGTTGAGATGACGTGAAGGACTATGGGCAAGTATATATAAAGGAGCAAAAGTGCAAGTGGTGAAAACCCAAAGCGATAAATCTAGAGAGAAAAAAGTCTTGAAATGATGTAAGAGAAAAACATCAAGGAGGGGGAGGGGGAAGGACATATGCATAGATAGCGAAGAAAGCCTGAATCATGGTGAGGACTAGCAGAAATGTGGCAGCTAAGGCTGATATGAAAGACCAAGGAGTATTAAAATAGGTGTATTTGAAATCCGCCCATCTTACATGCCATTTGTTCCTACAATGCTCATTCACATCCTCAAACAACTTGAACAAATAGCTTTGTTGGAAATCAAAGGGCACGTCTTTGCTAATGTTACTAAAGAAACGAACAATTTCCTTATCTGTTCCAAAATCGTTCTCGATAACATTTTGATCACTTAGAAACCCAACATCACTTGGTTTCCTGATGAGGCAAGACATGAATGTAGTGTAGCTCGTTATGTGTTTTGAGCAATCACTGTAACATTGTTCAAAAGCTACACAATTGAGAAAAAATGAACTGATAGAGTCATCTATAGCTAAGGGTGGAATTTCTAGCACCCCATTATCAAATTTAATGTCTAACAAGCTGATGCTGTCACTCTTCCTGGGCTTGAATTTAATACCTGCTACATGAAGCCTCTGAGCTGATGGGATGGTTGTAGAGACAGAATCTTTCATTCCATCGCGCAAATAATTTTTTTCATTTGAGCCTTTAGATTGGGGTATGAAACTTAAGCGAAATAAATCAAGCAAATGAACTGCTTTAATATTGTAATACCTCTGTAACACTTCAGTTGGTCTTTCTATGACATAGTCGAATGAATCCAAGGCAAGCTGTGCCAAGGAAGGACCTTCTTTATCTAAAGATGCCATATACATATCAAACAAAGTTTGAAGAACAAAGAATGGAATTTGATTCTCAAGCCTTAGAAGATCTCTCATGAGAAAAGGAAACACCCATAGCATATTAAAGATAGGATCTTTGGGATCATTCTGTACTATTTTTCCAACTATGCATAAAATTTCAACAATAAAACACCCATCAAGTACCATCATCTCAACAAATTCATTGCTGTTAAGATCAATTGCCTCTGAATAACACTCTCTAATGCTTTCCTCTTTTGATGCAATGGCTTTGAAATAGTCATCAAGGCAAACACCTTGATTTTCGGTTCGAGCAATTAGAGTGTCAAGAAGTCTCCATTTGTGCTCTTGGATCATCTTGAGGTGAACTTTTCCATGGTGGTAAGGGCCAATTGAAACTATATGTGGTTGGTAGGCTTTCTTATTGATTTCCACAAGACTTTGAGGGACTCTAAATATGCAACAAGAAATATTACCTGCTGATTTCCTTAGCAGCCTTGGCTTTTGCTTGCGTTTCTTTTCCATCAAAGTTGACCAATTGCTTTCCCCCTCCACAATTCTGATAGCATGAAAATCTGCTTCTTTTTCCTCCAGGTTTTGGTTGCTAAGGACTTCCATCTCTTTCTCCATTTGATTCTAGTTTTCCTCAACTGTTTTTCAATACATTCCAGATAAACAATAACGAATTTTTTTAAAAAAGAGACTGAGAGTTTGAGACATTAAATTGAGTAAAAAATTATATATTGAGACATTATAGATGCTATGCTATGAATCTTGGATCAACAGCTAGGAAGGAGGAAAACCTTCACTTAAAAATTAGTAGTCTTTAATGTATATTAGATTAATATTGTTGCGTGAGGTGATAACTGATGCAAAAATCAAAGACACATGCATATATACTTATTAATTGTACTTTCAACACATGTTAATTGCATAATTTTTTCAATAATGCTAACATCTACCCATTTTCACAAACACTTTGCTGCAACTGTCGTACGAGGCAGATTTTGAGTGGGTGTTTGTCACTATTATATAGATTTATAATTTTTTTTCCACCACTTATGTACAATCTGTGATGTATGATAGTTGTAACAAAATATATATGAAAATATGTGTTTGCAGTGTTTTTTTTTATCAATGCCAACTGCCAAGCTAGTATACCAATAAAAATATATATAGGTATATCTTCTTTTCGGAGTACTACGAACAATTGTTTCGTCTTTGTGTTTCACACCTAATTGCTGAGCACAGCTTTGCTCAAAAAAAGAAAAAAGAAAAAAATTGTTGAGCACAGCTGTGACGACAATGACATAAATAAAAAATGCAGCATTCATACTTTGAAAGTCCATTCAGCCTTCAGGTACGCAATTAGTAGGTGCCAAAATCATATACTCACCTCAAAAAGTTAAAAACAGGCACTCATGTCATGTGATTTGTTGGATTTGAGAGCATTCATGAGGCAACAAAATTGTTGATATAATATTACTTTCATATGATTATGGATAAAATGGTTTTTATTTTACAATTTCGTACTTATCGATCCACTCAGCTCTATTTTTAAACTATGTAACAAAATATCATTGTTTTGAAATTTGACATTATTGATGTCAAGTTTCAGACAAAATTCTATGTGAATTTTATCACTTAATTTTAATTTTAATTTTTTTGAATTTTGCGTAAAACTCACTTTAATTCCACTTAAAAATATGTATAAAACTTGATATTACTAATGTCGAGTTCTAGTCAAAACTCGACATCAATAATGTCAAGTTCCATTCAAAACTTGACGTCAACAATTTTAAATTTCAAAAGAGTAGTATTTTGCTAAATTGTTTGAAAAGAGGATTGTTAGTTTAAATATTAAGACTATTAGCCATTTTTCCCTTACTGGTACTCCCATTTTTTTTGCTTTTTTACTTTATAATTACAATGGATATTAATCCCAATAACACTAAATATGTGGGCTAATTTACAAGAGACTAACAACCACAAGCAACGAAAAACACAAACTAGCAATCTAGCATCCAAAATAATAGCATGAAAAACTAGGTGTCTTTATATAGCACTTATTGCATGAATTTTAGAGGTTCCTTTTTCACAATACATGATAGATGTGAGAATCACTGTCACAGGCTTAACAATACAACGTTACAAAATTCTTTTCCAAGTCGTATAAAAGCTTCATTTATAGAACAAATTGTCCATACAAAGAATAATTCCCCAGCACGTTGAGGTCAATTGGCAAATAAGTTGGTCTATATTTTTCATTTCACTACGTGCCCATACCTACTTGTCAGGCCAAAAGAATATATATATATATAATCATTCTCTTACGAGGATTTATTTTACATCCTTGTATACATTCATTTTCTACATTTTAAATGTGAACATAATTTTTTCTCATTTTAAAATGTATATATTAGCGTATGCAATTTAAAACTTAAGATCCTAATCACTATTTTTTGAAAAATTTATACATACATGTGTATATATATATATATATATATAGTATTTTAAATCTATGACGCTACTCTATGATAATTTATTTATTTATTATTTTTTATCATTAGGCCAATCCATGAAAAAGTGTAAGACGATATCAATTGATTTTTTGTGTAGGTGAGGGATCATATTGAATCTCAAATCTCTTATTCACCGATAAGAGATATAATACTATTTATAAAACTATGAATGATACATACTAGATATTTCAAATTTCTGTAGGTACTAGGCTACTAGCAAGGCCTGCCTAAAGATGCTACAGGCTGATTTGGGCTTAGTATGGTTTGGGTTCACCGTGCAGCCCAAGTTGGGATAGGAAGTGATCAGATATATAGACTAAGGCCTTGTTCAGCTCTTTGGTACTATTGAGTATTTTCTGTTGACAATTGGACCTTCCGAACCAGCCCAATTCAATTGATCTCAAAAAGAATGGACCAGGTCTCACTTTGTTTATAAAGCAGATCCTAATCCCAACCCAAGAAAAGGGGGGATTACCCTCTGACCCTTTCAACTCCAAGACCAGGGTATTTATTTATTTATTTAATATTTCAATTATTACAAGTGGAGAGGGGAGTTTGAACCTTAAACTTTATAGAAAAAAGATCGAGCAATATAATCAAATTTCAAAACCTTTTGGTGTAAATCAAGTACTGCTAGGGTGTTTTTTTATATTATTATTATTACAATAAATTTAAACATTATTTTGGCTTATATTTTAGGATAATTATTTTTTATCATCAAGTTAAAATATTTTTTGGATCCTGTTAATGGGTGCACTTAAAATAATTATTAATAAATCATATTAAGAAAGTTTTTTAACACCACTTTAATGAAAAATATAAAAAACTATCAAAAAAATTTAATTAATTTATCATTTTTCTATAAAATATTTATAAAAATATTTCTTAAACCAATGCCTTTAGAGCATTCGTTAACATTTCTCATATTGTTTTTGATTTAGTGTAAGTAAGATTTAAATTCAAAATATCTTATTCCTTTTTCAAAAATTAAAAAAGAAAAAAACCCAAAACCTTTTACTTAGGCTGCGTTTGAATTGGGAGTAAATCATTTCCGGAAATGATTTTCCACATTTTCGCGTGTTTGGCTGTTCCGGAAAATTCTATTTTCCGGAAAATCACTTCCAAATTTTCCGTTACCCAACTGAAATCATTTTCAGTACCTATTTTCACTTCAAAGTGTTTCCGGAGAGAGAGAGAGAGAGAGAGAGAGAGAGAGAGAGAGAGAGAGAGAGAGAGAGAGAGAGAGAGCGAGAGAGAGAACGAACCAACGCCACAGCCCATCGCCGGCGTTCACGAGCCTTTGACTTCGCTGGCGCCACGAACCGACGAACCCACGAACCGCGCCATCGCACCGCGCCGATCAATCAAAGGGAAATCGCAGCACTGCGCCGATCGCTCCAACGCCGCTCGACCCAGACCCATCGCCTCCTCGATCGGGCCATCGCACCGCGCCATCGCACCTCGTCGTCGACCCAGACCCAGACCCAGACTCGTCGCTCCCTCTTCCTCGATTTCTCAGTTTTTTTTTTTTTAAAGTTTGATTGTTGTTGTTGATGATTTTTTGTCTTTGGGTTTTGTATTTTTGTGGATGTGGACTGAGGAATGATGTTAATATTTGTTTGGGAGCTGAGGAATGAAAATTGTTGTTGTTGTTGTCGTCGTCGGAATTTGTGTTGTTGTTGCCGGAATTTGCGTTGTTGTTGTTGTTGCCAGATGTTGCCGGATGTTGTTGTTGTTGTTGTTGTTGTTGGCGGATGTTGTTGTTGTTGTGTTGTTGTTGCCGGAATTCGCTGCCGGAAAAAATTGTAGGAAAATAGCATTTTCCTAATAGAACCAAACACATGAAAATATTTTCCACAACAATTTTCATAATATAACCAAACACTTGAAAATATTTTCCTTTTCCGGAAAATAGCATTTCCGAAAAATAAGTATTTTCCGGAAAATATTTTTCGGGAACTAAACGGACCCTTAATGGTAAATGACTTCACTATTTGATCTAATAATAGAAACCCACCTATAGGTTGATATTAATTTAACCAACCTTTCATAGCTTACCAAAGTTAATATAATTAATTATTTTTTTACAAATAATATAATAATTAGAATAAGAGAGAAGAGTCTTAAATCCTAAATGTTTCCATCAAAAACACCAAGATTTAACAATTAAGTTGCAAGTCTTTCGACAATAAAATTTAAATATATTGTGTTTGTTTTATGATCTTTTTACTATTATTTAAACTTATAATAATAACAATAATCATCTGGGTGGAACCATAAACAACTCAATTTTGTTGAATGTCGACGCTGATGCCTAGGGAAAGTAAACAATACTATTAAGGACAAATTGTAGCCGAGAGTTTTTCAAATTTAATTTTTGGAAACAAAAGGAAGGTGCCTGTTCATCTTTTCCTATCCAAAGTTTCAAAGTCAAGTTCTTGAAGACAATGGGGGAAGTTTCTGTGTCGGTATCAGAAAGCTATTTTACTGTAAAAGAAGTAGAGACCTAGTCTGTTTGTTAGAAATTTCATGTGTGGTTCGATTAAAGAGAAACATACATATTTCAAACACAGGGGTTGGGTCCGTCGAGTAGTGCGATAGATATAATGCGGCCACAGTCCTAAGAAACCATGTTTAACATGCATGCTGCCAATGTGTTATCATGTGTAAAATGTTGAAGAAGGAATCTAATAATGTCGAATAGAGACAAAACTTGCTTTCTTTCTTTTTTGTATTGACAAGGCTAGCTTTTGCCCCACAAATCTCTTTTGCTTCTCTGTTAGGTCAGTCTTGTGCTTCAATATGTGCACCGCGTTGATTTACTTTCAAGAAACAGAGAGACTAAATAGAATGGAGAGAATTTTATTGATTAAATTATGAATTACAATGAAATGAATTGAATGAATAAACAACTAAACATTGCTCTGTTTATATACACAAGGAAAAATAACTAACTCTACTCTTGGCGCCAAAACCGTTATTTGACTCTGTACACGTGGCAAAGATGAGTAACAACCTCCTAAACTTGCGGAACTAACTTCCTCAATGATCCTGGATGAAGAACTCATGATGTGGCATGGATTCAATCATCTCCAAGACTGTTGAGTCAATCATGTTCTTTGATGCAAGCTTGGTGGTCTGATCAGTGTGCACCTCATCAGCAAATGCTGCATTGACTGCTGCTCCTGTGGCTGAGCTAGTGCACCCTTCATCAGCACGTGCTGCACCACTGGCTAGCTGTGTGACTTTAGGCGTTTTATTCTTAATATTTACCTAATTTTTTTGTGCCTCCTAATATGAACAGCACCAACTTTTAGGATACATCGCAGTGTAAACAACATATATAGATACTCTTTCTCTCTCTCTGTGAAAGAGAAAGGGAAAGAGAAAGAGAAAGGGAGTTATGATTGCACAAAAGAAAATGGAAGAGGGAGTAATTTTATCACTTTACTTGGTTAATATAGAGACTCTTTTTAAAAAGGGAAATGCTAACGAGTGTTCTTAGGGTACTAGTTAATAATTCATTTAAAGAAAGTTTTTATAGGAAATGAAAAAAAAAAGTAATTAATATTTTGACAGCTTTTTTCATTTCCCATAAAAGTAGTATCAAAACTTTTCTAAAATAAATTATTAATGAGTGCCCTAAGTGCACTCGTTAGCATGACCCTTTTAAAAATTATAAATGAAAATTTTAATCGCAAAGTTAAAAGATACCTGGTTATATATTGCCCATAGCCATAGGTGAACACATTTCTTTATGTTTTGATATTTAATCCAACCTTTCATTTTATGATCTTAGCAAAAAAAAAAAGAAAAACACTTTACCACAAATTTTTTATTTGTTTTGGATTTATCATATAATTCAATGCAATTTGAATTACTTATAATTCAGAGTTACCTCTGTTTAACTTTTTCTTTCCACATTTGATAGATTAAGTAACACTTTTCGGATAGTAATATTAGATTCAATTATTGGAAAAAATAGAAAGATATATATATATATTTTCCTAAAGAACCTAAAAACGTGATCCACAAATAACCTTATCCACATAGTGTGTGTTTGTTTAGCAACGCGTCTGCGTTTGCGTTTTTTGGCTGGTCCTATGGCACTGTTTATGGACTAGTCAAAGCACAAAAACGCGTGAACAGTAGTAAGTGAACAATGTTTTCCCATTTAAAAAACATTTTGCTATAGTATTTTTAGTAATAAGTTTTCAATTTTCAACAAATAAGCGGTATCCAAACAGACCTGTATTCAGGTTTTTTCTTTGTCCATATATTTCAATGAACGCTCTAAGACTTGGGGTGTAGACCTTACTATAATAAGTAACACTTATGTCACCAACCCCTTCTAAAAATCAGTGATGGAGCATTAAATTAATCATTAAATTAAAGTTTCTTCACATAATGAGCCTCACTTCAAATATTTGTCTATGATCATCGTAATAATATAAAGTGTCATGCCTTAAGGGCACTTGTTAGCATTTCTCTAACTAAATTACTAAATTTAATTAGAGAGTTTTTGTTTTTTTTTTTTTAAGAACGAACTGGAAACTAACTTAGCATTTCTCTCATGAGGTCCAACCACCATTTTCAACATTCAATGAATAACCATTAAAATAATAAAATACAATGTCAGAGTTGGCCTTTTCGGCTTGTCCCAGTTGAAGGTGAGAGCTCCGTTGGCTTCTCCCAGTCTTCGTTGACTTTGTCGAGGTAGGTTTCAGATTTATTTGATTCTTTGGAGTATATTGATTAGATTGGTTTTCAATGTGGTTGTAATTATGTGTGTTAATTCAATCAGGTAGTGTCACATACAATCATAGCATCCCACATCAGCATTTCACAAATTAATGAATAGGTAGGGTCACATAAAATCAGGAATCATCAAAATTTCAAAACTCATATGCCAGCTCTGTCGATCTCTTGTCTGCCTCTCATCGGCTGTCGTTGTCCATGCGGGGGCTCCCACACTATCAACCATACAATCTGGTGGCTTCAATTCATTCTTGGTTGGTAGCCTATCAAACTGTACCACACACGACCCAATTACCCACCATTTCAAACTAACCCATGGACAACCCAAAAACCAAACCAAAGCAACCTCAACCACCTTCTCAACGACAGTGACAGTGGAGAAAAGGAAAGAAAGACGAGACCATTGGGATCTTGATTGGTCTCTCCGTCATCCTCACCGCAGCAGTAGCCATCGAATCTGTTGTGTCGATGAAGACGGCCCTAGGTTTTTTGTTTGCACTTGCTTAGAGGTGGTCGGAACCGAATGTGTGTGGGTGGTGATAAAAGCCTAAGAGTTCAAATACAGCGCGGTGACCTCTAGTGAGTGGCAACCGTGAGCAAGGGTTGCTTCTTGGGTATTTAGGAGGAATTATTGTATGTTGCAACTTCCATTCATTTATTTGTAAATTGCTGAGATGACAAGCTTCTGTTGGAGGGTGTAAATTAAGGAATTTACACCAAATCCTTATCAAATTTAAACTCTTAAAAAAAAGATCTAATATGCCATTGTTTTAATGGAGGGTATAAATAAGGGATTTTACACTTAATCCTTCTTTAATTTAATCTCACAAAGATTCAATGAATTCAATAAAACAAAAATGATAAATAAAAAAGAGGTTATTCCCCAAATTTAGAATTTTACAATTTCATTGTTGAAAAAAAATTAAAAGATATGAATCCCATCCTAATTAATGTTAAAGTGCTATTAAATTTAGAGCATTGTTTATTACACATATTGACCTATTATATACAAAATACACACAAGTTTTTTTTTTTTTTTAAATTGAAAACGTGACTTCAATTCCGATTTCGGTTCAAAGAAAAACTTGTGTTTATAGTGTGCTGTAACAAGTAGTGTACATTAACAATTACCCTTAAATTTATATCAAGCTATCTCAACTTGTTAATGTGCTATGTCAGCACTCAAGTTTGTCATGAATATTATATGCACGCGAGTTGAGTGACATAAGAACAAAATCCATAATTTAAAATTTTTAAAGAAACAAAATTCCAGCTTCTTTAATAAATTTGAGAATGAAAATTGAATTTGGTCCAAAATTTTTAGATGAAATGTATATTTTAACATTTTAGCCTTAGAAAAACAACAAAATTTTGGTACCAATTAAGTCTTAATTAATTTGTTAACAACAACAAAGATTGTAATTATGCCAATAATAGGAACATACGTTGAAAGGCCAAATCTCAAACTGTAATAATTTAGCAACCATAAAAATAATAATCTCAAACTGTAATACAATCAGTTGAGGAACACGCTTTCTCTTCGTTCCCCCATCTCTATGGATAGTGACAGAACTATGCATAAATAGAGCCAATGGGACATGTACACCGCCCCATGCACCACCCTGTACATAAAACACAAACACTCATTTTAATCATGCAAATCACCAAATTAACCAATACCTACTCTATGACTATGACACCCTCCAAACTCAAAACAACACACCCTATATTTGAATCACATGAATCACCAAATCAGTAAATAACAAATACCCATCTTTACTTAACAAATCCCCATATATATATATAAGAAATCTCATGAGAGCATTAGCATCAGGTACTGTAAAAAAATGCGATTTTGACACATTAAAATTTTTTATTTTATTTTTTAATTTTAACACACCATTTTATAATACACTCTACCTCACATGTTCATTTTCTTTTACCACTTTATTTAAATATTCTTCATTTATTCTTTCTAATTAATTTTTTTATTCTTTCTTTATTAGAGAGATTCAGACAATATTAAAGGGGTGAGAGAATGAATTTGATGGTGAGAGGATGAGTGGTTGTGTGTAAGAGAGAGAGAGAGAGAGAGAGAGAGAGAGAGGATGAGTGGCTGTAAGAGAGAAAAGTAAAGATATTTTACTAGAGTAGAGAGAAAGTTGATTAAAAAATACAAAAAAATAAGTAGAAAATATGATTGTACCGTAATATAGATAGAACTGTATTGTAGCAAATGCCAAAAACATTTGGCACTTAATTGACACATTTGATGAGGGTTGGTTTTTGGTGTTTGGTGTGTCAAATGTGAAAATTTTAGTATTTGACACACCTAATACCAATGCTCTAACATTCCATTTAATGCTCTGTTTGTTTCGGCAACAGTGTTTTTTAGAAAATGAGTCATTTTACAAAAAGTATTTTTCATAAAACTATCTCATTTTTCTATGTTTGGTAGCAACCTTATAAATGAGTTGAAAAAAAACTCTTAACTTCTCTTATTTAGCTTGTTGTGAGATAAAATTGCTTTTCAAAAAAATTTTTGGTGAAAAACAATCTCTAAAAATAAACCATACAATTTTTGTTGACCAAAGATAATTTTTTCCATCGAAACAAACAGAGCAAAACAAATTGCCTAATTGCTTTAGAAAGAAGAATCTCCACTCTTACCACATCAAAGAACATCTCCAAGATTATAAATAAAATGTGAAGCCTTGAAAACTATCCAACTCGATTGCCCAATTGCAAAGCAAATTCTTATATATATATATATATATATATATATAAAAGAACCCAAATTACATTGAAATATAAGAATATCCAAAAATAAAAACCACTATTCTTATGACATTCTTGTTACCCACTGTCTTGTTCTCGTTAGAGCATTCACATTGTGAATGGCATATGCCATATGTTGATTTAATTTAGCATAAAAGTCCAAAACCCCCACACCATCCGGACTTGTAAAACCTGAGTATTGCAAAAAAATATACAATTGTGCTACAGTGCGATTCTAAATGTAGAATCGCATTGTAGCTCAATTGTAAAATAAAATATTAATATTTTATTCATTTTCACTGTTTGCTTTATCAACTCCTTTCTCTCTCATCGGTCACTCTCATCTCCTCTCTCTCTCTCTCTTTTTCCAGTTATGATTCTCTCATTTAATCCCTCTCCCTCTCTTGGCCCTCTCTTCTCTTTCTTTTTTTTTCTTTTTCCTTTTTTTCCCCCTTGAATCAAGCCTCCATGGGTCTCATAGTTTGGTGGAGCTCATGGTTTAATGTGGCAAATTGGGGTGGTGCCGTGGTGGTGGATCGGGGTGGTGCTGTGATTTGTGGATTGGGATGGTGCCATGCTCGCCGTGACTAAGCAGGTTCTCTTCCCTTTCTATCTCTCTCTCACCTCTTTTTCTCTCTCTCTTCCCTTGAATCAAGTTGCTGTGGGTCTCATCAGTTGGTGGAGCTCATGGGTTTGATGTGGCAGATTAGGGTGGTGGTTGTGTTGTTGATGGTGCATCGGGGTGGTGGATTAGTGGGTAGTGATGGGAAAGTTTTGGGTGTGTTGTAAAATTAGAGAGAGAAAAAAAAAAATTTATTGTGAAAATATATTATTTTAATGTGTTGCATAAAAAAATAAAAGTTGGAATGCTGATTGTATTGTAAAATGGTACTGTATAATTGATAAAGTAATTTTTTGAGATTGTAAAATAGAATATGATAACATTTCTGGATGAAAATGCTCTTAATAGTTATCTTCAACCGCAGCCTACCTGAAGCTCGCCAATGATCCTGTCCCTCTGTCTCCTTGCATTGATGGTCACGACTCACGAAGCCCGTTAAAAGAAAAAGAGAGAGTAAAAAGCACCAAATGATCAATGAGACTAGTTTGGATTTCTCATGAAATTTTTTTATTCATTCTATCCCATAGTCTGGGCTAGCTGATACCCCACCCATGGCGGAACATGATTTCCATGAAGAATTAAAATCTATAAATAATGTTACATGAAATGGTTCATGACCGAATGGTCAAAACCTCTTTATCTAGAAAGTGATTAAAAATTAAAATCGACATAGTGGGTTACAAACTTGATTCTTTGGAGTATATTGATTAGATTGGTTTTTAATGTGGTTGTAATTATGTGTGTTAATTCAATCAGGTAGTGTCACATACAATCATAGCATCCCACATCAGCATTTCACAAATTAATGGATAGGTAGGGTCACATAAAATCAGGAATCATCAAAATTTCAAAACTCATATGCCAGCTCTGTCAATCTCTTGTCTGCCTCTCATCGGCTGTCGTTGTCCATGCGGGGGCTCCCACACTATCAACCATACAATAATCTGGTGGCTTCAATTCATTCTTGGTTGGTAGCCTATCAAACTGTACCACACACGACCCAATTACCCACCATTTCAAACTAACCCATGGACAACCCAAAAACCAAACCAAAGCAACCTCAACCACCTTCTCAACGACAGTGACAGTGGAGAAAAGGAAAGAAAGACGAGACCATTGGGATCTTGATTGGTCTCTCCGTCATCCTCACCGCAGCAGTAGCCATCGAATCTGTTGTGTCGATGAAGATGGCCCTAGGTTTTTTGTTTGCACTTGCTTAGAGGTGGTCGGAACCGAATTCTGATTTCAGTTCAAAGAAAAACTAGTTTTTCTTTGACAATTGTGCTGTAACAAGTAGTGTACATTAACAATTACCCTTAAATTTATATCAAGCTATCTCAACTTGTTAATGTGCTATGTCAGCACTCAAGTTTGTCATGAATATTATATGCACGCGAGTTGAGTGACATAAGAACAAAATCCATAATTTAAAATTTTTTAAAGAAACAAAATTCCAGCTTCTTTAATAAATTTGAGAATGAAAATTGAATTTGGTCCAAATTTTTTAGATGAAATGTATATTTTAACATTTTAGCCTTAGAAAAACAACAAAATTTTGGTACCAATTAAGTCTTAATTAATTTGTTAACAACAACAAAGATTGTAATTATGCCAATAATAGGAACATACTTTGAAAGGCCAAATCTCAAACTGTAATAATTTAGCAACCATAAAAATAATAATCTCAAACTGTAATACAATCAGTTGAGGAACACGCTTTCTCTTCGTTCCCCCATCTCTATGGATAGTGACAGAACTATATATAAATAGAGCCAATGGGACATGTACACCGCCCCATGCACCACCCTATACATAAAACACAAACACTCATTTTAATCATGCAAATCACCAAATTAACCAATACTTACTCTATGACTATGACACCCTCCAAACTCAAAACAACACACCCTATATTTGTATCACATGAATCGCCAAATCAGTAAATAACAAATACCCATCTTCACTTAACAAATCCCCATATATATATATATATATATATAAGAAATCTCATGAGAGCATTAGCATCAGGTACTGTAAAAAAATGCGATTTTGACACATTAAAATTTTTTATTTTATTTTTTTTATTTTAACACCATTTTATAATACACTACATCACATGTTCTATTTCTTTTACCACTTTATTTAAATATTCTTCATTTATTCTTTCTAATTAATTTTTTTATTCTTTCTTTATTAGAGAGATTCAGACAATATTAAAGGGGTGAGAGAATGAATTTGATGGTGAGAGGATGAGTGGTTGTGTGTAAGAGAGAGAGAGAGAGAGAGAGAGTCTGAGGGTGAGAGGATGAGTGGCTGTAAGAGAGAAAAGTAAAGATATTTTACTAGAGTAGAGAGAGTTGATTAAAAAATACAAAAAAATAAGTAGAAAATATGATTGTACCGTAATATAGATAGAACTGTATTGTAGCAAATGCCAAAAACATGTGGCACTTAATTGACACATTTGATGAGGGTTGGTTTTTGGTGTTTAGTGTGTCAAATGTGAAAAATTTAGTATTTGACACACCTAATACCAATGCTCTAACATTCCATTTAATGCTCTGTTTGTTTCGGCAACAATGTTTTTTAGAAAATGAGTCATTTTACAAAAAGTATTTTTCATAAAACTATCTCATTTTCCTATGTTTGGTAGCAACCTTATAAATGAGTTGAAAAAAAACTCTTAACTTCTCTTATTTAGCTTGTTGTGAGATAAAATTGCTTTTCAAAAAAATTTTTGGTGAAAAACAATCTCTAAAAATAAACCATACATTTTTTGTTGACCAAAGATAATTTTTTTTGACTCATTTTTTCTAGTACTACTAAACACTAAAAACATGAAAAACTATCTTCACATAATATTTTCCATCGAAACAAACAGAGCTAAGCAAATTGCCTAATTGCTTTAGAAAGAAGAATCTCCACTCTTACCACATCAAAGAACATCTCCAAGATTATAACTAAAATGTGAAGCCTTGAAAACTATCCAACTCGATTGCCCAATTGCAAAGCAAATTCTTTTATATATATATATATATATATATATATATATATAAGAACCCAAATTACATTGAAATATAAGAATATCCAAAAATAAAAACCACTATTCTTATGACATTCTTGTTACCCACTGTCTTATCCTCGTTAGAGCATTCACATTGTGAATGACATATGCCATATGCCATATGTTGATTTAATTTAGCATAAAAGTCCAAAACCCCCACACCATCCGGACTTGTACAACCTAAGTATTGCAAAAAAATATACAATTGTGCTACAGTGCGATTCTAAATGTAGAATCACATTGTAGCTCAATTGTAAAACAAAATATTAATATTTTATTCATTTTCACTGTTTGCTTTATCAATTCCTCTCTCTCTCTCTCTCTCTCTCTCTCATTTAATCCCTCTCCCTCTCTTGTCCCTCTCTTCCCCCCCCCCCCTTTTTTTTTTCCCTTGAATCAAGCCTCCATGGGTCTCATAGTTTGGTGGAGCCCATGGTTTAATGTGGCAGATTGGGGTGGTGTCGTGGTGGTGGATCGGGGTGGTGCTGTGATTTGTGGATTGGGATGGTGCCATGCTCGCCGTGACTAAGCATGTTCTCTTCCCTTTCTATCTCTCTCTCACCTCTTTTTCTCTCTCTCTTCCCTTGAATCAAGTTGCTGTGGGTCTCATCGGTTGGTGGAGCTCATGGGTTTGATGTGGCAGATCAGGATGGTGGTTGTGTTGTTGATGGTGCATCGGGATGGTGGATTAGTGGGTAGTGATGGGAAAGTTTTTGGTGTGTTGTAAAATTAGAGAGAGAAAAAAAAATTTTATTGTGAAAATATATTATTTTAATGTGTTGCATAAGAAAATAAAAGTTAAAATGCTGATTGTATTGTAAAATGGTATTGTATAATTGATAAAATAATTTTTTAAAATTGTAAAATAGGATATGATGGCATTTCCGGATGGAAATGCTCTTAATAGTTATCTTCAACCGCAGCCTACCTGAAGCTCGCCAATGATCCTGTCCCTCTGTCTCCTTGCATTGATGGTCACGACTCACGAAGCCCGTTAAAAGAAAAAGAGAGAGTAAAAAGCACCAAATGATCAATGAGACTAGTTTGGATTTCTCATGAAATTTTTTTATTCATTCTATCCCATAGTCTGGGCTAGCTGATACCCCACCCATGGCGAAACATGATTTTCATGAAGAATTAAAATCTATAAATAATGTTACATGAAATGGTTCATGACCGAACGGTCAAAACCTCTTTATCTAGAGAGTGATTAAAAATTAAAATCGACATAGTGGGTTAAACTACACATTAATTATTGATTTCATCATTAATCTACACTATTGCTTTCTTTATATGCAGTTCTTCATTTCCTGTATTCTCTCACAATGTTTACCTAAACAATTAACTAGTCTGTCCATAAAGTCAAATCCAAGTCACAACCCAAATCATCCCAATCAAACCCTCTTTGCCTCGCTGGTGGTGTTAGAATCAAGCCCTCTGCCATGCTTTCCAATAGACCTGGCATATTGAACAATGCCTCCTCGTCCAAGAAAAACGTCCCAGGTTGCTCTGGATTATCCTTACTTTCACATAAAATTTCCAATGTTATTTTAGGCTCTATAACCTCCTTTTTGCTTTCCATGAATTGCATGTCCACTAAACAAGGTTCCAAAACCTTTTCTTCCTTCTTATTATCACTTGGCCTAAAAGCCTCGGCAGCTTTTTGAGCTGCCATTTGTATATCCTTAGCAGAAGATGAGTTGGGTCGTGGAACATGCCAAGCGGAGTCAGGAAAATTGAGCTCAGCCAAAGTACCCCGAAGTGCCAAGGCAGCTACATCGTGTGCCCTAGCAGCCATGTCTGGGGTAGGGAAAGTACCTAGCCAAATCCTTGACTTCTTGTTTGGTTCACGAACTTCACTAACCCATTTTATACCGTTTCTTTGCCTAACGCCCCTATAGATCGGGTGACGGGTCTCTTTGAATTTCTTTCTTCCGGATTTTCGCTTGTGGGATTTAAGTGAGGCTTGTGATGAAGATGAAGAAGAAGAAGAACAGTAAGTAGGGTTGCATGGACTGTATGGAGAAAGTTGGGACGAAGAAGAAGATGATGAGGAAGACAAAGACTCAGATTCAAAGTCCATTTTGTGTAACAGAGAGAGAGAGATTTACAGTACTGTGATTCTATAAATTAATTGAGAAAAGAGTCGCTTTTAAAAGAGAGTGGGGTTTTTTTTTTTTGAGACTGAAGAGAGTGGGGTTTATGACTGGAAAAAACACAGAACTCTATAATTATATACTATTGGGAAGATGGGAATTTGAAGAACACGTGAAACACGTGGGGCACAAAGCACTTTGTCCACGTGGAAAAATGAATGAGGTTTTGAAAATGTAGGTGTGAATGTAGTGGCAGAGCTAGGGGGCCCGCGGGGGCTATGGCCCCGAGTTTTTAAATTTTCCATTAATAGGTGAAGAAAATTATGAATAATTTAAAATGTTGCTTATGTGGCCCTCCTTAAGATATTGAGGTGAAAAAATTATTGGAGTAATACCAGATTAACTAATTCCTCCCAAAATTCATCTTGGCGGCCTCTTTAAAATTTTAATATGTAAAGAACCATTAAAAATAGCATTTAACCCATTATTTAGCCTATAATCTTTCAAAATTCAATTAGAGAAACAACTTGATCAAATTCCGTGTCACCAAAAAAATGAACCCAAATTTGTTTAGATCTCATGTTCAATGTAAATCAAGACCTTTTCATCCAAATAAAAAAGGAAAAAAAAAAAATTAAAATCATTCTCAGTAATACACAAAAAAACCCCCTTGTACCCCTGAAACTAAAAGCATGCTAAAACTATGCAAATTGATACAGGGTCCGT
Source organism: Quercus aquifolioides (assembly GCA_019022515.1). Taxonomy (NCBI): domain Eukaryota; kingdom Viridiplantae; phylum Streptophyta; class Magnoliopsida; order Fagales; family Fagaceae; genus Quercus; species Quercus aquifolioides. The sequence continues at coordinate 16,949,385 of CM032326.1, read as the reverse complement.
TTGGATTGAACTTATTGTTGCTGAAATTGAAAACTAAAAATATTGTAGCAAAATAATTTTTAAATGTGTGAATAGTACCGTGAGACCCATTTTTAATATTTTTTAGTGCGTAAACAGTATTGTGAACAGTACGTAAACAGTAATTTTTATACTCTACACTGTGAACTAATGTGATATTACTGTTTACGCATAGGAGAAAAAAAAAAAAAAAAATCTGAAAACACAAATGTAAAGGTGGATTCAGTTGAATCCAAACGGGTACATAGTCTTGTTGTGTGGCTCGATTCTTTGTCCTTGTGTTGCTCAAACTAGCCTCAATTTTGTGCAAATCCACCTTCGCCCTTGTCCTCTCTCTCTCTCTCTCTCTCTCTCTCTCTCTCTCTCTCTTGCTAATTTGCAGTGCGTATTTTTTTTTTTGAGAAATATTTGCAGTGCGTATTGAGAATGCATTTGGTTGTAATTGGTTGGTGATAATATCTATGTTCCTGTTCTTAGCTAGTGACTTACAGTTGGTTTGCACTACTAGCTTAGAAAATTGATAAAATATAACTTCGGTGAGACCATTCAGATGACGTTGCAAAACCCAACTTCTACTATTTTTTATTATTTATAATCAACTTTTACTGTACAGTTACTTCTACTATTTTATTTTATATTAAGTTTATAGATTGTTTAGGTTTTTATTTATTTAATTTTAAACAGTACATGTTATACAATTTATTCACTTTATTGTTTACATTTTCTTTTTCTTTAAAAAAATATAACTAGATTATAAATTATAAGTTTAAGTTTTTAAAGTGTGGGTAATTTATGAGGAAATCATTCACGATTGTTATATATTTTAATAGAAAATTTGTTTAAGATTAAGATGTTACTACTCAATATAGAAGTCAGGATTAAACAATGAATTTTTTAGTTATAGTTTTACTATGTAAATAAAAAAAGAGTTTAAAAAAATTGAGTTCAAAATAAATTTTAGCATCATGAAAGAACTTAGAGCATAACGATGTTGAGTTATATATATATATATATATATATATATTTTAATTTTAAATAAGAACTATATTATATTTTGCTTGGCCTCCCAGAAAAAAAATTCTTGGCTCCGCCATTGTGTGAATGTAAAATACAGAGACAATACGTACAGAAGCTAAGAGCACAGAAATCAAGGTCCCTTCTCTAAGATTCCACAAATTAGTAGAATGGAAGTTGACAGTGACACGACTTAAATCCAATAGTTTAAATTGAATAATATATATAAATTTTTTTTTTCTATGTGTTCATTTAAGAAGAATTTATTTAGTATTTTTCTAAATTTTTTTTTTGTTAAAAGTGATAAAAGCTAAAAGTTAAATAAAATGAATTTTCTGATTTTTTAATTTTTATTCTTTTGTTGAAAAGACTAGCAAAAACAAAATTGGTGAGACTTGCAGATAGTTCCAAAATCGGTTGAAAAATAAGCTACCAAAGCAAAAGCAAAAAGATAATAATAATCAAATAAAAAAAAAGCTCCTTTATCGTGGGATTCACAAACCGTATGAAAAGAAAAATGTTAGAGATACAATTTTTTTACAAAAAAATGTTACAAACTGCTAATGTAGTGAGTGATTATTGGTAAATGAAAAAATGATGTAAGTGGTGGGCTTAGATGAGAATCAGTAAAAAGTTGGTCACAACAACAGTTTGTAAAAATATTATAAAATAGTTTGCGTCTATAGCATTATAAGTATAAAAAATAAGCAAAAAGATTATTTATAATTTAAAGTTTTGGTTAATCCATTTTAAGAAAGTTTTGATATCACTTTTATGAGAAACAATAAAAAAAAAAAATTGTTAAAACATTAATTTCTTTTTTTTTCCACTCCTAAAATGATTTAATAACAAATGCCCTTAGGAGTTAGAATATACGTTAACTTTTCCCATAATTTTATTTCAAAAGAAAACTATATATCAATATGCTAGTAGAATTATACTCTTTCAATATGATTTCATATGATATTATAAAAAGTCAACTAATTTAGGAAGCTAATTAAGTAATTTAATATAGTAAGTATTTTTGTTTCCAATTTTTGAGAATATTTTCAAGCAAAATAACAATATATATTTTGATTGTGATAATTGTATTATCATATATACTAAAATAATGTGGACAACAAACAATTAGTTTAATGTATAAGAGCATTTACATTAGTGTCACCAATTTAATATTTCAGTAAAAATTTATCTAAACTCAACTGAAATAAGCGTGCATCAGCTTTACTAAATTAACTAAAGTTTTTAAAGAGAATAGTCTCATCGCTACATGTAATGAGCCTCTATCCTTGCTACATTAAATTTCAATGTTGATAAAGTATTGAAGCTGATTTATGTGTATGAAAATAATAGATAGCTAAATTATCAAATAGAGTTTTTAAAATTAATTTAGCTAAATATTTGAGGAGACTGATATGAATGCTCTAAGAGTATTAAATTAAGGTTCAATTAGAAAAAAAATTTAACTATAAAAAGAATATGTTTGTAGAAGCACATGTTGTATGCATCTAATAAAAAAATTTATATTTTTTCTGAGTAATTTTTTGTGTGTGTGATAAACAGTAAATTTCAAAAATGTTAACATGCATATTTAGTTCTCAACCTTTAATAGTTTTCTTTTTCTATTATTCTTCTTTGGATTTATGGTGAGATATGGCTGTCTGCTAGAAACTCACCATGAAATGCTGCAACTTTGATACCATTTTTCCTAGAAACGACCATTTTGGAGTAGAGGACCTTGAAGACCAAGGTTATAGTGATGTAGATGATTTTCCTTTGGGGGGGGGGGGGGGGGGGGGGGGTGCAATTTCTCATTAGCTTAAATGAGTGGGATTTCCTTCTTTGTGCCCGAAATTTGAAATTAGTAATAGGTATAAATCACTTCATTTTAGATTTTTCATGCATATGTAAATTATTTGATCCAAATTCAACTTATTAATTCTGGCAAATTTGTTTTTGGGGAAAAATCTCTCCGCGACCTTCCAAGTCGAAATCGATCTACTAGTGAATAAGTTGAAGTACACGAATATTAAAAAGACCCTCCAAGCCTAATCTACTCTATGTACTTGAGCCCTCCAACCTCCTGCTACCAACGGACTTTTTAGAGTTTTGTCTTCACTAGTAATCCGTATCTCATAATTCTGTCTGATTGCATCCGCCAAGCCTCACCGACTTCTTTTGGCAAATTCCAAATGCTTCCCAAGCTCCAAAACGCTCTCTACACTTTGAATATGTGTGAGTTGTGTTTGGGTATAAATATTCTCTCAAGGTATAACAATGGGAGAGGGAAGGAGAAGAGACTACAATGATTTTTCACTAAAAGATGAGTAGCTCTCTCTTTAAGAGGTGTGTGTGTGTTGTAGAAACCTTTCTAGGGTTTTCTTCTGAATAGCCTCCTTACAATTTTGTGAGTAATAAGGGTATACACAGTAGGTAAAGAAGAGGAAAGGTCACACTTAAAATCCTCTAGATAGAGAGTTTCGCGGGTCACTCGTGACTTGCCCTGAGTCGCGAAGTGTCTCACGAAATATGGTCTGGCATTTGACTCTTCAGCTTTCAGCACGTGCTTCTCATGTGACTTTTGCGGGTTGCACCACTTGCAAGTTGAGTCGCAAGATCAATTTCTTGAGCAATCTTCATCAACTTAATACTAAACCCAAAACTTTTGTCATGAAATCCCACAAAATACAAAGAAATAAATTAATGCAATTACAACACTTTTTGTCATGAAATAAAGCCAACATAAATATTTTGTGAAAACTCATAACTTAACATATGTGTATCTCTTAAAAATAATCACAATTAGATCAATATTATAATTTTTTTTTTATCTAAGATGGATTTTGTAAATATTTGTTTTTGACTTTTTCTCACCCCTTGAAAAAATCTTATAAGAATATTACTTGATAGAGAATACAAATTATTCATTCTTGATTGTTATTATTATTTTTTAAATGGCTCGTTATTTTGTTAACAACCAATTTATATACTTCATCTTTACTTTTTAACATAATAAATTTTTTTTTTTTTGGTGCAATAAATTTTTTTGATAATAAATTTTTTTTTTTGTTTTGTAATATTAAAGCCTACTTTATAAGTTTAAATACTTCAAACATCATTCTAGACTAATATTTCTTAGGAACCAAAGGGTTTTGAGTTGAATAATGTTAATTAACTTTCAAATTGGCCATTTTAGTGATTTCACCTCCATTAAATGATATTTTATCTTTTTGGGTTTTCTTCTTTTAGAGAAGGAAAAAAAAATACATATGGACAATTTTAACTAATTTGTTGATAATTCATAACCAACTTGTTGTTATTTTAGATATAAGACCATGTTTGGTATAATTAATATAATAAATTTTCTAATAAAATGATTATCATGTTTGTATTAACTCTTCAGTTATTTGATTGCATCTTTATTAGAATGAATAATTATTCTTTAGTAATAGTTAATTTTTAAATTAAGGAACACCTATTCTCTTCTGAAATTATTGTAGTAGCTTCCTTACTGTAATAACAACTTTTAAAATTAATATATTTCAAGAAATATAAATTTTCCATATATATATATATATATATATCATATTTTACAAAATTTTCACATGTAACAACTAAACTTATGAATAAAAACAGTTATTCAATTACATCTTTTATCCCCTCTTTTTCAAAAAAGAAAAGAAAAATATTTTATTCTAAGAATTAAAATGATTATTATTCTTAACTTAATCTCCATTCAGTAGATTAAACGTGTTTGACCTATCTCATTGGAAAGACAAACTCCTACCTACCATTTTTTTTTCGCCAATTCTACAGGAGAGTTTGAACTTTCCTTCTTCTTAAGGAAATTATGGACCCTGGGATCCAAATGATCAGTCATGTATATATCTCCTGAACATGCATTTCCATTACCAGTTTTTTTTTTTTGATGAAATCCATCACCAGTTGATTGCTGCAAGAAGACAACATCTTAATTGTCAAGCAACATGAGTTTGTCATTAATTATTATCATCAAGACTAGCTAGGAACAATGTATTGGTTGCCTATCAACATTGCTAATGGGAATGCTAATACTCTGTTATCAACCTTAAGACCGATTCAATAAGTGACAAATTTGTGACCAAATAACTTAGTATCTGCTCCCTATGAAAAGAAAAACTTAGTGTGTGTGTATATATATATGGTCCACATTATTTAAATCACCATTTGATAGACAGTACAATCTATCAAAAAATATCTCAGACAGTTCAAAGAGTGAAAGAAGTAATTTTAGGGTAAGAAATTCGATTAAATGTATTGCCTGGAGCATTGTTGTCACATTTATTTAAAATTATTTTTTATACTTGTATAATGAAAGTTACATAAAGTTTTGATCTAAAGGCTTGAGTGAAAGAAAAAAAAAAATTGAAAAGGTCTAACTCTCAGTGTACATGATAATTTTGATTTCTGAATTTGAACTCTAAATTAGAGTCCTATTATAATCATTAAAAAGCTTGAATTTAACTTGCAAACATTTACAAATTTGATATTTTTGTGATGATTTGCGTTGAAACAAACACAAACACTAGTTGCTTATACATTTATGGTACAGTATTCCCGCACTTAAAAAATATTAGGGCCCGTTTGATACATGTGTTTAAACACAATAACATTATACATATTTTCACACATTTTTTCACCCACACGTATTTCCAAAAAAATTGAAAACTGTTGTTTAAATACACGTACCAAACAGGCCCTTAATAACTCTGTGCTAATTGCTTTGCTTGTTTTTCTATACTATTTTTAATTTTGCTTGGCAGTGATTTTAAAGGTAGACAAGGAATCAATAAAAGACAAAACTTGGGTTGTTAAACCTTTGTAGTGACCTCATATCATTTAATTTAATAGAATAATAGCGAAATAAAGATTAAATTATATATTTGATCCTTCAACTTTTAACCATTGTTTCGAACTTTCAATATCCTTATATTTTTTTAGTATTTTATTTTAGTCTTTATACTTTTAAAAATGTTTGAAAAATGTTTTTACATTGATTGATTGATAGAAAATGCTTCTGCAGCAAATGAAATTCATGTAAATCAGTACAAGGCCCTTAGTACATGTCAAGAAATTCAAATTAAGGGGAATAATTATTGTTAAAAAAAAAAAAATAAGAGTCTAACTCAACCAAGAAAAAAAAAAAATTTATATGTGCTTATCGTTACACATGTGAGTGAAAGTCCCACATAGAAGAAATAAAAAAGAGTTGGAAACTTAATATAACAAAACTAGGACTAAACTCATAGGATTAAATTTCTTAGTTAAGTAGTATTTCTATATATTATATTAAAACCTTAATTAGAGTCTTCCCAAGGAGGCAATGGTAAATGAGCTTGTAAAAGGATGGCATGTGATAACATAACTAGATCCAATCTCATATGTAGATCCAATCTCATATGTGGTCAGGCCATATTGTCAAGCTTGTAATCTTACAATAATGAAAATCATAGCTTGGGTTCAAACTAGCTGAAGTTGAATTGCAAAACGTAGTAGTGCTGGGTGCCTTCGTCATTGTTGCATATAGGGAGGTTGTTGTGCTCAACATAATCGACGAGGGTTTGGCAGTGATAGCTTGTTGTAGTTGTACTCGAACAGTGTGTCTACACAAGGACGGAGTCAGAACTTTGAGTTAGGGAGACGGTTTTACTGTTAATTTTTTGTGTAAGAACAAAATTATTTTTGTTTAGAATTTTTTAAAGGGCAGGTTATTTATTTTGGATAAAATTGGTTCTTAATTTTTTTTAGTTTTACTATTGGTAATTTTTGTTGTTGGGCTAATTTTATTTTATTTTATTTTATTTTATTTTTGCTTGTATATTTTGTTTAGACTTTAGACGTATAATTTTTTTTTGGTCACTAAAATGAGGAAAATGCTAGAGTTACAAACTTTTTTTATAAATTGCTGATGTGATAAGTGATTATTGGTAAGTAAAAAAATGATATAAGTGGTGGGCCCATATGCGAACCAATAAGAATTTCTTACCAAAATAATTTGTAAAAATGTTGTAAAAAAGTTTGTTAGTTAGTATTACTCTTAAAAGAATCAATGATATTGTTTAAGGGGAGCAAAATGTAATTTTATATTGCTAAAATTAGTACATATATATAATTTTTTTTTTTTGAATTTAGGGGTGGCCATTGCCCCCCTAGTCCAATAGTGGCTCTGTCCCTTTGTATCCTTCACCACACATGGGAACTCATCCAATAATGTCTCGAATCAAAGTCAAGCTCCCATTCCATATTCTTCGCCCACACCTCTAGGTTTTGGATTGTCTTACTCTTTGAACTTTGGTAATACTGGCGTTCAGGTGATTAGTCCATCAATTTAGATTGGAATTACATTAGGAAAACAAAAATTTTCACAACATTTTTTATAACTTTTTAATGTGATAAGTTGTGATTGATGCAATATTGCTCACATGGACCCACCATTTTTATTGTGTAGCAATCAAATCTAATCACATGAGTAGTTGTAAAAAAAAATTATGGAAAATTTGTGTCACTAAATATATTAAAAATGAAATATATCTTATACTTGATTTTTTTTTTTTTAATTTATAGAATATCTTATACTCGAGTTGATAAAATTTTGTCAATGGCATTTATCATCTATAATATAATTGTAAAATGAAGTATTTCTTATTCTTGAGTTTTGATTTTTGTATAAAAACCCCAATTTCATTAACCAATAAGAAGAGGAACATCTTTCCTCAATTGCTCAGAAACAGCAAGATGAAGAGGGTTTTATTTTATTTTGTTTTTATTTTTTATGAGATCCAAAAAAACTTAAAAAGCAAAAAGTTTAACAAATGCATATGCTTAGGGAAAAAGTATCTCTTCCATCAAACGAATAAGACTAATATCTCACTAACATGAGAGTCATGACCCACATTTCAATGAAATATTGGTCTCATGCATCCAACGCATAAAAGATTTTTCATGCTCAGGAGATATGATGTTCAATGTATATCAAAATATCAATCTAGAAGACGAAATTTTGTGGTGAGTACGCTTATGTGACCCAGCTGCACGTAGTGATGTAGTTGTAGGCGAACGTATGCACTTATGCAACCACATATTTCATCATTGTTTGCCACGCCGTGGCTTGGACGTGTTGTACGCGTACGTTCACTATACATGACTTGCTTTGCTGTTTTCTTTGGGTTTCAGTCAAAACTCAAAAAAGATATACATATCACTGCCAGGCAAGTTCTCGGTTTCCTTTTTTCTTACCAAGTACCAACATTTCCAGCGGAAGAAAAGTATCATGTACTTTGAATATAGTCAATGAGAATCAAATTAATATATTTCACATTTGAAATTCTCACTTATACAACCAACTTTATCCATATATATGTCGGGATATTTTTATTCATACAGTATGATTTCAACTTATAACATTTATTTCATGATGATTGCTCTTATTATCAAGTTAAAACATAATTGATTTTTTGTTCGAGTAGACGAGACTTTATTAATTAATAGGTTCCTATTCATTCCCGCCATTTTTTTTTTTACACGACGCCTACGGTCTATAGTTTGTGTATCCCCATTTATTTAGTTTTATTTTTTTATTTTCCATATTGTGGACCACAAAAATGAGAAACCAATACACTATGTTGGAAATAGAAGACTCACTTACAAACCATACAGTCAAGTTTATCCATATATCGGACATTCCTATTCATACAATATAATTTCAACTTATAATGTTTATTTCATGATAATTGTTCTTATTATTAGGTTAAGACAATTAATTTATTGTTCGAGTACAAAAGACTTTATTAATTAATATGTTCCTATTCATTCTTGCCAAACTTTTTTATTTTTACACAACGCCAACAGTCTATGGTTTGTGTATCCCCATATATCTGGGTTTTCTTTTCCCCATATTGTGGACCTCAAAAATGAGAAACCAATGCACTAGGTTGGAAATAGAAGACTCACTTTCAAACAAATCATCAGGAAGACAAGGTCATTCTACATATTCATGTGCTGATCGTTTGTCATAAATTTCGACGTGGGACAACATTTAGTGTGAGTTGTACCAATCAAAACCCACATGTTTTTATGGTCTGAGTGTGTGGGACCAGTTTAGCCCAAGCTCCAACAGAGTGACCTATTAGCTAGGGTCTAGGGCACAATAATAAGCTATATATAATTGAGAATTTCAGAATGGAACGGTTTGGACAAAGAATAAGTTTGGTGCCACAATTTGTGTCACAACTCATCCATGTGGTGAGTTATGGTTGGTGGAGGGGTGATGGTGGGTTCATGTGGGGACACCCCTCCACCAACCACAACTTGCCACACAGAACTACTCTTGGACAAAACGTGAATGGAGTGGCACTTCAAAACATTTAGGGTTTTCTTTAAAAAATAAAGTGTAAGACAAAACTATTTCATTTTAGTCCACTACTAAAATTTACTAATATTAAGTTTCACTATATTAACTAGCACTAGATCAAGTTTCAAAAGGCAATACAAATAATAATATAAAAAATTCAATATATTTGTTTTTTTTTTTTTTTATAGAAAAATATTGTTAAAGAGGCGACCAATAAAATAACTTTTCTACTTGGACGTAATCATAGTAGTTTATAATCACTTCTAAGCTAAAATCTCATTTTAATGAAGTATAAACATGCCGTTAATAAGAGAGAAGTGATTCAAATCCAAAACATTCCATGTAATAAAGTCATGTTGACTTAATGCCCTAGGCCTCAAATACTACTGGTATGATACTACATTACTACTAGTATCATACTAGGGCCACCAATTACATTGGTGATATAGTTGATTGTTGCCTTGTTGGTGCCATTTGGATAAATTTTCTCTAATAATCACATGAAAAAGTGCACTTTTTGTAAAGTTGTGATTTATAACTATGTTTTATGATAACTTTATTCCATGACAAAATGTGTTATATTTGCTTTAATTTTTTTCCTTGTATTTTGTGGGATTTTATTGTATTGGGTTTAGTATTAAGTTGGTGAAGACTCAAGTTTAATTGAAGATTAAGTGGATTTCACGAGAAGCTAACCCGCGAAAGAGCCACGTGAGAAGCATATGACTAGAAGTTGAGGTGTCATGCTAGGTTGTCAATTTTGCGAGTGTCTCGCGGGTAAGGCCTTCCTGCGAGGTATTTGTGAAACATTCTGCCTGGAGGATTTTTAAGTGTGACTTTCTTACCCTTCACCCACACTATATTTACCCTAATTACCCACAGAAATAATAAGGAGGTCATTCAGAGAGAAAAACCCTAGATATGTTTTCTACAACACACACACACCCATCTTTTAGAAAGAGAGCTACTCATTCTTAGTGAAAAATTATTCTAGCCTTTTCTTCTTCCCTCTCCCATTGTTATACCTTGAGAGGAGATTTGTATCCAAACACAACCCACATCTTTTCAGAGTGTAGAAAGTATTTTGGAGCTTGGGAAGTTTTGGGGATTTGCCAAAAGAAGCCGGTGAGGCTTGATGGATGCAATTTAGCATATTGCGGCATCCGGAAAGTTAAAGAAGACATGACTCCAAGAAGTCCGTTGGTAGCAGGAGCTTGGAGGGCTCAAGTACATTGGATAGACTAGGCTTGGAGAGTCTTTTGTTATTCGTGTACTCCAACTTTATTCTCTAGTGGATCGATTTATCGCTTGGAGGGCGGTGGAGAGGTTTTTCACCGAGTTTTTTGGTTTCCTCTTCGATAACAAGTCTTGGTATTATCTTGTAGTTGCATCTCTCTTCCTTACTCTTATGCTTTACTTTTATTGTTTGTTATTCTTGTTTATGCACTAGAGTAGTTATCAGTTTATTACGCTTCATTTACTCTTGTTCCACACTTCGATAAGTTAGAGTAAAAGCAATCTAGCCGTAATTTTTAATTAGGGGTCTAAACAAGCTCTTGTGTTTTCACAAAAATTCGAACTTTCAATTGGTATCAGAGCGGGTACACTTGTTTTGGTTTCATTACCTAAGTGTGATCTTTGACCCCTTGTGTGTTTTGCCATGGATAGTGTTTTGTATGCTTCTATGGATGTTTATGAGTGTAACATGCCATGTGTTTGTGAAAATGTCTCTATGAGTGTTAATCCTCATAATTGTGATGACATGTTACTTGAATCTATGGGTGTTGTTTATATTCCAAATGTCAAACTCTTAAAGAAAAAGGCTAACAAGTTTCATAAGAATTTGAGCAAGTTATTTTGTGAAAATGATTATTTGATTGCTAAGCTCAATGAATCCAAGAAATTGGTTGAGAAATATATGAAACTTGCTGAAAAATCTCTTGAAAAGCTGAAAGAGTTTGAATATTTGAATATGGACTTGGATGCCAAACTTGTTTTGTCTAACAAACTTGTTGATGAGATAAAATGTGAAAATGAATCTCTTAAGATGCATGTCAAGTGTTTGATTGCTGAACCTATTGCTAAAAATGATAAAAATATTTGTTGTAATCATGTTATGGTACCTGATTTTGTGCCTATTGTAAGTTTTACCTCTAAAGACAAATCGGTGTACATTCTTCCACACAAAAGAAACCAAAAAGTGGAGAGAAAGGTTCTTAAGCCTAAGCCTCTATTTAGGTCCCATCCTAGGGAATTTAGTGGATCTAAGTTTATTCCGACTTGCCACCATTGCGGTGTGATTGGTCATATAAGACCTCAATGTCCAAAGTTAAAAAGAGAACAAACTCATGTTGCTAGATTCCTTCCCAAAAGTCCTAGTAGACCTAAACACATTGTTTGTCACCATTGTGGTGCCCTTGGTCATCTTAGACTTCATTGTTCTAAGTTTCAAGCTCTTAAAAGAATCAAAAGAAAAGAAAAACTTGAGCTTTTTGGAAGTTGTGCTATGAAAGCAAAACCGGTTTTGGGGGAAAATGGTAAGTTGTTGAAGAAAGTTTTTGATGTTCTTACCTCCTTGTCTATGTGCATCTCTGGTTCTCATTCTTCCAACTCTCGTCTCACTTCTCATGAGACACTCATTTCAAACAATCATTTCGTTTGGATGAGGAAGGGTTCCTATGGTTGAGCTTATACTCTTTTGGTCATTGATCTAATTCTTTCGAACTTTGTAAGACTCTTCATGCATTAGATGCTATATATTCATGCATTTGTGCATCTTGCATTTTTTTTTTGTATGCACTGTTTTTGTTTTTTATCTTACTTTTATGTTTTAGTTTTGTGTGAGTAAAAATCTAAAACCACATAAAAAGGTGAAAAATTCAAAAACTTTGATTGTATATGTTTGAGCACATTTTACATGTGAGTTTGGCTTAGTACCTTCGTACTAATGTCGTAATGCATTTACGAGCTTAGCTTGTTATGTATGCACATCTATCTTTGTGAGAAAAATCTTGAAATCTATGTGTGACTGTTGTAAATTGATCTTCAAGCTTGTCATGAATTATTGGTCAATTGTCTTGATGGTTTTGATACATGCATAGACTTGTGTCTATATATCTTCCCACACATTTTTATGTTTTTGCTTTATAGCTCAATAAATGTCAAATCTCGAAAAGAGATAATGAGTTACAAAAGTCGTCGCACATACTAGTATTTGACTAGGAAAAAGGGAAAACGACTTGTATTGAAGTGTATGGTGCCCAAAAAGCCAAAGGCTTACTCACAAAATGAAATATAAAAAATTTCAGGCATCGATCTCAAACAGAGATGTAAAGATAAAAAATGATCAAATGTTATGAATTGTAAAGAAGCCAAAAGTAAAGCTTCCAAGATATGTAATCATTTTCTTGTGAGAGGTCTATATGTTCATTTCTATAATTGAGATAGACCACTTGACTTAGTACTAGTTGTGTATGATTTGATTGAATTGATCATTGAAACTTTACTCTAGACTAAGGACTATTCCACATTTGATACACACACACAACACACAAGTCTAAAGTTCAATAAATGTCAATTTCATTTGTGTGATTGTACATATTCAAATATGATGTGTGTGTGCTCAACCATATGTGGATTAAACCAAAAAGACTTTTCTTCTTTTTGTTTGCTTTTGGAAGTGATTTGTATCACCCATGTTTTTCAAAGTTTTTTAAGTTGTTTTTGTGTGAAAAACATGTTTTCTGGGTGTTTTTGTGACTTATTTCATGTGTAAGTTTAGTCATGAAATGGTCCAATTCTCAAGTTTTTCAACTTTGGACAGAGAATTTCGCGACTGTTTCGCGAGTAAGACTTACCCGCGAAAAATTTCGCGAGCAAGGCTTACCTGCAAAAATTCCCAGCTTCCCACGAAAATTACCAGATCAGCTTTTTAAAGGACATTTTGTGGGACATTTGTTTTAAACATCTCCCATCTTCTCCAAACCCCTATTTTAATGCTTCAACATCAAAACCCAACTAATTTCAAGTGTTTTACATTCCATAAACATCTCTAAGGTAATCTTTAACTCTTTTCATTGATTTTGATCCTTAGATTATGTTTTTGGGGGTTTTATGTTCATAGTTGGAATTTTCTCAAATGAGAGTTAGAAAACTTAATTTTAGTCAATCTTTTTTATTGATTTCTGTTTTAAATGTTGATTTGCTTTGGATGTTGGCCCATTGTGGCAAAAATAACATTTATTTAGGCAAGATTTTTATATGTTCATGCATTGTTTAACATACATGTGTAGTGTGTGCACTCTAAGTGTTTGATAAAATGCCTAAATGACATTTTCTCGTTGTTTTGGCCTCCGATGAGTACCAATTTTTGGGGATTACCATGATTATGCATATTTATCATGTTTTGATAATTGGTTGTGTGTTTTACATATTTTTCCCCGTGAGTGCCTTGCTCATGCATTGGTCATGCATCTCACATGCACACTAGATGCACCTTGTTGCACACACTCTAACACTAGGCATGTTTTGCATTCACTCATGCTAGTTAAGTCTTTTTAGACCTTTTAGCACATATAACATGTTCTTGTGTCTATGTTATGCCTTGGTCTATACCTTGTTCCATCATCCTTAGCATGTCATGTTTACTTTATGTTTTGTAGCATTTTTTTAGATGTTTTTGTCTTTTGTTTGAGCTTCATTTTCTCATTCATCTCGCACCCCTCATGCATCATCTTTTACCCTTATTCATATCTTCTTTTCTTTCCCTCATTCCTCTTGATTCATTTGTCTATTCGTGACAAAAAGGGGAAGAGTATACCGATGTGTTTCGTTATTTCTATATGACTCATATGCACATTCTCAGGGGGAGAAATTCTACCTCATGCACATTCGTAGGGGGAGAAAGCCATAGGAGAGATGCATATACTAAGGGGGAGAAGACATCTTTTTTGAGAAAACCTTGTTTTGTTTGCTTTACATTATACTTGTTTTCTTGTTGTTTTTTGGTGCTTTGAGTTATGTTTAGTATCTCTACTTTGTTGCTCTCATCACATCGTGTTTGTGTGTTGGACATGCATACATCCTTATGCCATTGTGCTTTATTGATTGCATGTTCGGATGATCATTTGCTTTGCTATGTGATCATTGTGGTCATTTCCATATGACCGTCATGTGTTTGATCAAGTTGCTCATATGTTTCACATCATGTTTGCTTGATTGGATATTTACTTGTTACATTATACTTGTCCTTTTATTACTTGCTTTACCTAGAGAGTCTAATGTGTTTTGTGTAAGTGTTTCAGGTTACAGGTATATATGTTCCAAGTTTATCACAGGTTTTAGATTTAGGTGTGAGTGAGTTTTGTCATTGTTTCCAAACTCACGTTTAAGTCTAGAGTCTGTTATAGGGTGTTTTGTCACGGAATAGCCAAAGTGGGAGATTGTAAAGTTGTGATTTACAATTATGTTTTATATTGGCTTTATTCCATGAAAAAATGTGTTGTATTTGCTTTAATTTTGTTCCTTGTATTTTGTGGGAATTTATTGTATTGGGTTTAGTGTTAAGTTGGTGAACTCAAGCTTAATTGAAGATCAATTGGATTTCGCGAGAAGCTCGCGAGAAGCTAACCTGTGAAAGTCACGTGAGAAGCACATGACTGAAAGCTGAAGAGTCGTGCCAGGTTGTCAATTTTGCGAGTGTCTCACAGGTAAGGCCTTCCCGCGAAGTATTCACGAAACATTCTGCCTGAAGGATTTTTAAGTGTGACTTTCTTACCCTTCACCCACACTATATATACACTCGTTACCCACAGAAATAATAAGGACATCATTCAGAGAGAAAAACCCTAGATAAGTTTTCTACAACACACACACCCATATCAATGAGGGTTTGGTAGTGATAGCTAGTTTTAGTTGTACTCAGAACAGTGTGTATCCACAAGGATGAACCCAGAACTTTGAGTCAGGGAGGTGGTTATATTGTTGGTTTGTTTGCGGCGGTTTCAATCTCTAATTCTGCTACTATTTAGCCGTTGAGGTTTTTTTGTGTAAGAACAAAATTAATTTTTGTTTAGAATTTTTTAAAGGGCAAGATTGTTTATTTTGGATAAAAAATTTGTTGATTGGGCTTAATTTTTTTTAGTTTTACTATTGATAATTTTTGTTGTTGAACAAATTTTTTTTTTTTTTTTTGCTTGTATATTTTGTTTTAGATTTTAGACCCATAAATTTTTTTATGATCACTGAAATGAGAAAAAAGCTATAGTTACAAACTTTTTTATAAATTGTTGATGTGATAAGTGGTTATTGGTAAGTAAAAAATTGATGTAATTGGTAGGCCCATATGCGAACCAATAAGAATTTGTTACCAAAATAATTTGTAAAATTATTGTAAAAAAGTTTGTTAGTAATAACATTACTCTTAAAAGAATCAATGATATTATTTAAGGGGTGCAAAATGTAATTTTTTAGGGGGGGTCATTGCCCCCCTGTTTAACAGTGGCTCCGTCCTTGTGTATCCATCACCACATATAGGAACTCATCCAACAATGTCTTGAATCAATGTCGAGCTCCCATTCCATATTCTCCGCCCACACCTCTGGGTTTTGGATTGTCTCATATGGACCCACCATTTTTATTGTGTAGCAATCAAAACTAATCACATAAGTAGTTGTAAAAAAAAAATTATGAAAAATTTGTGTCACTAAATATATTAAAAATTAAATATATCTTATACTTGATTTTAAAAAAAACTTATAGAATATCTTACACTTGAGTAGATAATATTTTTTGTCAATGACATTTATCATCTATATTATAATTGTAAAATGAAGTATGTCTTATTCATTAGCCAATAAGAAGAGGAACATCTTTCCTCAATTGCTCAGAAACAGCAAGATGAAGAGGGTTTTTTTTTTTTTTTTAATGAGATCCAAAAAAACTTATGAAAAGCAATAAGTTTAGCGAAGGTATATGCTTAGAGAAAAAAAAGTATATCTTCCATTCAACGAATGAGACTAATCTAGAGAGAGAGAGAGAGAGAGAGAGAGAGAGAGAGAGAGAGAGAGAGAGAGAGAGAGAGAGAGAGAGAGAGAGAGAGAGAGAGAGAGAGAGAGAGAGAATTTAATTAGATTCTACAATTGAAATCCAATTTTGCACGATGTGTCATAAATTATTTATTTTTAGAAAGAGTTTTATTTCTTAATTTTGGAGTCAAATGTGAGATCACATCATAAATATCCATCTAAGTGAGTTATTGCATACAGAAACCAAATAATCTAAAATTAATGAACATAAATTTTTTTTTAAAAAATGACAATTTACATTTTTTACCTAATAATATTCTTACAAGACTTTTTAAAGAGTTAAAAATATATATAAGAATGACTAACAATAATATCCATATAATAATATTTAAAGTATACATGTAAGAATTATATTATGCATCTTAATATATATATTTTAAGTATATCCATGCATATGCATGGTCTAAGTTACAAACTAATATCTCACTAATATATAAATCACGACCCATATTTCAGTGAAACATTGGTCTCATACGGCTAATGCGGAAAAAAGATTTTTCCGTGCTTCGGAGATGTGATGTTCAATGTATATCAAAATATCAATCTAGAAGACGAAATTTTGTGGTGAGTACACTTACATGTAAGCTTCAAATTTAGATGTGACCAACCTGCACGTAGTGATGTAGCTGTAGGCGAACGTATGCACTTATGCAAGCATATATTTCATAATTGTTTGCCACATCCAAGAGGCACCACTAATTAAGGGCAGGTGGGAAGTGTGGGAACTTGGTGTCCACTCCGTGGCTTGGACGTGTTGTACGTACGTTTACTATCCATGACTTGACTTGCTTTGCCGTTTTCTTTGGGTTTCAGTCAAAACTCAAAAAAAAAAAAAATATATATATATATATATATATATATATATATCACTGCCAAGTTCTCGGCTTCCTTTTTTTCTTGCCAAGTGCCAACATTTCCGGCTGAAGAAAAGTATCATATACTTTGAACATAGTCAAAGAGAATCAAATTAATATTTTTGACATTTGCAATCCTCACTTATACGGCCAACTTTATCCATATGTTCAGATATTTCTATTCATACCATATGATTTCAATTTATAACTTTTTTTCATAATGATTGTTTTTGTTATCATGTTAAATACAACTAATTTTTTGCTTGAGTAGAGAGACTTTATTAATTAATATGTTCTTACTCATTCCTGCCAAACATTTTTTTTTTTACACAACGCCTACAATCTATGGTTTGTGGGAGAAAATGGGCAAATGTCCTTTTACCGCAAATTATGTAGTATTTTGCTCTCTTTCCTAAACTAATTAGGGAAATGCTATTCTTTTGAAACTCAATTTGAAATAAATCGAGTTAGGCCCTATAATGGCGTTTTTAAGGAGCCTATAGTGACGTTTTAAGGACTTATAGTGGCGTTTCGTAACTCGACCTCCATGAACTCAAGTTATAGGTAAAATAAAAAAATAAAAAATTGTCTTTAACTTGAGTTCATGGAGATCGAGTTACAAAACGCCACTATAGGTCCTTAAAACGTCACTATAAGCTCCTTAAAACGTTACTATAGGGCTCCAGAAATTTTTTTTTTTTTAAACTCGATTTATCTCAAATCGAGTTACAAAAGAGGAGCATTTCCTTAATTAGTTTGGAAAATTGGGCAAAACACTACAATTTTTGCTCAAAAAGAGCATTTGCCAATTTTTTCCTTGGTTTGTGTATCCCCCTTTATTTGGGGCTTTTTTTCCCCATATTGTGGACCACAAAAATGAGAAAACAATGCACTATGTTGGAAATAGAAGACTCGCTTTCAGAAAAATCATACAACCAAGTTTATCCATATATCAGACCTTCCTATTCATACGATATAATTTTAACTTATAATATTTATTTTATGATAATTGTTCTTATTATTAGATTAAGACAATTAATTTTTTGTTCGAGTAATAGATTTTATTAATTAATATGTTCCTATTCATTCTTGCCAAACTTTTTTTATTTTTACAGAGCGCCTATAGTCTATGGTTTGTGTATCCCCAATTATCTGCGGTATTTTTTTTTTCCCCTATATTGTGGACCACAAAAATGAGAAACCAACACACGTTGGAAATAGAAGACTCGCACTTTAAGACAAATCAGGAAGTCAAGGTCATTCCATTCTGTATAAACATGTGCTGATCGTTTTCTTAAATTTAGGATCCGTTTGGATACAACTTATTGTTGCTGAAAACTGTAGCAAAATAATCTTTAAATGTGTAAATAGTATCATGGGACCCATTTTTAATATTTTTTAATGCATGAACAGTACTGTTACAGTGTATGAACAGTGCGCTACAGTGCATAAATAGTAATAAATGTCTCTTGAATAGTAATTTTACTGTTCATACGTTGAAAAAAAAAAGTTCCGAAACGTGAAATAGGAAACACACATGTTGTACCAATCAAAACCCACATGTTTTTATGGTCTAGAGGTGTCTGGGACCAGTTTAGCCCAAGCCACGATAAAATGACCTATATTAGGTAGGGTCTAGGGCACAATAATAAGCTATATATGATTGAGAATTTCAGAATGGAATAGTTTGGACGAAACGTGAATGGAGTGGCACTTCAAAACATTTAGGGGTTTTTTTTTTTTCTTTTTTTAAAGTACAGAAGAACTAATATTAAGTTTCAATATATTAACTAGCACTAGATCAAAAGGCAATACAAACAAAAAAAAACTTTTCACTATAATTTTTTTTTAGAAAAAATGAGTTAGAAGGACGACTAACTTGATTTTTTTACTTAGACATAATCATAGTACCTTCTAACGACTTCTAAGCTAAAACTATTAACATGACCCAAGATTTTCAGCATCACTCTGACTTAAGGCCGTAGGCCTCAGATACTACTAGTAGCATATACTAGGGCCACCAATTATGTCGGTGATATGGTTGATTGTTGGTGCCATTCGGATAGTCACATGAAAAGGTGCACTTTTGTAAAATAAATATTTTCTTATTG
Source organism: Quercus aquifolioides (assembly GCA_019022515.1). NCBI lineage: Eukaryota > Viridiplantae > Streptophyta > Magnoliopsida > Fagales > Fagaceae > Quercus > Quercus aquifolioides. Next base: position 16,929,914 of record CM032326.1, on the reverse strand, counting down.
AGCTCGAGGTTTGTTATGTATCAAGTCATCGGTCAGAGTCACAAACAATTCCATTGCATTTATCACGGGGAAGTACGTGGCTATAAATTATATATATACGTGGCTATATATAAACAAATCAATGGCCAAAAATTATTTTGGTCCTTATTATATTTTAAGGTTACAATCAATTTGTTGTTAGAAATACTGAGTGATTATATTGTATTTCATAATCAAAGAATATACATGTGTGCCTTTATATAGGAAGCATATGACAAGTAAGCATATGACAAGTAAGCATATATGTGCGGTACAAGTAAAGTGTAGTACAAGTGTGCTATACAAGTAAACTAGCTGGACCTAAAGCCTATAACATAATATACATTAACAGCCCCCCTCAAACTCAAGGTGGATGTGAGACCAGCTTGAAATTGTCAACCAAATCACGAGTGCGTCCCTTAGGAAGTGACTTGGTGAAGATATCTGCAAGTTGATCTTTGGAGGAGACGGAGAAAAGCTTGAGAGCACCATGGACAAGATGATAACGGATAAAATGACAATCAATCTTGATATGTTTAGTCCGTTTATGGAAGACATCATTGTGAGCAATATAAATAGCACTCTGGTTGTCACAATAAAGGGGAGTAGCAGAGGCTGTGGATACACCAAAATCCTTAAGAAGCCATCGTAGCCAAAGGAGCTCAGATGTGGTATCAGCAAGAGCACGATATTCTGCTTCAGTACTGGAGCGGGCCACGAAAGTTTGTTTCTTACTTCGTTAAGAAATCAAAGAAGAACCAAGGAAAAAGCAATAACCTGTAGTGGACCTGCGATTAGTGGGATCTCCTGCCCAATCAGCATCGGAGAATGCATGGAGTACAAGAGGAGACTGAGCTGAGTAGAAAAGGCCATGAAAAAGAGTGCCCTTCAGGTATTGAAGAATGCGCAAAACAGCAGCATAGTGAGTTGATCGTGGAGCAGACAGATACTGGCTCACCTAATGAACAGCATAGGAGATGTATGGACGAGTAACTGTGAGATAAACTAGGCTGCCAACCAATCGTCTGTAAAGGGAAGGATTAGACAATGGTTTCCCCCCCGAGGGTATCAGATGCGCATTAAGCTCAACTGGAGTGTCAACAGTTTTGCTATTAGTGAGTCCAGCTCGAGACAGAAGGTTAAAAGCATACTTGGCTTGAGTAATATAAAGACCATCAGTGGAATGAGTAATTTCAAGACCCAAGAAATAGCTGAGATGTCCAAGATCTTTCATCTCAAACTGCTGACTGAGAAAATCCTTGAGTTCTTGAATGCCACTGAGGTCATCACCAGTTATGATCATATCATCCACATATAGAAAAAGCAAAATGGTGCCTTTATCAGTAAGACGAAGAAATAAGGCAGAATCATACGGACTGGCAGTGTAACCCAAGCGAAAAATAGTGGAGCTGAACTTGGCAAACCAAGCTCGTGGAGCTTGTTTAAGGCCATAAAGTGCACGTCGAAGGTGACAGACCTTGTTTGATTCAACAGAGAGACTAGGAGGAGGTTGCATATAGACTTCTTCACTCAGATCCCCATTAAGGAAGACATTTTTAACATCCATCTGAAAAAGATCCCATTTACTAGCAGCAGCAACAACTAAGAGGGCACGAACAGATGAGATACGAGCCATTGGAGCAAAGGTCTCTTCATAATCAATCCCAAACTCCTGTGTAAAACCTTTTGGAACAAGACGAGCCTTGTAGCGCTCAATGGACCCATTAGAGCGAGTCTTGATCTTATAGATCCACTTACAACCAACCACAGACTGACCAGGAGAGAGAGTGACCAGATCCCAAGTATGATTTTTGGTTAATGCATCAATTTCCTCTTTCATTGTAATCTGCCATAAAGGGTCAGTGGAGGCCTCACGATAGGTCTGGGCTCGTGAAGAGTAGCAAGGACAATGTAACAATGATAGTCAAGTAAATGTGCAGGAATAGATCTTTCCCGGGTTGAGTGGCGAGGTGGAATGTCTAGAAGAGGATCTTCAAGCAGAGCAGGAGCAGGGGACTCAGGCTCAAGGTGGGGTAGCTCATCATCAACCTGTTCATCTTCAACCTGTCTAGGAAAAATATCTGGGGAGAAGTCCAAAGGAGGGTCAAAAGTATTTGTAGAAGGAATAGGAGACTCATCTGGAAAGATTTCTGAAACAGAGGAGGTAGTTAGGGAAGTACGAAAGTGAGAAAGTTCAACAAACAATCAGTGTTCCCAAAAGACAACATTACGAGAAACACGAAGACGATAAGAGACAGGATCATAACACCTATACCCTTTTTGAGTTTCACCATAGCCAAGGAAACAACAAAGTCTAGATCAAGGCTCAAGTTTGTTGTGCTCATGGGGTTGAAGAAGAACGAAACAGGCAGACCCAAAGGAGCGAAGGTGATGATAGTCAGGGGTTGACCCAAACAGACGCTCATACGGAGTTTGATTATGGATGACAATGCTTGGAATGCGATTAATCGCATGAACAGCATGAAGAGCAGCTTCACCCCAAAATGAGGCAGGAATTTTGGCAGAAAGAAGAAGAGCACGAATAGTGTCAAGAATATGACAAATTTTTCTTTCGGCTCGACCATTTTGCTAAGAGGTACCTGGACAAGTTAGATGATGTATAGTGCCATAAGAATGTAACAGAGCTTGAAACGCATATTGAGTATATTCAAGAGCATTATCAGATCGAAAAGTTTTGATACGTTTGGAGAATTGTGTTTCAACCATTTTTGCAAAGTTGCTGTATATTGGTAATATTTCAGAACGAGATTTCATAGGAAAGATCCAACTATAACGGGAATAATCATCAATAAAAACAACAAAATATCGAGAACCACCAATACTAGCAACAGGAGAAGGTCCCCAAATATCAGAATGAATTAACTCAAAAATACTATTAGAAATGGATTCACTATTATTGAAAGGTAAAGCTGGCTGTTTTCCTAACTGACATGAAGTACAATAAAAAATTTCTTTGAACACAGAACCCAACAGACCCTTAGAAACTAACTGTTGTACCCGAGAAGATGGTGCATGACCAAGACGAGAATGCCAAAGTGCGAGAGATGGTAAGGAAGAAACTGCAGCAGCTGCAGTAGCAACAGAAATAGGAGCAACAGGTGGAAGATGAAGATTGTCCACGGGAAACATACGCCCAACTCTAGGACCGATCCCAAGCTCCTGCCCCATCCTCGGATCCTGCACAATACACCTAGAATAGTAAAAAATAAGGCAATAACCTAGTTCAACTAATTGTCCCACAAAGCACAAATTATAGGATAGGTCAGGTACATGGAAGACTCCAGGAACAGAGAGGTTAGAGGTCGAAACAAAACCTAGACTATTCCCATGCATGGTGGAACCATCAGCTATATGAATATTTAGAGGATGTGGTGCAGGGTCAAGTTTGGAGAATAAGGACGAGTAAGGTGTCATGTGATTGCAACAGGCAGAATCAAAAAGCCAAGTTTGAGACTTATCAGGTAGAACAGAGAGAGCAGTGGAAAGAGATGCATTACCAGCCATACGAACGGCCTGAGCTATGATCTCCTGTAGTTCAGTGGGGGAGAGGTTGATAGTGGATCTAGAAGATTGGGACTCAGCTGAAATGGAAACCATCGGCGGAGTAGGCTCAGTGTTAGCAACAACAGCAGTAGATTTGTTGCGACGGTAACAATTCTCAATGATGTGGCCAAGATGCTTGCAATAATTGCAGAACTTTTTGTTGGTCTGCTTGTGACGATTGCTAGAGCTAAAGGAATCACCTGATTGCTGAGGTTGCTCTATGAGTGGAGCAGAAGGAGTAATAGCCAAAACATTGAACTTATTCTGAGCTTGAAGGGTTGCAAGACGAGCTTCTTCTCTAACCAACTCGTTCACAGTAGTATCAAGAGAGGGAGCAGGACTGCGATTTAGAAGCTGACCTCGAATGGGTTCAAAGTCCTTATGAAGTGACATCAGGAATTCATAGAGACGAAATTCATCTCTAATGGAAGCATATTGCTGAGCATCCTTTGAGCATGCCTAAGTTGGATCAGAAAGGTCAATTTGGTCCCAAATGAAGCGAAGCTGATCATAGTAGTCATTGATGGATTGCCCTAGTTCTTGCCTGAGTTGATGCAATTCAACCACTAACTGATATTTCATGGATCCGTGAGTAGTGGAGTACCTTTTGGCCAACATATCCCATGCTGATTTTGCATCATTAAAGCTGCCCAACAAATTGGAGATGGAGGGAATGGAAGTGTTCCGAATCCATGTGAGAATTATGTGGTTATGACTATCCCATTCAATCATGCGACCAAGGAAGGCGGCGTCTTCTTCACTTGCTCCCTTGACAGGAATGGTAATTGCACCAGTACAGTAATGCCAGATCATGCGACCCTTAAGAAAACTGCGCATAGCTTGAGACCAAAATAAGTAATTCTTGTTCCCCTCCAATACAGTGTTGATGGGGCGAGGAAGAAAAACATCCTTTTTATCCATTTAGAAACACAATATGCAAAAAAAGATTGCAAAAATGAAATCTACGCGAAAAACTGGGTAAGGAGAACTTGGACTGAAAAAGTGAACCCTGAAAAAGTCAACGGTCAACGGTCAACGTAGATGATGTCAGCAAGATGACGTGGCGCTGTCGTCAGCAGGTGATTGGATGCTGATGTAGCTAGGGTTGACGTGGCACTGATGACGTCACGGGTGACGTCAGCTTGAAGCTTAGACGGCGCATGGAGGAGCGTGTAGCGCGTGGGCTGCTGAAGCAAAACCTCTTGGCGGCGCGTGAGGGTGCGTGGAAACTCTGATGGCTACAAGGCTTTCACCAGCTTGTAGATCTAAGGAAGACGATCTTAGTGATGCCTGCAGCAATTTGATCGGAGCAATATTCACGGCGGTGACGGTACGTGCAGTGGTCTGTACGGTGTGGAACTCCTTAACGGCAGCGGCTGCAGGTCTGGAACCCAAAGACAACGGCTGGAAGACGTCAGAGGTTTAACGGCAAAAGGCTGCGGCGACTGTTGTGACGGCAGAAGCGTAATTGAGAATGGAGTAACACCAATAAGGACAAGACTGCTAAGAAAAGGGTCAGAGCAGTGGCTCTGATACCATATTAGAAATACTGAGTGATTGTATTGTATTTCATAATCAAAGAATATACATATGTGCCTTTATATAGGAGGCATATGTGTGCGGTACAAGTAAGCATATATGTGCGGTATAAGTAAAATGTAGTACAAGTACAAGTGTGCTATACAAGTAAACTAGCTAGGCCTAAAGCCCATAACATAATATACATTAACAGTTTTATATTATTTTTATTTTTTAGTCCATTTAGTTTATATTATTTTCATTTTACAATTAATTTAGTTTCTACCGTCAATTAATTAATAAAAAATGCCTACGTAACTAATTAAATGCACAATTGACATACTTGAAGCCTAGGTGGCTTATAAAATAATGTTAAAAAATTTTAATTAACATAAAAAAATGCCACCTCAGCATTTAATAAATAGAAAAAACCACATAAGAAAAAAAAAATTGAATCGATGATTTTTAAGTCAAAAGAAATGAATTTTTAAAAAAAAATAAAACCTCAAAAGTCTCTGGTATTTTCCTTTATTTTCTCTCTATCCAAACACACTCAAACAAAGAGTGGCTGGAAAATAAACCAAACCCACAATTAATAAAACTCAAATACAACACACAAAATGAAACAGAGCATTTATATATCAAATCAGATGCAATAAAGACCAAAAGATAAACTAGATTTAGAACATATATGAGATCCAAAGCAAAGCAATCACAATGACAAAACAAAACAAAATGAAAAAGTTCACTTGTGTCCCCACCATTGTTTAAAATTTTCATACAGGACAGATTTTTAGTTCCAAGCCTTGAAATGATAGCATAGCATGAGGTTGGTTCGATTCAAGTAATAATGTTTTCCACTATCTAAAACCATAATTAAGTCCTTCGTAGACTGAGATTAGACATGAATAACATGTGATTAGGTGTCTGTTTAGGACTTTGGGTACCTCAGTTTTCGGTGGTTTATTTCTTTGTTAAAATATATAATTTTTGGTAATATTTATATTTAATGCGTGATAAAAATTAAAAGTTAGTTTATTTTTTTGAAAAAAATTAAAATTGATTTTTTTTTTTAAATATGAGACAAAAAAGAAATTTTTTTGTCTTTATCCAAACGTACACCAACAAAGAATTCACTTTATTTATAATTTGATATTATGTTAATTTACTTTCTGAAAACAAAGTTCTTACTTTAATTTGATTGAGAAATTTAGGTGGCTTGTCTTAAGAAATATTCAAATTGTGGAATGAATAATTACGGATGGAATCCTTTTTTTGGGAATCGGATTATAGTATCTATTGGAAATAAAGGAGAGATAATACCTGAATTTTTCTTAGAAATTACACAATTTGATATTACCAAAAAAGAGGTGGCAGAGATGAGGCGTGGACCAAGTCATTGTCTTGAGACAAATCGTGCCGTCTACGGTATATCCAATGTAGTTAGACAAATAGTTTCTGCACGTTACCCCCAGGATACAACAGCCCAGCCACCTTTTGCTGATTATCCTTGCGAGCCTACACTGCTCGTAGGATATCTGCTCTCTATAGTACTTTCTTTTCCCAGAGAATTTTGTAAAAGATATATTTTTTTTTTAATAGTAAAAAACAATTGATGGTAAGTGTTTAGGACAATTAAAATTGTTTTTGAAAAGTTTTCAGTTTTGTAATTCAAAAATAATGTGTGTCTACTACTTTTATTTCTTTCTATATATATATATATATAGCCGGACCTTTTTATTTGTCCTTAGCCAAAAAATTAAAAAGATTTGATATCAATTAAATGGTCATAAAGATATTGAAATTAATAATATAATCAATGGCTTTCTTAATATATATATATATATATATATATATACACCCCTAGATTCACCCATAGGATATGGTGACTTAAGGTTTAGATCCCCAGCAGATCTACACCAACACATTCCCCAGTTTCCTATCCCCCTCAAAGATAGACCTGCATCCCAGTATAGCTCATCCAGACCTCTAGCACCCTTTCCCAAGTCTAGAAGAGACTTAGGCCTAGAGCTCCATATATATATATATATATATATATATTATATAAACCGGTCAACAAAAGCTTCTGTACGTTGAGAACAAAAAAAAGATCATAATCTTTGAAATTAATGCCCTATAGATTACGTTGTTGAACAAGAAAAGAAAGGGTCATAATGCCAAGCATTTAACGGCCTATTATTACAATACTTTTTCAAAAGTTTTCTTTTTGAATATATGTTACAAAAAATTGCTAACGGTTTGACCACTGTCAATTAAACCAAATAGTAAACATTTGTGTATATATGGTAACATAAAATAATTCAGCAATAACTGTATATTTAAGTGCTGAAATTCTTTCATATATGACGTTATTATGTCATATTCAAATAAGATAATAAAACCAAATATGCTGGTAATTATGGTATTAATATTACGTTAATGTTCATAAATTTTCTGATTAAAACCATTGACAAAAGCTATTCAAATTTTGAATTATATTTGAATTTCAAAATTTAGCAATCAACATATCTGACATTAAGGGATAATTGATACACATAAATGAGTATTAAAATAAATATAATATTTTTTATAAAAATATCCAACAATCCCCCACTTATTTTTATAGAAAATAAATAGGTAAATATATATATAAGAAAATTTTATGGGTTAAGTAGAACATTATGCATAATGGGAGTGCCAATGGCTTGAACCCTCATTTAGTGTTTCAGCAACATTGTTCCAAAGTTAATAGTGATCTAAGTCTTGAACTATAACTTTTTCTATGGATACAAAACGTTACATCATACACATAATATTCCAGTACTCTGCTACGAGCTTCTAAGCCAGCACATTGCGGCCTTGTGCTTTATCCCAGCATCCATGAGCTATTTAGAGAACTAGCCCCATTCTCAAAGGAAGCGGCCTTACTTCCATGATCACTTAGGTGTGGCTATCAAGGATGTTCTTGTAACTCTAACATCCCACTCATAAGAGCTATAGTCCACATTAAGAGTTTTTATAAAAACTCATCCTATATAACGTTACAAGATACATGCACGCACACCATAGGGAGGGACATGAGTATTATTACTCATACATATATTTAGTGCATGTTAATCAAACTACTCTATGATTAGTTTTTCCCTTTGAACCTAGTTCTTGGGATCTCCAGTCCCTAGGTAGGGTATCCTCATAGGTAGTTTATTCTTCTTTGAGCTTAAGTCTCATCCCCCTCGATGCTATCCAGATCTTTTCTCTAGCTAGAGCTTTAGTTAATGGATCCGCAATATTATCATTTGTACTAATATAATCAACATTTATAGTACGATTGTTTATGTATGATCTCACAGTACTCTGTTTTCTTCTAATAGATATGGATTTACCATTATAGTATTTATTGCGCACTCTACTAATAGTGGCAGTACTATCACAATGAATTAAGACGGGTGAAATAGGTTTCTCCCACATGGGAATTTCAGATAATAAATCTCGTAACCAACCTGCTTCTTCACTAGCTGAAGATAAGGCAATTAATTCTGCCTCCATGGTGGATTTAGCAATAATCTGTTGTTTTTTAGATTTCCAACTTATTGCTCCACCACCTATTGTAAATACATAGCCAGTGGTAGACAAAGAATCACCTGATAAGGTGTTCCAACTAGCATCACTATATCCTTCAAGAACAGCAGGATATCTTTGATATAGCAAACCATAGTGCGCAGTTCTTTTTAAATATCTCATTAATTGAGTCATGGCATTCCAATGCTCAAAATTAGGTTTACTAGTAAATCTTGCTAGAACTCCTACGGCATAAGCAATATCAGGTCTAGTACAATCAGTAACATATCTAAGACTACCAATAATACTAGCATATTCCTTTTGATTGTAAATATCATTTTCATCTTTAGTAGGAAAAAGATGCACACTAGAGTCAAAAGGAATACTTGCAGGTTTACAATCAAAGTAATTATATTTTTTCAAAATTTTCTCTATATAATGAGAGTGATCTACAAATATGCCATTTGAAGTTCTAGAAATTTTCATGCCAAGAATCACATTAGCTTCTCCTAAATCTTTCATATCAAAGTTATTTTTAAGAAGCATTTTGGCAGCATTTATAATATCCATATTACGACCAAAAATTAGAAGATCATCAACATATAAACAAATTATAACATGAGCATCATCAAATGTTTTATAATATATACATTTGTCACTTTCATTTGTTTTAAAACCATTAGAAAGCAAACATTGATCAAATTTCTCATGCCACTGTCTAGGTGCTTGTTTTAGACCATATAAAGATTTTAATAATTTACATACCTTGTGCTCATTACCTGGCATTATAAAACCTTCTGGTTGGTCCATGTAGATTTCTTCTTCTAAATCGCTATTTAGAAATGCCGTTTTTACATCCATTTGATGTATCATCAAATTATGAATAGCTGCTGTAGCAATCAATAATATAATAGAAGTAACTTTAGTAACAGGAGAAAAAGTATCAAAAAAGTCAATATCTTCTTTTTGTTTAAAACCTTTAGCTACAAGCCTTGCTTTGAATTTTTCAATAGATCCATCAGGTTTTAATTTCTTCTAAGTACCCATTTACATCCAATTTTTTTACAACCTGAAGGTAAATCTACAAGTTTCCAAGTATTATTAGAGATAATAGAATCCATCTCATCATTGATGCTTCTTTCCAAAAACCTGAATCAGGAGAAGATAAAGCTTCTTCTAAAGAAGTAGGGCCACCTTGTAAATTATACACATAATATTCAGGACCAAAATCCTTTTCAATTCTAGGTCTTTTACTTCTCCTAGGTTCAATCTCATATTCATTAACATCTTTTGACTTAGATGTTGAACATTCAAATTTCTCTTGTTGTTCAAAACCCCCACTATTTTTATATTTAAATGGAAATTTATTTTCATGAAAAATTGCATCTCTAGATTCTTTTTTTTTTTTTTAGAAAGCTCTAGATTCAATTATTGTATTATTATTAATATCATAAAATCTATAAGTTGTGCTATATAAAGAATAACCCAAAAATACACATGTAGAAGCCTTTACCCCAAGTTTAGGTCTTTTGGGATCAGGTAGCCTCACATATGCTAAACAACCCTAAACTTTGAAAAAATTCAGATTTGGTTTATATTTTTTCCATAATTCAAAAGGAGTTAAAAAAGTATTTTTATGAGGTACTCTATTCAAAACAAAATTTGCAGTTAAAACAGCTTCACCCCAAAAATATTTAGGAGCCCCAGAACTAACAAGCATAGCATTAGTTAAATTTATAAGAGTCCTATTTTTACATTCAGCTACTCCATTAGAAGATGGAGAATAAGGGGCAGTAGTCTCATGAACAACACCAAGAGATTGAATATAATTATTAAGACCAAGAGTATCATATTCTTTTCCTCTATCAGTTCTAAACCTTTTAACCTTTTTATCAAAAGTATTCTCAACTTCTTTTAAGAAAATTGATAATTTTTCAAAAGCATCACTTTTATTTTTCATAAGATAGACATATGAATATTTTGAAAAATCATCTATAAAGGTTATAAAATACCGATTACCTCCACGTGTCAAATGTCCTTCAAATTCACAAATATCACTATGGATAAGTTCTAGTAATTAAGTATTTCTTTCAATTGATTTATGAGGCTTTTGAGTAATTTTAGTCATGCTACAAATTTCACATTTTTCAAGATCATTTTCAAGTTTAGGAATTAAACCTAAACCACTCATATTTTTCATATATTTATTATTAAATATGACATAATCTACCATGCCAAACATTCACACAAGAAACAATATAAGCAAAACTTGAATTTTCATTCATCTCAACATTAAGTTTAAACATGTCATCACAAGCATAGCCTTTGCCAACAAACATGCCCTTTTTAGAGAGTACATATTGATTAGCTTCAAAGACTTGTTTGAAACCAGCCTTATTCAACAAAAAACTAGAAACTAGATTCTTTCTAATGTCAGGAATATGAAAGACATCTTTGAGAGTGACTTCTCTCCCAGAAGCAAATTTGAGAAGCACCTCTCCAATACCCACAACTTCAATGGTATGAGAATCACCAAGCATAATTTTCTTTTTCTCATCCAAGATAGTGTAGGTCTTGAACCAATTTTTATCATTACAAACATGTCTGGTTGCCCTAGAATCAATCCACCACCCTCCTAAGCCTTCGAGAATATTAATCTCGGTAACCATAGCCACAAGAGGCTCTTCAATGACATTGGCTTGAGCCATAGGCCCATGTGTTCGAAAACGACAATTTCTAGCTGAATGTCCAGGCTTTCCACATACAAAACATGCATAATTGCTATTATTAGTGTGGCTGCCATTATTTGGATCATGCTTAGGATGGTGTGCTTGGTTCTTTCTTTGATTAGAGTGGGTCTTATGTTGAGGCTGATTTCCATTTGGCCTACGTTTGAAGTTTCTTTTCTTAGGCCTTACATAGTCGTTATTTTTTGCATTGGCTTTTGACATGTTTTCACTTGAGGAGATGAAACTTACCTTAGGACCATTTGCACCATGGAATTCAACAGCTTTGTCTTGGTTCCTTGCCTCTTCCTCCACTCTCAAACGGGTGATAAGGGATTCAATGGAGAGTTCCTTTTGCTTGTTTTGCTTGTGTCTCAGAACTTTGGCAAACTCCTTCCAAGATTCAGGCAGCTTGTCAACGATGGCTGAAACTTGCATTTGTTCATCTACTCGAATGCCTTCAGATCAAACATCTTGTGAAATCATTTAGAGTTCATAGGATTGTTCCACCACGGACTTGCCTTCAACCATCTGAAACCTGAAAAATCGGCTACATGCATATTTCTTGGATCCAGCTTCCTCTGTATCATATTTTTGATTCAATGTCTTCCATATCTTTTTGGCTGATTTGTAAGCTTGATCATAATAATCATACAAATCATCAGAAAGACAATTAAGTAAATAATTTCTACAGTAAAGATGATCCTTATCCCATTTCTTAACATCTTTTTCATGTTGAGAAAGTTCTTCTTCAGTCAATTGTTTAGATTTCTTTTTCTTTGGTTTTTTCTCAGTTAACACATAAGCCACATTCAAGAGAGTAAGATAAAACAAAGTCTTTTGTCTCCACCTCTTAAAGTTAACACCACGGAAGCGGAATGGCTTATTAAGATCACCCGCTTCAGAGGAATTAGACATAACATTACCATTTTCCAAGGATGATTTTGTGTTCTCCATAACGATTTGTCTCAAATTGTTGGAAATAAAGGAGAGATAATACCTGAATTTTCCTTGGAAATTACACAATTTGATATTACCAAAAAAGAGGTGGCAGAGATGAGGCGTGGACCAAGTCACTGTCTTGAGACAAATCGTGCCGTCTACGGTATATCCGATATAGTTAGACAAATAGTTTCTGCACGTTGCCCCTAGGATATAACAGTCCAGCCACCTTTTGCTGATTATCCTTGCGAGCCTACATTGCTCGTAGGATATAAGCTCTCTATAGTACTTTCTTTTCCCAGAGAATTTTGTAAAAGATAGAATTTTTTTTTTTTTTTGAGTAGTAAAAAACAATTGATGGTAAGTGTTTAGGACAATAAAAATTGTTTTTGAAAAGTTTTCAACTTTGTAATTCAAAAATAATGTGTGTCTACTACTTTTATTTCTTTCTATATATATATATATATATATATATATATATATATAGCCGGACCTTTTTACTTGTCCTTAGCCAAAAAATTAAAAAGATTTGATATCAATTAAATGGTCATAAAGATATTGAAATTAATAATATAATCAATGGCTTTCTTAATATATATATATATATATATATATATAGATGGGTTCAAGTTATACCTGGTGTAACTCTTTAGAGTTACACTTTTTTTAAACTATTGGATTTAAATAGATCTAACGGTTAAAAAAAACTATAATTATTACAAATATTCTAATTAGAATATAATTAATTACCCTCATTTATTACCTTCTAAACCCAAAAAAAAGTTTGACTTCTGACTCTCTCTCTCTCTTTAAGTTTCTCTCTCTACGTTTCCCTCTCTCTTTTTCCTCCACCACCTCCACAGGTTGCCGGCAGATAAAAAAAAAAAAAAAAAAACCAAAATGGCTTACAAAGACAATAAAGCATACAAGTAGCAATTGAAGAAGGTTCGCACGTGTTGCTCCGTTGTAGAGCCCATGGACATTTTTCATAAAAGACAAGTATAGCATCATACAAAGCTTAAGAAAACGTTTGATGAGAATCATAAAAAAATTAGAGCAAGTTGTTGGTGTTATCTCTCATGCCTCTCTACCGACAAGTAAATGTCTCAAGCAATGCATCACCTTCATCAGGTCCATTGTTGTCGCAAAATTCCAACCATTCCAAATTAATATACAATTGTTGACCATAGAATTAGTTTACAATGAAATGTGGGAGATTCAAGTGAAAAAAAAAAAAAAAAAAAAAGGGACACCGGAGTAGAAATTTAATGAGTGCTGTGCCTGTGCCCTTGTGCGTCATGTTGCATATATTGAAAAATAAAAATATCCTCACCCTTCTGATTATGATCAGTGATGAATCATTTGATGAGATTGACAAAAAGAAACCATCTTCAATCATTGTTGAGAATCAGCATTTGGTTCACTAATTCATTAAAATATAGCAAAACATGGGATAACAAATTAAAATATGCAGCCTAAAGTTCTTTGACAGATCATATTCCTATATAATAGAGTAATAAAAAAAAAACTTCTCTCTGAATATATGTCAACCTGGTCTAGCATTTGTTTGTGAAGAAAATAAGGCTTTTCTTCTTCGCCAACTAATCTATATAGATGTTGTGCGCGCCCGGAAGTGAGGCCTGTTGGGCTAGGCCTCTCTTGGGCTCATAATTTACTTGTATGATGGGTTTGAGTTTCCTACAATGGGTCGTCCTTTACACTGAGACTCAATGAGACCCCTTTTTTTCCTCACAAGGGCCCGAATTGCCTTGTTCTTGCTCTGCTCACTATCTCTTTTCCCTCTTTTCCAGTGAATTTTCCAACCCTTGTCTTCCCCAAATTTCTCATATTTATAGTCAAAAAACAATGGAGAGGTCATGATTAATTTCCAGTTAGTGCAACAAGCGGTCCAGTATTATCAATCATAGGTGGGTGGTTAGGTGGGAGTGGGAAGCGGTGAAAATGGCTTTGGAACTTGGTTCCCACCTCCACGTCTGTTCTCGGCAGTGTGCTTACCGAGGCACTGCCGGGTATGTAAAGGACGGTGTGTTCTGAACGTCTCCTCTTCATCAATGCTCGGGAAAAGCTTGTGCCCGCAGCACGTGTGGCTCTGGGATGGGTCGCAAGGTAGAGAGAGGTTGGTTTCATGGGCCATACGCCCAGGCCAAGGTCCAAGGCCTAAATGGGCCCTGGTGCGGGGACCGTACAATAACCCCCCCTTGATTCGCTCCCCACTCTCGGGGATGAATCAAGGATCGCAAGGGGTAGAAACCTACCCGGTCAGTCGAAGAGTCAGCACCCGGCCACTGGATGAGCGTATTAATGCGCGCCTCAAAAGATGCGTTAAAACTTGATTGATGGCTCATCCGTTATCATTGTCTGACGGTTCGTGAACCGAGGCGTCATACTTGTGGTAGTTGAGGCGGCGATCCGCGTGCTCCCTTGCCAGTGGAACAATCAATGCTACTTATCTCGTTCCTACACCTATAAATAATCACTCATGCCATTCATCCCCACTTTTGCATTTCTCACTTTTCTTTCTTTTACTCTACCGAGCATCCTTCCTTCGTGGTTCATCTCCTTGCCCAAAATACACTTCCTCCTTTAGAGCCCACAGTAAGTTTCTTTTCTTCTTCTTCTTCTTTCTGTTTGCCCATTTCGTTCTATTCTTCAATAAACTTAGCATTTCTTCTCTTTTTAAGAACACTTACTCATAGAATGGGTTATTCTTACCTCCTTGATTCGCCGAACGCTTTGGCTAGTTTTAGGGATGCTTATAATGTCCCTAGGGACGTAGATATTGCCTATTGTAATATGGATGATATTGACATTCAGAGGCGCCGAGGTGTAAACACAGTGTTCTTTCCCCTGATGGCTATTCTAGAGGGTGGGCTTAGGTTCCCGGTTGACCCTCTGATTCTAAGCACCCTTAGATTTTACGGTCTTTGCCCCGACCAACTCCCTCCCAATTTTTACCGGGTAGTGAGTTGTGTGAGTAGGTTGAACCAGTTGTACGGGTTACAACTAAATCATTATGACATCAATCACATGTATAGTCTGTGTGGCAACATTGAGTCTGACTACTATTTAAAGACTAGGGATGTAAGGGTACGGCTTATTTCGTGCCTGCCAGATTCAAACCGAAATTCTGCTAGAGATTTTGTTCGGGTGAGCGGCAATTGGTTTGCCGAGGAGCTCCCCTGCGCATTTTCGCCGCACGATGTTGGTCGGTGACAAACATTCATTCATTTTGGTCTCTTTTGATTCTGGTCCGGGTATGTAATCACTAACTAACTCTTATTCTCTTTGTGCAGAGAGCAAAAGATTCAAACTGGATCTCAGAGTGGTACACGTTCGGGACCTAAATTTCGTGCTCAGGTCGGAAATTTTTGTGCACTCGGACGGACAACTCCGAGCGTCCCATCTTATTCTCCGTGTACATCCCGTTTACTCAACCTGGCAGGCGTTCGGCCAAGCCTTGTTAGTCGACAGCCCTCTCCTCTCATATATAGA
Organism: Quercus aquifolioides; assembly: GCA_019022515.1. Taxonomy (NCBI): domain Eukaryota; kingdom Viridiplantae; phylum Streptophyta; class Magnoliopsida; order Fagales; family Fagaceae; genus Quercus; species Quercus aquifolioides. The sequence continues at coordinate 16,914,075 of CM032326.1, read as the reverse complement.
CGTCTGGCACGCAAACTTCTTCCCACCAAAGCTAACTGTGGGAGAGGAGCGTGATCTTGGCCCCCGGTTCATTTGTTTGGACGAGCGACAGCCCGTGCGACGAGTCAGCCGAGCGCGTGTCGCAGGAGCGCCAAAAACTGGCGCACGAGCAACTTCAGTCAGAAAATCCCACTCATCCCGAGAACCCTATAGAGTTCGAGGCTCCTGTTCGGGAAGCAGAAGGTGCAGCCGCAGAACCAGCCGACTCCTCTGAAACAAGATCCAATCAAGTCAACGCCATGGTGGCCAGGAGGAAAATGACGATCGACCGCTTTGTCCCGAGTGCCCAGCCTGCCGTGCAGCAGCAACAAACCCCTGGCCAAGATGCTTCGCCTCCCGCTGTCCCCACAACCCAAGTTCGAAAAAGGCCGCGCACCACTGATCAGACTCAGACGAGCTCGGGCAACGTGCCCCTCCGACCCTCGGCAGGTATTGTTATCCGGGAGCCGGTAGCACAAACCAGGGTAGACCTGGCGTCTACTTCCTGGGCTCCGGCGGCGTGGCGACCCTCCTTCCAACTTGACGGCAAGCCTCTTCCATCGACGGCCAGTGCCCGAGTATAGGAAAAAGGTTATGCCGGCCGTGTGGCGCAGAGTCTGGCGCGCGGCATTCTCTTGCCCGAGGATTTGCACGCCTTTACTGAAGGGACGGATGAGTCTTTGGGGAGGTGTTTGCAGTGACACACCATAGCGGTAACTGTTTCATTTTTCTTTACCATTCTCGGTTTCCCATTTGCTCATGTACGTGTACTTTTTGTTTTACCTTACAAAGTGAATATTGTGTGGTCAGGCTGCGCAAATGTCGTACGTTGTGGACGGGAGGATGAAGGATCTAGCCGAGGACGCTGAGAGGGAGAAGGCTTTGAAGGACGTCGCCGAGGCCACGGCGAAGGAGAAGTCGAAAATTGCCGATGAGGCAGAGAATAAAATTGCTACAGTCGTGAAGGCCCAGGCTCTTGCCGAAAGGAAGTCTGAGGAGTTGGAACTGCAACTGGGAGGCACTGAGCTTAAATTGGCGGAGGCTCAGAGCTTAAATACCATGTTGGAAGGACAATTGGCCGATTCGAAGGCGGCGCTGGAGGCTTGTGAAAACAAGTGGTATAACGAGGGGTTCGCAGATGCTGAGAATTCGGTGGAGCCGGTCATTCGCCAGGCCCACAAGCTCGGATACGAGGAGGGTTGGTTCGCCGCTCTTCAAGCCTTGGGGATTCCCGAAGATTCTCCGTTGAGGGATTGCGAGAAAATCCCTTTCCTAAGTATCCCACACACCGAGAAGCCTGCACCCCTTGTCATCGATGAAGAAGAGACCTCCAGCATGAGGGATTTGGTGAATGCTATTAATTCTCACGCGGTGCCGACCGAAATGGAGGAGACCAGCCACCCCCATGTTGGGGATCAAACCGAGGAGGACATCTAGTTGCCAACTTCCTTCGCCGATCAGCGGCCTCTAGAGGATGCATCCTCCGCTCATGCCGCGGATATCTAAAGCTGAAAGCCGATCCTGCTTTGTTTTTCCTTTTTTTTTTTTAGAATATAGACGAACTGAATTGCCTATGTCGCCGAGCTGTGGTGACGGAACAATTTATTTGCGTTGTATTTTCTATATTTTAAGTTGCCAAGTTTTGGCAACCAAATGTTAGTTTGAATTTTATGTCTTACCATGAATGCCTTATTGTGATGTGTTTTTGCTTTGACCGAGTAATGAATCATCGTTGGTCGCCTCTTTATTGTGATGTGTCTTACTATGGCTAAGGTTTCGACCTGCTCGGTGATAGGGATCTAACCGAGGGCCAGGCTTTTGTCCTTAGAATAGAAAGGCTAAGGTTTTCACCTGCTCGATGATAAGAATCGAACCGAGGGCCAGGCTTCTGTCCTTAGAATAGAAAGGCTAAGGTTTTCACCTGCTCGGTGATAAGGATCGAACCGAGGGACAGGCCTCTGTCCTTAGAATAGAAAGATTAAGGTTTCCACCTGCTCAGTGATAGGGATCAAACCGAGGGCCAGACTTCTGTCCTTAGAATAGTAAGATTAAGGTTTCCACCTGCTTGGTGATAGGGATCGAACCGAGGGCCAGGCTTCTATCCTTAGAATGAAAGGGCTGAGGTTTCAACCTGCTCGGTGATGGGGATCGAACCGAGGGCCAGGCTTCTGTCCTCAGAATAGAAAGATTAAGGTTTCCACCTACTCGGTGATAAGGATCGAACCGAGGGCCAGACTTCTGTCCTTAGAATAGAAAGATTAAGGTTTCCACCTGCTCGGTGATAGGGATCGAACCGAGGGCCAGGCTTCTGTCCTTAGAATGAAAGAGCTAAGGTTTCAACCTGCTCAGTGATGGGGATCGAAGCAAGGGCCAGACTTCTGTCCTTAGAATAGAAAGGCTAAGGTTTTCACCTGCTCGGTGATAAGGATCGAACCGAGGGCCAGGCTTCTGTCCTTAGAATAGAAAGGCTAAGGTTTTCACCTGCTTGGTGATAAGGATCGAACCGAGGGACAGGCCTCTGTCCTTAGAATAGAAAGATTAAGGTTTCCACCTGCTCGGTGATAGGGATCGAACCGAGGGCCAAGCTTCTGTCCTTAGAATAGAAAGATTAAGGTTTCCACCTGCTCGGTGATAGGGATCGAACTGAGGGTCAGGCTTCTGTCCTTAGAATGAAAGGGCTGAGGTTTCAACTTGCTCGGTGATGGGGATCGAACCGAGGGCCAGGCTTCTGTCCTCAGAATGAAACGGCTAAGGTTTTTACCTGCTCGGTGATAGGGATCGAACCGAGGGCCAAGCTTCTGTCCTTACAATAGAAAGATTAAGGTTTCCACCTGCTCGGTGATAGGGTCGAACCGAGGGCCAAGCTTTTGTCCTTAGAATGAAAGGGCTAAGGTTTCAACCTGCTCGGTGATAGGGATTGAACCGAGGGCCAGGCTTCTGTCCTCAGAATGAAACGGCTAAGGTTTTCACTTGCTCAGTGATAGGGATCGAACCGAGGGCCAGGCTTCTGTCCTTAGAATGAAAGGGCTGAGGTTTCAACCTGCTCAGTGATGGGGATCGAAGCAAGGGCCAGGCTTCTGTCCTTAGAATAGAAAGGCTAAGGTTTTCACCTGCTCGGTGATAAGGATCGAACCGAGGGCCAGGCTTCTGTCCTTAGAATAGAAAGGCTAAGGTTTTCACCTACTCGGTGATAAGGATCGAACCGAGGGATAGGCCTCTATCCTTAGAATAGAAAGATTAAGGTTTCCACCTGCTCGGTGATAGGGATCGAACCGAGGGCCAAGCTTCTGTCCTTAGAATAGAAAGATTAAGGTTTCCACCTGCTCGGTGATAGGGATCGAACTGAGGGCCAGGATTCTGTCCTTAGAATGAAAGGGCTGAGGTTTCAACCTGCTCGGTGATGGGGATCGAACCGAGGGCCAGGCTTCTGTCCTCAGAATGAAACGGCTAAGGTTTTTACCTGCTCGGTGATAGGGATCGAACCGAGGGCTAGGCTTCTGTCCTTACAATAGAAAGATTAAGGTTTCCACCTGCTCGGTGATAGGGTCGAACCGAGGGCCAGGCTTCTGTCCTTAGAATGAAAGGGCTGAGGTTTCAACCTGCTCGGTGATAGGGATTGAACCGAGGGCCAGGCTTCTGTCCTCAGAATGAAACGGCTAAGGTTTTCACTTGCTCGGTGATAGGGATCGAACCGAGGGCTAGGCTTCTATCCTTAGAATGAAAGGGCTGAGGTTTCAACCTGCTCGGTGATAGGGTCAAACCGAGGGCCAAGCTTCTATCCTCAGAATGAAACGGCTAAGGTTTTCACTTGCTCGGTGATAGGGATCGAACCGAGGGCCAGGCTTCTGTCCTTAAAATGAAATGGCTAAGGTAGAATGGTGCGAATATGCGTGAGAAACATCATTGCTATCATTAACTAAACATATACAAGAGGTTGCACTTAACTTTATGTTCGGCGTATTGCCAATCAGTGATAGTATTTCTTCAGATTATGGACATTCCATGGTCGAGGAAGCTGTCTCTCGTCCAGGTCTTCCAAAAAGTAAGCCCCGGTACCGGCCATCGCAGTGACTCTGTAGGGTCCCTCCCACGTCTGTGCCAACTTCCTGGCATTAGTATCCCGCATGTTGCCCACGGCTCTTCTTAGAACCAGATCTTCGGCGACAAATTCCCTCCTCCTTACGCCTCGGTTGTATCTCCGGGCGAGCTTCTGCTGATATTCCGCAAGCCGTATAGTCACCCTTTCGCGGCACTCTTCCACCTTGTCCAAACATCCCACCATCATCTTGTCGTTTTGGGCGGGATCAAACCCTGCTACCCGCGCATTGCAGAGATTCACCTCAGTGGGTATCACGGCTTCCGCCCCGTATGTGAGAGAGAACGGGGTCTCCCCGGTGGACCTTTTGGGAGTCGTGCGGTATGCCCACAAGACATTGGGCAGCTCCTCGGCTCAGTTTCCTTTCGCACCCTGCAGCCTTTTCTTCAGCCCATTCACAATCACTTTATTTACGGCCTTGGCTTGACCATTGCTCTGAGGATATGCTGGAGTTGAGTACCTGTTTTTGATACCGAGACCACCACAGAATTCTCGGAATGCCCGGCTGTCGAATTGTAGACCATTGTCCGATATAAGTGAGTTCGGCACCCCAAACCTTGTGATTATATTCTTCCACACGAATTTCTTTACGTCCACATCTCGTATATTGGCCAGAGCTTCCGCCTCCGTCCATTTGGTAAAATAGTCTACAGCCACCAGGACGAACTTTCGACCACCCGTCGCCCGAGGGAATGGACCGATGATGTCCAGCCCCCACTGTGCAAAAGGCCAGGGACTGCTGATCAGGTTCAGATGGCCCGCGGGCAAATGGATTAGAATGGCATGCTTCTGGCACTGTTCGCACTTCAGCACATACTCGGCCGCGTCCTTCTGCATTTGAGGCCACCAGAACCCTTGAGTCATTTCCCGGTGTGCCAACGAACGTCCCTCCACATGACCGCCGCACACTCCACCTTCTCTGGGCGCAAGCACAAAAGGTATGGCCCTCCAAAGGACCTTCGGTACAACTCCGGTCTTCCGACAGCCAATACCGGGGAGCCATTCTCCGTATTCTGCTGCCCTCCCTTTCGTCGCTTGGTAGTCGGTCCTCTGCTAGAAAATTGATGACGGGGTCGATCCAGCACGGTGCAGGGGTTGTGACAGCTGCAACGTCGATCCTTACAGTTCCCGAATCACTCAGTACCCTGATGCTCGGCTCTGAAACAAGCTCGACTCTGATTAGCTGCGGTATCTCTTCGGCTACTGAGGATGCCAACATGGCGAGGGAGTCCACGTGTCTGTTCTGCATTCGGGCCACTTGGAAAACCTTCACTGTGCCGAACCCGGCCATAACATGCTTCGCCTGTTCGAGGTACGCTTTCATCCGGAGATCTTGGGCTTCAAAACTGCCCCGCACCTGATTAACCACCAAACGCGAATCTGAATACACCTCAACTTCCCGAGCCCTTAAGCTTGAAGCTGTCCTTAGTCCTTGTTAGGTCACAATCTGAATGACCCCTTGTGATAAATCCTAATTAATTAATTAATTAGCCAAGTTGTTAATTAATCAATTAAGCATGCAATTGCGTGGAAGCACAAACAAATCACCAAATACTAAATATGCAGCGGAAAATAAATAACACGGTGATTTGTTTACGAATGGGGAAAACCCTAACGGCAAAAACCCCACCGGGTGATTTTCAGGTCACCACTCCCGAAACTCCACTATTATCAAATCAAGCGGTTACAAGAAAGGAATCCCAAGTACCTTACCAACCTACAGTTGAACCCTTACCCCAATACCCAATTGGACTTGATCTGTAGTGACAATTTCCACCTTTGATGCACGGCTCCCAAGTACGTGACTAACCAATGCGCGGATCCCAGTACGCGACTTCAGAACACCAACTTGAGGAAGAATGGTTGGCTGCAAAGTTCTTCAGTTCATCCACGTGATGAATAGCAGGAAGATGCTTGGTTACAAAACCCTATGGTGCAAAGACACAGCAACTTCTTGATGAAGGATGAACTAGGTCAAGAACTTCGTCTGTTGAGCACAATTTGCATAAACAGAGATTGCTCAATGATAATACAACTTGTGTCACCCAAAACGGCTCTTAAAATAATCCTTTTATATGTTTAGGGTTAGAAGAAAAGAAGTCCCAAAAACATATTCACGGATCCCAAGAAAATCAGATTTGGAATTCTGACTTTTTAAATCTCGACAGATAGCAGGTGTCGAGGTAGCTATCGAGAGGTGTCGAGCTTTAAAAATTCTGCACTTCAACTTGCTTTCTTTTGGACAGACTTGATGACTTCAACACTTGAGCTTGAAACATTGTTCCTTGAAGTATCAAAAACACCTAGATCTACCCAATTACAAGCAGAGTGCGTTTTGTCAAAGGATTAGCCAATTTACATAAATAAGTAAGACATATGTTCTTAGCATGTGAAACACATATGTCCTAACAATCTCCCCATTTGGCAATCCGTGACAAAACCACAACAAACAAATGAGCATATGAGAGAAGTCATAAATCACTCAACTCATATTCACTTGTTGAATACAATAAAATCTATCCTAACACAAACTCTTGAAAAACTTTGCAAGAAGAGAGCTTATGATAAGTAGACTTTGACAACCTGTATTTCTGAAACACTTTAAACAAAACTCATCAAGGCATCTTGTGTGAAACAGAAATAAATAGATTGCATACAATAAAAGAACATGTGTATAAAGATAGAAAAGAAACAACACATGAAGAGAGAGGTGAAAGAAACATACATCCACATATATAAGAGAATAAGTACCATGTATGTAAAACTGGTCACAAGACCTCATATACAAGAACAATGTATCTAAAAAGATAAGAAAAGAAAAGATACATCAAACCTCACTACATCCCTCAAAAGTATCAACACTCCCCCTATCAAAAATGTCCTATACTAACTCTCCCCCTAAGATGACTACTCTCATAACCCAAAACTACTCCCCCTTTTTGTCACGAGTGACAAAGGGTAGAGTGTCATGTAGACATCTCATCGGCAGAGCTAGCATCTCCATCATCATCATCATCCTCATCATCATCCTCATCCTCAGAATCTGAAGCTACTGGAGTAGGTGGTGAAGGAGTAGCCTCTGGAGCAAAACCACCCATGGTCGCCTGCCGTCGTGCAATACGACCCACACGAACATTCACTTGATACAACTCAGCAGAGAGTGTATCAAGACGAGTGTCCATGCGCTGCAGCTGCGCCATGATATCACCAAGGGATACATCGCTCGAAGAGGAAGAAGGAGCAGATGTAGATGGAGCAGATCTGGATGGTGCTGAACGGGAGGGAGGAGTGGCACCAGGCTGTCTCGACCTAAACTGTGCCTCACTACGTTTTACGGTAGCGGCATCTATGGCAGATATGTGTGTGAAGTGGTCGGACACAGGAAAGGGAACGGAAAAATGGCATAGAATCCGCGTGATAGCAGAAGGAAAGATGAGTTTATCACGGGACGCCGAATCAAGATAAACATCTATGATAAACCGGATGAAGTGAGAAGGGAAGTCTATAGTCAAATGCTCAAGAAGAGAGAGCAAAAATCGAGCACGAGGCTCTGTGATAGAGTTATAGTGAGACAGAGGATGGAGAACAAAAGTCATCACCATGTTCATGAATCTAGGACCTTTAGCAAAAGGCCTACATGATGTGAACTGATGCTTACCCCAATCAGCAGGACGCTGACAGAAGGCAGAGATGAGCTCTTCTTTGGACACAGTCCTCAGACGCTCACAAGAGGGGTAATCTGGAAACTCTATCCTAGGTACCCTAAGCACATCCGCAACAAGTTGCGGTGTGACAGGAATGCGCATACCTCGAACGCGAGTGGAAAAATGAGGTACTGAAAGATCAATCCCGTGGATATTGGAGTAGAACTCCTGTATTAACACGAGAGGGCAAGTGACCGGGATGTCACACAGTGACCCCCATCCCCTACTGTGAATGACAGAAGGAAGGTCAGTATCGGCGAAGTCCGCCAGAATGACTTGGCGTTCCGAATGAACACCTCGTCTAGAAAAGTTCTCAGTAAATGCCTTTGAGGCATCTCCATCACGGAACCGAATGTTAAAAGGAGCAGAATCAGAAGATGAAGATGCTCTAGAACGCAGAGGGTTCCGAGCAGGAGTAGATTTACGTTTGGGTGCCATAGACACTACTAACGTAAACAAATGAGAAAGAGATAGAGAGAGAGACAAACAGAAAAGTCCCAAATCAGTTCAAATATGACAGATATATGAACAAAGAGTACGTATGCATGGGAATGCATGAACATGTGACATGCAAAACAGAAATATCATCATGGGCTCAGCCCAATCCATTCCTAACAGCATATAAACAAAGTACTCACATCTAAATGTATGAAAATATCATTATAATGCACATGAAATGCAATGTATGACATTTTGAAATCATTTAAGTCCAAACCCAACCCAAAATTTCAATAAAAACTCAGCAATTTTGAAAAACCCCAAATTTTTATGAAAAATCCCAAAACTAGGTTTTCAAAACATGAAATGCATGAAAATGGAAGAGAAAAGAGATCTTACCAAGTGATTTGAGCAAGAAATGAGCAAGATCCAAGAGGGTTGGAGGATTTGAGTGAAAGGGAGATGAACAGCCACGGAGAGATCGAGAGAGATCGAGTGAAATGAAAAAAAAAAATCGCGATCTGCACTTAAATAGGCACCTCAGTAATTCTCGACAGCTGAGGTGTCGAGAGGTATCGAGATATCTGTCGAGAAAGGTATCGAGGAATAAGCCTTCGACAGATGCAGGTATCGAGAGGTATCGAGATGCAAGGAGAATTTCAGATACGCGAAGCTCGATCGATCCAACAGGTGTCGAGAATCTATCGAGAGGACAGAGACTTTCTCGATCGATCCACCAAGTGTCGAGGGAAGTGTCGAGATTGCGATAAGAAAAGCTTGAGAATCTCGACAGATGACCAGGTATCGAGAAGGTGTCGAGGAAGGTGTCGAGACACAGAAAAAGAGCAGTTTTTCGAGAAGGGAAAAACACAGACATGAATGCAATCCAACACACATCTCTATCAAGGATCCACTCAACATATAAACCTCTCAAAACATCTCTCAACAAGAAATTAAGCACAAAGATCATGCAAAACACACACACACACTAAACAAGTCTAACCAATTTTATATTTCAAAAACAAGTTATGACAGTTTAGTGAGCATACATTAGCATATGTAAACACTTGTGATGGCCAGATCACATTGTACCTGCACATGTATCAAGAGTAGCAAAGAATGTTGCGTGTTGTGTGTGAAAAACATCGCAAGATTGCATATGTGTATAGATGTTATGACGATCTGAGATATGAGTAAATAACTTTTAACTCACACACAATCATAACTGTTTGATGGGGACTATCACCTTCAAGGTACATCCTATAACTCCCACATCTCCTAGAAAACACGCTTGCAATCATATTTAAAGCATCTTTAATCTTTTTGCTTTATATTTTCTTTGCATATTTTTCTTTTATTTTAGCATATCATGCATGGGCATAAAAAGAGAGAAAAGAAATACCCAAGATGTTAAGCATTTGACATCGCAATTTTGCTATGCCGAAGCATACGAATGTCTTAGACACTGCACTTTTGCTATGCCGAAGCATACAGGTGTCATACTATGATTGGCGGGTAACAGTGGTGAGATGGTTATTTATGCCTTTCTCTTAGGATTTTCTAGTCCTACCCGTCAAAAAGAGTGATATGAGTGTTAAGTTTTAAGAGATAACCTAATCTTACTCATCACAAACAAGAGCCACAAAGCTCACTTGCTTAGTTGTGCATAGAGATGCTCATCTAAGCTACAAGAGATACAAAGTTTAGAAACTTTGTTTCAATGGCCATCCAAGGTACATAAATACCAAAGTACACAAAACACACACTGTTTTTGTATTCTTCAATTTTTTTTTTCTTTTTATTTTGAAAACAAAATAAAATAAAAACTAAATAACCAAACAAAAACAGATAAACAACATGAATGCATGAAAGAAAGATGGATGCATATGCATGAAAACATGATAGAAATATGCAGATGCATGAAAGCATGATTCCAAAAGCAGATATGAAATCAAGCAAAGAAAGTCCTACTTTAGATAGAAAGAATTAAAGTAGAGGACAAACAGAAAAGACAATTAAGTCTTAGGCTCCTTTCTCACCCACACAGCACGAGTCTTTGGCCGTGAAGATGAAAAGGCACGTGTCCTAGTATGTCTACTAAAGGACATAGAAGAATTAAGATTCTCCTGAAATTGAGTTAAAAAGCTCAAAGCTTTTAATAACTCTCCAAACAAAGGTGTAGGTCCTTGAGAGGAAACCTGTGACCGTTTGGACAATTGCTTATGAGGATACAACTTAAAGCAATTAGGACGAATATGTCCAGCAACACCACAATGGTGACAAACATGAGCAGTTTTAGAACTACTCGGTTTCCTAGAAGGAGGTCCAACCTTAGAGGTTGACAACTTAGGACAATTTGGCCTAATATGACCAACAATATGACAATGATGACAAGTAGGGACAAATTCAGAACTTTTATTCTTCCTAGGAGGAGTTTTAGACATAGGTTTAGAAACTTCAGCGTTAACATCAGAATTTTTACCATTGTCTATCCTAGCAATATTAGCCTTCAACTCTTCATTATTCCTTTTAAATGGGGGAACATAAAAATCTTTTTCTTTTGAGTTAGGCTCAACAACAAGTTTGGCACTAGTTAATTTTTCAACTTCAGTTTTAAATTCAACTAGTTGCTCTTCCAAACTCTTAATTTTGTCCACCTGAGATGAAATTTGTTTCTTAAAATTTTCATTCAAATTATTGGCTTCATCCAATTTTGCAATCAAATCATCTTTTTCAAGTTTGACCTTTTTAAATTTAGCTTTTAATTTTGTAGAACATTCAAGAGATTTCATACAAAAATTATAAAGCTTGCAATAGGCATCTTGAATATCATCAGAATCATTCAACATAAGATCATGCATATCAAAACAATCAAGAGTTTCCATGACAACAGGGGTCAATGGATCACACAGCAAAGATTAAACCCTAATCAGAGTGTGCCTGCTCTGATACCACTTGTTAGGTCACAATCTGAATGACCCCTTGTGATAAATCCTAATTAATTAATTAATTAGCCAAGTTGTTAATTAATCAATTAAGCATGCAATTGCGTGGAAGCACAAACAAATCACCAAATACTAAATATGCAGCGGAAAATAAATAACACGGTGATTTGTTTACGAATGGGGAAAACCCTAACGGCAAAAACCCCACCGGGTGATTTTCAGGTCACCACTCCCGAAACTCCACTATTATCAAATCAAGCGGTTACAAGAAATGAATCCCAAGTACCTTACCAACCTACAGTTGAACCCTTACCCCAATACCCAATTGGACTTGATCTGTAGTGACAATTTCCACCTTTGATGCACGGCTCCCAAGTACGTGACTAACCAATGCGCGGATCCCAGTACGCGACTTCAGAACACCAACTTGAGGAAGAATGGTTGGCTGCAAAGTTCTTCAGTTCATCCACGTGATGAATAGCAGGAAGATGCTTGGTTACAAAACCCTATGGTGCAAAGACACAGCAACTTCTTGATGAAGGATGAACTAGGTCAAGAACTTCGTCTGTTGAGCACAATTTGCATAAACAGAGATTGCTCAATGATAATACAACTTGTGTCACCCAAAACGGCTCTTAAAATAATCCTTTTATATGTTTAGGGTTAGAAGAAAAGAAGTCCCAAAAACATATTCACGGATCCCAAGAAAATCAGATTTGGAATTCTGACTTTTTAAATCTCGACAGATAGCAGGTGTCGAGGTAGCTATCGAGAGGTGTCGAGCTTTAAAAATTCTGCACTTCAACTTGCTTTCTTTTGGACAGACTTGATGACTTCAACACTTGAGCTTGAAACATTGTTCCTTGAAGTATCAAAAACACCTAGATCTACCCAATTACAAGCAGAGTGCGTTTTGTCAAAGGATTAGCCAATTTACATAAATAAGTAAGACATATGTTCTTAGCATGTGAAACACATATGTCCTAACAGTCCTGCCAGAAAAGCCTCGTACTCTGTCTCGTTGTTGGATGCTTTGAAACCCAACCTGAACGAGTGCTCCAGCCGTAGTCCTTCTGGGGTGATTATGACTACCCCGGCACCGGACCCCGTGGAGCTCGACGCGCCGTCCACGAATACCTTCCACGGGCAAACCTCAAGACGGCAAACCATCTCCTCCTCCCCTTTAGGCGAAAACTCCGCGATGAAATCTGCAAGGACCTGGCCCTTCACCGAGCTTCGGGGTCTGTACCAGATGTCGAAAGATCCAAGTCGAGTTCCCCATTTTGCTATTCGGCCCGTGAAATCTGACCTCTTCAATAGTGACTGCAGGGGATACTCGGTCAGTACATACACTGTATGAGCCTGAAAGTAGTGCGACAACTTCTTGGTGGCATGTATTAGGGCCAACACAAGCTTCTCCAAGGGTAAGTATCTCGTCTCGACGTCAACTAGGGTTTTGCTGATGTAGTACACGGGTTGTTGGATTCCTTTGTCTCTCAGTAGCACTGCGCTCACGGCGTGCTCAGATACTGCCAAATACATGAATAGCTCCTCACCTGGTTCTGGTGCCATAAGCATGGGTGCCCGTGCCAAATAATTCTTCAGGTCCACAAAGGCTTCGTCGCATTCCTCACTCCACCGAAATCCAGTCCATTTCTTCAGCAGTTGGTAGAATGGTCGGCAGCGATCCGCGAACTTTGAGATGAACCGATTAAGGGCGGCTAGCATCCCGGTTAATACTTGCACTTCCTTTAGGTTGCTCGGTGGCTTCAGTCTCTTCACCGCTTCAATTTGGTCGGGGTTGACCTCAATTCCCCGCATAGTGATCAGGTACCCCAGGAACTTTCCGGCCCCCACGCCAAACGCGCACTTCTCCGCGTTAAGGCGCAGCTTGTGCTGTCGGAGAACCTCGAAAACCACCCTAAGGTCCCCCATGTGCAGCGCCTCCTGCTTGCTCTTCACCACCATGTCATCAATGTATACTTTGACTGTACGCCCTATCTTGTCTCGGAACATCCTCATCATCATACGTTGATATGTGGCCCCAGCATTCTTTAGCCCGAAGGGCATCCTCGTGTAGTGATAATTGGCCTCCGGGGAGATGAACGTCGTTTTCTCCTGATCCTCGGGCGCCAGGGTGATTTGGTGATACCCTTGGATAGCATCCATAAAGCTCATCCTCGGGTGCCCATACGTGGTGTCAACCAGTTAATCAATCTTCGACACGGGAAAAGGATCCTTCGGGCAGGCTCGGTTCAGATCTGTGAAATCCATGCAAACCCTCCACGTGCCGTTCTTCTTCTTTACCACCATGGTGTTTGCCAGCCAATCTGAGAAAAAGATTTCCCTAATCACCCGGCATCCTTCAATCTTCGAACTTCCGCTTTCACAGCCTCGACGTGCTCCCAGGCCGATCTCCTCGGTCTTTGCTTCTTAGGAGCGAATGAGGGGTCGACTCCAAGTCTGTGGACGATAAACTCAGGATCTACTCCGGGCACCTCATATGGACTCCATGCAAACACATCTGCATTCTGCACAAGGAGTAGCAACATCTCTACTTTTTCCCGGTCCTTCATGCTCTCTCCTATTTTGAAGTACTTGTCCGTATCCGGCAATACCTTTACCTTGAGCATACTCTCGGCCCGCGCGACCCCTTTCTCCTCTGGCGGGCTCTGTAATTGCTATAAAGGAGTTCCCGACGATGAACATTTGGGTTCGGCCTCATCCTTCTGGTCGGTCTGCTCCTTCTTCCAATTGACCATGGCGATCAAACATTGCCTGGCCACCCGCTGACTTCCTTATATCACCGCGATACCATAATCGGTATGAAACTTGACCTTCATATGCAGAGTGGACGGGACAACCCCCATTGCATGTATCCATGGTCTTCCTAGTATTGCCGTGTATAGGGAGTATGAGGCAACTATGATGAAGCTTACCATTACCTCCTTGCCCCCCATGTTCACGGGCAGAGAGATTTGCCGCTCGGGAACCAACATTTTCCCGTCGAACCCAACCAGGGGAGTGCTATACTTCGAAAGATCCTCATTCCTCAACCCGAGCCCCCTGAAGAGGTCTGGGTACATAACCTCCACCCCGCTTCCCTGATCTATCATTATTCTCTTCACAACGAAGCCGCTTACCCTTGTCGTGACTATCAATGCGTCGTCGTGCGGCTGAATGGTTCCTTCCAAATCACTATCCTCAAAAGCGATCGGCTCTCAGCTTGGTCTGATCTTCTTCGCGGGAGGCGGCACTCTCGTACTTCCCTCCACCAATATTACTGTCAACACCTCCTTCCCCTTTGTCGTTGAAAGGCCCCTCGGGGCGACGTGAATAACATCGATTACCCCAAGAGGGGGCGGAAGGGGATTCCCTCTCGGTGGGGCGCCCTGCCCTACTCCTCGATTCCCGGCATCCGACACGAACTCCTTCAAGTGCCCAGCCTTGGCCAGTTGCCTGAGATGATCCCTCAATACTCGGCACTGCTTGGTCGTATGTCCCCTGTCTTTATGGTAGGTGTAGTACAGGCTCCGGTTCCTCCTAGATGGGTCGCCGGCCATCCGATTTGGCCACCTGAAATACGGTTCATGTTTGATCTTGTCCACAATTTTATGCACGGGCTCTTTGAACGTCACGTTCACCTCCCCTACTCGTGCTTCTGGTTCTTGAACCCTCAAATTCATTCGTGCCCTCGGTTGAAAACCGCTCTGCCGAGACGATCCGTCATCTGCACCTTGCCTTTGCTCTGTATTCTGTCATCTTCCAGCCGCTTGTATTCTTCAATGCGCCTCATTAACTGCCGCATATCCTCGGGAGGTTTCTTAGTTAACGATTCCCTCAGCCCTGAATCCTCGGGCAATCCCATTCTAAAGGTGCTTACGGCGATCTTCTCGTTCCCTCCGCCGATCTCGTTGTAGAGCTCCCAGTATCGGCTAGCATAGTCACGAAGGGTTTCCCCCGCCCTCATTTTCATAGACAGCAGTGCGTCCACCGATTACAGCTCCCGGCTGCATGTTACGAATCGGGTCCCGAACTCCTGTATCAGCTCGGCGAAACTGTGGATGGAGCCCTTGTGCAACCCGTTGAACCACCTTAAAGCTGTGGGACCGAGGCTGGAAGGAAAAACTTTGCACATCAGAGCGTCATTGCGGGTGTGTAAAGACATCATTTGGATATAGTGGCTGACGTGCTCCACCGGGTCCGTTTTCCCACCATATGAACTGAAAGGTGGGCGCGTAAATCTGTCTGGCATTGGCGCCCGTTCAATGTCATATGAGAACGAGGACCAAGCTGCCCTGCGCAGTGCACGACTCATCGCATCCATGGCCGCATTCTTTGGCCGTCTTTCCTCTGGGGACCCCGACTCTCGATTTTCATACTCCCGCGAACGAGAACGATTTCGTCGTCGGCGAGATTCCATTGAATGTGAACGGTCTCGGCACCGACGGTACTCCCTCGAGTGTGAACAGTCTCGGCACCGACGGGACTCCCTCGAGTGTGAATGCTCTCGGTGGTGGTGGGATCCTGATTGATTCGACCCCACTCCGCATCGTTCTTCCCCGGCGTCGGGCCCTCTCCCTTGGTTGCCTTGGTCCATTCTGCGACGCTCGTTTCTTGCTTCCAACTCCAGGTCTTGTACTAACCTGCGCAGCCATTCAAGCTCCTCGTCCCTGTCATCAAGTTGCCTGTGCCGGGAAGAATGGGATACTGTTCTCCCCGTTTGATACGACCCTTCTCCCAGGCCGGACCGCTCTTCCAGTTGCTAGTAAGCCGGATCCTCGCGTCTCTTCTGCCTCTGTTCCCGCCAGGTGGAGCCCCGGGAAGACCCCGCCGAACCACTCTCGGCGTTACCTCCAGACATCTTCCTGCACACAAGTCTCGGCGGAACCACTGCTTAGTAGGATTTTCCCACAGACGGCGCCAATTGTGCGCGCCCGGAAGTGAGGCCTGTTGGGCTGGGCCTCTCTTGGGCTCATAATTTACTTGTATGATGGGTTTGAGTTTCCTACAATGGGTCGTCCTTTACACTGAGACTCAATGAGACCCATTTTTTTCCTCTCAAGGGCCCTAATTGCCTTGTTCTCGCTCTGCTCACTATCTCTTTTCCCTATTTTCCAGTGAATTTTCCAACCCTTGTCTTCCCCAAATTTCTCATATTTATAGTCAAAAAACAATGGAGAGGTCATGATTAATTTCCAGTTAGTGCAACAAGCGGTCCAGTATTATCAATCATAGGTGGGTGGTTAGGTGGGAGTGGGAAGCAGTGAAAATGGCTTTGGAACTTGGTTCCCACCTCCGCGTCTGTTCTCGGCAGTGTGCCTATCGAGGCACTGCCGGGTATGTAAAGGACGGTGTGTTCTTAACGTCTCCTCTTCATCAATGCTCGGGAAAAACTTGTGCCCGCAACACGTGTGGCTCTGGGATGGGCCGCAAGGTAGAGAGAGGTTGGTTTCATGGGCCATACGCCCAGGCCAAGGTCCAAGGCCCAAATGGGCCCTGGTGCGGGGACCGTACAGATGTATTGCAGTTTTAAATGGTAAATTACATTCTTCTTTTTTTAAAAGTAAATGTGTCTCAATCTCAAACCTTTTTATTGTTGGGTACATGAGTCAACAATGTGCATGATGCTATACTTGTCTTTTATGAAATTGTCCACGGGCTCTACAATGGAGCAACATGTGCGAACCTTCTTCAATTGCTACTTGTATGCTTTATAATCTTTGTACGCCATTTTGGTTTTTTTTCTTTTAAATCTGCCGGCAACCTGTGGAGGTGGTGGAGGAGAAAGAGAGAGATAAACATAAAGAGAGAAACTTAAATGAGGTTTAGAAGGTAATAAATTAGGGTAATTAATTAGATTCTAATCAGAATATTTGTAATAATTATAGTTTTTTTTTTTAACCGTTGCATCTACTTAAATCCAATGGTTTAAAAAATGTACCAAGTATAACTTGAACCCATCTCATATATATATATATATATATATATATAAATCGGTCAACAAAAGCTTCTGTACGTTGAGAACAAAAAAAAGATTATAATCTTTGAAATTAATGCCCCATAGATTACATTGCTGAACAAGAAAAGAAAGGGTCATAATGCCAAGGATTTAATGGCCTTTTATTACAATACTTTTTCAAAAGTTTTCTTTCTGAATATATGTTACAAAAAATTGCTAACGGTTTGACCACTGTCAATTAAACCAAATAGTAAACATTTGTGTACATATGGTAACATAAAATAATTCAGTAATAACTGTACATTTAAGTGCTGAAATTCTTCCATATATGACATTATTTATGTCATATTGAAATAAGATAATAAAACCAAATATGCTGGTAATTATAGTATTAATATTATGTTAATGTTCATAAATTTCTTGATTAAAATCATTGACAAAAGCTATTCAAATTTTGAATTATATTTGAATTTCAAAATTTAGCAATCAACGTATCTGACATTAAGGGATAATTGATATACATAAATGAGTATTAAAATAAATATAATATTTTTTATAAAAATATCCAACAGTATCAAAACGTACATAACTACATACATATTTAGTTATTTACACTCTTTTTCTTTTTTTTTATTCGAGTGCATGTTTACTTTGATTCTTAATATATGTATATATATTTAAGAATATCTTTCAGTTAAAAAGTGGGGAAAAAAAAAAAAAAAAAAAACAAAAAACAAAACAAAACAAAAAACAAAAAAACACCCCTATATACTTTGATTGTTGCCTACAAAACGTACACGCAACTGAGGACAAGATTGACTCTAATAATGTGCTAGTGACTAGAGTGTTCCGCAAATTCAAAAAAGTACTACTACTAAAAAATCATCATTTACAGGATTAAAAGTAGAATTAATCACACAACTCAAAAAGTATGTGGAGACAAATGGACTCCAATATGCTAATTTTTCACTTATTCAAATGAAAACTAGAAGTGTCATATACTACATCATCATCAACATCATATGTGGTTGGAGTTAGGACACCAACTAAGGCACTATTTGCCAATAATACCATACTTATCTGTTTTATATTATTAGAATAGAACAATGGTTCTATCAAATCACAATATAGATTTCAATAGTCTAGTTTTTTTTTTTTTTAATTCATGAATAAGGATAATTATATAGATAGAGAATTAAGAAAGTGAAGAAAAAAACCTTAGAAAAACGAGAAGAAATAGAAATGGATCCATCCTGTTAACAATATAAAGAGAGACAGAATGACTGAATAGTCAGTATAATATTGTGTGTGTAACAATGTACAAAAGAGAGCCTTTATATAGGCTAGGTATGTGTGCAGTACAAGTAATAGAAGTATAGTACAAGTAATATACTAGGCTAAGCCCAATGGGCTAATCTATACACTATCATCCCCCCTCAAACTCGAGGTGGCAAGGAGGAAGCCAACTGGAGTTTGGATATAAGATCTCGAAGACGACCAGGTGGGTGAGACTTGGTGAAGATATCAGCAGGCTGGTCAGCAGATGAGATGGAGAATAACTTGAGATTGCCTTTCTTGAGATGCTGGCGAGTAATGTGGCAGTCGATCTCAATGTGCTTGGTGCGTTCGTGGAAGACATCATTATGAGCAATGTAGATAGCACTACGATTGTCACAATAAAGAGGAGTAGCAGTGGGCTGTGGAGCATCCATGTCAGCCAAGAGCCAGCGAAGCCAGACAAGCTCGCAGGTGGTGTCGGCAAGGGCACGATACTCAGCCTCAGTACTGGAACGGGAAACAACATCCTGCTTTTTGCTACGCCATGAGACAAGAGAAGTACCCAACAGGAAACAGAAACCTGTGATAGAGCATCGATCAGTCGGATCACCGGCCCAGTCCGCATCTGAATAAGCATGAAGCTCAAGAGAAGACCGAGAGGAGTAGTGTAGACCATGATAAAGTGTACCCTTGACATATCGGAGAATCCGAAGAACAGCAGCATAGTGGACAGAACGAGGGGCATCCATGAATTTACTAACCATACCCACGGCATGTGAAATATTTGGACGAGTAACAGTGAGATAGATCAGACTACCAACCAACTGACGATAGCGAGTAGCATCAGATATAGGTTCACCATCCAAGGGTGTGAGCTTGGCATTGTATTCCAAAGGAGTGGAAACAGTCTTGTTGTCAGTGATACCGGCTTTGGAGAGAAGATCAGAAGCATATTTAGCTTGGGAAAGATAGTATCCATCAGAGGATGAGGTAACCTCAAGCCCAAGAAAATAGCTGAGAGTGCCCAAATCTTTCATCTCAAAATGCTGACTAAGGAAGTGCTGGAGAGAGCGGATACCTGCAGAATCATCTCCAGTAATAATCATATCATCAACATAGAGAAGAATAAGAGTGATACCAGCAGAGGATCTTCGGACGAAGAGAGCAGTGTCATGAGGACTCGAAGTGAAACCCTGCTGAGCAACAACTGAGCTGAACTTTTCAAACCAAGCTCGAGGAGCCTGCTTAAGGCCATAAAGAGCACGACGAAGGCGACAAACTTGACCGCCTGAATGTGGATAGCCAGGGGGTGGTTGCATGTACACTTCTTCTTGAAGGTCACCATTGAGGAAAGCATTCTTCACATCCATTTGATAAAGAGGCCAACGGCGAACAGCAGCCACAACAATGAGACATCTGACAGATGTAAGGCGAGCAACAGGAGCAAATGTTTCCTCATAGTCAATGCCATACTCTTGGGTAAAGCCCTTGGCAACTAGGCGAGCCTTGTATCGTTCAACAGATCCATCAGCCTTGGTCTTGATCTTGTAAACCCATCTACAACCTACTACAGACTGACCAGGAGGCAAATCAACCATATCCCAAGTGTGATTTTTATGAAGGGCATCTAGTTCATCATTCATAGTTTGTTGCCAAAGAGGGTCAGTATGGGCCTCACGATAGGTGTGAGGTTCATAGAGGGTGGCAAGGGCAAAAGAGCAATGATAATCAGAGAGATAAGGGGGAGGAATGCTTACCCGAGTGGAACGACGAAGTTCAGGACCATCAGGAGACTCAGGAGAGGGTGGTGCCACAGGATCCAAGACAGGCAGGTCATATGCCGGGGACAGAACCGGAGATGAGTCGTCTGGAGAGGCAGCCGATGTTGAAGAATCCTCCACAAGTTCAGGATAGAGAGAGAGGAAAAGATCAGTAAAAATGGGAGACTCAGAGGAAGAGGATGTAGGAAACTGCTGAAGACTCGTAAAAGGACGATGTTCCCAAAACTCAACATGACGGGAGACACGAAGACGATGAGAAATGGGATCATAGCAGCGAAACCCCTTTTGAGATACACCATAACCAAGGAAACAACAGAGACGAGCACGAGGTTGGAGCTTTGTTCGTTCATGAGGAGGAAGAGAGACAAAGCAAGCACAACCAAAAACCCGAAGAGAGGAGTAGTCAGGGGTTTGACCATAGAGAAGCTCAAATGGTGATTTGTTGTGTGTAGTTGGTGAAGGGATACGATTAATGGTGTATACAGCAGTGAGTGCAGCCTCACCCCAAAAGCGCTCAGGAAGAGAGGCAGAAATGAGAAGGGTGCGGACAACATCAAGAATGTGACGATGTTTTCGTTCGGCACGACCATTTTGTTGAGAGGTGTAAGGACAAGACCGCTGAGTAAGTGTACCATGATTGTCTAAAAAGGATAGGAAAGATTTATCATTATATTCTTGAGCATTATCTGATCGAAAAACTTTGACGGTGCGATTGAACTGTGTTTGAATCATTTTATGAAATGTTTGGTAAATAGACACAAGTTCAGACCTATGATGAAGCAGATAAATCCAAGTATATCGAGAAAAATCATCCACAAATATGACAAAATATCTAGATCCCCCCTCAGTAGGAACAGGTGCAGGACCCCAAATATCAGAATGTATAAGATCAAAGGGTGCAGAAGAAAATGAGTCACTATTATTAAAGGGCAATTTTGTTTGTTTGCCAAAATGACAGGAAGTACAATCAAATTTTTGAAACTGAACTGAACCTAAATGACCTTGAGAAGCTAACAACTGAAGACGAGATAAGGATGGATGACCAAGACGAGCATGCCATAGATCAGGTGAGGAGGTGGTAGTGGTAGCAGCTGCAGAAACAACTTGTGAAGGAATCTTCAAGTCATGAACCTCAAACATGCGACCAACCTTACGGCCTGTCCCAAGCACTTGACCTGTCCGGGGATCCTGCACATCCACACCATGATTAGTAAAGAGAAGATCTACGCCTAATTCACAAAGTTGACCAACAGAAAGCAAATTGAGGGATAACTTTGGGATATGAAAAGTGTCACTAAGGGATAAACAAGGAGAAGAGATTGTTCCTTTATGACTAACAGGCATAGGAGTTCCATCAGCAGTGTAAATGGTGATTGGATGTTCTAAGGGTGCCTTATCAGAAAATTGGGATTCATCAGGAGTCATATGGTTACAACATGCAGTATCAAAAAACCAAGATTGTTTACCTGAGGTGACAGAAAGGGCAGTGGAAGTGCGGGATAAAACCTGTTGAACAACTGCCTCAATATCAGCCGTAGTAAGTGAGGAAGTCAAAGATGGACCTGTAGAAACCGATGGATCTGAAGGACATACAGCAGCTGCCCGAGGAAGAGAAGCTTTATTCTGCTCTTGCACAAATTTCTGCAGTTTGCGACAAACTGAGATGTCATGGCCTTTAGCACGGCAAAACTCACAGCGAGTACCTTTGGAAGACTGAGAGGTGGGACGCCCAGAGTTTATCCGTGGAGGAGCAGTGAATGCAGCAATGGGAGGCTGTGGAGATGGTGTAGCCAATACATGATCAGATGATGACATGTGATAAGTAGGCCGACGGTTTTCCTCAGAGATGAGCTCCTTCACTGCAGCATCAAGAGAAGGAGTAGGAAATCGGCTAAGCAGAGAAGCCCTAGTAGGCTCAAAATCCTCACGCAAACCAATCATGAAGTGCATAAATTTACGGTGATCCCGATATTTGGCAAAGAGCTCAATGTCCTTAGAACACACTAGTGGAGGATCTGCAGCAGAGAGTTGTTCCCACATAGTAGAAGTCTGAGAATAAAAATCAGAAATGGACTGACCTGTCTCTTGTCGCATTTGATAAAGTCTTGATTCAATGTGGAACTCTAAGCTTGAATCATTAGTACAATTATAGCGATCGGCCAAAAACTTCCAAGCAGCCTCAGCAGTCTCAAGACGAGGAAGAAGATTATGAATGGAGGGAATAGAGGTATTAATAAACCAAGACAAGATCTTACTTTGAATACTCTCCTATTCATCTAGGCGATCTTCATAATCATCTGTTGTAACAGTAGTCGTGGAAGACTCTTCAGCGGCTATGACTTTGGACTTAGGGTTTGGTACTGGCTTAGGAATTGAACCAGTCACATATCTCCACAGTTTACGACCCTTGAGAAAAACAGTCATATTCTGAGACCATGCATGATAGCTAGTAGGACCATCCAACATAATGGTGATCGGACGTATGATGTCGCGTTCATTTTGTTGAGCCATAATGAAGAAAATGGCCAAAATATGAGATTTAGAGACCTCAAATGCAGAAACGGAGCCCAAAATCGGAATCTACGCGAAAAACTGAGCAAGACAGGTCCTGCTGAAAAATTTTGACCTTGGTCAAAGTCAACGGTCAACGGTCAACGTGGATGCTGACGTGGATGCTGACGCGAGATGCTGACGTGAGACGATGACGTGGGATGATGACGTCACCCTAGGGCTGACGTGGCAGTCCGTGAACGGAGCAGGGCGCGTGAGGCGCGTGGCTGGCGCGTGAGGCGCGTGGAGGCGCGTGGAAGGGAGAGACGGCGCGTGGCGGCTCGTGCTCGTGAGGCAGAAACTTCTGGCGGCGCGTGGGGGCGCGTGGAGTTCTGTTTCTGGCAGATTTTTGTTGGGTTTTGCTCGGGACTGTCAGATCTGTCAATGTATGCCTTTACTTTGGCGGTTTGATCAACAAATTGACGAAATCCGAGTGTTCTAGGGTTGTGGGCGTGACGGCGGTGACTCGCTTCTGACAGTGACTACCGGATGAAGGCGAGGGCAGCGGAAGAACGCCGGAGATGTCCACAGGAACCAAAAAATCAGAGGAAAGGCTCTGATACCATGTTAACAATATAAAGAGAGACAGAATGACTGAATAGTCAGTATAATATTGTGTGTGTAACAATGTACAAAAGAGAGCCTTTATATAGGCTAGGTATGTGTGCAGTACAAGTAATAGAAGTATAGTACAAGTAATATACTAGGCTAAGCCCAATGGGCTAATCTATACACTAACACATCCCAATTACCAGAAAATAATAAAGAGAATCCTAGCAGATGAGAGAACTTAATACAACTTTGACGTCTAAGAGATAAGAAACAATGAATGGAGGAGATGAGTAAATATTCTACAAAGTATCGATAACTCCTTTGGAATCTCCTTCAAAAAGAACATAAGAATACTTGTGGAAGACAGCTAGTTTGATGGCTTGAAGTGCAGCTTGCATTTCTTCAACAGTTGGATGAGAGGGAGAGAACAGATTTGAGTCAGCAAATAAAATATCTCCAAATTCATTTCTCCCATCAACAACAATAATGGTGGCATGGGCCTAATTGTCACATCAAAATTTATTTTAATCCAACTGAATTGGAGAGGAAACTATTTCAATGTCACGCTTACTAGGTGAGATGTCCAAAGTCTCCAAGCTGTCATATGTTCTAAATAAGCCTTGTAATTTGCAAATATTGTTTTTGATCTACTAATGAGAGAAGCCCTCACTTGTTAATTCAAAAATTAAATTATCAAAAACAATCACCATATAATTATTTCTAAAAAGAACTTGTATTCTTCTAAATATCCTAGAAAATATAACCCTTGCTTAAAATATAGAGTTCATAATTTTCTTTCAGAATATTTTAAACTATTCTCTCCACATTTCAAAATAAAATACATAAAAACCTTAACAAGAAGAAACACTACAACATTTAAACCTCAAATTTTAGAATTGACTATAAATTCTCACCAAATTAATTACAGTCAATCACATGTATTCCTATATCATTCTAGAATTGACTATAAACTCCTTTTCATTTTTTTTTGGTAGTTAACATGCACTTTTACCAATATTATTGTAGGTCTTACTTCCTCTTTTCATTTCCTTGACTTCTAAGCATCCACAGCAGTGGAGCTAAAAATTTAACTATTTAGCTCTACCAAAAGTTATTTTATCTATTTTACCTACATATATGCTGCAGCAGTTGATCTATTTTAGCTTTCAACACAATAAAATAATATAAACATCACAATAAAATAATATAACCACTACAATAAAATAATATATCTCACTACCCAAAAAACATCCACAGCACCAACCACAACCACCTTTACCATCAGCCACAGCCACAACCACAGCCACAGCCATAGCCACCACCACCACCAGTCCACAGCAAGAAAAGAAAAAAAAAAAAAAATGTGGCACAACCACCACCAACACAGTACCACAAAACAAACCCACAGCACACCACAAAACAAATCCACAGCCACAAATCACAAATCGAACCCACACTGATTCGACCCACCACCACCACCATCTCCACCATGACCCCTGAAATCCAGCAACCCAAACACCAAAACCCACCAAACCCAAATCCAGCTACCCAAATGTCGAAACCACACACCAATCTCAACCTTGATACCAACGCACACCGATCTCACTGTTTGCTTGAGAGAGTTTTGACATCGATCTCACCGTTTGCTTGAGAGAGTTTTGAGAGATGAGATGAGAGCTTTCAAATGTAGTGACTGAGAGAGAGAGAGAAAGAGAGGCACGACAACGTGGGCAAGATGGGTCGGCGGCGTGGGATGGCAACATGCGTGATGACGATGAAGATCGGCAATGATGAAAATCCAGAATAGATCGGCGAAGCAGAGAGTAGATGAGGGAGAGGAAAAAAATGAGAAGGAAAGAGGAAGAAAGAAGAGAAGCTAGAGAGAGAGAGAAAAAGAAAGAAAGAGAAAATATTTTTTTAATGGAAGAGGAGAGAGAAATTTAATAAAATAATATATTTTTTTTAGCTCTCATGAACAGTGCACATCTATCTATAGATGTGCACTGTAGCAATGAAGCTAAAAAAAATAGATTTAGCTCCACTGCTGGGTGCTGATTTTGGGGTTTGAGGAGCTAAAATATAGCAATATAGCACCACTGCTGTGAGTGCTCTAATCAAATCATTTAAAACCCTTTAAATAAAGATAGGATCGGGTCCACTACACTAAACTCCCATTTTATGGGATTCAAAAGAGGTTAGTGAGCAATCCTTTAATAAAATTAAAATATCTTACGGTTTAATACTTTATTCCATTTTTTCAAATCCCATTTTTCTTTCATAACAAACCATCGATATCTGCAAATCCTATACTATCATATCAGACCTAACCAATATTCCACATGATTCAACAAGTCACGGTTCAACCTTACACATGGAGGTGAATTCTTTTTCAACCACAAATGGACAAGCAGATTAAGAGAAATTGGATACTTCCGGTCTCCAAAAACTAAGATAAATATTGAATGTATCTAGCTACAGTCAGGATGTTGATGTTGTTGCTGTTGCTGTTGCTGATCCAGTAAGTAAAATCCTTGAGACTTCTCAGCCAGGAAATACGTTTTCGATGCCCACGGCCTTGTTTGTTTTGTTCCCGTTCATGTACCCCTCTAAGTACCCTATCCCCACAAGCCTGCATATGGAAAATTCATTAGCATGCTAAAGCCACAAGAAACAGAGAATATAAAAGAAAAAGGCTAAAGACGAGGAAACAGGAACAATATCCTAGACAGTCTCACATAATGCTGACAATACTGTCACCACCAAATCCTGTCCCAAAACTTTTGGAGTCGGCTTAGCTATTGAGTTTTAATAGACTAATTGGGATTGACCACAAGTATTCTTCTCTACCATTCTTTTCTATCTACAATCATAATCTTTGTCTCACAAAATGCTGACCTGACATATATATTGAGTCCATAAGTCCCTCTGGATTAGTTTCGGTCCCATGTTATTTGGAGCCTCCAAATCAGGCATTGAGCTGGCATTCTCATTAAGGAAAGATCTAATAATTTTTTCAGCAGGTTCGACTACTTGCAAAGCCCATGAGTCATCTGATTTGCCTAGAATATGAGAAGTTGAGCACATTAAGCTTGATTCAGTATTTTTTTTTTATTTTTTTTATAACTATTAAAATTGATTCAGTAAATGGGGCAGAATAAACCAAAAAGGAGAATAAAAGACATGCATGATATGGATTCTGTTGCATCAACATAATGTATGTTCCACCCAAACAATGTTTGCAGCCGATTTATCCTCCTTTTCTGAACAAAAACAAATTGTATTACAAAAGGCTTCACCGTAGTATAACTGATATTAATTACATGCAAATAAATTCAGGACAGGCACTTATGCAGCCCATCAGTTCTTCTTCTTCTTCTTCTTCTTCTTTTCTTTGGTAACTACTAATAAATAAATAAATGGTCTTAACAAAGTTTCCACAGGGATCTACAGTTATAGATTTGATGTGTAGTTTTGGGGATAAAAAAAAACTTGAAACTCAAATTTCTTGTCTAAAACATGTACTCAAATATTAAGGATGAGAGAGTTAATTTACAACTGCTAAAATTCTAAGAGAGAAATTTAAAAAATCTGAAGAACAATTACAACTGGGCAAAACACCACAATCAACACCTTTAAATAAGAAAGAGTGAGTTGATTTAAATTGAAAGAACAAAACAAAGTAGGGTGTTGTGAAATTTTAAAGTATTCGCAAGTGTACAAACCGTATCGAAGTATAGTTTAACAAGAACGAGGTCGAACCCACAGGGACTTGAATGAACGTAGGAAAATTAATTAAATCTTAACCAAATTAATCCTAATCTAGTTTAATAAAAATTGGTTTTTCTAAGATTAAATAAACTAAGCAAATAATAAAATTAAGCAAATAGCTAAACTAAGCAAAAGATATAAAGCAATAAAAAGATGTAAACAATCAAGGGAAAGGAATTAAGGTTTTGGAATCCGCCTTGTAAGTCATATCAACATATATTTATGATCATTAATTTTTCCCAACTCACTACATGATAGTCTAGAAATCAATCTTGTTACCATGGAAAATATTCTCATTAAAATCCTTATTTTAAAAATCAAAAGCTTGTTCTTCTTCGCTTCTTAAGTATAAAATCAAATCATCAGTTGTATCCATAGCCAAACAAATCACAAGCTATATCCAATTCTAAAAATCAAATCATAAATTGTATCCATTGACAGACAAATTACAAACAATATTCAATTTTATAATCAAGAATTAATAAACCAAGCATTCAATTAATTAAGACAAATCCTAAATCATGAGAAAAACATGATTGAACTCATATCTAGAATCTCATCTTAGTCAATTGATATGAAGCAAGAACAATTTAAATCATTAAAGCACAACTATTGTGGGAAAAATTAAATCACATAAATATTACTGATAATCCTTAACAAGGTTTCATCCTCAACCCTAATTATAAATTTAGCTACTCATGCTAATTGAAAGAAAACACAAAAATAAAATACTAAACATTAAACTAGACAAATAATTAAAACTAACAGTCATGGAAGAAGTAGCCGCAGGTCTCTATACATTCAGCCCTCAGCCCTAGCACTAGCCTCAGCCTCCTGAATTTTGCCCTAAAGAGCCTTTAAATAGGTCAAGGAATCCTATTACAAGTTGAATTCCCGTTTGGAGAAAATCCCAGATTTTTAGGTTTCATTTAACCGACTATTTTGACCCATTTAATATCAGAATTCGGGCTCCTGGTAAACTACAAAGTTGTAGCCCTTTAAGTTAAATTTCCAGCCCAACTTGAATCATCTCAATTGGACATCTGAGCCGAAAGTTATGCCAAAAATACTAATTGATGTGCAGGCTGGAATCCTAATCCGAATTGGACTTAGATTTGGTGCAAATTTCCTTTGATTCCTTGTTCCAATTGGACTTAAATTTAATTGGGTTGGTCTTCTCTTGAATTCATGTCTGGCTGGATGTAAGTTGGCTTGATTCAATTGGCCTAGCCCCACTTTGCATGTAAAACCCTTGTTACCTGCAACACAAAGATATTATATAATTAGTCACAAAATAACATAAAAGTAAAGCTAAATATGTAGATATGTGAGTACTTTATTATATATATTTCATGCACATCAAGTACTCCCAAATCTACATTTTGCTAGTCCTCGAGCAAAACAAACCAAATAATTAAAAAAAAAAAATGAAATCCTAACTAATCCACTTTCGCTGGAAATTTCGATTGCATTTAGCGTATGCAACAAGCCTTTAAACCCCTAGCTTACACTAGTGGACGAGTTGTAGTCTCGTGAGGGTTTGCAAGGAATATACCCACAAAATTATGAGAATGAATACTAAAATAAACAAAACAAAGAAAATCAATTTTTTTTTTTTTTTCAATTGCCTTGTGCCAAGAGGATTAGTTCAAGTTCAAAAACACTACAAATGCTAAAGAAATTTCTCATGCCATCAAGACTCAATGTGAGTGAAAAGTGGTAGCCAACCCAACATACTCTTAGTTTTAAAATAAACTTGACTTGAATCTCTATTTGAAAGTATGCTTCAACTCAAACCTTTCAGGTGTTATCACTCAACAAATGAAATCACTCTGAAATGGGGTGTAACACTCTCAACAATATATGTGAGCAGAATAATGTAAGCAAAATCAAACATCTCACATATAAATCACAAGAAAAACGCTTAATCAAGAAAGAACAAGTAGTCTCATGAAAAGGATGCCAAAAAGAATTTATACCACACTTTTTATTCAGTCATATCAATATCTGAACTACACAATTTTCAAGATCAAATGAGGACTTTATTAGGACGTAATGTAGGGTAAAAGCAAAGGGAATGAAATAAAAATGGGTGAAGGTAAATAGTAAGAAGTGTTTTCAAGATTAGTTGGAATGTCAACTCTTTTTGGAATTTCCATTCAACATTTTTTTTTTTTCAACTCTTCTTCTTCAAAGCAATACTCCTTCTTTACATTTCACTTCTCAAAATTTGATGAGAACCCTTTTTATTTTCTTCTTTTTGACACTTTCCCCCCCTTTTTTTTTTCTTTTAATTCTTTTTTTCTTTTTTCTTTTTTTTTCTTTCTTCTTTGAATTCTCGTACAAACCACCACATTGAACCAAACTGATCAAATTCCATCTTGAAACACTATGGATAAGGGCTTTAAGAAAGAAAAGCTTGTTAAAAGGCTCGTTAAAAGGCTCAACGGGGTGACTAGTGATAATGTATCAAGAAAGAAAAACACATGTATGGCTCAAAGTCGACAAAAATGGCCTAATCTCATCTCTCAAAAACTAATATAGTTCATTCAACATCAATGACTTCAAAAAATTCAAGTGTGGCATAAAATCATTTTTTTTTTCTTGGCCAAAAGAAAGAACAATGAGACTACAACAAGGGAAATATGTTACGCACTTCCAAATGAACTTTAAGATTAGAAACAAATAAATAACCCTCCAAAAATAATGATTGGCTCAAAACTCACAGGGGTTACAGTCTCCACATTGTTATCATCAAGATTTTCTAATCATTTTTATCCTTCAACAACAAGTTGTGTCTGAGTGGCTACGTGCATGTGCAATGAATTGAGCATGAAGGCAATGAAATTCTTTAAGTAAGAGTAGTATAATGAACTCAAAACATAAACCTCAAGCTAGGCAAAAGTTTTTTTTTTTTAACACAACTAAACAAAACAAAACAAAAAGATGGAAATCTATATACATCCCCCCCCCCCCCCCCCCCCCCAAAACCTAAACCAAACATTGTCCTCAATGTTAAAAATGATACTCTCAAATATATGTCTTGAATGAAAAGAGAGCAAAATAGTAATATGCAACATGAGAACTAAGTAGAAACAAGTAAGGTAAGGAGAAGGAGGAGACATACCTTGATCAAGCTGATTGTTATAAATTTTAATTACTGACAAATATCAGCTAGAGCAAAAGAGTATAAAACTACACAAGAAAATAAACACAAATATTAATCTAAAAGCAAAAAATAAACAAGAAAAAGATTTTTTTTTTGCAAAAAGATTTAACACAATTAGAGATCAATCCTGATAAACAGGACCATCCAAACCTCAACAACACCATGGAGATAAATAATGCATATTATGAATGGACTAGTCCAATGAGATTGTAACTTACTTGGGTCAAACACATGTTGGGAGGCTTTAGCAATTCTATGCATAACCACAAAAGGACTAGTATCCTTAATATCAGCAATTTTCCAACCTATAGCTTCCTTATGCTCTTGAAGTATACTTATCAATTAGTGTTCCCAAAAGTCATCCAAATCTGAAGCTATAATGACGGTAAGGTC
Organism: Quercus aquifolioides; assembly: GCA_019022515.1. Lineage (NCBI taxonomy): Eukaryota > Viridiplantae > Streptophyta > Magnoliopsida > Fagales > Fagaceae > Quercus > Quercus aquifolioides. The sequence goes on along the minus strand of CM032326.1, from coordinate 16,883,421 downwards.
TCAGAAGAATCTAAAAATGCATACTTAAGTGTGTCAGGTAATGGTTTCAACTCCAACTTTGGTGGTTCCACAGCAGATAGGGGTGGGGATGAAGAAAGTGGAAGAGGGATCACTCTTGGTTGCCAACTATCAATACTTAAGAGATGAACAGAATCTAACAATGCATTGACCTCTTCAATTGAGTGTTCAATATCAAAATTGCAACCAAAAAGATTTAAGCAAGCCTCTAGAGGATCCTCATAACTCAATTGTAGGAAAGTATCATGGACTAGACTCTCAATCATGTCAACCTCACAGATATCCTTATTGTCTAGCACTTGTTTACTTATGTGGAAGATATTAAGCTCAACAGTCATATTTCCAAAAGAAATCTTCATCACACCACTCCGACAATTGATCAAAGCATTGGATGTGGCTAAGAAAGGGCGACCCAAAATGACATGGATTTGTGTACTAGGATTCAGAGTAGGCTCAGTGTCTAACACAACAAAATCAACAGGAAAATAGAATGCATCCACCTTAATCAGCACATCCTCAACAATACCTCTAGGGATTTTCACAGACCTATCAGCTAATTGAAGTGTCATGGTTGTTGGTTTTAACTCCCCCAAACCTAGCTGTAAATATACTGAATATGGCAATAAGTTCACACTTGCCCCCAAATCTAGCAAAGCTCGCTCAATGAGACAGTCCCCAATCGTGCATGAAATTGTAGGAGATCCAGGGTCCTTACATTTCACTGGATATTTATTCTGAATAATTGAACTGACTTGCTCTGTCAAAAATGCCTTTTTAGGAACATTTGTCTTTCTCTTCATTGTCACAAGATCTTTTAGAAACTTAGTATAAGCAGGAACTTGCTGAATTGCATCAAGAAATGGAATATTAATTTGCACTTGCTTAAAAACCTCTAAAATATCTCCAAATTATGCACTTTTCTGAGGACTGATTAACCTTTAAGGAAATGGAACTTTAGGAACAAACCTCTTATCAAGGGGAGAACTAAGATCCTGAATTGGAATTGAGGTTGAGTTGCCCTTCTTTTCTTTATGATCATCCTGTGAACTGTGAACTCCTTTTTCCTCTAACACAGTATTTTCATTATCCTCCACTTCTGGCATTTTCACTTGATTATCAACTTGCTTACTAGACCTAAGGGTAGTAATAGACTGAATAGATTCATGTGCATGAGTAGAACTAGAAGAACAATTAATTGCATACTGCCCTTTTGGGTTAGGTATAGGTTGACTAGGAAACTTTCCTTTTTCCCTCTCTCCAACTTGGGTTGCTAATTGGCCAACTTGATTTTCCAACTTTGACATAGCTTGAGTATTCAAATGGGTGGAACTTTTTATCTCTTGAATGGCTTGGCTAGTTGATTGCATGAAAGTTTTGAGAGACTCCTCCAAAGATGATTGTTGTCTTGGTGGTGCCATAAATTGAGGAGTTGATTGAGGAATGGGAGGATATGCTTGAGTAGGTGGACAAAATTGACTTTGTTGATGCACTTGTTGTCCACCTACATTTGTGGGAGGCTGATTTTACCTCCATGAGAAATTAGAATGGTTCCTCCAATTTGGATTGTATGTCTCTGAAAATGGACTAGCAAATGGTTTTCCATAATTGTTCAGTGCATTTGCTTGCTTAGTATAAAAATCAGGGTACCTAGCTGCGGAAGGACACATTTGTGTTGTATGCATAGGACTTGCACAAACAGAACATGTTTCATTTTAAACTTGATTGACAGAATTTATCCCTCTACCTAAAGCTAAAGCCTCAACCTTACGAGTGAGATTGTCCAACCTAGCTTTTATGTCTAAATCTTCACTGACTTCATACAATCCTCCTTTCTTAATTGTAGGGGTAGATCTCTCTTTACGGTTGGAAAAATCCCATTGTTGTGAACTTTCAGAAAAATTCTCAAGAAATTTGTATGCCTCATCATCCATAAGACTCAAAAATCCACCCCCATTCATGGACTCAATCATGTTATGATTTGTCTGAGTCAAACCATTATAAAAATATGGCATAAATGCAATTTTCATCCCTACATTTTGGGGTCATTTCTATTTTGGTCTCTACATTTCTATTTTACCACTTTTAGTCCTTATTCCAATTAGCGCTTGTTATTTTAATCCTTTCCGTCAGCCACCAGACAGAAATTGCTGACGTGGCTAACGAACTGATTAAAATATTAATAAAAATACACCGTGGCTCTCCTTACCCATGCCACATGGGTTTCCAGCCCCTTTATTTGCACGTGACCCTCTCTACAACCACTTGTGGCTTCAACTGAACCCTCAAATCGGTTCAACTTCTTTCTTTCTGTGAAACCCCAAACCAAATCAGTCCACCTTCTCTTTCGATTTAAGATAGCCATCAAACCACCATCGTAGACAAACAAACCACCATCGCAGACAAACAAATCCAGAAATAGATATACCCAAACCCATTTTTCTTGGAATAGCAGAGAAAATAAAAGCCGTGAGATTTCCATCTCTGTGAGATAGAGACCAAACACACAGGTATTAGCTCTCTCTGTATGTCCTTATATATAGCTAGCTTTATATTATGCGTAGAGGCCACAATGTTGCTTTTGTATATTCATTGTTTGGGTTTTGACTTTATCGATTTTTGTTGGTTACTTTTGACTGTTTGTTGGTCCTTGTTTGGGTATGTGCTTCTTTGTGACTTCCAATGTGGTCCTCGTTTTCCCCTGTTGAAGATAATGGCTAATTCTGTGTGTGATGTATACTGAATTAGTGGGCCAAAATGCTTATGATATATAATGTTAACATGTGTTTGTTTGTGGATTACTATGCATGTGTCTTTTTTTTATGACATTGTTGTTTAATATGTGTTTGTTTGTGCTTTCCAACGTGGTCCCTCTACTCCCCTGTTGAAGATGATGTGCATTACCATATTATATAATTCAAAATAGCTAAGGTGGATTGTGGAAAGATGAGTGCTGAGTTGGTAAATAAGTAATGTGTGATATTTTGTTAACTAATGAGTGCTGTTTTGGAATGTAGTCAGTATTATTTAACTAATGGTTAATATTTTGTTAACTAGTGGTTTATATGTGTTTTGCATGCAGCATGAGTGAGCTATTTAGCTTGTTTGTGCATCATGGTGGGTATTTTAGTGATAACCCTCAAGAATATGTGGGAGGTAAAGTAGATGTAGTGGACAATTGTGACCCTGATAGGTGGTCCAAGACAGAGATTGAAGGTATATGCAGGGAGTTTGGATACATCTCTGTGAGCAGGATTTGGTATAAAATGCCTGGTAGTGATCTAGAGAGGGCTAATTTCCATTTGATAATTGATGATGATGATGCCATATTTATGACAGATTTAGTGATTGGTCATGAAGAAATTCATGTGTTTTTAGAGCACCCTGTGTATAATCCTATACTAGTGGATGAAGGTGAGCATGTTGGGGCAGATGTGCAGTCATTGGCAGTGGAGCAAAACCTTTTAGGACATGGCAGTAATGATGATGGCAGTAATGACGAAGGTAGTGATGATGATGCAAATGGTAGTGAAGATTATAACAATAATAATGAGGATCACATTGAAGTAGATGCTGAACAAGCCTACTATAGGAGAGAAAGTAACACACCAATGGTTGAGGAGGTTGATGATGATGATGATGTTGTTGAGGTTGATGCTGCAGAGGTGTATTCTAGGAGAGCAGGTAAGGAACCTGTGACTCAGCACCCATCTGAGGACAAGGATGTAGTTGATAGCAGTGACAGTGGAGGAGGTGATGATGAAGGAAGTGGCCTAGAGGATGAAGATGTAGTGAATCCTAATGAGAGGGAGTTTGTGGAGGACAGTAGTGATAGTTGGGATGGTTGTGATGAGGATGTTACTGAACCAGTACAAATGGGTGCTGGTGTAATGAACTCTGATTATGACAGTGAGAAGTTGCAAAGTCTTGAGAAATCATCATTTGATGATGATATTGGGGATGACACTAATGATAGCTCTGAGAATGACCTAAAAACACCTATGGGAAGGGGAAGGGGACAAAGGAAGACCTTCCCAGTGTTTAAGCCAGTTGCTAAGGCTGAACATATCAGATTTGAGAAAGATATGTTATTTACAGCACTTAAGCAATTTAAAGAAGCTATAACTGATTATGTAGTTAATGGTGGCTGGGGGATTAGACTTGTAAAAAATGATTTGCAGAGGGTAAGAGCAGTTTGCCAGGAAAACTGCAGGTTTGTGGCATATCTAACAAAGATGCCAAGAGAGAAGAGCTACCAAATAAGAACACTGAACCTGGAACACACATGCACTAGGAGTTATAAGAATCCAAGGTGCACTTCTGCATTCATTGGGAAGAAGTTGATGAAGAGGGTGAGAAGACAACCTAACATGAAACTAAAAGACATCCAAGATGCTGTACATGAGAAGTTTACACTAAACATAACTCCAGGAAAAGCCAGCAGGGCCAGGGAGAAGGCAAGAGAATATGTTGATGGGGTTCACACACAGCAATACAATCAACTTTGGGAGTATTGTGAAGAGTTGAGGAGGGCTAGCCTTGGCAATACCATACTTATGAAGGTACACACCTTCAATGAAGGTGATTTGGTTGCTGAGATGGACTTGGTATGTGGGGTTCCTTATTTTGAGAGGTTGTACATATGTCTGGAGGGTTGCAAGAAAGGGTTTATGGCTGGATGTAGGCCAATAATTGGTTTGGATGCCTGCCACTTGAAGACTAAGTCAGGTGGGCAATTAATCACAGCAGTTGCTAGAGACCCTAATGAAGAGTACTTCCCACTTGCGTATGCTATAGTGGAGGCTGAAACTAAAGACTCCTGGACATGGTTCATAAATTTGCTACTTGCAGACATAGGTCAGAACACAAGATAGACATTTATATCAGACCAGCAGAAGGTATGTATGTTTATTACCATATATATATGCATTACCATATTGGATATATAGAGTTACTAACACCAAAATTGTTGTTGTTGTACTCACAGGGGTTGGTGCAGACCTTCATTGATAATTGGCCACAATATGAGCATAGGATCTGCTACAGACACCTCTACAATAATCTTAGGAAGAACCATCCTGGTGTTTTGATCAGAGAGTTGTTTTGGAAAGCAGCCAAAGCTACTTATAAAGCTGAGTTTGATAGGCTGATGGATGAACTGGAGGGAATTGATGAGGATGCTCATAGTTGGTTGCAAGATCATTCAACCACCATATGGGCCAGACACATGTTCAGTGAGGATGGGTTGAGTGATACAGTATTGAACAACATGTGTGAGAGTTTTAACAGTAGGATTCTAAAGTTTAGATATAAGCCTATAATTACTTTGGTATGAATCTAAGCCTTTGAGTAACAGTTAGTCAGATATATTGTTTGATACATTGTTTGATTAACATCTTGTGTGTGATTGCAGCTAGAGTCAATCAGGTTATATCTTATGACCAGGTTTCAAGAGAACAAACAAAATATCATGAGAGTGGAATCAAAGATATGTCCTAAAGTGCTTAAGAGGTTGCATAGGGAAAAGACTGCAAGCAGCAAGTGGCTTGCTTGTTGGGCAGGTTAGACACAGTTTGAGGTTAAAAATGGACTGCAAAGCTTCACCGTGGATTTGGAAAAAAGACATTGTAGTTGTAGGAGATGGGATACAACTGGCATACCATGTGCCCATACAGTTTCCTGCATTTTCTTCAATAGGCAAGATGCTAAGCAGTATGTGCACAGGTGTTTTCTTGTCTCCACATATAAGGCCTGTTATGAGCCAGTAATTGCACTTATCAATGGCTAGAATATGTGGAGGCCCAGTGGTGTCCAACTTGTTCAGCCTCCTATCAAAAGAAGACCACCTGGCAGGCCCAAGAAGAAGAGAGCAATGGAGGCTGGTGAGACAACAGGTAGGAGAGCTGGTATCTCCAAACAGTGTAGCACATGTGGTAAAATAGGACACAATAAAAGAAGTTGCAAGGGTAAGATTGGAGGAAACTCTTCCCTACCAGGCACCACAAATAGAACCAGTGCAGCCAATAAGGTAACATTCTACAGGATTCTGTCAAGTAAATGTGTGAGAGTTTTTACATATTACATGTCAATAAATGTGGATTTCTTGTTTGTAGACCAGCAGATGCAGAAACAATTCCAACATCAATCAGCCAACAGGACAAGCTCAAACTCAAGCTCAACCAAGCTCAGCCATCCCATTTGCACCACCTCAGCTATCTGTCTCATCCCAGTCCACCATGCACACCTCTACTCCTGGTGCACCAACTCAGCCATGGACAAGCTCTCCCAGTCCATTGCCATCATTCCAGTCTAGCATGCACACCTTCAGTCCATGTGCAACATACCAAACTAGCATGCACTTCTCATCCAGCCCAAGTGCACCATACCAGACCAGCATGCACTTCTCATCCAGTCCAAGTGCACTATACCAGACCAGCATGCACTTCTCATCCAGCCCAAGTGCACCATACCAGTACAGCATGCACAGCACTACCACACCTTTTCCACCACCCCAGTCCAGTCCAAGTGCACACCAGACCCCCACAGGATCATCCAATCCAGTTCAGTCCAACTCCAATCCAATTGCACCACCCAACTGTCCAATTCCAAGACTGAGGAGGAAAAGGATGGTCACATCAGAGACCCTGAATGCTTCCAAGAATGCATCTAGATACATGGGGGCTATCAAGTTTACTGGGAGTCAGTCATCAACGCATGCTCCAAGAAAAAATAAATAACTTCTTGTTTTATATCTTTTGATGAATGGTTTGTGTTTTGTATAATTATAGCCAAGCCCTTATTTTGTATAATTGGTATTAGTTAAACAATGCCCTACTGTTTGGGTTAAGATTGGCAGTTGAATAATGCCCTTTTGTTATTTAAACATACTTTTGCTTTTTTTGATGATAACTATGAAGATGTTTGGGTTAAGTTTGGCAGTATGTTAATTAAGATGTTTGGATTTCAAGATTGAGTTTGTTGTTTCCTTCTGTCTTTTTTTATATGTGTAGTATAGTGCTTTCTTGAAATTTGTTATCTGTTAATACCAGTTTCATTTGTTGCATGCACTTGGAAATCTGCTACTTGGTTCAACAAGGACATTTCCAATCCACACATCCACACATTGAATGAGAATTGTATTCATTTATTTCTCAACAGAAAGAGTACAAAATAAGCAGCAGGTGTGTCATTGCAAATAACTAATCCTACCAAAATAGAGCACACTGCCAACCCTCCATACATAAATAAACACTACAACCCTCCATACATAAACACTGCAACCCTACATGCCCTACCAAGCACAGCAACCCACACAAGTTATTTCCACCCCCTATCTAAACAAACATAGAACTGCAAATATCACCACTAACAATGCCACAACTACAACTAAAAACTTCTCTCTCTTCTTGCAGTTTGCAAGCTCAGCCTCAAGTTTGATGATCCTTTGCCTTTGTTGTGGGATAAGCACCTTACCACGTTCACATATCTCATCATCACGCCATTGGAAGAACCTACACTTTCGCCCCACCTGAAACGCAGATAATGCTCCGAAAAATGAAAAATGAAATTAACTAAAACCCACTCAAACAATCAATTTACTGAAATTGACATACCCAGTAGTTTGGACAACCATAGAACCTTCTGCCAGGGTTGTCTTCAGTCCATGCCACAACTAGGACAGGTTTTTGATTACAGTAGCACGTCATTGGTGCTCTCCTCCTCACACTGGAACCTGTTGAACAACTTGCTTCCATTGGGCTTTGAAGATTGTTTGTTTTAATCGTGGTTTAGGGAGATGAGGATTAGCTGTGTGGGTGGAGGTCGAAGCTCGAACTTTGGGAGTTTAGGCTTTCTGGTATTGATTTGGAGGATTTGGAGTTCCTGGTACTAATTTCTAGTTGTAGTGAGGGTCACATGAGAATAAAGGGGCGGGAAACCCATGTGGCATGGGTAAGGAGAGCCACGGTGTATTTTTATTAATATTTTAATCAGTCCGTTAGCCACGTCAGCAATTTCCGTCTGGTGGCTGACGGAAAGGACTAAAATAACAAGCGCTAATTGGAATAGGGACTAAAAGTGGTAAAATAGAAATGTAGGACCAAAATAAAAATGACCCCAAAATGTAGGGACGAAAATTGCATTTACGCCTAAAAATATTGTATTAGTCTCCATGTTTCAAAACCATGATGAGGACACTTTAAGATCAAGTCCTTAAATCTCTCCTAACTCTTATAAAATTTCTCTTGTTCATCTTGATAAAAATCTGCAATTTCTCTCCTCAAAGCATTGGTCTTGGCCATTGGGAAAAATTTAGAGAGGAATTTTGTGACCAACAGTTCTCATGAAGTGATAGATCCAGGTGCCAAAGAATTAAGCCATGCTTTTGCCTTATCCTTCAAGGAAAAAGGGAATAAACGCAAGCGAACAGAGTCATCAGTGAAATTCTGGAACTTACAAGTAGCACAAATCTCAAGAAAATCATTTACATGCATATAGGGGTCTTCTCTATCCAATTCATGAAAAGTAGGAAGAAGGTGGATTATCTGTGGCTTCAACTCAAAATGTGCAGCAGTGGTTGCAGGTAATACTATGCAAGATGGAGGGTTGGTGGTTATGGGTGAGAACAACTCCCTAAGAGTTTTTGAATCATCTCCTGTTTCTCCCATTGTGGATGAATAATCAAAACTAATAAGACGATTTTCTTTATCACATATCCAAGTTCTCATACACCAAGCACAAAGAAATAAATTTTTTTTTTAATTTAAAAAAAAAAAATTAACTACAACTAGTAGAAGGAAAAATTCAATTAAGACCTAATTTATTTTCCTAACCAAGTCCCCGGCAACGGCGCCAAAAACTTGTTGTGAAATTTTAAAGTACTCGCAAGTGTACGAACCGTACCGAAGTATAGTTTGACAAGAACGAGGTCAAACCCACAGGGACTTGAATGAACGTAGGAAAATTAATTAAATCTTAACCAAATTAATCCTAATCTAGTTTAATAAAAATTGGTTTTTCTAAGATTAAATAAACTAAGCAAATAATAAAATTAAGCAAATAGATAAACTAAGCAAAAGATATAAAGCAATAAAAAGATGTAAACAATCAAGGGAAATGAATTAAGGTTTTGGAATCCGCTATGTAAGTCATATCAGCATATATTTATGATCATTAATTTTTCCCAACTCACTACATGATAATCTAGAAATCAATCTTGTTACCATGGAAAATATTCTAATTAAAATCCTTATTTTAAAAATCAAAAGCATGTTCTTCTTCGCTTCTTAAGTATAAAATCAAATCATCAGTTGTATCCGTAGCCAAACAAATCACAAGATATATCCAATTCTAAAAATCAAATCATAAATTGTATCCATTGACAGACAAATTACAAACGATATCCAATTTTATAATCAAGAATTAATAAACCAAGTATTCAATTAATTAAGACAAATCCTAAATCATGAGAAAAACATGATTGAACTCATATCTAGAATCTCATCTTAGTCAATTAATATGAAGCAAGAACAATTTAAATCATTAAAGAACAACTATTGTGGAAAAATCAAATCACATAAATATTACTGATAATCCTTAACAAGGTTTCATCCTCAACCCTAATTATAAATTTAGCTACTCATGGTAATTGAAAGAAAACACAAAAATAAAACACGAAACATTAAACTAGACAAATAATTAAAACTAACAGTCATGGAAGAAGTAGCCGCAGCTCTCTATACATTCAGGCCTCAGCCCTAGCACTAGCCTCAGTCTCCTAAATTTTGCCCTAAAAAGCCTTTAAATTAGGGGTGTCAATGTTCGACCCAACCCGCGAACTCGACACGGGTTTTTTCGGGTTAGGGTTGGGCCTTAATGGGTTTGGGTCATAAACGGGTCAACTCGAAAGTGACACGATAAGAAACGTGTCATAAGTGGGTCAACCTGCGTAATCCGCAATAGACATGTTTGACACGCCAATTTATTTGTATCAACTCGAAATAACCCACTTAACACAACCCATTTAACTCGTATAACAAATAAATATTTATTTTATTTTAGATTTGTCAAATACCTTTTATATCCAACATATATTTTAAATTTAAAAAGAAAAGTGAGTAATTACAAAAATTTAAAAGGGATATAATTGAAAATTGAAACTTTACAAACCCTAGAACTACTAACACTTTTTTTTTTTTTGGGCATATAACTTGCACAAATGAAATTGGATGAGCTTGTGGAAGATGTTATGAATTTGGACATGAACAAAGAATCTATGGATGATAATCGTGGTCATAGTCAGGATTAGTCTACTGTTTGCTCAAATTCTTTCAATATTGATACTTAGTATTTAGCGAGTTCCAAGGATATTATATTTTTGTTGAACTATGTTATTTTATTTTTGTTAAACTTTGTTATTTTGAATTTGGGTTGAAGTGTATGCACTTCTTTTGGAGTGTAAAGAAATTATTTCTAGATAAATGTTATATTTTCGTTGAACTATATTATTTTGAATGTAGGTTGAAGGCTTGAAGTGTATGCACTGCTTTTTGGGATATAAAAAAAATTATTTCTAGATGGATGTTATATTTAATATTATGCAGGTTGAAATTGGTTGTGTTACATCCGTGTCAACCCAACACAACTCGTTTATTAAACGTATCAAATGGGTTGGGTCAGGTCAACCCGCCTTATTAACAGGTCGGGTTAAGGTTGAAGGATCATGACACGATTATTAAATGGGTCGGGTTAGGGTTGAGCCATTTAGTCGAATACCCCTACCTCGACACGACACAAACCCGACACACTAATCCGAATTGACAACCCTACTTTAAATAGGTCAAGGAATCCTATTACAAGTTAAATTCCCATTTGGAGAAAATCCCAGATTTTTAGGCTTCATTTAACCGACTATTTTGGCCCATTTAACATCAGAATTCGGGCTTCTAATAAACTACAAAGTTGTACCCCTTTAAGTTAACTTTCCAGTACAACTTGAATCATCTCAATTGGACATTTGAGCCGAAAGTTATGCCTAAAATACTAACTGATGTGCAGGCTAGAATCCTAATCCGAATTGAACTTGGATTTGGTGTAAATTTCCTTTAATTCCTTGCTCCAATTGGACTTAAATTTAATTGGGTTGGTTTTCTCTTGAATTCATGCCTAACTGGATGTAAGTTGGCTTGATTCAATTGGCCTAGCCCCCCTTTGCATGTAAAGCCCTTGTTACATGCAATACAAAGATATTATATAATCAGTCACAAAATAACATAAAAGTAAAGTTAAATATGTAGATATGTGAGTACTTTATTGTATATATTTCATGCACATCATAGGGGAAGACAAAAATAACATTAATAAAAGTAGTAAAAAATGATATGTCAGTTAAGAAAGTAACGGAAAGTAAAACTTTGTTGTTGTTGTTGTATTTAGGAACAATCAAAGAGTTTAATCAATAATCCAGGACTTGATTGCTATAAATGTCAATACCCCATGATCTATATAATACCAGAATATGTGATGACCAATTTGGGAATGAAAGTGTCACATGTTATAAAACTTAGTAAGTGCAAATCTACTTTTTATTCTCTCTCTTTTTTCTTTTCTTTTTTTTTTTGGTGGGGCGGGGGGTGTGCAAGTCTATGAATTTATGAAACTGTTACAAAATATACTTACTTGACGACGAACAAGTCTTCGGGTGTTCAATTTCATTCTGTCAATGGCTTCTTTTAGCAGAATTTTAGGTTGGTTGTCGCCAATGGTATCCAAGATTACCTGAATATTCTCTTTCAACATCTTATTACCCTTGTTTATAGATCTCAGGGACAAAGACCCTTCAGTGGAATCACTTTCTTCATCACATCTGCCTTCTAAAAAATAATCTCTCAGAAAATTTTCAAACTCCCGAACACCAATGGCTTGTCGCAGACCTCTAGTGTAATCTGCATTTGGATTGTAAATGTCAAAGACTTCATTAAGTAATCCAGCTTCTATCATGCAATCAACTCTTTGTTCCACATATTGGTCCAGTACAGGGAGAGAAGCATCCACGCGTATAAAACAGCAATTGTATCTAAAATTATTGACTTGACCCCAATTCTGCCCTGCCACATGTAACATTTTAACATAAACTAAAAACGTACGTTATATCCATTGCACATCTCCTTATGAGGAAAGTGAAGGGGGGAGGGGGGAGGGGGGAGGGTAGATCCTGATGGCTACTGGAACTAATCAAACTGCAAAATTCGAAAGTAGAATAAACTTTTATAAATCTGGAAACATAAAAAGCATAAGCATCTTGTTATATATTGCATTTCAACACTCATCAGCATTTTCATACTATCTTAGTATCCATTAGACCCATGCGATTGGGACTAGCCTATAAGCTAACTTTTTGCTTTTTAGCTTTTATGTACAGTTTTTTAAACTTTATTTTTTTTACTTTTTCTAAGTATACGCATACTTTAGCACATTTTCAGCAAAAAACTAAATAAGTGTTTCCAAACAGACAAAGCTGAGGAAATACTTGGTGCATAACAGCAAGTGTAATAACAATCAGCATACACAGTGCAAAAAGGCTCCAGCTTCTATGAGTCTTGAGAGCTGGATGATGACCCACAATTAGCTCATAGACAAAAGCAGAGAAAAAACTTGGTATATCATTACATAGAGATGTCCTAGCTCTCGAGGGCACCAAAACCTAACTCAATTAAGCCTTAAATTCCAATTAACCTCATATACTAACTAGGGGAAGCCACATATATTATTTTCTGCTATTCTATCCTTGTCTAAAAATATAATCTCTGCCGCCTTCCTATTTAAGTTATTCATCTCCTGTACTTCTGGTTCTACCCATGTTATTTCAGGCATCCATCTATCTTTTTTCACTCTATCAATTTGTAAAGAATCGATTCATTACCAGAGACTAAATTTTCCTCTATTATCCTACCACAATCCTCCTTCCTCTAGGCTTGGGACCAGCGGTGTACAAAATATAGGACCCAAAGCACTGTCACAGCCAGAGCTAATGGGCATCAAAACTAAAGATCAAGGAAGAATAAAAAATAAAACAAAAAGAAGTACAAGAAATAGCTGCTCTCTGTTGCAAAATATAAAGCCTGTTCTAAAATCACAACAGCACCCAAAAAGGGTAAAAGAAGTCAAAGTTCTTTAATGCAAGACAATTGTGACCAAATAAATATTAATTGGGTTGTGTTAACGGGCACCACACGGTGCCCGTTAACCCCAAAACTTTTTTTTCTTTTTCTGACACCATTTTTGTTTTTATTTGACAATTTATGTCATTTTTTCAGTTTTACAGGTATTATTCAGAATTTTTTTGACTTTTTCTGACAAATTTTTTTTTTGCCATTTCTACGCTTAACCAGCACCAGGCGGTGCTGGTTAACATTCTCCTAATTACAAACCTTGGCTGTCTTTTCCTGAAAAAGTTTGCTTGGAGGCACACCAGAACGGGAGTAAAGATTGAGATATTGACTAATCTGCAAGAGATGCAACCAAAACTGAATCATCCAAACATTGTCATTAGATTGATTTGTCATAAATGAATTAAAGATCTTTAAAGGGAAAAAAAGAAAAAGAAAAAAGCAGGCTTGTCATTCTCTTGGAAGGATCGCACGCAAATATATGTCGTTAGTTTTGGCATCAATTATTAGTACTGGTGAGGAGAATTGCAGATAAGCATATATTTATCTGAATGCAGAAGCTGTATACAATAGGATAATAATCAACATCAAGCCACTGCTTGAAAAAATGAAATCTTAAGAGCATTCACATCAGTCCGTGTATAAGTGTGTATAATAGAAAAAATACTCAAATTTATACATTTTTGTTCAAAAACAGCCCACATCAGTCTGTTTAAAATCTTGCAAAATCTTCTAAAATTATCCACATGTTACAATACTTGTGTAAATTTACACGAGTACTGTAGCATGTGTATATGAATTTTTAATAGTTTTTTTTTCTCTCTCCCTGGTACTGTAGCATGACTTTGTCTGGCACTGTAGCATTGGGTTAAAGAAATAAATATTTTATTTGAATAAATGTGTATAATAGACAAACTGATGTGGATGTTTTGTAAAAATAAATGTGTATAATAGAAAAAGTAAGTTTTAAACTTGTAAAATGAAAAAAAATTTCACAAACTAATGTGGATGCTCTAATAAGTAATAACAATTAAAAAAACTGTTGCAACCTTACATCAACAGTCAGGATTTTGAAGGGAAAAGAGGAGGTTTTTTTTTTTTTGGGGGGGGGGGGGGGGTGGGGTGGGTGACATTAAAAAAGTTCCACCTTCTCAGCAACCACATAAAATAGAAGGCTTCAAAAGACAATCAAAATAACAAATACTTCTGAGGAATAAGTTACATACGTCTCTACTTCCATGTCATGTCAATTACTCTTTCCTTTTTTTGTTTCCTGATTTCAGATTTCAATAATAACTTCCTCGAACTAACAAACTGTTGATGGATGGACTCACCCAAAGGGCATAATATTAATAATAATAATTAATACCATGACATAATTAAAATTATCAGTACCAGTGAAGTACTTCATACGATCAGAGAGGCCAATGAATGTATAAATCAAAGACAATGATGCAAAGTGAGAATGATAAACAAATAACACTATAGCCAGAAAAGATGCATAATTTTCACACATCAATTCCTAACAGAAGTATATATGCAAATATGTTCAAATGCAAAGTACATAACCCAGAAAGAGTGATATGCAAATCCTTAGCAGACTCCAACTTGGGGCTAGCGTGACGAAGTTGATCAAGACAGGACTCTCAAGCTACTAGGCCAGGCCTTGGCCATGCCTTAATTTTGAAGAGGCAAGCTGCCCAGTTTACTGCCAACAGCTACAAACCAATTCTTACTTATAAGTATTACAGAACTAGTAAGGTGTGTTTTTAATTCCTGAGTTATTTCTGTTCTTCACTATCAAATTTGATTTCATAAAGAGTCAAGGAAGAAAGGAGTTGTTAGAAATGGAAACAACATGAACTACAGCCAACAACACAAGTACACAACAGAAGTATATTATAAGTGCACCCTCGCTTATATATTGCAAGGAAAGAATACATAATAAGCTGGCACTCTTACTTTTCTAAGGTTATTTGGATGGATTCTGTTCGCTGCAACTGGATCAATGTCCTTAAGATGGTCATAACTATAGTCAGAACTGTCTCTCCCAAAATCCAGCTCTTTATCTGTCTGTTCATCTCCTGTTAAATTATAACGAATGTCGGATGTATTTAAGGCAAGTGTAGAATTTAAAAGCTATAGAATAGCTAATTACCAAGAGGGCCACTTAAACAGCCTTCATCCATATCTTCTGCTGAATCATCTGAGAGGAATGCACTTACAAGAGCCTGGATACAGTCAATAACAACGCCCCCAACAAAAACAAGAGAGAGAGAGAGAGAGAAATTAGGATAAAATAAGGATGCTGTGATAGTTTGTAAGCTTGTAACATGAAAATTGGAAGAAAAATCTCTTGAGTTTAATAGATTAATGAAGATCATTTGCTCCATATAAAAATTTACAGACATAGTGCAAGTTAAATAAATTTACACCAATTATTTCTGGTACAAAGTTTTATCTTCTTTACCATGAAAGGCAAGAATGAAACAATCTCCTACCTGGATATAGTAATTTGTACCCCCAACAATGACCGACATGCAGTTGCGAAGCAATATGTCATTGATGAGCTGAAAACCCAAATGCCAAGTCAAATTTAGAATTACATCAAAGGGCAATATGTAATGGTAATACAATGTCTTAATCACCACATTTAGACCATTATTGATCATATTTAATAATATAAAAACCCAAGTCACCACAAAAACTATAAAGCAATGAACACGATTAAAATATAAGTTTATAAAGAGAGAAAAGATAATCAATAGTATCAATACACGAGGAAGGCTCAAAGGAAGACAAAATGTCAACAGAAACAGGCTTCTGGAGCACAACACAGCACTTTTTTTGTAGGAATTAAAATATATGAGGAAAGAACCGACAAAAAAAAAAGGCCAAATCCATTCAATGCCTATCATGATGTAGAAAAAAAAAATCTAGAGAGGGATTGTGAATCAACAAATAGAAGCGTGCATTCAACCCACCAACCGGACCCAATGCCTTGGATTAGTTTATTGTAGATTGATGAGTTGGGTTGGATTGTAACTTTTTTCTAAAGCTTCGGTTTGTTAGGATCAAGTTGGAAAAATTTTCACCCCAAGTAACCCACTCTAACTCAAGATTTTGAGAATTTGTTACTTTGAGATATTTTGAGACTTACTTTTTTATAAAATTGAAATATTAGGTTCAATTGATTGAATTATAATAAATTTTTTGAAAAATGTGCTTAAATAATTGAGTGAAAACTCAATTTTTTATTCGGTTGGAGATTTCAATTTTTTTAAGACTTTCCTTCTCTCACAATGTTTACCTAAACAATTAACTAGTCAGTCCATAAAGTCAAATCCAAGTTACAACCCAAATCATCCCAATCAAACCCTCTTTGCCTAGCTGGTGGTGTTAGAATCAAGCCCTCTGCCATGCTTTCCAATAGACCCGGCATATTGAACAATGCCTCCTCGTCCAAGAAAAACGTCCCAGGTTGCTCTGGATTATCCTTACTCTCACATAAAATTTCCAGTGTTATTTCAGGCTCTATAACCTCCTTTTTTCTTTCCATGAATTGTATGTCCTCTAAACAAGGTTTCAAAACCTTTTCTTCCTTCTTATTATCACTTGGCCTAAAAGCCTCGGCAGCTTTTTGAGCAGCCATTTGTATATCCTTAGCAGAAGATGAGTTGGGTCGTGGAACAAGCCAAGCGGAGTTAGGAAAATTGAGCTCAGCCAAAGTACCCCGAAGTGCCAAGGCAGCTACATCGTGTGCCCTAGCAGCCATCTCTGGGGTAGGGAAAGTACCTAACCAAATCCTTGACTTCTTGTTTGGTTCACGAACTTCGCTAACCCATTTTGTACCATTTCTTTGCCTAACACCCTTATAGATTGGGTGACGGGTCTCTTTGAATTTCTTTCTTCCGGCTTTTCGCTTGTGGGATTTAAGCGAGGCTTGTGATGAAGAAGAAGAAGATGAAGAACAAGAAGTAGGGTTGCATGGACTGCATGGAGAAAGTTGGGACGAAGAAGAAGATGATGAGGAAGACAAAGACTCAGATTCAAAGTCCATTTTGAGAGAGAGAGAGAGAGAGAGAGAGAAACAGAGAGAATTAGAGTACTGTGATTCTATAAATTAATTGAGAAAAGAATCACTTTGAAAAGAGAGTGGAGTTTATGACTGAAAAAAACACAGAGCTCTATAATTATATATATATTATTGGGAAGATGGGGATTTGGAGAACACGTGAAACAAGTGAGGTACAAAGCACTTTGTTCACGTGGAAAAATGAATGAGAATTCGAAAATGCACGTGTGAATGTAGTGGCGGAAATAGGGGGCCGAAATTTGCTCAACAGCATTTATTAAACTCGAGTTCCACCTTTTTTTTCTTTTTTCTTTTTTAAATCAAGATCATTCGTAAATCGAGTTTGAGAAACTTAATTTTTAAAAAACAATTCAACTTACTAAATAACTTCAAACGCGTGCTAGCCACCAAATTTTTTCCAAAAAATGTACTGTTGAGCAAATTTTGCCGAAATAGGAGGTGTGGGGCCATGGCCCCAGAGTTTTTAAATTTTCCATTAATAGGTGAAGAAAATTATGAATAATCTAAAATCTTACTTATCTAGCTTTCCTAAGATTTTGAGAAGAAAAAATTATAGGAATAGTACTAGGTGGTTAGTTGTTGTTGGAATTTCGGGTCCTTTCGGTCTATTTTGAGTGTTTCGGGTCGTTTTGGTAAATACCGATCGAAATTCAAGATTTGGCTGGCATAAAGTTTGTACTTAAAAAAAATTCTTAAAAACTAAACAAATCTACATTCTGTACACCTAAAAACCTCAAAAAGGAAAAAATGAAAAGAAAATAAATGAACAAAAGTACCTGTACAACTAACAAAAAAAAATTTCGTGGTGAGAAATTTGAGAGTGAGAACTGGAGAAAAGGCATTGGTACTGAACTACTGATAGAAGATGAAGAAAAGTGATACTGTGATAAACTCATAAAAGTGAAGATGAAGTTGAAGATGTGTTGAAATTCAAAAGTGGGTAGTGTAGAAATCGAGGGAACAGAACAGATCATAGAAGACGTGTGTGGATAAGAAAAAGTAAGAGAAAAAAAATAAAAATGAAAAGAGAGTAAGATATAGCTAGTGAGGAAAAAATAATAATAATAAGGTTGGAAATAAGTTTGTCTTGGGCAGTGTGCTTAGCCGAAAGAATGAAGCCACTGCCCCAGCTTATTTCAATTTTGGCATTTTGTTGCATTAAAAGAACTAACGTGTATTTTAATTAAAATAATAGTAATTTAAGACTTGTGAGTTATATTAGATTAATTTTAAAGCAACAATTTTTATAAATATATGAAAATATAAATTTTAAGTTTTAAAAAAAGTAATAGGATATGAAATTTTATATATATATATATATTTTGAACCCAAAACGTCCTGAAACGGTATGCCAAAATTAGCCAATACCGAAATATTCCGTTCTACCGAACAAACCGAAATGGTGTCCAGAATGGTATTCATAACATTGGTTGTTGGTTCTAATTTGAACTTAACATTGAAATTACTTTTTTGCCTTACCACTAACAACATGTAACAACCTGACATTTAGGATTTGTTGTGAAAATGTTATGGACATAACATTTCTCGATTAATTCCTCCCAAAATCCATTTTGGCGGTCTCTTTAAAATTTTAAAATGCAAAAAACCCTTAAAAATAGCATTTAACCCATTATTTGGCCTATAATCTCTCAAAATTCAATTAGAGAAACAACTTTACCAAATTCCATGTCACCAAAAAAATGAACCCAAATTTGTTTAGATCTCATGTTCAATGTAAATCAAGACCTTTTCATCCAAATAAAAAACGAAAGAAAAAAAAAATTAAAACCATTCTCAGTATTGCACTAAAAAATTATCCTCCTTACACCTCTGAAACTGTGCAAAATTAATATAGTCTCGTTGTGTGGCTCGATTCTTTGTCATTGTGTTGCTCAAACTAGCCTTGATTTTGTGCAAATCCACCCTTGGCCCTTGTCATCTGTTCAGCTCCTCTCTCTCTCTCTCTCTATGCTAATTTGTAGTGAGTATTGAGAATGCATTTGATTGTAGTAGGTTGGTGATAATATCTAAGTTCTTGTTCTTAGCAAGTGGCTTACAGTTGGTTTGCACTATTGGCTTAGAAAATTGATAAAATATAATTTTGATGAGACCATTCAAATGACATTGCAAAACCCAACTTCTACTATTTTTTATTATTTATAATCAACTTCTACTGTACAGTTAACTTCTACTATTTTATTTTATATTAAGTTTATAGATTGTTTAGGTTTTTTCTTTTACAGTACATGTTATATAGTTTATTCACTTTATTGTTTACATTTTCTTTTAAAAAAATATAACTAAATTATAAGTTATAAGTTTAAGTTTTTAAAGTATGGGTAATTTATGAGGAAATCGTTCACAATTGTTATATATTTTAAGAGAAAATTTGTTTAAGGTTAAGATGTTACTACTCAATATAGAAGTAAGGATAATCAATGAATTTTTTAGCTATAGTTTTTACTATGTAAATCAAAAAAGAGTTTTAAAAAATTGAGTTCAAAAACAAATTTGATATTTTTGTGATGATTTGTGTCGAAACAAACACAAAACACCAGTCGCTTATACATTTATGGCACAGTATTCCGGCATTGAAAAAACATTAATAACGTACTCGTGCTAATTTCTTCTCGTTTTTCTATACTATTTTTAATTCTGCTTGACAATGATTTTAAAGGTAGACAAGGAATCAGTAAAAGACAAAACCTGGGTTGATAAACTTTTGTAGTGACCTCATATCATTTAATAGAATAATAGTGAAATAAAGATTAAATTATATATTTGATCCTTCAACTTTTAACTGTTGTTTCAATATTCTTATTTTCTTTTAGTATTTCATTTTAGTCTTTATACTTTTAAAAATATTTGAAAAATGTTCTTACATTGAGTGATAGATAGAAAATGCTATTGTGGTAAATGAAATTCATGTAAATTATATACCAAGTCAGTACAAGGCACTTAGCACATGTCAAGAAATTTAAATTAAGGGGGATAATTATTTTATGTCTTATTGTTACACATGTGAGTGGAAGTCCCACATAGAAGGAAAAAAAAAAAAAAAAAACAGAGTTGGAAACTTAATATAACAAAAATAGGACTAAACTCATAGGAGTAAATTTTTTGGTTAAGTAGTATTTCTATATGTTATATTAAAACTTTAATTAGAGTCTTCCCAAGTGTTCTCTCCCCAAAAAATAGTATCGGACTCATGCTCTTGTGCAGCAAGGAGGCAATGGTAAATGAGCTTGTAAGGATGGAATGTGGTAACATAAGTTACATAACTAGACCCAATCTCATATGAGGTCAGGCCATATTGTCAAGCTTGTAATCTTACAATAATGAAAGTTATAGCTATTGGGTTCAAACTAGCTGAAGTTGAATTGCAAAACGTAGTAGTGGTGGGTGTCTTCGTCATTGTTGCATATAGGGATCGAGGTTGTTGTGCTCGACATTATCGATGAACTTGAGCATTTCGACATTATCAATGAGGGTTTGGCAGTGATAGCTAGTTTTAGTTGTACTCAAAATAGTGTGTATCCACAAGGACGGATTCAGAACTTTGAGTCAGGGAGGTGGTTATAATGTTGGTTTGTTTGTGACAGTTTTAACCTCTGATTCTGCTACTACTTAACCGTTGAGGTTTTTTTGTGTAAGAACAAAATTAATTTTTGTTTAGATTTTTTTAAAGGGCAGGATTGTTTATTTTGGATAAAAAAATTGGTTGATTAGGCTTAATTTTTTTTAGTTTTACTATTGATAATTTTTGTTGTTGAACATTTTTTTTTTTTTTTTTTTTTGCTTGTATAATTTGTTTTAGATTTTAGACCCATAAATTTTTTTGTGGTCACTGAAATGAGGAAAATGCTAGAGTTACAAACTTTTTTATAAATTGTTGATGTGATAAGTGGTTATTGGTAAGTAAAAAATTGATGTAATTGGTGGGCTCATATGCGAACCAACAAGATTTTGTTACCAAAATAATTTGTAAAATTGTTTTAAAAAAGTTTGTTAGTATAACATTACTCTTAAAATAATTAATGATATTATTTAAGGGGTGCAAAATGTATTTTTGGGGGGGGGGGGGGGGGGGGGTTCCCCCTATTTAACAGTGGCTTTGTCCCTGTGTATCCATCACCACATATGGGAACTCATCCAACAATGTCTTGAATCAATGTCGAGCTCCCAGTCCATACTCTCCGCCCACACCTCTAGGTTTTGGATTGTCTTACTCTTTGGACTTTGGTAATACCGGCATTCGAATGATTAGTCCATCAATTCAAATTGGAATTACATTAGGGAGACAAAAATTTTCACAGCATTTTTTTATAACTTGTTAATATGATAAGTTGTGATTAATGTAATATCGCTCACATGGACCCACCATTTTTATTGTGCAGCAATCAAAACTAATCACATAAGTAGTTGTAAAAAAAAAATTATGAAAAATTTGTGTCACTAAATATATTAAAAATGAAATATATCTTGTGGGAGGAACGAATTTTTCCCCAATCAGGTATTGTTCGCTTTGGGAATGGGCCGAGGAGCCGATGTTACCCTCACGAATTTGTTCAATCCCGCATCGTGGAGAGACATCTCCCACCTTTTCCTTATAAGCACTTGGCCTAAGGAAGGGTGTACCATAGTGGGACAATATCAAAAATATCCATCCAAGTGAGTTATTACGTACAAAAATCAAAGAGTTCAAAATTAATGAACATAAATTTTTTTTTTTTTAAATGGACAATTTACATTTTCTGCCTAATAATATTCTTACAAGACTTTTTAAAGAATTAAAAAAAATATAAGAATGACTAACAATAATATTTAAATTATACATGTAAGAATTATATTATACATATTAATGTATATATTTTAAGTATATCGATGCATATGCATAAGCACTTGGCCTAAGGAAGGGTGTACCATAGTGGGACAATATCAAAAATATCCATCCAAGTGAGTTATTACGTACAAAAATCAAAGAGTTTAAAATTAATGAACATAAAATTTTTTTTTTTAAATGGACAATTTACATTTTCTGCCTAATAATATTCTTACAAGACTTTTTAAAGAATTAAAAAAAATATAAGAATGACTAACAATAATATTTAAATTATACATGTAAGAATTATATTATACATATTAATGTATATATTTTAAGTATATCGATGCATATGCATGAGCTGAGTTACAAGCTAATATCTCACTAACATGTGAGTCACGACCCATATTAAACATCGGTCTCATACGTCTAACGCAGAAAAAAGATTTTTTGGTGCTTAGGAGATGTGATGTTCAATGAATATCAAAATATCAATCTAGAAGACGAAATTTTGTGGTGAGTACACTTACATGTAAGCTTCAAATTTAGATGTGACCCACCTTCACGTAGTGATGTAGTTGTAGGCGAACGTATGCACTTATGCAAGCATATATTTCATAATTGTTTGCCACATCCAAGAGGCAACACTAATTAAGGGCAGGTGGGAAGTGTGGGAACTTGGTGTCCACTCCGTGGCTTCGACGTGTTGTACGTACGTTCACTATCCATGACTTGACTTGCTTTGCCGTTTTCTTTGGGTTTCAGTCAAAACTCAAAAAAGATATATATATATATATCACTGCCAAGTTCTCGGTTTCCTTTTTTTCTTGCCAAGTGCCAACATTTCCGGCTGAAGAAAAGTATCATATACTTTGAATATAGTCAAAGAGAATCAAATTAATATTTTTGACATTTGAAATCCTCACTTATACGGCCAACTTTATCCATATGTTCAGATATTTCTATTCATACAATATGATTTCAATTTATAACTTTTTTTTCATAATGATTGTTTTTGTTATCATGTTAAAACACAACTAATTTTTTGCTCGAGTAGAGAAACTTTATTAATTAATATGTTCTTACTCATTCCTGCCAAACTTTTTTTTTTTTTTTTTTACACAACGCCTACAATCTATGGTTTGTGTATCCCCATTTATTTGGGGTTTTTTTTTTCCCATATTGTGGACCACAAAAATGAGAAAACAGTGCACTATGTTGGAAATATAAGACTCACTTTCAGACAAATTATACAGCCAAGTTTATCCATATGTCGGACCTTCCTATTCATAGGATATAATTTTAACTTATAATATTTATTTAATGATAATTGTTCTTATTATTATGTTAAGACAATTAATTTTTTGTTCGAGTATAAGAGACTTTATTAATTAATATGTTCCTATTCATTCTTGCCAAACTTTTTTTTATTTTTATACAACGCCTATAGTGTATGGTTTGTGTATCCCCATTTATCTGGGTTTTTTTTTTTTTTTTTTTTTTTTTTCCCATATTGTGAACCACAAAAATGAGAAACCACACTATGTTGGAAATAGAAGACTCACTTTAAGATAAATCAGGAAGTCAAGGTCATTACATTCTATATATTCATGTGCTGGTCGTTTTCTTAAATTTCAATGTGGGACAACATTTAGTGTGAGTTTTACTAATCAAAACCCACATGTTTTTATGGTCTAGGTGTCTGGGACCAGTTTGGCCCAAGCCACGACAAAGTGACCTACTAGGTGGGGTCTAGGGCATAATAATAATTAAGCTATGTATAATTGAGAATTTCAGAATGAAATAGTTTGGACAAAACGTGAATGGAGTGGCACTTCAAAACATTTAGGGTTTTCTTTATTTTATTTTTTTTAAAGTACGGAAGAACTAATATTAAGTTTCAATATATTAACTAGTACTAGATCAAAAGGCAATACAAAAAAAAAAAAAAAAACTTTTCAATATTATTTTTTTTTAGAAAAAATTAGTTAGAGAGACGACCAACTTGATTTTTCTACTTAGACGTATTCATAATAGTCTCAAAAATAAAAAAGAAATAAAAAAAAGTTAAAAAGTATTAACATGACCCAAGATTTTCCGCATCATTCTGACTTAAGGCCGTAGGCCTCAGATACAACTAGTAGCATATACTAGGGCCACCAATTATGTCGGTGATATGGTTGATTGTTGGTGCCATTCGGAGAATCACATGAAAAAGTGCACTTCGGTGAAATAAATATTTTCTTATTGAGTTGGAGGTTTGTTATGTATCAAGTCATGGGTCAGAGTCACAAACAATTCCATTGCATTTATCACGGGGAAGTACGCGGCTATAATTATATATATACGTGGCTATATATAAACAAATCAATAGGCCAAGATTATTTTGGTCCTTATTATATTTTAAGATTGCAGTGAATTTGTTTCATATTATTTTTATTTTTTAGTCAATTTAATTTGTATTATTTTTATTTTACCATCAATTTCATCTCTACCGTCAATTCATTAACAAAAAATACTTACGTAACTAATGATGTGCACGGTTGACATGCTTCAAAGCCTAGGTAGCTTATAAAATAATGTTAAAAAGTTTTACTTAACATAAATAAATAAATAAATAAAATGCCACCTCAGCATTTAATAAATAAACCACATCAAAATAATATATATTTTTTGAACCGATGATTTTTAAGTCAAAAGAAATGATTTTTTTTTTTTAAATAAAACCTCAAAAATCTATTATTTTCCTTCATTTTCTCTCTATCCAAACACACTCAAACAAAAAGAAATTGGCTGGAAAATGAACCAAACCCACAATTAATAAAACTCAAATAAAACACACAAAATGAAACAGAGCATTTTATATATCAAATCAGATGCAATAAAGACCAAAAGATAAACTAGATCTAGAACATAAATGAGATCCAAAGCAAAGCAATCACAGATTCACAATGACAAAACAAAACAAAATGAAAAAGTTCACCTGTCCCCACCATTGGTTAAAATTTTCATGCTGGATAGATTTTTAGTTCCAAGCCTTGAAATGATAGCATAGCATGAGGTTGGTTCGATTCAAGTAATAATGTTTTCCACTATCTAAAATCATAATTAAGTCCTTCATAGACTGAGATTAAACATGAATAACATGTGATTATTTGTCTGTTTAGGACTTTGGGTACCGCAGTTTTCGGTAGTTTATTTGTTTGTCAAAATATATAATTTTTGGTAATATTTATGTTTAATGTGTGATAAAAATTAAAAGTTAGTTTATTTTTTGAAAAAAATTAAAATTGATTTTTTTTTTTTAAATCTGAGACAAAAATGAAAATTTTTTGTCTTTATTCAAACGTACACCAACAAAGAATTCACTTTATTCATAATTTGATATTATGTTAATTTACTTACTGAAAACAAAGTTCTTACTTTAATTTGATTGAGAAATTTAGGTGGCTTGTCTCAAGAAATATTCAAATTGTGGAATGAATAATTACGGATGGAATTTTTTTTTTTTTTTGGAACCGGATTATAGTATCAAAACGTACATAACTACATACATATTTAGTTATTTACACTCTTTTTTTATTTATTATTCGTATACATGTTTACTTTGATTCTCAATAAATGAATATATATTTGAGAATATCTTTCAGTTAAAAAAAAAAAAAAAACACCTATATACTTTGATTGTTGCCTACAAAACGTACAGGCAACTAAGGACAAGATTGACTCTAATAATGTGCTAGTGACTAGAGTGTTCCGCAAATTCAAACAAGTACTACTGCTAAAAAATCATCATTTTTCACATAACTCAAAAAGTATGTGGAGACAAATGGACTCCAATATGCTAATTTTTCACATATTCAAATGAAAACTAGAAGTGTCATATACTACATCATCATCAACATCATATGTGGTTGGAGTTAGGACACCAACTAAGACACTATTTGCCAATAATACCATACTTATCTATTATATATTATTAGAATAGAACAATGGTTCTATCAAATCACAATATAGATTTCAAGAGTCTAGTATTTTTTTTTTTTTAATTTTATGAATAAGGATAATTATATTGATAGAGAATAAAGAAAGTGAAGAAAAAAAAACCCCAGAAAAAAGAGAAGAAATAGAAATGGGTTCATCCCAATTACCAAAAAATAATAAAGAGAACCCTAGCAGATGAGAGAACTTAATACAACTTTGACGTCTAGGAGATAAGAAACAATGAACCATGGAGGAGACGAGTGAATGTTCTGCAAAGTATCGATAACTCCTTTGGAATCTCCTTTAAAAAGAACATAGGAATACTTGTGGAAGACTACTAGTTTGATGGCTTGAAGTGCAGCTTACATTTCTTCAAGAGTTGGATGAGAGGGAGGGAATAGATTTGAGTAAGCAAATAAAATATCTCCAAATTCATTTCTCCCAACAACAGCAATAATGGTGGAATGGGCCTAATTGTCACATCAAAATTTATTTTAATCCAACTAAATTGGAAAAGAAACTATTTCAAAGTCACACTTACTAGGTGAGATGTCCAAAGTCTCCGAGCTGCTATATGTTCTAAATAAGCCTTGTAAATTGAAATATTATTTTTGATCTACTAATGAGAGAAGCCCTCACTTGTTAATTGTTATAAAAATTAAATTATCCAAAAATAATCACCATATAATTATTTCTTAAAAAAAAAAAAACTTGTATTCTTCTAAATATCCTAGAAAATATAACCCTTGCTTAAATTATAGAGTTCATAATTTTCTTTGAGAATGTTTTAAACTATTCTCTCCACATTTCAAAATAAAATACATAAAAACCTTAACAAGAAACAATGCAACATTTAAACCTCAAAATTTTTAAATTGACTATAAATTCTCACCTAATTAATTACAAACAAACCTCAAAATATTTTTAGAATTGACTATAGATTCTCACCAAATTAATTACAGTCAATCACATGTATTCCTATACCATTCTATAATATCCAAAACCATACTTTCTAAATTCTTACTCCTTTCATTTTCTTTTTTTCTTTTTCTTTTTTTGTGTAATTAACATGCACTTTTAATGCTTCTACCAATATTATTGTAGGTCTTACTTCCTCTTTTCATTTCCTTGACTTCTAATCAAATCATTTAAAACCCTTTAAATAAGGATAGGATCGTGTTCACTACACTAAACTCCCATTTTATGAGATTTAAAAGAGGTTAGTGAGCAATCCTTTAATAAAATTAAATATTGAAAAAAAAAACATAACTATTTAGTCAAAACACTTTTTTGAACGATTCACGGTATCTTATGGTTTAATACTTTATTCCCTTTTTTCAAATCCCATTTTTCTTTCATAACAAACCATCGATATCTGCAAATCCAATACTATCATATCATACCTAACCAATATTCCACATGATTCAACAAGTCACGGTTCAACCTTTGGCTTTATATCTATGATTATAAATACCAATTTCAAACCTTACACATGGAGGTTAATTCTTTTTCAACCACAAATGGACAAGCAGATTAAGAGAAATTGGATACTTCCGGTCTCCAACAACTAAGATAAATATTGAATGTATCTAGCCACAGTCAGGATGTTGATGTTGTTGTTGTTGCTGTTGCTGCTCCAGTAAGTAAAATCATTGAGACTTCCTCAGCCGGGAAATACGTTTTCGATGCCCACGGCCTTGTTTGTGTTGTTCCCACTCATGTACCCCTCTAAGTACCCTATCCCCACAAGCCTGCAAATGGAAAATTCATTAGCATACTAAAGCCACGAGAAACACAGTATATAAAATAAAAAGGCTAAAGAAGAGGAAACGGGAACAATATCCTAGACAGTCTCACATAATGCTGACAATACCATCACCATCAAAGCCTGTCCCAAAACTTTTGGAGTCAGCTTAGCTATGGATCTTTAACAGACTAATTGGGATCAACCACAAGTATTCTTCTCCACCATTCTATTCCATCTAAAATCATAATCTTTGTCTCACAAAATGCTGACCTGACATATATATTGAGTCCATAAGTCCCTCTGGATTAATTTCAGTCCCATGTTATTTGGAGCCTCCAAATCAGGCATTGAGCTGGCATTCTCATTAAGGAAAGATCTAATAATTTTTTCTGCAGGTTCGACTACTTGCAAAGCCCATGAGTCATCTGATTTACCTAGAATATGAGAAGTTGAGCGCATTAAGCTTGATTCTTTTTTTCTTTTCTTTTTTTAACTATTAAAATTGATTCAGTATATGGGGCAGAATAAACCAAAAAGGAGAATAAAAGACATACATGATATGGATTCTGTTGCATCAACATAATGTATGTTCCACCCAAACAATGTTTGCAGCCGATTTATCCTCCTTTTCTGAACAAAAACAAATTGTATTACGAAAGGCTTCACCATCATATAACTGATATTAATTACATGCAAATAAATTCAGGACAGGCACTTATGCAGCCCATCAGTTCTTCTTTTCTTTCGTAACTACTAATAAATAAATAAATGGTCTTAACAAAGTTTCCACAGGGATCTACAGTTATAGATTTGATGAGTAGTTTTGGGGATAAAAAAACTTGAAACTCAAATTTCTTGTCTAAAACATGTACTCATATATTAAGGATGAGAAAGTTAATTTACAACTGCTAAAATTCTAAGAGAGAACTTTCAAAAATCTGAAGAATAATTACAACTGGGCAAAAAACCACAATCAACACCTTTATAAATAAGAAAGAGTGAGTTGATTTAAATTGAAAGAACAAAACAAAGTAGGGGAAGACAAAAATAACATTAATAAAAGTAGTAAAAAATGATATGTCAGTTAAGAAAGTAACGGAAAGTAAAACTTTGTTGTTGTTGTTGTATTTAGGAACAATCAAAGAGTTTAATCAATAATCCAGGACTTGATTGCTATAAATGTCAATACCTCATGATCTATATAATACCAGAATATGTTATGACCAATTTTGGAATGAAAGTGTCACATGCTATAAAACTTAGTAAGTGCAAATCTACTTTTTATTCTCTCTCTTTTTTCTTTTCTTTTTTTTTGGTGGGGCGGGGGGTGTGCAAGTCTATGAATTTATGAAACTGTTACAAAATATACTTACTTGACGACGAAATATACTTACTTGACGACGAACAAGTCTTCGGGTGTTCAATTTCATTCTGTCAATGGCTTCTTTTAGCAGAATTTTAGGTTGGTTGTCACCAATGGTATCCAAGATTACCTGAATATTCTCTTTCAACATCTTATTACCCTTGTTTATAGATCTCAGGGACAAAGACCCTTCAGTGGAATCACTTTCTTCATCACATCTGCCTTCTAAAAAATAATCTCTCAGAAAATTTTCAAACTCCCGAACACCAATGGCTTGTCGCAGACCTCTAGTGTAATCTGCATTTGGATTGTAAATGTCAAAGACTTCATTAAGTAATCCAGCTTCTATCATGCAATCAACTCTTTGTTCCACATATTGGTCCAGTACAGGGAGAGAAGCATCCACGCATATAAAACAGCAATTGTATCTAAAATTATTGACTTGACCCCAATTCTGCCCTGCCACATGTAACATTATAACATAAATTAAACACGTGTACGTTATATCCATTATATCCATTTCAAATCTCCTTATGAGGAAAGTGAAGAGGGGGGGGGGGGGTAGATCCTGATGGCTACTGGAACTAATCAAACTGCAAAATTCGAAAGTAGAATAAACATTTATAAATCTGGAAACATAAATTCCACATAAAAAATAAGTAAACAATAACTAAAAAGCATAAGCATCTTGTTCAATATTGCATTTCAACACTCATCGGCATTTTCATACTATCTTAGTATCCATTAGACCGTGTGTTTGGGACTAGCCTATAAGCTAGCTTTTTGCTTTTTAGCTTTTATGCACAGCTTTTTAAAACCTCACTTTTTCTTAAATTTTCTCACTTTTTCAAAGTGTAACCATACTTTAGCACATTTTCAGCAAAAAGCTAAATAAGCTATTTCCAAACAAACAAAGCTGAGGAAATACTTGGTGCATAACAGCAAGTGTAATAACAATCAGCATACACAGTGCAAAAAGGCTCCAGCTTCTATGAGTCTTGAGAGCTGGCTGATACACAACCTGACCCACAATTAGCTCATAGACAAAAGCAGAGAAAAAACTTGATACATCATTACATAGAGATGTCTTAGCTCTCAAGGGCACCAAAACTAACTCAATTAAGCCTTAAATTCGAATTAACCTCATATACTAACTAGGGGAAGCCACATATATTATTTTCTGCTATTCTATCCTTGTCTAAAAGTATAATCTCTGCCGCCTTCCTATTTAAGTTATTCATCTCCTTTACTTCTGGTTCTACCCATGTTATTTCAGGCATCCATCTATCTTTTTTCACTCTATCAATTTGTAAAGAATCGATTCATTACCAGTGACTAAATTTTCCTCTATTATCCTACCGCAATCCTCCTTCCTCTAGGCTTGGGACCAGCTGTGTACAAAATATAGGACCCAAAGCACTGTCACAGCCAGAGCTAATGGGCATCAAAACTAAAGATCAAGGAAGAAAGAAAAAAAAAAAAAAAAATGAAGTACAAGAAATAGCTGCTCTCTGTTGCAAAATATAAAGCCTGTTCCAGAACCACAACAGCATCCAAAAAGGGCTAAAGAAGTCAAAGTTCTTTAATGTGAGACAATTATGACCAAATAAATATTAATTACAAACCTTGGCTGTCTTTTCCTGAAAAAGTTTGCTTGGGGGCACACCAGAACGGGAGTAAAGATTGAGATATTGACTAATCTGCAAGAGATGCAACCAAAACTGAAGTCATCCAAACATTGTCATTGGATAGATTTGTCATAAATGAATTAAAGATCTTTAAAGGGAAAAAAAGAAAAAGAAAAAGGCAGTCACGTCATTCTCTTGGAAGGATTGCACACAAATATATGTCGTAAGTTTTGGCATCAATTATTATTACTGGTGAGGAGAATTGCAGATAAGCATATATTTATCTGAATGCAGAAGCTATATACAATAGGATAATAATCAACATCAAGCCACTGCTTTATAAAATGCAATCCTAATAAGTAATAACAATTAAAAAAAACTGTTGCAACCTTACATCAACAGTCAAGATTTTGAAGGGAAAAGAGAAGTTTTTGTTTGTGTGTGTGTGTGTGGGGGGGGGGGGGGGGGGGGGGGGGTGGCGGCGAGAGTTGGGTGACATTAAAAAAGTTTCACCTTCTCAGCAACCACATAAAATAGAAGGCTTCAAAAGACAATCATAATAACAAATACTTCTGAAGAATAAGTTACATACATCTATACTTCCATGTCATGTCAATTACTCTTTCCTTTTTTTGTTTCCTGATATCAGATTTCAAAAATAACTTCCTCGAACTAACAAACTGTTGATGGATGGACTCACCCAAAAGGCATAATATTAATAATAATAATTAATACCATAACATAATTAAAATTATCAGCACCAGTGAAGTACTTCGTATAATCAGAGAGGCCAATGCATTTATAAATCAAAGACAATGATGCAAATAGAAAATGATAAACAAATAACACTATAGCCAGAAAAGATGCATAATTTTCACACATCAATTCCTAACAAAAGTATATATGCAAATATGTTCAAATGCAAAGTACATAACCCAGAAAGAGTGATATGCAAATCCTTAGCACACTCCAACTTGGGGCTAGCGCGACATAGTTGATCAAGACAGGACTCTCAAGCTACTAGACCTGGCCTTGGCCATGCCTTAATTTTGAAGAGGCAAGCTGCCCAGTTTACTGCCAACAGCTACAAACCAATTCTTACTTATAAGTATTACAGAACTAGTAAGGTGTGTTTTTAATTTCTGAGTTATTTCTGTTCTTCACTATAAAATTTGATTTCATAAAGGAGTTGTTAGAAATGGAAACAACATCAACTACAGCCAACAACACAAGTACACAACAGAAGTATATTATAAGTGCACCCTTGCTTATATATTGCAAGGAAAGAATACATAATAAGCTGGCACCCTTACTTTTCTATGGTTATTTGGATGGATTCTGTTCGCTGCAACTGGATCAATGTCCTTAAGATGGTCATAACTATAGTCAGAACTGTCTCTCCCAAAATCCAGCTCTTTATCTGTCTGTTCATCTCCTGTTAAATTATAATGAATGTCAGATGTATTTAAGGCAAGTGTAGAATTTAAAAGCTATAGAATAGCTAATTACCAAGAGGGCCACTTAAACAGCCTTCATCCATATCTTCTGCTGAATCATCTAAGAGGAATGCACTTACAAGAGCCTGGATACAGTCAATAACAACCCCCCCCCCAACAAAAGCAAGAGAGAGAGAAAAAAAAATTAGGATAAAATAAGGATGCCGTGACAGTTTGTAAGCTTGTAACATGAAAATTGGAAGAGAAATCTCTTGAGTTTAATAGATTAATGAAGATCATTTGCTTCATATAAAAATTTACAGACATAGTGCAAGTTAAATAAGTTTATACTAATTATTTCCGGTACAAAGTTTTATCTTCTTTACCATGAAAGGCAAGAATGAAACAATCTCCTACCTGGATATAGTAATTTGTACCCCCAACAATGACCGGCATGCAGTTGCGAAGCAATATGTCATTGATGAGCTGAAAATCCAAATGCCAAGTCAAATTCAGAATTACATCAAAGGGCAATATGTAATGGTAATACAATGTCTTAATCACCACATTCAGATCATTATTGATCATATTTAATAACATAAAAACCCAAGTCACCGCAAAAACTATAAAGCAATGAACAAGAATAAAATATAAGTTTATAAAGAGAGAAAAAAGATAATCAATAGTATCAATACACGAGGAAGGGCTCAAAGGAAGACAAAATGTCAACAGAAACAGGCTCCTGGAGCACAACACAGCACTTTTTTGTAGGAATTAAAATATATGACGAAAGAACCGACAAAAAAAAAAGGCCAAATCCATTCAATGCCTATCATGATGTAGGGAAAAAATCTAGAAAGGGATTGAGAATCAACAAATAGAAGCATGCATTCAACCCACCAACCTGACCCAATGCCTTGGGTTAGTTTTTTGTAGGTTGATGAGTTGGGTTGGGTTGTAAATTTTTTCTGAAGCTTGGGTTTGTTAGGATCAGGTTGGAAAAGTTTTCAACCCAAGTAACCCACTCCAACCCAGGATTTTGAGAATTTGTTACTTTGAGATATTTTGAGACTTACTTTTTTACAAAATTGAAATATTAGGCTCAATCAATTAAATTATAATAAATTTTTTGAAAAATGTGCTTAAATAATTGAGTGGAAACTCAATTTTTTATTAGGTTGGAGATTTTTCAACCCAATGTGGTTCGGTTGGGTTGAAAAATACCCCAACCCATGCACACCGCTATCAACCAAAAATAAATAAACCTAGAAATCAGTACCTAAGCTTGCTTGGAATTAACACCAAGTAGGATAGGAAACCCAGAAATCAATACCAAGGCATTGGAAAATTTTCAAGAAAAGGGAAGGATTGTTCTTTTTTAGATACCAAGGCATTGAAATATCAAGAACCTCCATCTTAGAAAGAACAAGCCTTCCATAATTGATTGGGTAGAATTGAAAATTGATGTAGAACAGAATTCTCAAAGGGGATTGAGACTCAACAAAGAACAGAAAAATAAAATAAAACTATGAATCAGCATATAGGCTTAGCAAGATAGGAAACCTAGGAATCAGCACCAAGGTATTAAAAACATTCGGTAGGATTGCAATATTTCATTCATCATAATCGCATGTCTCGTAAAATGTTGAAAATGCATACTTTCATAAAAACTCTTCCTTCAATACAATGATTAAAGAAAATATTGCATTGAATATCAATTCAAATGAATCAAATCCAAAATCCCAAAAACTGCAATAACAGTACAGATTGATACCCAATATTAACACAAGGAGAGCTTACTTATGATTATAAGCTACCAATAAAGGAAAGTCACAAATATCATACATCACCAACATGGGTTTTCCAAATACATAACTTGGTTCAGAAGGTATAATAGGAACAAGAAACACAAGAGGCTAAAAATCCATAGCAAGGCTATCACTTGAAGCATATAACACTAGTTTATGACACCATTTCTATTTGTACGTGACTAAAAGCTTCAAAATGCAAATTTAAAAACACAAACAAGACAACAAAGTGGGTAACTAACTTACAGGAATAACAGAATCCCTGAAATCCTTAGCAGTGAATTCCAGGTTTGGGCTTATGGTCCCCAAAAGATGATGTGGCACCCCTACAATTGTAATGTAAAAAATTCATAATTTCCTTTTCAAACACACACACATAGTGTAATAAAAAAAAAAAGAAAGAGAGTGAGAAAAAAGAGACAGACCCTTTTGCTCATTGAGGGAGACCTTGTTGGTGAGGACATCAAGGCCGTGGTAGACCTGCATGGAATCAGCGTTGATGATCTCAATGGGGAAAATGGGTGGCTAAATCAATGGCTAGCCTTGACTTCCCTGAGCCTGTGGGACCCATTATCACCACCACCTTTGCCTTCTCTTCCTCATTGCCATTGCTAGGGTTTAGAGCTCCCTCACCCAGTGCCTCTGTGTCAACAACAGCACTGTCCATCTCTCTCTCTCTCTATTGCGCGCTCTATTCGTTGGGCCTAAGATATATATAGTGTTACCATGGGCTCTATATGGGTTCTGGACCTATATATTTGTTAGTGGGCCTAAGCTATACATAGTATTACTATGGGCTTTCCATGATTCTGGGCCTTCTGGCTTCTAATATGAATTCGTGTCCGGTTGCGTCTAGCTTTTTCGTTTACAAGTATACTTTAACCTGGTTTCAACCAAAAAAAAAAAAAAATCAAATAAGCTGAATCCGAACATATATTTATGGATATAGCCGATTATGCTTGTTATTGTTTACTAGTGTTGAGTCGTCATTTTTCAATGTTGTATGTTGGTTTTATTCAGTGCCAATTTCTTTGTAATTATATGCATATTTTTCTTGTATTTTGTGGGGTTTAATGTAATTGGGTTGGGATTAGAATTTCATGAAAATCGGTTGGAACAATGGTACATTTCACATTTAAAGTTTAGCCTAATAATTTTGTACTAATGACACAGTGTATTTTCGAGTTTAGCTTGTTATGTGTGCACATTGTATTAATTGTAATTGAAATCTAGACTTCTATGAATGTTTGTGTAAATTCGCATTAGGGTTGCATTTTAATTGTGTTTAATCTAAAATTAATCAAGCCGTAATTGAAATTTTGGGTCTAAATTAATACCTAATTTCTTAGGCTTGCAATTTAAACTAGGAATAAGTGATGCTAGAAAGACTATAAATTATATTATTATAGATAAGTTTATAAATATATGTATCACTAATCACAAAATAATTCAAATATTTATTTAGTAAATTGTTGAAATAATACCAATCCGATTTATCACCACTTCAGTTTTTTTTTTTTTTTTTTGGTCGTAAAATTGTAGTAGCTTTGACATTTCCCTTGATTGGAAGTTGGTAAATTTATGTGATGCTAAACAAATTTGACTACATAAAATATAATTTTAAACACAACGTAAAAATATATAATTAAGAAATATTTATTAAACTTTTGAGTTATCAAGTAGTAACTAATATCTTTCTCAAAAAAGTAGTAACTAATATTATCTTAGTAAAGCACCGACACTAGAAAATTCAAACTCTGATTCAATGCATTTAGAAAGAAGTTGATTCAAATCTACATTGAATTAAACTTTTTACAATATCAGTGTAGTAATAAATTATTTCCTCAAAAAAAAAAAATGTAGTAATAAATTAATTAATAGGGAATGCGTTCTAATTTCCTCAATTAGATAAGTTTTTTTTTTAAAATTACACTTTATCACCCTAAACTATGCATTAAATTACACTTTGCATCCTAAATTATCACATTTATCACACTTTGCAACCCGGTGTTATTTTTGTTGTTATATTTAACAAAATTTTGCTGCATATGACAAACACATGCTTCTTACTTAGGTGAAATAAAGTTAAAACACTAAAATACCCTTCTTCAAAATAAATTAAAACAAAACCCAAAATTTTCCACACCTTGCACTGCATTCAAGATTCAACAAAATACATTATAACTAACAAAACAATTAAAAAATAGTACAATAAGCAGAACTTATCTCAAATGAGCCAAGATACACATCTTGATCTACAATTCAAGAATCAAGATTCACCGAATTATGCATTGACTTAATTCCCACATAATGTCAAAACTGCCTTCTTGAATCAAGGAAACACTCATTCCAAATATAATATGGCTTTAATCAGAGAAGATTCCGGCTGTGACTACATATTTCCAGATGAGTTTTCTGTTTGCAAGCAAACAACCTAACATCCTGCTAATACTTATTTATAGATCATAAAAAATAAATAAAATAATTAATTTACTATTTATAAATGATTTGAAGGATACTGCAATATCATTAGCAGTAGAGTGAAATTCCTCCTCCATCGAAGGATCTTGGGCCATCTTGTCCTAGAATTCAAGCCACCATATCCATGACAGTTTGTTATTCAGAAAAAGACTTCTTTTTTAAGGCAAAGATAAACGGAAAAAAAAAAACTTTGACTTAACCTCTCATTCCAACATATACATATTAGCAACCTGAGCGCCGGCCATCCCTCCGAGAATGGATCACGTATGCCCTCATCTCGATTACCTAGAAAAAATCCACCTCAATTAAAACCGTGTGGTTTGTTTATGATCTGAAAACTTAAGGTCCTTGTTTCAAAAGATGAGAATTCAGACATAAAAAGAAGTCTAATTTTCTTTGATTTTCCGAGTCATATTCTCAGACCACAAACGGAAATATGAGAAAGAGTGAGGAAGAGAGGATGAAGAGTGTTTTAGTCTTTTAAATTTATTCCACCTAAGCAAGAAGTATGTGCTTGTCACATGCAGCATGCAAAGCGTGATAAATGTGATAATTTAGGGTACAAAATTTGCAGTCAGATAATTTAGGATGTAAAGTGTAATATAGTGCATAATTTAAAGTGGTAGAGTATAATTTTTTTTTTTTTTTTTTTTTACTGTTGACTAAAATAATTGAGTTCGAATGTTGCCTACATAAAAAACTAATCTATACGTTCAATTATCATAAAGCAAATTAAATGTCATAGATTTAAATCATATACTATCTATAAAAATAAAATAAAAATACGTACTATACTCTTTATGTACATGAACATGCATGTTTTTGCATAATGACCAGTGGCGACTCTAGAAATTTTTCTAAGGGTGTTCTTTAAGAAATATAAACTATAATTTATTGCATTTTTGTTTCATTAATCATAAAATTATTAATTGTTGTTTAGCCTAACATAATTTAATTTGTTTGTCTTTTACAATGTATTGGTTATTTAAAATATTAATTATTGTTGTTTAGGGTGAGTTTGGTTCAGCTTTTTGTAAAAGTGCATAATAAAAAAGTGCATTTTCAAAAAGTTGAGTGTTTGGTAAAAACTGTTAAAAAGTGCTTTTTGAAAAAGCTGAGTGTTTGGCTAGCATTTATAAAAGTGGCATTTTGAGGGGTAAATTACAAAAAAGGACAATGTATATATAAAGGAGTTTATTTCATACTTTTTTTTTATTTTTTAATTTTTTATGTGAGTTTATTTCATACTTATTAATAAACTACTTCATATAATAATAATAATAATAATAAATATTATTGGTATTATTTTAATAATGTTTGGGCTATTTTTATTTTTTAGTTTCATAATTATTTGTTATTACCATTAATGACTTCTTATTAATATTAATTAAATCTAAATAATTTTCATCATCATGAAACTCAAAATGAAAATGTAAAAAAATGATAAAATATACACCAATAATCCAGGTTTAAATTGTACTACATAAAAATGTAAAAAGATATAAAATACATATCAATAACCCAAGTTTAAATTGTACAACACAAAAATATAAAAAAGATAATAAAATACATACCAATAACCCAAGTTTAAATTGTACTACATGATATTATAAAATAAAAAAAAGACAACTACTAATTATTATCCCCCCAAATGGAATTAGCAATTGAATCACGAAGAACCACCATCGCAGGGTTTGTTAAAGATCCTGTGTTCTGCTCACACCTGCTACCTGCTTCACTATTATGTTCTCTTCTAGAAATTGAATCTCGATTGGCTTTTATGAAGCTCCTATCATCCCTATCATTTAGTCTAACAAAATTATGAAGAGCCATAGTAGCAGATACAATAAGTATTTGGATATGGAACCCCATACTAGCAATGTTTTGAATTTAATCAGATCACTATTAATAAAAACCCCATGATTACCCTGACAACAACTGCATATTGTCTTTTTTCTCCTCTGATTTTCAGACCCCAAACCCAAACTGTTAAATTCCAATCAACAAAAACAAATAACTAAACAATTAAATTCCGAGAAAACTGCTACTGTATCTTGTTTCAAGTTATCACTGACAGTGAGGCTTTTAACTTAGTCAAGGCTGACTTCATTGATGGAAGTTTTAAGTCATATTTCTGAGTAATACAATCAATTTCTAAACCAAATGGTACTAATTGAATAATTGTAAATAAAATTCAGCTTATAGAGACAAATGTTCATTGCCTTACCCAGGCAAATAAAACTCAATTGCCCTTATTGTATGGGTGTGAAAATTTTGGGGGCAAAATCAGTGTCACTAAAATTTTCCGTTAAAAACATCATCTCTTTCTCCATTTCTTTTTCTTGGCCGAGAGATTACACGGTACAACACAATGCTACAATATAATAATAACAGTATTCCTGGTAAAATCATTTTTCCCTAAGCATGTAGCACTGAAAAAAAAATTACAAAGCATGTAGCACTGAAAATTACAAAGAATTTTTCCCTAAGCATTGCACGAGAGATTACAAAGCATTTTACAGCCAACAGAAAAGCATTTTACAAAGCATTTTACAGATTACAAAGAATTTTTCCCTAAAATTACAAAGCATTTTACAAAGCATCCACAAAAGAAAAATTACCCAAAGCACTGTTACAAAGCATTTTTCCCTAAGCATGTAGCACTATCATCATCACTGTTACAGAGCATCCACAATAGAAAAAAAAAATTACAAAGCATGTAGCACTGAAAATTTTTTAGTACCTAGCAAGAAATTACAAAGCATGTAGCACTGAAAATTTTTTAGCTAAAATTTTTTTTCCCACACTCGGTTAAAAAAAAAAAAAAAAAATTTCAGATCAGTGTTTGGTACCTGGTATTTTGGTAGCAGATCGGTACCTGGTATTTTGGTAGCAGATTGGTGTTAAAAAAAAACACTTCAGTGCACGGATGAGAGAGCACTTGAAGAGGAAACGGGCACTTGAAGAAAGACAGGAAATTGAGCTAATGCCAGTGCTCATCTCAAGTGCTCTCTCATCCGTGGTCTGAGAAATACATTTTCAGTGCCAGAAGAAATACATTCTCATCCGGGCACTTGAAGAAAGACAAGAAAGACGGATGAGATGAGCTAATGCCAGAAGAAGAGGAAGAGGAAGAAGGTTCACGGCTCACTTACCAGAGGGCAGAGCAGAAAAGAGATGAGCGTGAGAGTGAGGGCAGAGCAGAGATGAGAAAGCGTGAGAAGCGTTAACTGAGGTATATATATCAGCAAGGGTAATTTGGTAAACAGGAAACCTAACGGATACATGATGCGCGTTTGCCTTTGTTTATGGACCTCTGAGCTCCATATTTGTTGCGCGTTCATAGGCTATTTTTTGCCTTGGCCCAAAACGCAACTTTTTTCAAAAAGTTGCGTTTTGGGCTGAGCCAAACGCAAAAAACTGTCTCAGCATTTTGCAAATGCGCATAACATGTAAAAGTGGACTCTAAAAGCCCAACCAAACGGGCACTTAGTTGCTTTATTTATTTTTTATTTTTTACTAACTACTAGCAGTCTAGCACACACCCCACTGTGCATTAGCACACACTAGCACACACCCCATATGCATTATCCACGGCTCAACCCACTACCTAGTATCTAACATAATTTAATTCTATCTTTTATAATTTATTGGTGCCTGCCTCTGTATGCCTTTACTTCCCCAATTCAAATATCCCACCCCACACAGCCCCATGGCCCCATCCACCCCCTACTCAACAAACAAGAGTCACAAGAGGAGCCAATCAGATAAATTCACAAGTCACAATACACTAAAAACAAACTCACCAACATAGAACACACCAACAGATAAAGTCAAAACAGGGGCAAATAATTGTAAAGTTATAAAGTAAAGCTCTTAGCTGTAAAGCCTAGCCAATTACAGTTCAAAGAGAAAGAGAGAGTATTAGATATAGAGAGAGAGTCTCATACTCTCATTTCAGTTCAAAGAGAAAGAGCTCTCTCTCAGACCACAGACCACACTCCACACTCCACAATAAACCCAAAGATGTAAGAGAGAAAAAGAGAACTTAAATACCTTAAGGGAGGCCTGAGGGGCGGCACCGCGGGCCGCAGCAGCACGTCGAGGTGAGGAAGGACTCGAGGCCAAGCCGAAGCGTCGCAAGCTCTGATCCAATCGGACTAATCTCCGATCTCCGATGCCCAATGTGCTATGTTGCTTGAGTTTCAGGCGAAGGCACCATTGCGCTGATGTGATTCAGTGCTTGGTCCATTGGTCGTTTCGTTGATGAAGTTTTTTTCTTTAGGTTAGGTTTCTGATTTTAGTTTTTGCTTTACCATTTGATGAATGATAAATCGACGGAGCATATTGGGTTTTGGTTGGTTTTTTTTTTTTTGAGAATCTGTTTGGGTTGGGCCGGTTGGGTATTTAGTTAATAATTATTTTGATTTAAAAATCTGGTTGGGGTTGGTTTTTTTTAGGATTGATGTTGGACTTTTTTTCCTTGGGTGGGCTTGCTCTGTTACAAATTTTTTTTTTTTTCAAATCCTCTGTTACAATTTTTTTTTTTTTTTTTTATTTTAGTTCAAAATTTTTTTTTGAGCTTTCTCTTTTTGCTTGAAAGTAGAACAAATAATCCACCAAAATTTAATTTTATTGGCATAAAAAAATTTTGAGGGTGTTCCTAATTTTTTTTTAAGGGTAGATAAATAAAAAATTTAAATTATTTTATATAAATTTTTTTTTTTTTTAAGGTCAAGGTGGTCCTGAGACCACCCTGGCCTGAACGTGGCACCGCCACTAATAATAACTTGCAATTCATTATCCAAAAACAAATGAGTTATGACACAAGCACATCCAGACACACATCACATGCACAAACAAAAGAGGCTAGGGTAAAGTTCATAGATAGAGAGAAAGGGTGTCATGATTTCCCCAATCCAAAAGATATTTTACCATATAATATTAAACTTTATAGCATCAATACAACAAAAAGAACCAAACTTTAAAGATATTTCACTTTAAAATGTTTCTTTCTCGTA
Organism: Quercus aquifolioides; assembly: GCA_019022515.1. Lineage (NCBI taxonomy): Eukaryota > Viridiplantae > Streptophyta > Magnoliopsida > Fagales > Fagaceae > Quercus > Quercus aquifolioides. The sequence goes on along the minus strand of CM032326.1, from coordinate 16,841,854 downwards.
GGATAGGTAATATTGTTGCTCACAACCTAACTAAGCTAGTGCGGTTGGAGGATATTCCTTCCCACCTTCATGATGTTCTCTTTAACAATTATGGCTAATTTTTCAATAAAATTTCGAGGTCTTTCTTCTCAAAAAAAGAACCAATGCAGATAGTTTTTCTGCCTTATTTAATTGAACTAATGAGCTGTGAGCACCAAAATTTTATTATAAAAGAAGCACAAGCTTTTGGTCCATCCAATCAATTAATCTGGGTTTATAGTTTATTTAATTCTCACTTCAGCCTCAAAACTCCCATAATAAGAGATCTACACTATAGAGGATGATTCTCAATTTCTCATTTCGAGTAATTATTCTTTTTATTTTATTTTCTTATTGTCCTAAATGTCCAAAAAAAAAAAAAAAACTTGCTGACAGATTACCATTATATGACAAATAAACCACTCTTTTGTCGCTTAAAAAAAATGTCTGTTATCAAAATGAAGTATCAGATCCCGTGAATGGAGGCTGCTCACATAAAACAATTGATAAAGTTCCAATAAGATGCATATTTAAAAGGATATTCTTTTCTTTTTTTTTTTGAGAAGGAAAAAATGGGGGCCTTTATGGCTATATTTTACCCCCGGGCAGGGAGCCAGCGGGAGGCCGGAAGCACTGTCTAATCGGCTCGACCAACGGCTATGTGGGAGTCACCTCTTTTTATCGAGTACACCTCGCCACTAAGTATGCCCACCAACGAAAACCTGCTGGCAGCGGGATTCGAACCTAAGTGGGTTAGACGAAGCGTCCGAACCTTACCAGCTGAACCAAGCCCCGTTGGCTTTAAAAGGATATTCTTGATTGATCAAGATTACAAAGAAGATGTGCTTAACATTAAATATATCTCCAATATCAAGGTTTTTATTCTAGTTTATGTTTGTAATTTCAGTCTTCCTAATTGTCCCTTCTTCTGGTGCATCTCTCAAAGAAAACATTGCAAAAATTTCACAAAATCAAATAGATCCATGGATTCCAAGCAGGAAAGAAGTAATAGTATTAGTATCTTAATGCTTCCTTGGTTAGCTCATGGGCACATCTCACCCTTCTTAGATTTAGCCAGAAAACTCTCACTCAGAAATTTCCATGTTTATTTCTGTTCCACACCCATCAATCTAAAACCAGTAAGAGAATCTCTTATAGACAAAACATTCTCTTCAATACAACCAGTAGATCTTCATCTTCCTTATTTGGAAGAACTCCCTCCTGAATACCACACTACCAAAGATCTCCCTCCCCATCTCATGTCCTCACTCAAAACAGCCTTTGACTCAGCCAAACCTAAGTTTAGCAACATCTTGAAGGCCCTTAAGCCAAACCTTCTGATCTATGATTTTATGCAACCATGGGCTCCAGTGGCAGCTCGAGAAGAAAACATTGAAGCTGTTATGTTGTCGACTTGTGGTGCGGCTGCAAGTTCTTTGATGGCTTTCTATAGCAATAATCCTGGCAAGGAATTCCCATTTCAAGCCTTAAATTTCCCACAGGCTGAATGCGAGAAAAGCATGCATTTCCTGCATTATACAGCAAATGGTATCACAAACAAAGAAAGGTACATGCAATGCATAGAAAGATCTTCCAACATAGTCTTGATCAAGACCTCGGGAGAGATTGAATCACAGTATATTGATTATCTCTCGGGTTTAGTAGGGAAGGAGATAGTTCCTGTTGGGCCCCTTGTTCATGAACCTAAGAACAAAGATGATGATATGGTAATCGTAGAATGGCTCAACAAGAAAGATCCTTCTTCAGTTGTATTTGTTTCTTTTGGAAGTGAGTACTTTCTTTCATTGGCAGAAATGGAAGAGATAGCTCGTGGGCTTGAACTTAGCAAGGTTAGTTTCATATGGGTTGTGAGATTTCATGGTGGAGACAAGATTAGTATTCATGAGGCTTTACCTGAAGGATTCTTGGAGAGGATTCGAGAGAAGGGTATGGTGGTGGAAGGTTGGGCTCCACAGGCAAAAATATTGGGGCATTCAAGCATTGGTGGGTTTGTGAGTCACTGTGGTTGGAGTTCAACACTTGAGGGAATGATGTTTGGGGTACCAATCATAGCCATTCCCATGCATCTTGAACAACCCTTAAATGCCAAATTGGCGGTGGAGGTTGGTGTTGGTGTTGAGGTTTCAAGAGAGAATGAGAAGCTCAAGGCAGAAGAGGTGGCCAAGGTGATAAATAAAGTGGTGATGCAAGAGGAAGGGAAGGAAGTAAGGAAGAAAGCTAAAGAACTGAGTCAGAGAATGAAGGACAAAGATGATGGAGAGATGGATGTGGTGGTAGAGAAGCTGGTGCAGCTACTTGGAGAATCTAGAATTTCTACCACTTTTGAGGAAATATAAAAACAACTTGTAAGTTGAATGTTTCTTCTTTTCCTTGAATCATAAAAATATAAAGGGAAGCACAAATTCAGATTGTAGGTAATAAGTAAAGACCTTTCATCAAGAAAAGGTAACAAGCAAAGACAATGGACCAAATGAATCTAAATTTGAATTTTGACCAAAAACACTTGGTTTCTTTAACTAGTATATTTAATTTTCTTAATACAAGCCAGTTTCTAACTTTTTTGAACTAAAACTCATAATTTGGGTTGGGACTGGGGCTTTGAGTTAAGAAGATAATCTTGTAGTCCATCACTATTATCAAAGATTGATAATGTTGGGCCCCGTGTGGCTTGAATTACCAAGCCCAATTCGGTCTTCTAAACCGAATACAACTAGGAATATAAATCCTAGTACAGCCAACTTATGACATATATATATATATATATATTAGGTTTGTGTTGTATAGAAAGAGAGAATTAGAGAATTCCTAAAAACCTAGTAGCAGCCGCATAAGAAGAAGAATAGTGTTTTCTTGTCTTGTGGGTGAGAGAGAGTTAGGGTGTATTGGGATTTGAGTTTCTTGAGAGTGTTTTTGTGCACTATTGTATCTCTCTATTTTATAGTGAAATTTCTCCATTGTCGCCATGGAGGTAGGCAGTTACCAAACCACGTAAATTCTTGTGTTCTTTATGTGTGCTTGTTATTTAATTTCCGCTTATTTACTATTATTGATTTGAGTCATGGGGTGCTATCTGCACAACAAGTGGTATCAGAGCTAGGTTATGATTCAATCCTTTGTATACAGTAAAGATGTCAAGTACAAACTATGATGTAGAGAAGTTTTGTGGTAAGGGAAATTTTTCTCTTTGGCAAAGGCGGATGAAGGATCTCCTAATTCAACAAGGAGTTCACAAGGCCTTGCTTGGAAGGAGAAGAAACCAAAAACGATGAAGGAGGTAGAATGGGTAGAGATGGATGAGAAAGCAGCTAGCGCTATTCATCTCAACCTAGGTGATGAGGTCATTCACAACATGCTAGAAGTAAAGACCGCAAAGGAGGTTTGGGAAAAACTAGAAGGTCTTTATATGAGAAAGAGTCTAACGAACAAGTTGTACGTGAAGAAGCAACTGTATAGTTTGCATATGAAGGAAGGTTCAGATCTATTAGAGCATCTCAACACGTTTAACATGTTGAACACCCAACTGTCAAGTTTTGGGGTGAATTATGAGGACGAAGATAAAGCGTTACTCTTATTATCGTCACTTCCTACTTCTTTTGATCATCTAGTGACTACGTTGATGTATAGGAAAGATACTATAGTACTCGAGGTGGTGACTAGTGCTCTCTTGTCACATATAAAGATGAAGCAAGATGGAGATGGTTCTCAGGCTGATGGACTTATTGTAAAGTCTAAGTCAAGCAATAGGGGTAGAAGCAAGTCAAGAGGACGGATCTCCAACAGGAATAGATCACAGTCTAAATCATGTGCAAAGAAAGATGTAAAGTGCTTTTATTGTCACAAGAAAGGGCACTACAAGAATCAGTGTAAAGAGTTGAAAGAGCATTTAGAGGAGAAGAAGAATGGAAAGAAGCCCCTAGAATCAGCTAGTGTTGCTGAAGAAACATCAGATGACAGTGAAGTTAGTGCAAATTTACTTTCAGTCTCATCAAGTAACAATGTTCTATTGGAATCTTGGGTTTTAGATTCAGCATGCTCATTTCATATGACTTCAAAAAAAGATTGGTTTGACACGTATAAGCCTTACAACGGTGGTATGGTCCAAATGGGTAATGATGCTACATGCCCAATTATTGGGATTGGCATCGTGAAGATCAAGATGTTTGATGGAGTTGTGAGAGTTCTTAGTAATGTTAGACATGTTCTAGATCTTAGAAAGAATTTAATTTCATTAGAGTATTGGATGATTTGGGCTATTCATACTCATCAAAGGGTGGAATCATGAAGATTACCAAAGGTGCTTTGATGGTGATGAAGGGACAGAAAGTAAGCACGCTTTACAGATTGATTGGGAACACAGTTGTACTGAAGAGTTGCAGTCACCACTCCGGTAGAGTCTTGCACTGACGACACAAAATTATGGTATATGCGACTTGGCCATATTGGTGAACGTGGTATGTTAGAGTTGCACAAGAGAAATTTATTGAAAGGGGTGAAGACATGCAAGCTAGACTTCTACAAGTATTGTGTGTATGGGAAGTAGCATAGAGTCAGTTTTAAGACAGACTCTCATACAAGTAAGGGTGTTCTTGACTGCATTCATTCAAATGTTTAGGGCCTAGTATCAATTTCTTCTCATAGTGGTACTCAGTATTTCGTCAGTTTCATTGTTGACTACTCTAGAAAGGTATGGATTTATTTTATAAAGCATAAGTCTGATGTGTTTGGCATATTTAAAAGTGGAAAGCACAGGTTGAGAATCAGACTGGCATGAAAATAAAATACCTTAGAAAAGATAATGGACTAGAGTATAGAGATAAAGAATTCATAAGATTTTGTGAATTAGAAGGCATTACCCGTCACTTTATAGTTAAAGGAACTCCACGGCAGAATGGGGTTGCAGAAAGAATGAACAGAACCTTAGCAGAAAGAGCCAGATGCATGAGATTGAATGCAGTGTTGCCTAAGGTATTCTGGGCAGAGACAGTTAACACAGCAAGCTTCATTATTAATAGATCTCCATCATCAACCAGTGATTTCAAGATTCTAGAAGAGGTTTGGTCAGGTAGATCAGTTGATTATTCAAGTAAAAAAATCTTTGGTTGTCCAGCTTATGTGCATGTGCAAAGTGGAGAGCGTTCTAAATTGGATTCGAAGTCAAGAAAATGTGTATTTCTTGGTTTTGAAAAAGGTGTTAAAGGCTACAGGCTTTGGGATCCAATCTCAAAGAAAACAGTCACCAGCAAAGATGTCATATTTGATGAAGCCTTTATGTTGAAACAGAATGAAGCAGAGACATGTGGTAAGAGTCCACAGGAGAAATTAACTGTTGAGGTGGAGTTTGGCGAGAATAGTTCACCCAGTGATAAGGGGGATGTTGAGATTGATCCACAGCAGCAACAAGAAGAGCCTTATTCAATTGCTAAAGGTAGAGAGAAGCGGGTTCACAAAGCACCACAGAGATATGGCTTTGAAGACATGGTTAGCTTTTCTCTCATAACTAGCAGTGGAGATCCATTGTCTTACAAGGATGTAGAAGAGATGGGGTCACTACGAAAGAATAAGACTTGGGAATCCTCTAGTATGTTGACAAAGCCAGTTCCAACAGACAAGTTCAAGGGCTACTTGGACTTGGTTGATGTTTGCAACTTGTGAGCCCTTAAGGGCTAAGGTGGAGGCGATGGAGGAGTTTGCTAGCGTAGCTTGATCAATTCAAGCCAAGGTGGAGATTTGTTAATGTTAGGCCCCGTGTGGCTTGAATTACCAAGCCCAATTCGGTCTTCTAAACCGAATACAACTAGGAATATAAATCCTAGTAAGCCAACCTATGACATATATATATATATTGGGTTTGTGTTGTACAGAAAGAGAGAATTAGAGAATTCCTAAAAACCTAGCAGCAACTGCATAAGAAGAAGAATAGTGTTTTCTTGTCTTGTGGGTGAGAAAAAGTTAGGGTGTATTGGAATTTGGGTTTCCTGAGAGTGTTCTTGTACACTATTGTATCTCTCTATTTTATAATGAAATTTCTCCGTCGTCGCCGTGGAGGTAGACAGTTTGCCAAACCACGTAAATTCATGTGTTCTTTGTGTGTGCTTGTTATTTAATTTCCGCTTATTTACTGTTTTTGATTTGAATTCTGGGGTGCTATCTGCACATTTCTTTATTGAGCGGAGTTTATACACTCTTACACACAACTATACACATGAAATAATTTGTACTAAAATCATGACTTAAAACTGTTGCACATTAGTAATGATTTCAGTGCAAATTTCATGTGTGTGTGTAATAACAATTACCATTCTTTATTTTAACTTTAAAAAAGAAGAATTTAACTCCTTTTCATCTTTATTTATTAGTATTTTCTTGAGAAGCAACCCTTTTCATCCCTTTCACCATAATCACACCATATCTTTAATACCTCTTTTTTTGCTAAATCCATATCTTTAATACATAATTAAATAGATTATCTACCCAGTCATTGCTCAGTTTTTTGTTAGCAAACTTAAGAATCAACTGCTCAAGATTCTCTCGATTTAAAACGTTTCCTTAGAAAATTTCTTGGAATATTTAATAGGGCTACATCAATTAAAAAGTATTGTATTAACTATTAACAATCCATTTAGAATAATGCTAGCCACGTAAGCAAACCAAAAGTAGAATGAAGGACTAAATTATTAATTTATAAAAATGATTGGATTAGAACTTTTTTTTTTAAAGTGACAAAAGGCTAATTAACATAACATAACCCATATTTGAAAAACCAAAAAAGCAATTTATCCCTCCCCTCGAGCTTTTTACTGAGAAGAGATTTTGACTCTTTGAGTACTATAAGTATAACCGTGTGAGGTTTTATCTAAAAAGAGATTAGTGCTACAACAATATAGAGTTGTATCATATGAGAGTAAGGTATGATTTTTATAAAGAGTTTTAGTACTATATTTACTGTATAGAGATTGAGAACTTTTAGTTTAGGGGAAAATTGTTTGTATATGAACTGAGTATAATCTTACGATTTAATTTAACATTAGGTGCAGAACCATGTATTAGAGTTCTACATCGATTAATGATGGAGACTGGGGAGATGGAAAAGTTAAAATAACTGTTTGGCATTCCTTTGTCAATGGATCGGTCTTTTTTTTCTTTTTTTCTTTTTTGGGAAGGAATAGATTGGTCTTTTAGGGTTGAAGGACTTGGGCTATTACATTTTGGGTGCATTTGGATAAAATGTTGCAAAACTGTGTTTTGGATTTAAAATAAGTATTTGTAAAAAAGCTATGAAGAGTTGCTATTGCGAAATGAAATTTTGAGTTTTAAAAACTCACTTTTAGGCTCCCAAAACACTTAACTAAACGGACCCTTTATACACTAACATCTTTTATAATGATAATAGGAATTTAATTGTATTTGTTATTTTTGATAGAGTAATGGATGATTCTTGGATAATTTAGATACACATTTTCTTTTTATATTTTTTGTTTCTTCAAAATGTATCTATTTCATATTGGAATAACCACTAAGGGACTTGTCATCACTCATCACCCGAATTTCATTCTATCGGCTGCCCAAGAGATAAGTGATTTATAAAAATCAATACCGAAGGTCTCATAATTGAGAGTGATGAGACCAATTTTCCCCAATTGGATGGATGAATCATCAATTTGTATCAATTTTTGGTCCAACCCTAAGTTTATCCAAGTTTGACCATATTCGACCCAAGGTTGACTAAAATGTAAATTCGTCCATTTCACTTTATTAGGCTTCAAATTTGTAAAGTCAATCAATTCAAATCTTGAACCAAGTTTGACAGACAAAGGCTCAAATGTGCCCGGTCCCTATGATCACAAAAAAAAGCTTTGATTTGATGGGATTCAAGCATGGAAACTCCAAACAAACTAATCAAACTCACAAAACTACTAAAAATAATAATAAACACTAATTAAAAATTTAAAACTAACATGGAGAGCTACATTGTCGTGTCTGAACTTTTCATATTGAGAGAGCTGGAGCCAAGCTAGGCATCATTAAACTTTTAGCATTTAAGCGTTCCAATCATACCTCATTTGAGCTAAATTGATGTTGAAGACTGTCAACTAAGAACACATGAACAAATTCATTGCAAATCTTGAATTTCTAGCAAATTACCATAGCCGACACTGGCCTAGCACCACTCAAAATGGAAATGTTCTATTTTTGGAGCAATTACGAGACTATCCAATAGGCAATAGGCAATAAGCAATGTACTCTAAATTGTCACCTTTCAAAAAGTTTTTCGTAAGAGATTTAAGAGAAATTATTCCCTCTTATGGAAGGAGTCATTTCTCCTCTCACATAAACACCGGCCCACACTTATTGTGAGAGAAGGACCAAGACAGGGAGGACTCTCAATAATATCACCACACTTCCCGGGCCACTTGCAAAACTTTCCGTTTTGGATTCTGAGCTCTAATTATTTGGTCCCTGCCAAATCTCAATTTAAGTTTTGTGGATTTTATGTGCCCCACAGGCCACAAGGTGAAAAGGCTAAATAGGCTTCCCCTTCTTCTTTTTAAGAAAATTTCCGATTTCAATTGTGCTGTACTAGTGGTCCTCTCAACTAATAAAAACCAACTATTGTGAATTTCAATTATTATGTGAACTCTTTAAAATTAGGAGACAAAATCCCTTGATTTTATTGATTTGGAGGATCAAGAGGTTGTCCTCCCGTGAATAAATTCTTTTTTTTTTTTTTATGGCCTTAAAAAAAAAAAAAATCTGAATACTAATCATTCATTCTTATACTTCAATAAGCACTGAAATAAGTAACAAGAATGTACCCATTCGATGGATAATAGAATCAAAAGAATTGGAAACATGTCTGACTCGCACCGGAAAGTTTGTATCATGAAAGTACCAACTTTTTTTATGTGTTGAAATACTGGAGTGTTCCCCATACAGAAATCAAATAAAATTAAAAAGTTAGTATTTACCTGTCCTCTCCTCCAGCTTGTAATTAATTGCTGCATGCCATTCTGTCATGGACATGTTAAAGGAAGAGCATACATGGCTGCAAATTATGTCCCAGGTGCAAAAGTGGGCAAAAAGAATTGTAACAAAATTCAAAAGGTGGTGGTGTTTGCTTTTCCAAACTTATTATGATCACTTATTACTGCACACTCATCTATGTACATACATTGTCCATACACATCACTCATTTTATGAGTTAAAGTGTAGACATGATTTAAAAAAAAAAAATGTAAACAGCATGCATAAAATTATGTATACTGTGTATGAAGTATACATTAATGTGCGTAAAAATATTTCCCAATCCTAAAGTCTACTTGTAACAATCGATGTAAAATATATATATATATATATATTTTTTTTAAAAGTTAATAAAGTGGAGATTCTTTCTTGTAAGTCATAGCTGTAAGGGTAATCATATGTGACAAAGGCAGCTAGCTAGCTTAGCTGCTTCCAATCTCTCCTACTCTGTCTTGTCCCTTAAGGTTTCCCCAGTCGTGCTTCGTGTAGGTGAGCCCTTACTGTCCACTCCACATACAAAACTTCCATCCCAAGCACCCCTCTACAAGAAAACAAAATAATTACCAATAATTTTTTATAACATTAATTTGTTTCTCAACAGTGCGTACCCATTCATTCAGACAGTTTAACCTAACTACATCATAGTTCATGAAGTACTTATTGTACAATCGGAAAGAAAAATATTATACCCAATCTGTGTATTTCTTCACATATGGAAACTAAGGGGGTGGCAAGTATAATATAAAATATATAATCTAATAGTTATAAAGTAAATGTATAAATCTATTCAGATAAAAAAGGTGGTACCAAGTGAGATTTGTGAGAAGAAAAGCAGAAGTTAGTTGAATTTGCCAATGTACCAACTTAAGAAAATAGCTATCTAACCAAAAAAAAGGCCCATCTAGATCCTTCATCACCAAGTTTATATTAAATAAATTCAAAGTAAAAACTGCAGGTAAGAAATTTATACTGCAGACTTGATAATTTCTACTGCATATACTAGAAGGTAATTAACTTTAAATACAAAAGTTTTGGTGGTGTTAATTGAGTAGGCGTTTGAGTAAAGTTGGAAAAGATTTAAGGTATTTGGGTAGGTCTTCATTCAACAAATATGCTATAACCTTATGATTATAAAGTTAGCTGCAGCCGGTATATTGGTCATCGTAGCTTATTGTAATATTTGTTGTAAAGTAAGCTAGTTGGTTTCACACCTTTAAAGCTAGCCATGCTCATAACCACCTAAGATAGGAGAAAGAGAACCATCATTGCAAGGAAAAAGAGCAAAAACAGAGAGCCACAAAAAAGAAGAGAAGGGCTTTGTGGAGGCTGGCAGCAATGGCAACACCAAAACAGATGTGGGAGCAGCAACAATCACAGATGCAGCGAGTGAAGAACTCAGGAATTATCAGTTGCAATGGGACCCCAATAAAGGATGACAAGGAAGAAGAGATGTCGCAGTCAGCATTGGCTATCTTCCGTGCAAAGGAAGAAGAAATTGAGAAGAAGAAGATGGAGGTCAGGAATAAGGTTCATGCTCAGCTGGGCCGTGTTGAAGAAGCAACTAAGCGCCTAGCAGAGATTCGAGAAGTAAGTTGAACAATATTGCCACAAGATATCATATTAGTCTCTACATTAAAAGGTGACATATGCAGTAATTATTGAATTTAACTAGAGATCATATACCATGAATTCAAATAACAAGACCTTTTGATGCTTAAGGAACCTGAAATAAATGCCAATGTAGAAAAAACATCATTACTAATACATAAAAATGATGAAAATTACGGCCTTTCACTGCTGAGTTGACTGTTTTAGTAAATTGATGAACTAAGTGGAGTTCAAATGATTTACATTAGATCACAAGTTTCTTCACTTTTTCCAATTCTTTTGAGCAACCTACCTAGTGATTTTCAAAATTTTGAGGATAATTGTGGTGTGGTTATTTCTTTTGTTAGTCTGCAGTATTGGCATATGACTAGGAGATAAAAAGTCTTCAACAAACTGTCATATAATATCTGTTTAATTATCTTCGTATCTATAACTTGTTATTTGATTATATCTAGTGGAATTAAATATCTTTTAGGAGCTTGAGGCTCTCACAGATCCAACGAGGAAGGAAGTTGGAATAATCCGCAAGAGGATAGATGCAGTTAACAAAGAATTAAGGCCACTGGGTCAAAGCTGCCAAAAGAAGGTGGAGTTCTATCATTGTTTGCATATAATTGTTGTAGTTGTTGTTTTCTAAATCTTTATATCTAAGAAGTCATTTACTAAGACACATTTGATTGTGTCATGGAAATGAAACCATTCCATATCCTTTAACATTAATAAATGCTATGTAGAATTTGATGAATTGAATGTTGGTGTCTATGCCCTAAAATCCAATTTATTGGCATGTCATAAATAATTAAATTGTTTAATTATATGAGACTATTTATAAATGAACTAATGAGACATTATCATAGTTCTTGAGATGCATTGTATGTGATTTAGTCACAGAAAATATAAATCACAAGTTCCTTGTAAACTCAAAATGTAGTTTGTAATCAGTGATAAAATTGGATGTTTCATCTGCGAAGACTATAGCACATCAACCAAGATGGTTTGTCTTGATCATGGAAGTGGAGACTTCTAGTTGATGTGTTGATGTATCTTAAGAGTTAAGACATATTGAACTGGACCACTGTGAAATTAATTATTCAATCAACAACTGTCACCTGAATAATTAATCTCATGACTTCTAATTTCATAGACTCTCAATCCTGAGAGGATAGTGAACCCGATCATGAAATATAGGTTACTTTGATATATTAGGAGTAAGATCTAATATTCACGGTCATTATCTCAGTATGTTGGGTGACCACACATAGTGTTGAGGGAACACATATTCTCAAAATGGAATCTATGATCTTTTTTTATAGAGACACGAAATATCCCCTTGAAATAAGTTTAATGGAACTAGTTATTCAAGGCGCCCACTTTAGTAAGGAGTTACTAAAGTTTATATTTATTGAAATCGGATTTCAATAAATGTGAATAACTAAAATATTAAACTAGGTACTCAAGGATAAAATAGTTGTTTACAAAATGATTGTTCTTTATGACTTTGTTCACTGTGGATATTTCATGGAAGGGTCAAATGATATAATTAGAGTATTAGGATATAATTTATTAATAAGGCCTAGAGTGCAATTATATTTATATAGTGGTATTAAATATAATTAATGATAACTTTGGACTAGTCAAGAGTTGACAAAAAAGCCCAAGGCCTATTGGAGCTAGAGTTTTATTTGTTCTCTTTGGTCCTATCTCAAGCCACAAACTAAAGCCCAATTGGGCAGGCCCAAAAGGCTAGCCCAATTAGATAATCAGTTAGGTATAAGGAGAGAAACATACAGAATTTTCATAATATAGAAGATGAAAATGGTGTGTATGTGAGAGTAAGTCACTCTCTTATTCTCCCTTGAACACATACGTGTAAACTGATTGAGAGACCACACTTCTTGGGCACCATATTGAATTAGAATAAAGATTAGAGGTATTCTCAAGTCTTGGTTTTGAATTTTACTGCATCAAGGTACGCTTTCTATTCTTTGTTTTAGAATTCAAGATTACATATTATCTCTCATGAATGAAGTAGATCTGTGTTTGTTGCTTCCGCTGTGTGTTTTGTATGAGATACAAAACCAGATTTTCTAACAATGAAGTCATTTAATATCTAAATGTCATTTACAAATTAGAGAACAAATTCAACGGTATATTACTGCAGTTAAAATTATATTAGTACGTAGATTAGAACATGATGGAATGAAATATATTTGTGGCACACTTAAATTCCTCATGCAAACTTCTTTGTCATGATATTTCCCTTAATCAAATCCAAGCAAAATGTTTTTCTTTCAAAATGTCCTTTAAAACATTAATGTGGTACAGGAGAGAGAATACAAGGAAGCCCTTGAGGCTGTCAATGAGAAAAACAAGGAAAAAGCTCAACTAGTCACTAAATTAATGGAGGTAAATACTGCCAGTTCTTCATTTTAAACATAAGCAATATGTTACTAAATTTCCAAAATTTAGTATTATACTTTAAATCTTCATAATTTGATTGCTAACTCTTGTTTTTCTCTTTTTTGTTTTTGTATGAACCTTGGTCAGCTGGTGGGTGAAAGTGAGAGAATGAGGATGAGGAAGCTGGAGGAGCTCAGCAAAAATGTAGATACTGTGAAATAAGAATTTTTAATAAAGGAAACCAGAAGGGTGTTGGTGTGCTGCAATTAGAGTAGTTTTTCTTGAGTTTGGTATATTTTGTGTTATCTTTCTCTTTATTTGACTGGTTTTCCTCATAAGGTTTTCTGATTTATTAGGAAAGACATGTCCACAAAGAATGTTTGTTACCAAAAAGCTACACTGTTAATTAGTCTATTCAATATTCTTGTATAGAATTGTGAGACATACCTATCAATCATGAAATAAAAGTTGCAAACTACACTATATCCTCTTGTCTTATATAAGAATTGTGAGACATACCTATCAGTCATATTAAAGCTCATACTACAGTATATCCTTTTGTGTCATCAAATTCTTGTTTTTCAATCAACAAATTGACATGCCACCTTATATCACTTTACAATAAAATGTTGAAAAAGTGTCTTCAATTCTTTTTTGCCAGTTCATTGGCAGAAGAACTAAATGTGTGTTCTATAGGCTTAAATGGCAAACCGTTTTAATTCTACAGCTTCCTTTGCTCAACATAACAGCAAATCTGTTCTCCTTACCAAATGGCAAACCATTCATCACCATAAGTAATTTAATTTTTAATAGGCAAAACGGCACACCATATATACAATACAGACAAGTTATTGACCCATTGCTCATCTTGGGATAACTTGGTCTTACAAAAACAGTAAAGGCAAAGACTTGTTGCTAATTACATCTCAGTACAAAACCCAAGTTCCAAGCCTTGGTTTGTACTGGTCAGTGGTAGCTTGGGTTGCATGTTGGAATTGGTCTTCCTTGAATTTGGATTTTTGTTTTCTTAAAATGGGATGGATGTGACTTAGTTAACATGCCTAAGGGCCCATCAATATGTTGTGTTCATATTGAGTATTGGAGTTTGGTACATCTTGTTTTTATTAAGGTTTTAAACATGACCCATGATGGGCAAATAGTCACTATATATATAATGCCCTTCTATATCGCTAAGGTTAGACAAAACCCTAGATCTCATTCTTTCTAGAGATTAGGGTGGCTTCCCCATCAAGAGCCGTCTTGAAAGGAGGAGCATGGTAAGAAAGATTTGCCTAGATTGTGTGCCGAATGTGCAAGTGCAATTTTATTGTATCCAAAAATATAATTAAGGTTTGTTCATTGTCATAGATCCATTGATTATCTGTGTTCTAATACCTAGCATGTGTATGTCTTTAAAACTTACATTGCATAGAAGGCTGAGCCAGCCTACTTTCAGAAACTCTTAATTTCATCCATGACATTGAATCCAAAAATGGTTTTCTTTTTCCAGAACACTGATATATAATGGCCTGTTTGGAAGTTTAGAGAGAGAGGAGAGTAGAGGGGAGTAGAGGAGATGAGAGTAGTGGGGAGGAGAGTAGAGGAGAATGGTTCCCTCCACCTTATTTGGATGTTTTTAGAATTAGTAAGGGGGAAGGGAGTAATTAGCCCTTCCCCTTACTTGGATGTTTTAAAAATTAAGATGGAGAGGAGAGAAAATAATTAAAATAGACAAATTTACCCTTATTTGAAAATGGACTTGCAACATTGGTCTATGATTAATTTGTTAGAAATGGTAAATTAGGAAATTTATTTGGACAATAATTTATCTACTCTACTCTCCCTCCAAATCTCTCCAATTTGGGGGAATTAAAAATGAGGGGTTAGAGGAAGTTGAAACCCCTCCAAACCCTTCCAAACCCCTCCCCCTCCTTTCTTAAAAAACTTCCAAACAAAGTAATTGGATTACTCTCCCTCCCTCTACTCTACTCCCTCTCCTTTTTTAAACATCCAAACATGCCATAAGTGAAGCAAGTCTAAAACAATGTGCCTAGGGAGATGCAACCATCAATGCTACAAAATGAGAGAAGAATTTGCTGGGTTTATAATAAATGCATTTATTATTTAAGAATACAAAAGCAAGCTTGTATAAACTTTCAGGAAAATAAATAAAGAAAATAAGAATACAAAAACTGTACATTCTGATAGAGTCAAGCCAAGCAAAATACACAATTTTGGGAGGAAAAAACAAAAATAAATATAGAAAGAATGAACTGCTTTATGTTCTTCTGGCTGATTAACTATAATAGTGTACACTCAAATATCTATCTGTAAATCATAGCATTCCAAAGCTTCTCTGGTGCACAATGAAATTCCTCATCTCCTTTGGAAGTTAAGGAACTTGATGCCATAAGCAAAGACAAAGAAGAAGAGAAAGACCCAAGCAACATGGGCAATGACTACAGGGACAAGGAAATCATGGTCATAACCCCAAACTTCCTTAAGGAATGTATCTATAGGCTCTTTTGTTCCAAGAGGAAGATCAATTTCAGTCTTCAAGTCACCAAATTGAGATGCAATGACACCATAGATTGTCCAAGCAACTGGGGAAGCCCAGTAGTACCACCTCCACCATATGGGGATCAGCTGCAATTATATAAAAATTAAGTCTTAAGATCTTTGTAACAAACTCAAGAATCTTAATTATAAACCAAATAACTACTATGCATTATGCATGGCAATGAAACTAAAGATTTGGTTTGGGGTTACATACCGGCCTAGGGATGAGGAAACCAGAGAACAAGTTCCAAAAGCTCAGGAAGAAGGACATAACAATTGCAGCGATCTGATGGCCCGGAGTCAGTGCAACAACCATCATCCCGTACATTGAGAAGTATGTAAAGCACATGAATATGAAGTAGTAGAAATACAAGAACTTGTCTCCTTGCCAACTAAATCCGATCATTGAGTACAAAAGAACAGAATACACAAACGTTTGTATAGCAACATAAATTGTCTCAATAGCCACCTGTAGCAATGAAGTCACCCATCAATACAATTATAGAACATATTTAAACATTTTCTTTCAAGAGAACAGAAAATTCAATTCATAAATAGAATCTTTGTAACTAAGAACAACGTCCAACCTCTTACCTGAGCAAATGCATAAGGCAACTCTGAGTACATCCCTGCAGCTCTTTCACGGTAAAAGACTGTTCTCTCTACTACTACCACAGATTGCACAGCAGAAGCATTGGTTCCTCCAAGGAAAAGAACAGCAGCATAGGTAGCTCCCAGAAGATTAACCAAGTCCTGCTGCTTGTATCTGTTGATAAGATACAATTAACTTCATATTAGTACCCAATTCCAGGAAAGAAATAGTGAGTATGATATTGTGTCTATCAGCTTTTTCCAAAAAATAGATAACATCTTCTTAGAGTGAATATAGATGATTCATAAACACATGGGAACAAAAAGAAATTCTATTTAGAATGGAGAAATTTTGACTTACATTTTGTCTCCTTTGCCCCAAAAGATAATACCAAATAGAATACCAATGACAGTTGTACTGAAGAACCGAATAGCATTGTACTGCGAGTTTCTCCAGTATGACCAGTGTTGCTTCCAGAAACAAGCCTTGCACTGAGTTGTAAAGCTTTGGGAGTACTGAGTGTGGAAGTAAAGATCGTTGGCACCTGGTTCTGGAGTGCTTGGATCCTTGATTAGTTCCTGATTTCTCCTGAAAATTTGAAAAGAAAAATTATTGATAGATCAGTACACACGCAAATAGAGAGGAGGTGGCAACAAAAGAGAGATAAGAAGAAATAAATTGTCACATATTACTCACCTGTAGAGGTCAGAGTTGGCATAAACTTCTGCAAAATCAATGTCACGTTGACCCTCAACTGCAATTGAGGTGACATCTAACATCCAGGTAGCAGGATTGTAACCTTCTTTGATCTTGGGAACCCCTTGGATAGCCTACAAGAGGTCCTCAATATTAGTCAAACTTATAATTAGAGAATTGGAAGTACATGGTCTATTATCCTTCAAAAATGACAATAATAGTTGCTTAATTAGATGGTATAATTCAAGCAAAGGAGTTGATTATTAACAAGTTTACACATTGATTTTACAACTAAGAATTTTTAGTAGTGTTACAATGGACTATAAGCTTTAACACAAACATGTTGGAAAGAAGCTCAGGTAAGAATTTTTTAAAATTGGTGTGTGAAAAAATTTCTTAACTACAGTGAGAATTATCAGAGTTAACAATTCTGGCAATGTTTGGTTGAAACAGGGGTGTAATCAAAGCATGTAGGAAAAAAGGGGAACTCACCTCAAAATATTCAACAAGCTTGTGGGATTGGCGACCAAGAGGTCCAGCATAAATCACCTGTCCTCCTCTTTTCATCAAGAAAAGCTGAAAGCATAAACAATTCAGAGGTCAAAAATAGAACATTAAAATGAAATAGTGTTCATACACGGAACATGTAATGAATTGAAAAAATTAATATTTGAATTATACCTCATCAAAAGCTTCAAAAATGTCAATGCTTGGTTGATGAATTGTGCAAACAACGGTTCTTCCTGTATCCACTGTGTTTCTTACAGTACGCATAACTATTGCAGCTGCTCTAGCATCAAGACCCGATGTGGGCTCATCCATAAAGATGATGGAGGGGTTCGCAACCAACTCCACAGCAATGGTAAGCCTCTTTCTCTGCTCAGTTGAAAGACCATCCACTCCTGGAAGTCCAACTAGAGCATTCCTCAATGGGTGAAGCTCAACCAAATCCATAACTTCATCAACAAACATCTGTAACAACAAAGAAAATCACAGTCAACTACATTGTTCATTTGATCCAATTTCTTATATTCAACACAAACTATAGATTAATATAATTTTCAATTTGATATACAATTATAACTTCAAAAATTTCAGATGGAAAGATTGGCTCATTGAAGGACAAAATTGCATATATTTATAGAAAACTATGTGTTGAATTGCCAAAAGAAACAACTCTGGTTGATATGCAACATGCCTTTCTTGTTTCCTTCTTTACATCCGAAGCAAGACGCAGCCAAGCAGAGTATACGAGAGATTCATAAACAGTAACATATGGCGAATGGATGTCATTCTGTTCACAATAACCACTGACCCGAGCAAATGTGGCTTGGTTCTTTGGGAAACCAGAAATGCTAATGCTTCCTTCAATATATCCACCAGTCTTCCTCCCTGCTAAGACATCCATCAGGGTAGTCTTTCCAGCACCACTGACACCAACTAATGCTGTCAGTATGCCTGGTTTGAAAGCACCACTAACATCTCTTAGCAGCTGCAATCGGGTCTCATCAACCCCTTGGGTCTTCATTTCCTAAAAAGAACAATAGAAATTGTTACCGTGAAAATTATCTTCAATCCATGATCTGTATTTGGTATCATATAGGCAGGGCTCGAATTGAAGTGTTTGATTTATTATCCATTGCAAAACTCAATTGATTTGTGAAAATTCCATATAAGTGTCTATTTGCATTCGAACATCAAGTAACTGTTCCATTTTTTTTTATTGTTGTGCTTCTTTAAATGTGAAGGAGATCATTTTGATACATAGATTATTGGAAAAAGCAACTTACTGCAGGCATATCCACATAGTAATTCACATGGTTGAAAGCAAGTGAAAGCGGCTGGAAGGGCAAAACCATTCCTCGTTTAGATTGAACTGAACTGGTACCTTGAGCATTTTTGTTACCTATAATGGTGATATACATTAGACTTGTAAAATAACGTGTTGGTAGAGCTATTAATTTAGATGTAAGGCTTATGCTATAGAACTGGTACTATAGCACTATGACATGGATGAAGATGGTGCAATTGGTGAATAGGATTTTTTTTTTCTTGCTAACATCATGTTCAATGCCCCAGCAGTAGTGAAGAGAGGGGATGAGGTTGGCAAAAATTTTAGGTCTTCTTTCCTTTTTGTTTAATTAATAATCTATGACATTTATGTCAAATAGACTCCATCAAATCTCTCACAGACATGCCATCTTGTATAACAGTTCATATATCTAAGTTAAGATCCAGAAGAAAGTATAACATCACTTACCTTCTGATGTGGGAGACGCAAGAAGATTATTATTTAGTATTATTTATGTTTGCAAGTCAATTGTATTTTTATGTTTTAGGTCCTATTAGTTTATTGTGCTATTAATATTTTAATTTAGAAGCAAGGTTATTTTTGTAATAAGGCAATTAGGGTTTCCTAGCCAATTAGAACTAGGGTTTAGCATTCCTTTATAAGCAACTTATTGTACCCCTTGAGGAGTTAGTTGATATTTTGATGAATGAAAAAAATGGCCGTTTGGTCTTTCCTTGGTCTGGTGCTGACTCCAGGTCCACCCTAGGTGCTGACTCCTAATGGTTTCTCCGCTTGGTGCTGACTCCAAGAAAGGCCTAAGTGCTGACTCTTAGGTCATATCCAATTATTTTATTGTTGTTTCAGTTTTGTTCTGGTTGTCCTGCGTCATATTTGGTATCAGAGCAAACACCGATCTGTTCGAAGCATCATCGCAGTCAATCCAGAACCAGAAAAATATCAACAACAAAAAAAAAAAAACTCCATACACCATATTTTTTTCTGCCACCAGAGGGGTACCCAACAAACCCCACGGCCAGATCTGGTCAAGGTCTTTCAAGAAGTTTCCTCGCACGCCACCACCCATTGGAAAGCCAACGCTACCATCCCTCGTCTGTCAGATCGCACCACAGTGAACCCCACCACCATCCTCTTCTTGATATTGCACCACCATGACCCTCAATGGCCCAACACCATGCCTCCGCAATCCCTCCATAAACTAGCGATTCCATCTCAAAGGTAACAAAATCTAGCCTTTTATTTAATTTAAAAAAACCCAGCACCTTATTTTCTGTTCAAACTCTTTCCAATCAGTTTTTATTTGCAACCCCATAGTGTTTTCCCACTAAGAAAAACTTGACCCGGCCCATCTGAAATAAAGAACTCAAATTGAAACCCATTAAACTACCTGACCCAGAAAAAACAACAAACTCATTGTACACTCTCACACAAGCCATATCGCCACCACCACCAGTAACATAAACAAACCCTTGCCCAACCCATTTGTTAACAAGCCCGAAGCCCACATTTTACAACACCAATTTTCTTTAAAAATAAAAAATAAAAATACAAGACCCAGCCCACAAAAGCCAAACCTGTCAACTAGCCCAGTCCCAGCAAATATCTGTCCAGAGAACATCATAGCAACCCAGGTTCTTGTTCCAATTGCCAACTATTTGTTGAAGCACTATTTTAAAGAATCATGGTACCATCAGAAGCACCTTATTTTGATGGTTGTAATACTTATCCACGAGATTTTGTCAACTAAATGAATGGGATTGAGCAATTCTTTAAGCAAGCAAATTTTGCAGATAACAAAAAGGTTAGGTATGCCAAGTTGAAGTTCAAAGGTAAAGCACAAAGGTTTTGGGAGAATCTTGAATATTTCTGCTATATGAGGTATGAACCTACCATTAGTGTGTGGGAAGATATGAAAGAAAAGTTTTGTGATGAGTATTTGTCACCATACTATCAAGCTAAGTATCTACCCCAATTTCAGTGTGGTACTTTTCAAGTTGAAGCAAATACGATGAATCCTCATCCTTATCCCATTTCATGTCCTCAGCGCACTTTTGAACAATCTATCAAGGAATTATCTACCAAGGAATTAAAGGAATTATTTGTAAAGCCCATGAAAGATGTTCAAGACAGGATTGCTTAGATAAAGCAAAAGAAAACTCAATCTGATTCAATTGGGAAACCAAGGATACTTGATCACAATGAACTTATTGCTGCCCCAATATAAGACAACATTGATGATGATATCTTGGTCGTGGAGAATCCTCCAGCAACACCAAAGCCTAATGTTAACACAGACGTACATGTCTCGATAAGTGTTGCATTAACATGCGTGCAAGGAAATAAATCTATTGAAGAGCAGCAAGGTGAAGAGATGGTGTCTAAAGAGAGTATTATGTTAGAGGGTGCACATGATGTGATATTGGAAGCTAATGAATCTGCTTTTGATCAGCCTTCTATGGTGCATGAAGACAAACAGTTTGGTAAAGTGGAGAAAGTGGATAACATAGTGCTTCCAATGGTTCAAGATAAGATTATGTTGATTCCACGCATTGATTTTGTTATTCCAGAAGTGTTTGACATGGTGGAATTCAAGGTTTTTCTTTTCTCTATGCTCCCTAGGGTGATTCCAGACTTAAAGCAAGTGTTACTTGTCAGCATCCTAATCCTTCAACGCTTTAGAACTCAAGGTCGAGTTTTCTCCAACCAGAGGAGAATGATGCTAGAGACACAAGAAGATTATTATTTAGTATTATTTATGTTTGCAAGTCAATTGTATTTTTATGTTTTAGGTCCTATTAGTTTATTGGGCTATTAGTATTTTAATTTAAAAGCAAGGTTATTTTTGTAATAAGGCAATTAGGGTTTCCCAGCCAATTAGAACTAGGGTTTAGCAATCCTTTATAAGCAACCTATTGTACCCCTTGAGGAGTTAGTTGATATTTTGATGAATGAAAAAAAAATGGTCGTTTGGTCTTTCCTTGGTCTGGTGCTGACTCCTAGTGGTTTCCCTGCTTGGTGCTGACTCCAAGCAAGGCCTAACTGCTAACTCTTAGGTCAAATCCATTTATTTTATTGTTGTTTCAGTTTTGTTCTGGTTGTCCTGCGTCACCTTCTGAATCGGATGTTAATTGCCGCCTAGGATTGCTTTCAGACACATCCTCCACAATCACAGCTTTAGTTTCACCAAGAGCTGAAATTGAGTTCAAAGGAAACAGTAGACAGTCAACACATGGTTCTCATTGCCATTGGAAAAACAAACATAAGAAATGAAAAATATTCACTTACGATTTAAGAATGTCAGTGCCGCAATGAAAAGAACATTGAAAAGAAGAGAAAACCCGGCGAGTGCTGCTACACAAATCCAATACCAACGTTCCTCTGTAAACAGGCCTCTTTCCGCGAGAAGGGTCTTTCCTACTGTTCCTTCACTGGTATTGACAGGCTGTACCAAAAAAATCACTATGATATTAGCAAATCTCATTGAGTGCGGACTTAAATTTATCAAACCTGTTTTTTTTTTTTTTTTTTAAGGTAACAAACTCTACATTCCAATACAATTATATGGGGTTAACTAAATAGAGAAGATAAAAATTCACTGCAAATTATAGGACTTTTCTATCCTTTAACAGAACTTACAGCGCTCCATCTGGCATCAAGAAACTCATTGATGGCAATTGCATTTTGTCCATACATCATAGGAGAAATGTAGTAGCCCCATATCATCCACGGCTGAATGTCATCTACAGGCCAAGATGAGAATGGATTTTTTAAATATCTTGGAACAAATGCAAAATCCAGCAGTTTGTCAATGTATTGTACAGGATTCACATCAGTCCACGTATTAGATTGGTATATGCAACAAATTACTTTGATAACAAAGTACCCTTAATAGTGAATAGAGAAAAATTTCTAACCTTTGGAAACAATGAATCCTCCGAGCACAAACACCAATAGTAATGTAAAAATACCAAGCGTGTTTGCAACAACCTGTGTTCTTCCAAGGGCTGCAATGAAACGGAAGAGGGAGAGTGCCATTTGATGTATGCCAAAGAAAGCCAAAAACTGTTTGAAGAACCTGAACATAGAGGACATATGTCAAAAGAAGAATGTTTCATTTTTCAAACTATCAGATTCCAACTTTCATTAAGCATCAAAAAGCTTGCACTATGAAATTGAAACGAGAAGATAACTTTAGTACTTACCTACTGGGAGAAGGTGCAAACCCAATGGTGTAATATGTAAGAATGATCCAAATACCAGATTCCATAAGTGAAATTGGAATTCTCAGGAGCCAAATGGGGAGTCCAAAAGCCCATGCAGGGAAGAATAAGAAATCCCTCTGTTTAAAGAACACAGGAAGCCTGAATATTGTCATTGCAAGTTCTGCCATCCCATTAAACATGACATTAATGAGACTGAAAAATAGAGCTCCCCAAAATTTTGCTGAATCGTCTAATGAACCAGCTTTCATTTCTGTTCTCAAGAACACAGTCATTGCAATTGTAGCCATGATTGTTATCTGAGTAGTCTTGAATATATACACAAAGGAGTTACGCTTCATCAGAAGCCATTCCCTTGAGAAACAAGCCTTGAAGAGTTCCATGTTGGAAATCCCATACTTTTCTGTCACCAAAGCGGCAGGATGGGCTCTGGATTTATCGTAAGGAACTCTTAAATCTTCCAAAATCTGTTGGCCAATGTGAAATGAGTTGAAGGCCCTTACAAACTCAGGTACTGAGATATATCTGTATGGTTGGTTCTTTCTAAACCAGTATTGTTCTTGGTCCTTCTTGGAAGTTACTTCCTGTAGAAAGTCTGCAGCCCCTTTCCTCTCTGGACATTTGAAGCCCATATATTCAAAGAACTCAAGAATATTCTCACGCGGACCTTGGTAGACAATCTGACCCTCAGAAAGAAGGATAATATCATCAAAAAGATCAAATGTCTCAGGTGCAGGCTGTAAGAGAGAGACAACCATGGTGACATCCATGATATGAACCATCTGCCTCATGAACCTGACAATTTGAAATGTGGTGGAGCTGTCCAGCCCTGTTGATATTTCATCCATGAAAAATGCTTTTGCTGGTCCAACCAACATTTCACCTGCACTCGGTACAAACACTGTCAGTTTCAATCCACAATAACCCTAATAGAAGAAGATTACAAATTTACACAAATCAAATTGACAGAAACAGGATTCTTAGATGTAACGAATCACCAAGGAAATGTCAACATATAAGATTATTAAAATAACAGTTAAATGATTAAATTCACCATTTTCTAATAGCTTAAGTTTTTGGGACAATTGGTAATATATCATATATCAAAGTAGGTAGTCCTAAGTTAGAACCTATCTCCACTCTACCTCCCTTTTACCATTTCTACTAACTTGAACTTTTGAGACAACTGATAATTTATCAAAGACGGTTTCTGAAATTTTTTTATCATAAATTTCCAAATACAGAGAACGAAACTAGCACCTTTGTACAGTATAATATGGGAGACTTCCTAATGAAGAAAACTGATAATAAAAAAATGTTCTGCTTTGATGTCATCCCTAACAATATTCTTTTATCTTATTAACACATACCAGTAGTTACACGCTTCTTCTGACCACCGGAAATACCCCTTCTCATGTCATCCCCCACCATGGTATCAGCACAGATATCCAACCCAAGTATCTGTTGGAAACCCATAAGAAGAAGTTAGACTAGTTATATAACATAAGGGGGGGTGGGAAAAAAAACATAGAAAAAGAAAAGGCAAGGAACCAACAAGCTAGGAATTAGGAAATAAACCTTGAGAACATAATCTGTGATCAAACTTGTCTCTTGTCCAGCCATAGCTGTGGCTTTCATGAAGGCATCAATCTCAGGATCTGGTTTAATTCCTGCTTCTTTCTCTCTTTTAGATAATTCTAACAGCATTTCATACCTGGTTCCAACTCCTAGGCAACGTCCAGAGAAATCCAATGTCTCACGTACAGTCATCTCACCATAATGGAGATCATGTTGGCTAATATAAGCACAGGTTCTCTGAGGTACAAATTCTTTAAATTCATGACCACAGTAGGTGACTTTTCCAGTTACCTGTTCATAACCCCAATTCATTAATACATGTGAAAACTGATTGACTTTATGTGTGTCAATAGAAAACACAAAAAAAAAAACTAGGATAAGACAACAAACAAACCCTTAAATCATCACACAGTTTCCCAGCAAGTCCTTGTAGCAGTGTTGTTTTCCCTGACCCAGGAGGCCCAAGAAGCAGTGTCATCCTGGAAATAGAATAAATTAATTAAAGCTCATGAAGTAAGTTCAGAAAACACAAAATTAAACATTAGCAAGTGAAAATAAGTAGTAGTAATAATAAGAGGGAAACAAATTTGTATGTATCAATAAATATTTTTATGTGTTTTTAGTCCCACAACATCTGCACAATTCATTATCATACCTTGGTGATCTGACTATGCCGCTCACATCTTGTAGAATCTTGACAACTTTTTTCTTTGATGGAGAGAGCCCAATCATTCCAAGAGCAGACTGTTCACATTATAAATTAAAATGTTAAGTGAAAAATCCTTAAAATTCATTACCAAAAAACTAGAATAAATGAAGAAAGTACCTCAATTGCATTCATGGAGGAATTAAGCAGAGTTGGAAGTGCTCTGGTCCCAACATATGCATCTCCTTCAACTGACAAATTCTGGATTCTAACTTCAATCTTTGGGATTTCTATTCCTACCCTGTTTCCAACAAAATTTAAAAATTAATAATATTCTTAAAACAAAAACAAAAAGATGTAAAAATACAAGCCTCAATACTTCAATTTCTTTCCTTTTCCTACCATTTTTTAACAACCAAACAAGGCAAAAGAATGAACCAACTCTTATTTTGTTTCTCTAGATCTATTTTCGATCTGTGTTACTCTACTTTTGTTTTGTAAAACCAAAGCAACCATAAACCAGTAGATCAAGTATTCAAGTTATACTTGATGCAACTTTTTCTTAATATTATACTACTTAATAACTTTTATTGAATTAATATTTTAGAAAATCATATATTTGGATTACATGTTTTCTGTGTTCTTAACACAGGCATGTACAATAAAGAACGGAGATAGAATTTGCAAACCTGTCAGTTCTGTTCCTGAGCCTCCTGAGGAACTTTTCATTATCCTCTTCAACAACCTTAAGAATGCTCTCCATCAACTGCTTCTTGTCCTGAGTGCCAAGCTTTGTGACATCAACTTCACCATGCACCACCCTCCCATTGCTCATCACTTTCTTCAGCATCACTGTCCTCACTCTATCATACGTCGGAAACCTCTTTATCGAAAACGTAGAGAAAGAGAGAAAGAGTTAATTTGTGAGGAAGTGTTTATTTATATAGAGTGGAAGCGGGAGGAATTTTGTACTATATTATTTTATTTTATTTATTTGTTTATTAATGTTTTTTGTGTTGGTCAAAGTGGGAGTACGTACTATACTGCTGTTACAACCGTGGGTGAACTAATAAGAACGTTAAAAGTTTTTTTTTTTTTTGATGAACCGAACACTTTATTAATGAAGAAGAAACAAACTACAACACCTTACTCTCTCACAACAACAGAAGAGAGACAGTCCGGGCAAGAACCACAGCCAAAAGAGCCAAAAAAATTACAAGATAAACTCCATTTTGCTAAGATGTGGGCAGCTTGATTACACAGCCGAGAAACCGACAACACAAACACGTTACCATGGAAAGCAAGCAGCGACCTTAAATCAACACAAAGCGACCTGATTCTCCAAGGAGGAGGCAATGTCAAATTTGAAAGTTGGAATCTCATGTTGCCCTACATTTTTTATTCTCATTTTATTTTAGGATATTTGTTAAAATAAAATTATAATTATAAAAACGTTAAATTCACTATATTTTTTCAATATTTTTGAAACAAATTTTAGATAATAAGTTATTATTGATTTTAAATTCTAATTTTGAACCTACAACTGAATTTTTTTTTTTTTTTCCAATAACAATATGTCACAAGTCAGGTATAATTTATTGTCAAAATATTATAAATATATATCATTTCTCCTATAAGAGCATTCTCATCAGGTGTGTCAAATGCCAAATATTTGGCATTTGACACATCAAACACCAAAAAATCCATCTCATGAGATGTTCCAAATGCCATAATTTTTACAACGGGTAAACAGTACCGTTCCAAAGATAAAACGGTACATATTGAAATGCTAAAATATATATATATATATAGTTTTTTATTCATTTTCTCTTTCATCCTTTATGACTTTCTTTCTTCTCTCTCTTTTTCTTTTTCTTTTTCTTCTTTCTTTCTCCGCCAAGCACAGTGTGAACAATATGCTCCGTTTAAAAATCTTTGTATCAAAGAAACTTTTTGTCATAATTAGCATGCTTATATCGAAGAAAAAGAAAGAAAGAAGGATAAAAAGAAAGCATGCTAGTATTCTATCGAAGTGGGGACGGTAATGAATACTAGCATGCTTCTATCGAAGGACAAAGTTGTTTTTGTGTTAGATCCACATAAGGTTAGACTGACGCTTCTATTGGCTACTTCGTGGGTCCCATATTGCCAACATGCCTACCGTACGCTCCTTATTAATATAATACTATTATTTTAAGATTAGATAATTCTTTTTTTTTTTTTTTTTGATAAGAAGATTAGATAATTCTTGCCTTGCTGATATAATAATAATATCAAACAATAATTAATAAAGAGCAACGAGTAATGCAAAAAGGACTTATTCCACTTCTTCTTTTTTCTTTTTTTCTTTTTTTTCAATTCTTATTGTGTTTGCTTAAAGATTTAATCCACGGATTGTATTTTTTTTTTCCTTTTATTTTTTGCTAAAAGACTTACTCCACCATATATCTAGGGATTGTGAGCATTTTCGCTTTTAATAAATTCTAACTAACTCAATAATTTGTTAAAAAAATAAATTCTCAAATAGGAGAGAATTAATCAATTTTCTTTGAATCGAACGTAACCTTAGTGAGAAAGATCAGTTAGTAATTTAGTAAAAAATTGAGATAAATACAGTTAGTTATACCCAAAAAAATATATCAATTCTTATAATGATAAAGAGTAATTATTGTATATGGACTCAATAAAAATAAATAAAAATAAAATCAATTAGTATAGATTGGACATCATAGATTTCAAATTAGATGGTCAAAAAATAATAATTACTTCCAAATATTTAATAAAAATGAGAATTATTTTATTTTCCTTCATCTTTAACCCAAGTGATAAATAGATTGGATGTATTACATTCAATCCTTGCCTTTTTTTGGGGGGAGTGTGTAGAAAATAAAAATAAAAACAAAAAAGTAGGGAAACTTATCTCCTATTTTGCATGTTTGACTTTGCAAACCTTAACCAAAAAAAAGTAGCGCAGAATATGACTTTGGGGGACTTCCATTTCCGTGTATGAGTGTGAATGAAGGTGCAAAACCGAACTGCTACTTTCAACGCCTTCTAGGAAAACAAAGCCAGCGAAGACAAATTTCTTGATTGGCTAGTTTTCCGACTAGCTAGGCAACTTCATCAATCCAATTACATTCATCGATCGATGGCAAATGTACAAGGATCAAAGATTGAAAAGCTGGCATGAAAGGCGGCGATTCGCAATCTATTATTAATTTTGTCGGTCCAATTAGGGGTGTCAATGTTCGACCCAACCCGCGAACACGACACGAACCCGACACGAGTTTTTTCGGGTTAGGGTTAGGCCTTAATGGGTTTGGGTCATAAACGAGTCGACTCGAAAGTGACACGATAAGAAACATGTCATAAGCGGGTCAACTTGTGTAACCCGCAATAGACACATTTGACACGCCAATTTATTTGTGTCAATCCGAAATGACCCACTTAACACAACCCGTTTAACTCGTATAACAAATAAATATTTATTTTATTTTAGATTTGTCAAATACCTTTTATATCCAACATATATTTTAAATTTAAAAAGAAAAGTGAGTAATTACAAAAATTTACAAGAGATATAATTGGAAATTGAAATTTTACAGACCCTAGAACTACTAATACTTTTTTTTTTTTTTTGGCATAGAGCTTGCACAAATGAAATTGGATGAGCTTGTGGAAGATGTTATGAATTTGGACATCAACAAAGAATCTATGAATGATAATCGTGATTATAGTCAGGATTAGTCTACTGTTTGCTCAAATTCTTTCAATATTGGTACTTAGCATTTGGCGAGTTTCAAGGATATTATATTTTTGTTGAACTATGTTATTTTATTTTTGTTAAACTTTGTTATTTTGAATTTGGGTTGAAGTGTATGCACTTCTTTTGAAGTGTATGCACTTCTTTTGAAGTGTAAAGAACTTATTTCTAGATGAATAATACATTTTTATTGAACTATATTATTTTGAATGTGGGTTAAAGACTTGAAGTGTATGCACTGCTTTTTATGATGTAAAAAAAAATATTTCTAGATGGATGTTATATTTAATATTATGCAAGTTGAAATGGGTTGTGTTACATTCGTGTCAACCCAACACGACTCGTTTATTAAGCGTGTCAAATGGGTTGGGTTACGTCAACCCGCCTTATTAACAGGTCGGGTTATGGTTGAAAGATCATGACACGATTATTAAATGGGTCGGGTTAGGGTTGAGCCATTTAGTAAAATACCCCCACCTCGACACAACACGAACTCAACACGCTAACCCGACCCGAATTGACACCCCTAGGTCCAATTCATCCCCTTGATGATTTTCTTTTTTCTTTTTTTGGGGGGGTGGTTAAAAGGATATATATTAAAAAAAAGATTTAGAGAGGTCATGCATTAAAAGATAAGATAACTCCACATGTAGAGAGTTTAAGATACAAAAAATGGCCAAAATTGAGAATTAACCCTATTTGGCAAACAATATAATTAGTAGACAATGTTTTGAAAGTATATTTTATAATAATATCTCGAGTCTAAAAGACTCAATTTAAGGCCTATAAATCGAGTCTCAAAGACTCGATTTTCATGTTCTGATTAGATTTGAGCTGGCGATTTTTCATGTGGCGTCCACCTGGAAATCGAGTCTTAGAGACTCGATTTATGTCTATAAATTACAGTGAAAAGATTTTCAAGTGTCTGGACTACAAAACATAGATCAGCCACCATCAACCACCACCAAATACAAGCACAGATCAGCCACCATCAACCAGCCACTATCAACCCACAAATCCAAGCATTAATCCAACAATTCAGCACAAATCCAACCAAATCCACCCCCAATAACCACTAAAATCCAGATTAAAAAAATAAAAACCCCAAAACCCACAACCCGTTTGGCTTGTTGATTGGGGTTCTCTGCAAGAAAATCCAAAAACCCATGACCCTAAAAGTCGGTATTTTAAAGGGTGGTGTTGTGAAATTTTAAAGTACTCGCAAGTGTATGAACCGTACCGAAGTATAGTTTGACAAGAACGAGGTTAAACCCACAAGGACTTGGATGAACGTAGGAAAATTAATCAAATCTGAACCAAATTAATCCTAATCTAGTTTAATTAAAATTGGTTTTTCTAAGATTAAATAAACTAAGCAAATAATAAAATTAAGCAAATAGTTAAACTAAGCAAAAGATATAAAGCAATAAAAAGATGTAAACAATCAAGGGAAAGGAATTAAGGTTTTGGAATCTGTCTTGTAAGTCATATCAGCATATATTTATGATCATTAATTTTTCCCAACTCACTACATGATAATCTAGAAATCAATCTTGCTACCATGGAAAATATTATCATTAAAACTTCTATTTAAATATCTAAAGCATGTTCTTCTTCGCTTCTTAAGTATAAAATCAAATCATCAATTGTATCCGTAGCCAAAAAAATCACAAAATATATCCAATTCTAAAAATCAAATCATAAATTGTATCCATTGACAGACAAATCACAAACGATATCCAATTTTATAATCAAGAATTAATAAACCAAGCATTCAATTAATTAAGACAAATCCTAAATCATGAGAAAAACATGATTGAACTCATATCCAGAATCTCATCTTAGTCAATTGATATGAAGCAAGAACAATTTAAATCATTAAAGAACAACTATTGTGAGAAAAACCAAATCACATATATATTACTGATAATCCTTAACAAGGTTTCATCCTCAACCCTAATTATAAATTTAGCTACTCATGGTAATTGAAAAAAAAAACACAAAAATAAAATACTAAACATTAAACTAGACAAATAAAATAAAACTAACTGTCATGGAAGAAAACCAAAGAAGTAACCGCGCTCTCTACAAATTCAGCCCTCAGCCCTAGAACTAGCCTCCACACCCTGAATTTTGTCCTAAAGAGCCTTTAAATAGGTCAAGGAATCCTATTACAAGTTGAATTCCCGTTTGGAGAAAATCCCAAATTTTTAGGCTTCAACTAACCGACTATTTTGGCCCATTTAACTTCAGAATTTGGACTTTTGGTAAACTACAAAGTTGTAGCCCTTTAAGTTAAGTTTTCAGCCTAACTTGAATCATCTCGATTGGACATCTGAACCGAAAGTTATGCCGAAAATACTAACTGATGTGCAGGCTGGAATCCTAATCCGAATTGGACTTGGATTTGGTGCAAATTTCTTTTGATTCCTTACTCCAATTGGACTTAAATTTAATTGGGTTGGTCTTCTCTTGAATTCATGCCTGGCTGGATGTAAGTTGGCTTGATTCAATTAGCCTAGCCCCACTTTGCATGTAAAGCCCTTGTTACCGCAACACAAAGATATTATATAATCAGTCACAAAATAATATAAAAGTAAGGCTAAATATGTAGATATAAGAGTACTTTATTGTATATATTTCTTGCATATCAGGTGGCAGGATCGCTTAGTAGTTTGGGTGACTATGGGTTGACCAGATTGGTGGTTTAGAGTTTGGGTGGCTGTGGGTTGGCAGGATCGGGTGGCTATGGGTTGATGCCTGGGTCGCGCGGCGTGGGTCAGCGCAGTGATGCAGTGGTGGCGTGGTCTGGCTGGATCGGACGACTGTGGGTTCTTTGGCTTCTGGTCAGGTCTATGTGGTGGCGTGGAGGTTTGCCGTGGTCTGATGAGAAGGTGGGGTGGGGTGGGGTGGGGTGGGGGGAATGGTTTGTACATAAGAGAGTTGGAGGCTGAATATGCAGGGTTAAAGGGTGGGCTTATAAATTGAGTCTTAGAGACTCGATTTCCAGGTGGACGCCACGTGGAAAAAATGTCAAATCAGAAGTGATCAGAACACTGAAACCGAGTCTTTGAAACTCAATTTATAAGCCCTAAATCAAGTCTTTTAAACTCGAGATGTTAGTAAAAAATATAGTTTTGTAACATTGCCTACTAATTATATTGTTTGGCAAACAGAGTTAATTCCCAATTTTGGCCTACAAAAAACTTGTTGAAGGGATACAGCTTGTCTAACCAGAGCATCAGCACAAGCATTTATCTACCTATAGTAGTGTTGGATTTTCCAGAGGGGTAGCATGTTCAGAAGGTTCCTGCTGCAATAGATACACCATTATTTAACGGAAAGTGGATCACGGATTTAGCATCAAGCTCAATTTCAACGGCTTGGAATTTTGTAGCCCTCTTAGTCGTTTACAATAAAGGGAAATGGAACCAAGAAGGAAGGAAATGAGGTCTATAATCTCTACATTCACATGCATAATAATTGATAATGCGAAAATCATCAGCAATATAAGTTCGTCCAGATAAAGCAGGGACCTCGTGCTGTACCTGCAAGTGCGGTGAAGAGCCTTCCTCAGGTGGTCACCGGTGTGGTGCCTACCACAGAGTCTCCGATGATAAAATCAGCGTATAGCAACTCTTTAGGAAGCAAGAAAACTTGGAATATCATAGTTACATGTGCTACTAAAATTTAGGTTATGTGTATATGTAATTGGTCTGGTTCTGTTGAGTGTGTATATATAGCTTCATAGTTTCTAGCCGTTGGGCCCTTAATTATGGCTTTAGTGCTCCTTCTGTAACGCCTCAGGACTTATTAATGTGGGTTTTGATGAGCTACCAAAGATTTGACAGCTAATTGATAACTGTCCGAGGCATTGAAGCTTCTCATTAATGGTTTGCTTTTCTGCGTCCATGTCGTGGCTAGGTAGACGGAGGTATTTGATGAGGTCGTTTGGGCAAGAAAGTTCGTTGGTCCCATCAGTTGCCCCCCCAGGTTTTGTGGTCGTCATTGCGTGTCATGACGACCACCAGAAGGTGAACGGTTGTTTGCCCAGACAAGACTCTTGGGGTTTCTTTCTGCATTTGATGCGAAGTGGCGGCGCATTAATGCGTAGTGGCAGCGCCATACACATCGTGGCCACGTGACACGTTATGGCTGGTGGAGTTAATGCTCCACTTGTGTGGCTCTTTGGGTTTCCCACTGGTTTTCAATTTTCTGTGTTTAGTTTTTAAACTTCTTTTCTCTTCTCTTTCTTCTTCACTTTTTCTTTTCCCCCACCATTGTTGCTTTGTGCCTTTTCTTCTCCAAGTTGTTCTCTCCTACAATTTCTTGCATTCTTCCTTCTTATGGGTGCCTTTTTTGAAGGTACGGTTCCTTCTCGCCTTTTTAT
This sequence comes from Quercus aquifolioides, assembly GCA_019022515.1. Taxonomy (NCBI): domain Eukaryota; kingdom Viridiplantae; phylum Streptophyta; class Magnoliopsida; order Fagales; family Fagaceae; genus Quercus; species Quercus aquifolioides. The sequence goes on along the minus strand of CM032326.1, from coordinate 16,808,532 downwards.
TCTTCGTAACATAGGCAATTTGTAAAAATTTCTGATTTTCATTCCCGTTTTGAGTTTTAAGATTTTGTCCCCCTTTTTCGTTTTTGGGTTCCATGGTTGGTAGTTTTGAAACTAGGAAACTTTGCCCCTCTATTTCACTTCTTTTCACACATTTGAGGGCCTCTCTAAGTGTTTCTCGTACTTTCTATCCCTCAGTTGAAGGTTTTGTGTTTGAGAGTAGTAGTTTAAGTGTAGTGTTAGCCGATCTGGTCCCTTTGCTTCGTCAATCTGTTGATTGGTTCAAAAATTTGGTGGGTGAGTGAAGAGGGATGTCAAAGATGAGATCTAGTGAACTTGAGACGAAGCTATTGTCTAGCGACGACCTTGTGGAAGTGGAGGAAGACACTGCGACTTCTGGCCCAAGGGAGGTCAGGGCTTTCTCTGCCTTTGGGGAAGAGTGTAGCTTAGACGTTGAGACCCTCTCTAGGTTTAGCAATAGATTCCAGTTTCCTGAGAGGGTTAGGGTTCGTTGTCCTCATAAAGAGGAATGAGCCTGTCACTTTTCACCCAGGGAGCTGTGCTTCTACAAGGCTACTTTCCTATATGGGCTTAGATTTCTCGTCCACCCCTTCATCATGGAGCTTTTAAATCATTTCAATATTGCTCCTAGGCAAGTTATGCCAAACTCATGAAGGATAGTAATCAGTTGTATGGAGATATGGCCGGCTACCACTGAGGGAGATATGATTAGGGTAGACGAGTTTACCTACTTGTACCGTTTAAAGGAATCTAAGGAATACGGGTACTACAAGCTCGTGCCTTGGGTTAGGGAGGCTAGGATCGTCAGGGGCTTGTCCTCGTCGTTCCGATACTGGAAGTCCCGGTTCCTTTTTGTCTCTGGGGATGAATGGGAGACCCCTTCTGATGAAGTTTAGGGGGGCGTCCCTAGGTTGCTCTGTCGGTGGGGAGTCTCGAGTTTAGGTGCATCGTTTCTCTGCCAATCCTTTGTCATTCATTCTTGTGCACATATTTTGTCACTGCTAACTCTTCTGTTTGTTGTCTTATGCACAGTTAAGAAACGGCCGAAGCTTAAAAGTAGGTACAGGCAATGCATTGAGGCAGCTATTGAGTACACGAGGGCGATTGACGATTTTGACGATCTGGTCGACCCACAAACCCTAGCTCTTCACTGCCTTGGTCCAAAGCCTTCTGCTTACGTCTTGCGCACTATAGAAATCGAGGAGAAGAAGAGTAAGCGTTTACTAAGCTCGTCGTTGCTACTCTTCTCTCTCCTTTTTTTTCTTTTTTTTCTTTTTTAAACAAGTGTTTTTCTTTCGCAGAGATGACGACGAAATTTAACTAGGGGATGTACGCAAAGATGAGGGCCAAAAAGAACGAGCCCCTTTCCAACCTTGGGAAGAAAGTAGTGCGCATTGTGGAGAAAGGGGTCTCCGTCACTCCCTCTACCCCCATCACTAAACCGACGGGGACAGCTTCCCCGGCTACTTTGATGGAAGAAATTACCCCACTCCAAAAGAGGTAACGTGTGGCCGATAAAGGGAAAGAGAAGGCCACCTCCCATTCGTCCAGCGTTTGGGCTGACTCTGACCTCGCGCTAACGAGAGCACAAGATGCCTTCATGGGTGAGGAGCTTAAGGTCTTCTCTGGTGTGCCCTCCAACGAGATTGTGGATCGCCATATCCACAAACTCGTCGAGGTAGTGTACTTGTGCAAAGATTCTTTTTTTTTTTAATTATTGTTGTTCTGAAAGTTGGATATATTTTTTTCAGGTATTAGGGGAGACCATCCATATCACCTCGAAGTACCTGAGCAACGAGGCGAAGGCCACGTCAGCGAGGTCACGGGTGGTGGCTTTGGAGGCGGAAAACTCAAAGCTCATTGCTGCCATGGACAAGGCCAATACCTAAAAGGAGAAAGCTAAGGTCTTGTCTGACAATTTGAGGGCAGAGAGGTAGCTGGCTCTAGAGAAGGATGAGCAGCTTCTGGCTGCGAAAAAGAAGATCAAGACAGTTGCTGCCAAGTTCGTCGTGGCCTTCCAACAGATGGAGGAGTACAACACTGTGCTCTTCAGTTGGTATTATAAAGGCTTTGAGATCCTGAGACGGTACCTTGTCAAGCACCCCACCAAAGTGGATCTAGAGAACTTGGATCTCGAGGAGGTGGATAAGGAAATGGTAGCTGACGAGGCCTCTCAGTCTACAGCTCCTGAGGGTGATGCTCTAGAGAATGCTCCTCTGCCTCCTCCTGCTGGTGATGACGCAACCGCCGCATGAACCTGCTTATATTCCTGCTTCACGTTTGCCTTTTCTTTTCTTTTTTTGGGTGCCTAGTGTGTTTTTTGGGCTTTTTTATTCTACTTTTAGAACAGTATTTTTATTCTAATTTAAGAATAATGTCTCTTGCCCAATGTTTTTGAGCTTTTTATTCTAATGTTAGAACAATGTTGTTTACCCGATGTTTTTGGGCTTTCAATTCTGTTGACTATTCTAAGCTTACCTATTTACTTTCCTGCATTGTCGTGCATGATACTTTTTGATTGTATGTGATTTCTATTTGCTTTGTTGCTTGTCTACCCTCAACTCGGGGGTTTGTTTGATTAGGAAATGATCTGCATTCTTCTGTAGTTTTTTTCCGTCTGGGAGGATTTTCCTTAGTCATTTTTTTTGCGAGTTATCCCTATGCGTCAGTAACTTACATCCGTCTAGGCGGATTCTTGTTACTTAGCCAATTTTTTGTGACTTACACTCATTGAAGGGATCTTGTTATTTGGCTTCGTCAATAACTTACATCCGTCTAAGCGGAATCTTGTTACTTAGCCAATTTTTTGTGACTTACACCCATTGAAGGGATCTTGTCATTTGTCCTCATCATAACTTACATCCGTGTAGGCGAAATCTTGATACTTAGCCAATTTTTTGTGATTTACACCCATTGAAGGGATCTTGTCATTTGGTTTCGTCAGTAACTTACATCCGTCTGGGTGGAATCTTGTTACTTAGCCAATTTTTTGTGACTTACACCCATTGAAGGGATCTTGTCATTTGGCTTCGTCAGTAACTTACATCCGTCTAGGCGGAATCTTGTTACTTAGCCAATTTTTTGTGACTTACACCCATTGAAGGGATCTTGTCATTTGGCTTCGTCAGTAACTTACATCCATCTAGGTAGAATCTTGTTACTTAGCCAATTTTTTTGTGACTTACACCCATTGAAGGAATCTTGTCATTTGGCTTCGTCAGTAACTTACATCCGTCTAGGCGAAATCTTGTTACTTAGCCAAATTTTATTTTTTTAGGCTCCCAGCTTTACACGCATCACATTGGCTAAATAATTCTTTTATTGCTTTATTTCAAACATGAATACAATCGTCCATTACATTTACTGATGGTATTGTTTTAAATGCTCGATATTCCATGGTCGCGGCAGTCTCCTCCCGTCCAACGTTTCCAGGTGATAGCTGCCTTGCCTAGAATAATGGGTGACTTTGTAGGGTCCTTCCCAGGTCGGGGCAAGCTTCCCTTGGGTTGGGTCCTTGGTAGCAGTTGTAACTTTGCACAGGACAAAATCTCCTATGTTAAGTCGTTTGAGCTTCACTCTCTTGTTGTAGTACTCGGCCATCTTTTGCTGGTACTCCGCCATCTTACGGGATGCTCCGTCACTGGATTCGTCCAAGCAATCCAAGTTGACTCTTAGTTGATCGTCATTGCTGCCTTTATGGAAGACTTCTCGTCTCATGTTGGTGATTCCTACTTCGACTGGGATTACTACTTCGGTGCCATAGGTGAGACTGAAGGGGGTCTCTCCTGTCGGGGTTCTCGCTGTAATCCTGTACACATATAAAATGTTCAGCAACTCTTCTGGCCATGCGCCCTTTGCCTTGTCTAACCGAGCCTTGATGATCTTGAGTAGAGTTCAGTTTGTCACTCCCGTCTGGCTGTTAGCTTGGGGGTGACCAGGTGATGAGACTTGGTTCTTGATTCCTAAGCCCGAGCAGAAGTCCCTAAAACCTCGACTGTCAAACTACCACCCGTTGTCTGATATGATCATTTGTGGTATTCCGAATCAGCAAATTATATTCTTCCACACGAAGTTCTAGATCTTCGCCTCCGTTATGGTTGATAATGCTTCTATTTCAACCCATTTAGTGAAATAATCAATGGCAACTAGTAAAAATTTTACCTGTCTTTTACCTTGGGGTAATGGGCCGACGATGTCAAGTCCCCACTGGGCAAATGACCATGGGGAGGCTATTGTCGTCAGTTTCTCTGATGGGATGCATTGGACGTTCCCAAAACTTTGGCATTTGTCGCATCTCTTGACAAACTCCTTTGCATCTTACTGCAAAGTAGGCCAAAAGTAACCTATTCGAATAACTTTGCTAACCAGGGATCTCGGGCCTACATGGTCTCCGCAAATTCCATCATGGATCTCCTCCAGAATATAATTGGTTTCCTCCTCATTGATGCACTTCAGGTAAGGCATGGAGAAGCCTCTTTTATATAGGGTGTCATTCAAGATCGTGAATCTTGCTGCCCTTTTTCTGACCTTCCTAGCCTTTTCGACGTCCTGTGGAAGCCATCCGTCCTAGAGGAAGGACAAGATTGGGGTCATCCAGCTGCTTTCGCTCTGGATTGCGAAGGTGAAGACCTTTTCGATGCTGGGACGTTTTTGGACTTCAATCTTCAGGTCTGTATTCATTGGTCCTGCTTCAGACAATGCCTGCTTCACTAGCTCATCTGCCCCCATATTCTGGCTTCTGGGGATTTGTGTGAACTCCACTCGATCAAACTCCTGTGTCAAAAGTCTCGTCAACCTTAGGTATTTTTGCATCATTTCCTCCTTTGCTTCAAACTCCCCCTTTATCTAACCTACAACGAGCTTTGAATCGCTCTGGAGGAGCAAGTTTTTGACTCTTAGTGCCTTCTTGACCCTTAGTCCCGCCAATACACCTTCGTATTCAGCTTCACTGTTGGTGGCCGAGAATGTTAGCTGAACTCCGTATCTGAGCATCTCTCCTTCTGGGGTTATGATAATGACATAATGACCCCTACTTTGCCCCTCTTTCGAGCTGACGAACCATCAGTTTGGATTGTCCATTTTTTCGCTTCGTCCGTTACTCCCTCCTCGTCTGGGATTGTAAATTCAGCGATGAAGTCCGCTAATGCCTGCGCCTTAATAGCTGTCTTGGGGTGGTACTCAATGTCGAATTAGCTAAGCTCGATAGCCCACTGGATCATCCTTCCTGCAGCCTCAGGCTTGTTCATTAACTTCTTTATGGGTTGGTCAGTCATAACCAAGATAGGGTTAACCTGGAAGTAGGGGCGTAGCTTGAGTGAAGCTACAATCAAAGCGAATGCAATCTTCTCGATCCATGGGTATTTGGCTTCTGCCCCTTGGAAGGCCTGACTGATGTAGTAAACCAAGAGTTGTCTTTTGTCCTCTTCTCGAATCAAAGCTACGCTCACAGCTGTAGTTGACACTGCTAAGTATAAGTACAGGTTTTCTCCCTCCTTGGATGGGCTTAAGAGGGGTGGATTGCTCAGGTAGCACTTGAGTTCCTGGAAAGCCTCCTCACACTTGTCCGTCCAAGCGAAGGCCCACTTCAGTGTTGTTAATGGTCATTTTGGAAGCCAAAAAGAAAGAAGGAGCCCAACAACACGGGCAGAAAAGAAGTTGGCAAATAGATAGAAAAAAACCATTAAGCCCAAGCGGCAGGAATAATGGATCACAGGTCCATAAAATAAATAAATGAGCCTTGAGGGAGCAAATGGGCTCAAATGAGCTTGGAAAGAGAGAAATAGCAAATAGCAAACTCATGGGCAGTATATGACATAGAAAAGTGAGAATGGGTCGTGGCAGGCCCAAAGTGATGCAAGCAAAGAAAGTAAGGGGTTGATGGCAAGCCCACGAACCCCAAGGATAAGGATAAGGTAATTGGGCCGGAGAAGCCCAATGAAGTTAGTGAAAACCCATGGGAACACAAAGTTATGAAAAGGGCCGAGGAAGCCCAAGAAAGGAAAATGGGCTAAGGATGCCCAAGAGAAAACAAAAAGGACGCAAGAGCCCATAAGTGAGAAAACCCATGGCCATGATAAGTCACTGAGGAAAGAATAAACAGCAGGCCTAAAGAGGTCCAGCAGGATTGAGTCATTACAGCAGGAATGACAGAGTGATATGGCAAGATATGATGGCAATCAAGGAATAGGCTGAAAGAAATATAAAACCCAGTATCAAATAAAGCCCAGCCCCTAAGGGGAGCGGGAAACCAAAAAAGCAGCTCATATAAAAGGTCAAGAACGGACAGCAGACTATGCAGGCAAGCCTCCAGACCACGGCAGACGCATAAGCAGCAGGCAGATTTTGGACACATATGGAAGGAAGGCACGCACAAGGCCCAGTCATCACCAGCCTGTACCCAGCTAATATGGGACATGGTGAGGTCATGGGTCAAAGGTAAGAGGGCATGGTTTGGCGGTGGAGAGAGGGGAAAAGCTATTCTGAGGTTCCTACTCAAGCTCTTTTGGGGAATACGTCCTGCTGGGATGACATACCACCCAAAAGAAGTAAGACTAAGTTGGAACCACTAGGTGCATGTCATGAGGGATAGAGAGAGAGAGAGTACCCACACCGTGGTAGGAAAGGGTGCCACGGCAGACTAACAAACAAAATAGTTTTCCTTTGTCTGGAAATAGGGAGTGACACATAGACGGACCAGTGGTGGTCGGCAAGTACACCCAAACCAGACAAAGGTGGTTAAGGGCTAAAACAGTAAAATTCGGTCACGGCAGGCACTATAAAGGGAGGTCTTTGCCGTGCACAGGAACACAAGGACAGGGAAATGGGAGTAACAAGCACTTCTAAAAAACCACGCAATAGAAAACAAGTGTAGAGGAAAGAAAGGAAAGATAAGAAGAAAATTAAAAAGGGAAGAAAAAAAAACAATAGAGAGTTAAATCGGTAGGCATGCACCAATAGGTTGATCCCCTCTCTCCCTCTCAAAGTCCTGCTCTCCGCCACAAACAAAAGAATTCTCCTGGGCATCAACCATTCAAGTCCGCTTCTCTCAAAGTGATTAATTTCCGCAGTAGGATTTCCCCTGGAGGTTATTCACGTTGAGAAGAAGCGTTATTCCCTCTCTGGTCTTGTTCATGTGGATCAGATTTAATTTGATTTTCTTTCTCTTCCGACTAACCCATATATCACCACTTTTTCCCTCTGCTTTATTTGTAAAAATGACTGTTATTGTTGTGATTATCTTTCTTAAATAGGGATCATTTGGTCATTCTTGATTAAGTAGCCGAAGTACTCTTTTTTTGCTATTATTATTATTATTATTATTATGCCTGCCATGACTCATCTAAAATAAGCTCTGCCTGCTGTAAGTATGTCCTTGGCAAGCAAGGTATAGTTTTGCGCACAAACCGGGCCAAGTTGAGTTGCAATTGGCCCGGCCTCAACTCCCTTACCCAGAACACTTGGGCCTAGTACCGCAGGAGGCAGCCCAGCCCAATCCAACAAAAAGGCCCGCTACAAGTGTCTTGAAGAAAGACAGGCATTTGTCCGTTACTTTTGAGACGAACTTGTTGAGCGCTGCTATCCTCCCTATGAGTTTCTAGACTTCTTTCACAGTCTTGGGCGACGTCATCTCCAATATAGCCTCTAGGTTTGCTTCTATTTCTCTCTAGGACACCATGAACCCTAAGAACTTCCCTAACACTACCCTAAAGGCGCACTTGCTGGGGTTTAACTGCATCTAATATTGCCTGAGAGTTGTGAACGTCTCTTGGAGATCATCCAGGTGGGAAGACTCTTCTTTGCTCTTGACGAGCATGTCGTCCACGTACACTTCCATGTTTCTCCCGATCTGTTTACTGAACATTTTGTTTACTAACCTCTGGTAGGTTGCTCTTGCATTTTTCAGCCCGAAGGGCATCACCTTGTAGTAGTAGAGCCATTAGCTTGTGATAAATACAGTTTCCTCCTGGTCTTCCTCCTCCATTTTTATCTGGTTGTACCCCGAGAATGCGTCCATAAAATTCAAGAGCTTATGTCCTGCTGTGGAATCCACCAGCTAATCTATCCTTGGCAGGGGGAAGCTGTCCTTTGGGCAAGCCTTGTTCAGGTCTGTGAAGTCCATGCATATCCTCCATTTCCCATTTGTCTTCTTCATAAGGACGATGTTCGCCAGCTAGTCTGGGTAGTAGACCTCGCAGATGAAGCCCGCTGCTAATAGTTTATTTACTTCGTCCATGATGGCCTGGTTTCATTCTGGAGCAAACACTCGTCGTCTCTGCTGGACAGGCAAGCCTTGTTCAGGTCTGTGGCCTAGTTTCTCCTCTTCTTTTTCCTCGATCATCCATGTGTAGTTTTCTTTTGCAGCCAACACTGCTTGGTATCACTCCCTAGCCAATACTTGATCTCCTTTTACTTCACCTACACCATTTTCCATTGGAAACTTTACTTTCAGGCAATAAGTAGACGTGGCTGGCTTCCAATGATTGAGTGTGGGCCTCCCGAATCAATTGTCGCGGATAAGACCCCACTATGACCGTCAACGTCACTATGCCTTTGGGATACACCCTGTCTCCACTGAAGCTGACAAGAGGGGACTCAAAAGGGCGCAGCCTTCCTGGATCCAACTTTTGCTATTGAAAAGCAGAGAGGTAGATGATATCTGCGGAGCTGCCATGATCCACAAGGATTCTCCTGGTGTTGAACCCTTCTATCATAAGCATTATGACCAAAGGGTCGTCATGTGGCTGCTTCACTCCTCTGGCATCTTCTTCTAAGAAAAACATGTCCCTGTTCATCCATCTTTGCTTCAAGGGTGGTGTCCTATGGATGCTGTTCACCTGCCTCTAATACGATTTCTTGAGAGATATAAACGACCCACCTGTGGATGGCCTACCTGTGTTCGTCTTTATCTCTCTGATCACACTTGGTGGACGTTGGGACGCATTGTCTTCGTCCCTTGGTAAGGCTTCACACTTGTCCTTGTCATCATCCTTGGACCTACTGGGCTCTCCCTTCTTTACAAACCTCTACAACTTCCTTTTTCGTATGAGTTCCTCTATCTGCTCCTTCAGGTCCCTACAATCTTCTGCGTAGTGGCTGTATTCCTTATGAAAACAGCAATATTTCTTCTTATCACATACATTAGGTGACGAATGTAACAGTCTTGGCCATTTGAGGTAGTGCTCATCTTTAATCTACGCCAGAATTTTGTCAACAGGCATAACTAAAGGAGTGAATTTTACCGTCTGAGGAGCTTTATTGTCTTTCCTTTTACTCCCGTCGCTATTCTGACGATCTGTACGCTCCCTTTTTCGTCATCTCCGATCATCTTCCTTCCTTCCCTTCTTATTGGACTTCTCTACATCTTTTATCACTGCCAGGGCGTCTTCGAGTTCATCTATTTCTACGCCTTTAAGAGCATCTCTGCCATCATCTTTGGGGGATTCTTGAGACCACAAACTCCCTGGACTTCAATCCAGCTTTAAAGATTGTTAACTACACCTTGTCATTAGCTTCATCGATGTCTAAAGTTTCTTGAGTGAAACGCTTCACGTATGACCTCAGGATCTCTTTTTCTCCTTATCTAAAGGTAAGAAAGTGGTCTACTGGCCTTCTCGGGCATTGTCCCCCGATGAAGTGGCATAAGAAGGAATTGCCCAACTGCTCAAAGCTATCGATGGACGATGTTGGTAACTTCATGAACCACTCCTTTGTAGCTCCTTTAAGAGTGATGGGGAAAGAGCATCATAGTATTTCATCAGGAGGTTATTGAAGGCCTAGGGTCGTCTTGAAAGTGTTGAGGTGATCCAGAGGGTCTTTTAGTCCTTCAAACGGTTCAAGTTGTGGTAGGCAAAATTTCGACGGCACTAGGCATTCCAGGACTGCCGATGTGAATTGTGAATCCGTCATCTTGACCATTCTATCCAGGCTTCGATCCGTTTTTCCCTTAATGGCGTTCCTTAGCTTGTCCATCTCCTTTCTCATTTCCCTAATAAGATCCGAGCTTGGTCCTTCTGGAGTGGCGGGTGTTCGGTGGCCACTCCTTCTCTGACTATCTCTATCGTCCTCCTGGTTGGTCCTAGACCGGTTTTCCTCTTGCTGAAGTCGCAGCCTCATCTCCTAGTTATGTCTTGTAAGCTCTTCCACACTAGCTATAAATGTCTGGATTTGCAGGGCTAGTGCTGCAGAATCTTGGTTAGACTCCATCTGAACCTTGGAAATTGAGTGGAATTACGCTTTCGGACCTAAGTACAAAAATGTCATCCCCACGAATGGCACCAAGCTGATGATGCAAAAATCGTCAGCAATATAAGTTCATCCAGATGAAGCAGGGACCTCATGTTGTACCTACAGGTGTGGTGAAGAGCCTTCCTCAGGTAGTCACCGGTGTGGTGTCGGCCACAGAGTCTCCGATGATAAAGTCAGCGTATAGCAACTCTTTAGGAAGCAAGAAAACTTGGAATATCAAAGTTACATGTGCTAGTAAAATTTAGGTTGTGTGTATATGTACCTGGTCTGGTTCTGTTGAATGTGTATATATAGCTTCATAGTTTCTAGCTGTTGGGGCCTTAATTGTGGCTTTAGTGCTTCTTCCGTAAAGCCTCAGGACTTATTAATGTGGGTTTTGATGAGCTACCAACGGTTTGATAGCTAATAAGTAACTATCCAAGGCATTGAAGCTTCTCATTAATGGTTTGCTTTTCCTCGTCCATGCCGTGGCTAGGTAGACGAAGGCATTTGATGAGGTCGTCTGGGCAAGAGAGTTCGTTGGTCCCATTAATAATGATTATCTAATCAAGTAAATTAGTTCATCTTTACGGAAAATAAATAAATTTCATAGGTAATATTTCTGCAAGATAAAAAAAGTCCAACTCAAGTTGGCCATCCGACGGCAATCCAGTCGACCAATGACACCCTAGTTGCTTAACAACACCCTAGTCATCTAACAGGGTCTAGTCATCCAACACCAAGAACCCAACTGACAAGGTCAGTCAAATGAACAAGGCTGACAGACAACCAACAATACTTTTAGGTTTCGTTTGGGAGTTCACAAGGGAATGAAATGGAATGGAATGAAATGATCATAAGGGAATAAAATGGAATGGAATGTATTTAAGTAAGGGAAATGAATGGAAAAGAATGGAATGGAATAAGTAACCTTGATTGGATATTTTAAAATAAAGGAATGGAAATGAATGAAAATGAATGGAATGTAAGTAATCTTGTTTTGGAGTAACATAGAGGGAATGGAATGGATTCATTTTATGAAAATATTACTATTAGACTCCTATTTTAAAATGAAGTGTTGAATATATAGGGGTATTTTGGGAGTTTTAGTAAAAAATTCATTAAATCTAATTTCATTCCCTCCCATTCCTCCCAATTTCAGGGGGAATGAAAATTTGAGATTTTAAGAGAATAGAGAGGAACGACTGTTCCCTCCTACCCATTTCATTCTCTCCCACTTAAACACCCAAACAAGGGAAGGGAAGAATATTCTAAAATTATTCTTTTCATTCTTTTCCATTCCATTCCATTCCCTCCTCCCAAACGAGGGCTAAGCTCCCCAACCTTTGCACATGTCCTCCAGCCCATCATCTCCACTTAGAAAGACTCACACATCACGTCTAAAGATTCTCCTACAAATTTGTACCTACTAACCCCACTTTCCCCAGTACACACCTTACAAGGGAAATGCCTAAAATTCTTGGAAACGCGATTAGCACTATATAAACACCTGACCTTCTTTGAGATTTTAAGAGAATAGAGAGGAACGACTGTTCCCTCCTACCCATTTCATTCTCTCCCACTTAAACACCCAAACAAGGGAAGGGAAGAATATTCTAAAATTATTCTTTTCATTCTTTTCCATTCCATTCCATTCCCTCCTCCCAAACGAGGGCTAAGCTCCCCAACCTTTGCACATGTCCTCCAGCCCATCATCTCCACTTAGAAAGACTCACACATCACGTCTAAAGATTCTCCTACAAATTTGTACCTACTAACCCCACTTTCCCCAGTACACACCTTACAAGGGAAATGCCTAAAATTCTTGGAAACGCGATTAGCACTATATAAACACCTGACCTTCTCCATTCTAAGACATGAGTAAAATTCTCTTACTTTCACACTTCTAGAGCTCTTAGAATTATTATGAGGTACTGACTTAAGCATTAGAGGGTCGTTGGCTAATAAGTTAGCCACACTCTAACGCTCTTTGAGAGTGTGTTCATCCTTGCAGTTGTAGGTCTTCCAAAGCTCTCTCTCTAGACCGTCGACTCACTGATGATTTGTTGTGTATCATCAAAATTCATCTTCATTTTTCTGAAAAATAAAAAATAAAAAGTCAGAATTGATAAGCAAAACCTAACCATTATACTCATGGCTTGCCTTATTTCTCATCTTCATCAAACATCTCCCAATTTCCTCTTATCGCTAATACCAAAATCATAATCTTCCATCAAATTCAACCCATTATCTCACTCTCTACTCTTCTCTTTCTTTCTTCTCTCTTCCCCTTCACTTTCTCACTACACAAGTTCTGTGCATATTTTGCCACTTTTTTTTTTTTTTTGGGAAAATTTAAGTAGAACATGACATTACTCAAAATCGAGTTTTACACATAACTCGATTTTGTTAAAATCGAGTTTAAAAAATAAGGGCATTTTGCTATATAGTTTCAAAACAACGGCATTTTGTTACATAGTTTGTAAATTAGGGGGTAAATGCCCAATTTCCCCCACCAAGCAGTAGTCCTATTTTCAGTTGCTACAATGAATATAACAGTGACCTTTATAGTCCAACATGGTGGAATCATGACTTTGGTGACTTTGGTCGTTTGTAATATCAATGTCGTGGGCCAACTTATAGATAAGGGTGTAATTTGTGATTCCTTCTCGATATGCTATGGTGGGATGGACATTGTTATGGTTCTTGATGGTAGTTCTTCCCCAAAAGACATGGAGTTTGTAGGTGAATGAAAAATTTAAGCAGAAATCACCATCAAAACTCTAGCTAAAACAGATGCTCTTATAGATTGTGGCAACTAGAACATGACCCTTTGAGGAAGTATGTATATTTTATTCTATACGTATTTCCGTTCTTTAAAATATAGTAGCATTTGATCCATTAACGAAAAATAATAATAATAATAATAATAATAATAAAATTAATAATATCATTAGTTTTTGCAAGCAATAGGGATAGACATATATTCAAATTTTCCAACCTAAAACTTGAAAATAAAATGAAAAGAATTCAGGAAGAAATAGGAGCGCAAGTACTGTGTTAGCTAGCACTATTCCTTATTGTTGGGCAAGACTGCAAGAGTTCACACTGACTATTAGTACAACAAAGAAGAAACTTCAAACTTCTTTAACAGTAAGGCTGCGTTTGTTTTGGTGTAAAATGATTTCAAGAAATCATTTTACACCAGCCTATGTGTTTGGTAAGCACAGAAAATTGAGTCAAACGGAAATTAGTTTCCACATTAACTGTAAAATAGCCCTCCCCAGCTGGAAATGAATTTTAGTTTCCATTTTACCTTCAAATGATTTCCACCCCAAGAAAATAGAAGAGAGAGAGAAAGAAACAACAAGAAGAGATCGCACTAGAAGCTGAAGCGTCAATCGCACCACCACCTCCAACCCCAGATCGCACCGGTCTCGTTGCACCCCAGCACCGGCAAGATCGCGCCGCCTAAAGCACCGCCGAGATCGCGACCCAAAGCTCACCGCCGTTCTTGTTCTTGACCCAAAGCTCACTGGCACGACCCAAAGCTCACCGCCGTTCTCATTCTCAACCCAAAGCTCATCGACGCCGCCGAGATCGCGAACCAAAGCTCACCGCCGTTCTCATTATCGACCCAAAGCTCATCGGCGCCGCCGTTCTCGTTCTCATTCTCAACTACCTGAAGCACCGCCGTTCTCTTTCCCTCAATTTGTCACTCTTTCTCCCTTCGATCTCACTCTTTCTTCCTCTTGCTCAATGTTTTTATTTTGATTTTTGGTTGTGTTAAGTGTATATTTTGAAATTTTCTGTAGACAAATTTGTTTGGATGCTGAGAAAATGTGAAAATTTAGTAGGAAAATAGCATTTTTAGAATGTTACCAAACACCGAAAATCGTTTTCCGGACTATTTTTCATTGCACAACCAAACACCCGGATTTCATTTTCCTTACGGGAATTCACTTTTCCCTGCATTCATTTTACACTCGGAATTCGATTTACATTGAACCAAACACACCCTAAATTGCTATTCCTATTTGAATTTTACTGATGTGTGCGTATACAATAATAAACCAATTTTAAAAAAAGTTTATCAGAAATTAAGGGGGTGTTTGGTAGATTAGTTCTAACACATTTTTACACATTTTAAACAACATTACACACTTTTTCACACTTTTTCACCAACACGTATATCAAAAACACCTAAACAACATAACTCAAACTCCTCTCCTAAACACCCCTAAAAATTTTCAATTCTCAATAAAACTTTTCTCAAAATAAATTTGTTAACGTGTGATATTAAGGCGCAAAAAGGCATGGTCAAACTGTCAATATCGCAAAAAAGTTGAACAACTCACTGTACGCCATAGCAGTTGAACAACAAGGGCCCGCGGTTTCTATTGTGCTTTTGACACCCTTTACCCTTATTTTGAAGCTACGATTTGGTCACATCGGAAGGTTGGGGGTCCATTTCCATAGAAGATATGTCACATAAAAATTCCATATTATCCTGTACTCTCATTTTTTGGGTGAAACTTGTACATGATATTTATTTCTCCTATTTTAGTGAAGTGCGTACATAATATTTATTCTTGTGGTATGGAGCAAAATAAGCCTTTTTTTTTTGGGTAGAAAGCGGGGTTTATTTATTAGTAATAAAAGAGACAAATGGGCTTTGTCCTACATCAGAGTAACATGATATTTGTAAAATGTCAGAGTAACATTGGCTATCTTCCGTGCAAAGGAAGAAGAAATTGAGAGGAAGAAGATGGAGGTCAGGGATAAGGTTCATGCTCAGCTGGGCCGTGTTGAAGAAGCAACTAAGCGCCTAGCAGAGATTCGAGAAGTAAGTTGAACAATATTGCCAAAAGATATCATATTAGTCTTTACATTAAAAGGTGACATATGCAGTAATTATTGAATTTAACTAGAGATCATATACCATGAATTCAAATAACAAGACCTTTTGATGCTTAAGGAACCTGAAATAAATGCCAATGTAGAAAAAACATCATTACTACACTATACATAAAAATGATGAAAATTACGGTCTTTCACTGCTGAGTTGACTGTTTTAATAAATTGATGAACTAAGTGGAGTTCAAATGATTTACATTAGATCACAAGTTTCTTCACTTTTTCCAATTCTTTTGAGCAACCTACCTGGTGATTTTCAAAATTTTGAGGATAATTGTGGTGTGGTTATTTCTTTTGTTAGTCTGCAGTATTGGCATATGACTTGGAGATAAAAAGTCTTCAAGAAATTGTCATATAATATCTGTTTAATTATCTTTGTAGCTATAACTTGTTATTTGATTATATCTAGTGGAATTAAATATCTTTTAGGAGCTTGAGGCTCTCACAGATCCAATGAGGAAGGAAGTTGGAATTATCCGCAAGAAGATAGATGCAGTTAACAAAGAATTAAGGCCACTGGGTCAGAGCTGCCAAAAGAAGGTGGAGTTTGTTGTGCAGATAGCACCCCAGGACTCAAATCAATAACAGTAAATAAGCAGAAATTAAATAACAAGCACACACAAAGAACACAAGAATTTACGTAGTTCGGCAAACTGCCTACCTCCACGGCAATGACGGAGAAATTTCACTATAAAAATAGGGAAATACAATAGTGCACAAGAACACTCTCAAGAAACCCAAATCTCAATTACACCCTAACTCTCTCTCACCCACAAGACAAGAAAATACTATTCTTCTTCTTATGCAGCTGCTACTAGGTTTTTAGGAATTGTCTACTCTATTACACGGCTGCCCCTCTATCTCAAACCTGATATATATATATATATATGTAATAGGTCGGCAACACTAGGACTCCTAATACAACAAGTATTAGGTATTGTGTTGACTTGGGCTTGGCAATTCAAGCCACACGGGGCCCAACGTCAACAAATCTCCACCTTAGCTTGAATTGATCAAGCTACACTAGCAAACTCCTCCATCGCCTCCACCTTAGCCCTTAAGGGCTCACAAGCTGCAAACGTCAACCAAGTCCAAGTAGCCCTTAAACTTGTCTGTTGGAACTGGCTTTGTCAACACAATAGAGGATTTCCAAGTCTTATTCTTCTGTAGTGACCCCATCTCTTCTACATCCCTATAAGACAATGGATCTCCACTGCTAGTTATGAGAGCAAAGCTAACCATATCTTCAAAGCCATATCTTTGTGGTGCTTTGTGAACCCGCTTCTCTCTACCTTTAGCAACTGAATAAGACTCTTCTTGTTGCTGCCGTGGATCAATCTCAGCATCACCCTTATCACTGGATGAACTATTCTCATCAAACTCCACCTCAATAGTTAATTTCTCCTGTGTACTATCATCACAAGTCTCTACTTCATTCAGCTTCAACATAAAGGCTTCATCAAATATGACATCTCTGCTGATCACTGTTTTCTTTGAGATTGGATCCCAAAGCCTGTAGCCTTTAACACCTTTTTCAAAACCAAGAAATACGCATTTTCTTGACTTCGAATCCAATTTAGAACGCTCTCCACTCTGCACATGCACATAAGCTGGACAACCAAAGATTTTTAGACTCGAATAATTAACTAGTCTACCTGACTAAACCTCTTCTGGAATCTTGAAATCTATGGCTGATGATGGAGATCTATTAATAATGAAGCTTGTTGTATTAACTGTCTCTACCCAGAACACCTTAGGCAACCCTACATTCAATCTCATGCATCTAGCTCATTCTGCTAAGGTTCTATTCATTCTCTCTGCAACCCCATTCTGCTGTGGAGTTCCTTTAACTATGAAGTGATGAGTAATGCCTTCTAATTCACAAAATCTTATGAATTCTTTATCTCTATACTCTAGTCCATTATCTGTTCTAAGGTATTTTATTTTCCTGCCAGTCTGATTCTCAACTTATGCTTTCCACTTTTTAAATATGCCAAACACATCAGACTTATGCTTCATAAAATAAATCCATACCTTTCTAGAGTAGTCATCAATGAAACTGACAAAATACTGAGTACCGCTATGAGAAGAAACTGATACTGGACCCCAAACATCTGAATGAATGTAGTCAAGAATACCCTTACTTGTATGAGAGCCTGTCTTGAAACTGACTCTATGCTGCTTCCCATACACACAATACTTGCAAAAGTCTAGCTTGCATGTCTTCACCCCTTTCAATAAATTTCTTTTGTGCAACTCTAACACACCACATTCACCAATATGGCCAAGTCGCATATGCCATAATTTTGTGTCGTTAGTGCTAGACTCTACCGGAGTGGTGACTGCAACTCTTCCTACAACTGTGTTTCCAATCAATCTGTAAAGCGTGCTTACTTTCTGTCCCTTCATCACCATCAAAGCACCTTTGGTAATCTTCATGATTCCATCCTTTAATGAGTATGAATAGCCCAAATCATCCAATACTCCTAAAGAAATTAAATTTTTTCTAAGATCTGGAACATGTCTGACATTACTGAGAACTCTCACAACTCCATCAAACATCTTGATCTTCACGGTACCAATCCCAATAACCGGGCATGTAGCATCATTACCCATTTGGACCATACCACCGTTGTAAGGCTTATACGTGTCAAACCAATCTTTCTTTGGAGTCATATGATATGAGCATGCTGAATCTAAAACCCAAGATTCCAATAGACCATTGTTACTTGATGAAACTGAAAGTAAATCTGCACCAACTTCACTGTCATCTGATTTTTTTCAGCAACACTAACTGATTCTAGGGACTTCTTTCCATTCTTCTTCTCCTCTAAATGCTCTTTCAACTCTTTACATTGATTCTTGTAGTGCCCTTTCTTGTGACAATAAAAGCACTCTACATCTTTCTTTGCACGTGATTTAGATTGTGATCTGTTCCTGTTGGAGTTCCGTCCTCTTGACCTGCTTCTACCTCTATTGCTTGACTCAAACTTTACAATAAGTCCATCAGCCTGAGAACCATCACCATCTTGCTTCATCCTTATGTGTGACAAGAGAGCACTAGTCACCTCCTCGAGTACTATAGTCTCTTTCCCGTACATCAATGTGGTCACTAAATGATCAAAAGAAGTAGGAAGCGACGCTAATAAGAGTAACGCTTTATCTTCGTCCTCATAATTCACCTCAAAACTTGACAGTTGGGTGTTCAACATATTAAATGTGTTGAGATGCTCCAACAAATCAGAACCCTCCTTCATATGCAAACTATACAGTTGCTTCTTCACGTACAACTTGTTCGTCAGATTCTTTCTCATATAAAGACCTTCTAGTTTTTCCCAAACCTCTATTGTGGTCTTTGCTTCTAAGATGTTGTGAATGACTTCATCACCTAGGTTGAGACGAATAGCGCTAGCTGCTTTCTCATCCATCCCTACCCATTCTACATCGTTCGTTGTTTCTGGTTTCTTCTCCTTCCCAAGCAAGGCCTTGTGAACTCCTTGTTGAATTAGGAGATCCTTCATCCGGCTTTGCCAAAGAGAAAAATTTCCCTTACCACAAAACTTATCTACATCATACTTTGTGCTTGACATCTTTACTTTGTTCAAAGGATTGAATCCTAACCTTGCTCTGATACCACTTGTTGTGCAGATAGCACCCCAGGACTCAAATCAATAACAGTAAATAAGCAGAAATTAAATAACAAGCACACACAAAGAACACAAGAATTTACGTGGTTTGGCAAACTACCTACCTCCACGGCGATAACGGAGAAATTTCACTATAAAAATAGGGAGATACAATAGTGCACAAGAAAACTCTCAAGAAACCCAAATCCCAATTACACCCTAACTCTCTCTCACCCACAAGACAAGAAAATACTATTCTTCTTCTTATGCAGCTGCTGCTAGGTTTTTAGGAATTGTCTACTCTATTACACGGCTGCCCCTCTATCTCAAAGCTAATATATATATATATGTGTGTGTGTGTGTGTGTGTGTGTGTGTGTGTAATAGGTCAGCAACACTAGGACTCCTAATACAACAAGTACTAGGTATTGTGTTGACTTGGGCTTGGCAATTCAAGCCACACGGGGCCCAACGTCAACAGAGTTCTATCATTGTTTGCATATAATTGTTGTAGTTGTTGTTTTCTAAATCTTTATATCTAAGAAGTCATTTACTAAGACACATTTGATTGTGTCATGGAAATGAAACCATTCTATCTTTAACATTAATAAATGCTATGGAGAATTTGATGAATTGAAGTTATTTAATATCTAAATGTCATTTACAGATTAGAGAACAGATTCAACAGAATATTACTGCAGTTAAAATTATATTAGTAGTAGACTAAAACATGATGGAATGAAATATATTTGTGGCACACTTAAATTCCTCATGCAAACTTCTTTGTCATGATATTTCCCTTAATCAAATCCAAGCAAAATGTTTTTCTTTCTAAATGTCCTTTAAAACATTAATGTGGTACAGGAGAGAGAATACAAGGAAGCCCTTGAGGCTTTCAATGAGAAAAACAAGGAAAAGGCTCAACTAGTCACTAAATTAATGGAGGTAAATACTGCAAGTTCTTCATTTTAAACATAAGCAAAATGTTACTAAATTTCCAAAATTTAGTATTATACTTTGATTCTTCATAATTTGATTGCTAACTCTTGTTTTTCTCTTTTTTGTTTTCCTTTGTATGAACTTTGGTCAGCTGGTGGGTGAAAGTGAGAGAATGAGGATGAGGAAGCTGGAAGAGCTCAGCAAAAATGTAGATACTGTGAAATAAGAATTTTTAATAAAGGAAACCAGAAGGGTGTTGGTGTGCTGCAATTAGAGTAGTTTTTCTTGAGTTTGGTATATTTTGTGTTATCTTTCTCTTTATTTGACTAGTTTTCCCCATAAGGTTTTCTAAATTATTAGGAAAGACGTGTCCACAAAGAATGTCTATTACCAATATTCCTATATAGAATTGTGAGACATACCTATCAATCATGAAATTAAAGTTGCAAACTACACTATATATCCTCTTGTCTTATATAAGAATTGTGAGACATACCTATTAGTCATATTAAAGCTCATACTACAATATATCCTCTTGTGTCATCAAAATCTTGTTTTTCAATCATCAAATTGATGTGCCACCTTATATCACCTTACAATAAAATGTTGAAAAAGTGTCTTCAATTCTTTTTTGCCAGTTCATTGGCAGAAGAACTACATGTGTGTTCTATAGGCTTAAACGGCAAACCATTTAATTCTACAACTTCCTTTGCTCAGCAAAACAGCAAATCTGTTCTCCTCACCAAATGGCAAACCATTCATAACCATAAGTAATTTAATTTTGAAAGCCAAAACGGCACACCATATATACAATATAGACAAGCTATTGACCCATTGCTCATCTTGGGATAACTTGGTCTTACAAAAACAGTAAAGGCAAAGACTTGTTGCTAATTACATCTCAGTACAAAACCCAAGTTCCAAGCCTTGGTTTATACTGGTCAGTGGTAGCTTGGGTTGCATGTTGGAATTGGTCTTCCTTGAATTTGGATTTTTGTTTTCTTAAAATGGGATGGATGTGACTTAGTTAACATACCTAAGGGCCCATCAATATGTTGTGTTCATATTGAGTATTGGAATTTGGTACATCTTGTTTTTATTAAGGTTTTAAACATGACCCACTATAGGCAAATAGTCACTATATATATAATGCCCTTCTATATCGCTAAGGTTAAACAAAACCCTAGATCTCATTCTTTCTAGAGATTTGGGTGGCTTCCCCATCAAAAGCTGTCTTGAAAGGAGGAGCATGGTAAGAAAGATTTGCCTAGATTGTGTGCCAAATGTGCAAGTGCAATTTTATTGTATCCAAAAATATAATTAAGGTTTGTTCATTGTCATAGACCCATTGATTATCTGTGTTCTAATACCTAGCATGTGTATGTCTTTAAAACTTACATTGCATAGAAGGCTGAGCCAGCCTACTTTCAGAAACTCCTAATTTCATCCATGACATTGAATCCAAAAATGGTTTTCCTTTTCCAGAACACTGATATATAAGTGAAGCAAGTCTAAAACAATGTGCCTAGGGAGATGCAACCATCAATGCTACAAAATGAGAGAAGAATTTGCTGGGTTTATAATAAATGCAGTTATTATTTAAGAATACAAAAGCAAGCTTGTATAAAATTTCAGGAAAATAAATAAAGAAAATAAGAATACAAAACCTATACATTCTGATAGAGTCAAGCCAAGAAAAATACACAATTTTGGGAGGAAAAAACAAAAATAAGTATAGAAAGAATGAACTGCTTTATGTTCTTCTGGCTAATTGACTATAATTGTATACACTCAACTATCTATCTGTAAATCATAACATTCCAAAGCTTCTCTGGTGCACAATGAAATTCCTCATCTCCTTTGGAAGTTAAGGAACTTGATGCCATAAGCAAAGACAAAGAAGAAGAGAAAAACCCAAGCAACATGGGCAATGACTACAGGGACAAGGAAATCATGGTCATAACCCCAAAATTCCTTTAGGAATGTATCTATAGGCTCTTTTGTTCCAAGAGGAAGATCAATTTCAGTCTTCAAGTCCCCAAATTGAGATGCAATGACGCCATAGATTGTCCAAGCAACTGGGGAAGCCCAGTAGTACCACCTCCACCATATGGGGATCAGCTGCAATTATATAAAAATTAAGTTTTAAGATCTTTGTAACAAAACTCAAGAATCTTAATTATAAACCAAATAACTACTATGCAATATGCATGGCAATGAAACTAAAGATTTGGTTTGGCGTTACATACCGGCCTAGGGATAAGGAAACCAGAGAACAAGTTCCAAAAGCTCAGGAAGAAGGACATAACAATTGCAGCAATCTGATGGCCCGGAGTCAGTGCAACAACCATCATCCCGTACATTGAGAAGTATGTAAAGCACATGAATATGAAGTAGTAGAAATACAAGAACTTGTCTCCTTGCCAACTAAATCCGATCATCGAGTACAAAAGAATAGAATACACAAACGTTTGTATAGCAACATAAATTGTCTCAATAGCCACCTGTAGCAATGAAGTCACCCATCAATACAATTATAGAATACATTTAAACATTTTCTTTCAAGAGAACAGAAAATTCAATTCATAAATAGAATCTTTGTAATTGAGAACAACGTCCAACATCTTACCTGAGCAAATGCATAAGGCAACTCTGAGTACATCCCTGCAGCTCTTTCACGGTAAAAGACTGTTCTCTCTACTGCCACCACAGATTGCACAGCAGAAGCATTGGTTCCTCCAAGGAAAAGAACAGCAGCATAGGTAGCTCCCAGAAGATTAACCAAGTCCTGTTGTTTGTATCTGTTGATAAGATACAATTAACTTCATATTAGTACCAATTCCAGGAAAGAAACAATGAGTATGATATTGTGTCTATCAACTTTTTCCAAAAAATAGATAACATCTTCTTAGAGTGAATTTAGATGATTCATAAACACATGGGAACAAAAAGAAATTCTATTTAGAATGGAGAAATTTTGACTTACATTTTGTCTCCTTTGCCCCAGAAGATAATACCAAATAGAATACCAATGACAGTTGTACTGAAGAACCGAATAGCATTGTACTGCGAGTTTCTCCAGTATGACCAGTGCTGCTTCCAAAAACAAGCCTTGCACTGAGTTGTAAAGCTCTGGGAGTATTGAGTGGGGAAGTAAAGATCGTTGGCACCTGGTTCTGGAGTGCTTAGATCCTTGATTAGTTCCTGATTTCTCCTAAAATTTTGAAAAGAAAAATTATTGATAGATCAGTACACACGCAGATCAAGAGGAGGTGGCAACCGAAGAGAGATAAGAAGAAATAAATTGTCACATATTACTCACCTGTAGAGGTCAGAGTTGGCATAAACTTCTGCAAAATCAATGTCAAGTTGACCCTCAACTGCAGTTGAGGTGACATCTAACATCCAGGTAGCAGGATTGTAACCTTCTTTGATCTTGGGAACCCCTTGGATAGCCTGCAAGAGGTCCTCAATATTAGTCAAACTTATAATTAGAGAATTGGAAGTACATGGTCTATAATCCTTCAAAAATGAAAATAATAGTTGCTGAATTAGATAGTATAATTCAAGCAGAGGAGTTGATTATTAACAATTTTACACATTGATTTTGCAACTAAGAATATTTAGTAGTGTTACAATGGACTATAAGCTTCAACACAAACATGTTGGAAAGAAGCTCAGGTAAGAATTTTTTTAAATTGGTGTGTGAAAAAATTTCTTGACTACAGCGAGAATTATCAGAGTTAACAATTCTAGCAATGTTTGGTTGTAACTAGGGTGTAATCAAAGCATGTAGGAAAAAAGGGGAACTCGCCTCAAAATATTCAACAAGCTTGTGAGATTGGCGACCAAGAGGTCCGGCATAAATCACCTGTCCTCCTCTTTTCATCAAGAAGAGCTGAAAGCATAAACAATACAGAGGTCAAAAATAGAACATTAAAATGAAATAGTGTTCATACACGGAACATGTAATGAATTGAAAAAATTAATATTTGAATTATACCTCATCAAAAGCTTCAAAAATGTCAATGCTTGGTTGATGAATAGTGCAAACAACGGTTCTTCCTGTATCCACTGTGTTTCTTACAGTACGCATAACTATTGCAGCTGCTCTAGCATCAAGGCCCGATGTGGGCTCATCCATAAAGATGATGGAGGGGTTCGCAACCAACTCCACAGCAATGGTAAGCCTCTTTCTCTGCTCAGTTGAAAGACCATCCACTCCTGGAAGTCCAACTAGAGCATTCCTCAATGGGTGAAGCTCGACCAAATCCATAACTTCATCAACAAACATCTGTAACAACAAAGAAAAACACAGTCAACTACATTGTTCATCTGATCCAATT
Source organism: Quercus aquifolioides (assembly GCA_019022515.1). Lineage (NCBI taxonomy): Eukaryota > Viridiplantae > Streptophyta > Magnoliopsida > Fagales > Fagaceae > Quercus > Quercus aquifolioides. The sequence continues at coordinate 16,784,463 of CM032326.1, read as the reverse complement.
TCTTATATTCAACACAAAATATAGATTAATATAATTTTCAGTTTGATATACAATTATAACTTCAAAATTTTCAGATGGAAAGATTGGCTCATTGAAGGACAAAATTGCATATATTTATAGAAAATTATGTGTTGAATTGCCAAAAGAAACAACTCTGGCTGATATGCAACATACCTTTCTTGTTTCCTTCTTTACATCCGAAGCAAGACGCAGCCAGGCAGAGTATACGAGAGATTCATAAACAGTAACATATGGCGAATGGATGTCATTCTGTTCACAATAACCACTGACTCGAGCAAATGTGGCTTGGTTCTTTGGGTAACCAGAAATGCTAATGCTTCCTTCAATATATCCACCAGTCTTCCTCCCTGCTAAAACATCCATCAGGGTAGTCTTTCCAGCACCACTGACACCAACTAATGCTGTCAGTACGCCTGGTTTGAAAGCACCACTGACATCTCTTAGCAGTTGCAATCGGGTCTCATCAACCCCTTGGGTCTTCATTTCCTAAAAAGAACAATAGAAATTGTTACCATGAAAATTATCTTCAATCCATGATCTGTATTTGGTATCAAATAGGCAGGGCTCGAATTGAATTACTTGATTTATTATCCATTGCAAAATTCAATTGATTTGTGAAAATTCCAAATAAGTGTCTATTTGCATTTGAACATCAAGTAATTATTCCATTTTTTTATTGTTGTGCTTCTTTAAATGTGAAGGAGATCATTTTGATACGTAGATTACTAGAAAAAGCAACTTACTGTAGGCATATCCACATAGTAATTCACATGGTTGAAAGCAAGTGAAAGGGGCTGGAAGGGCAAAACCATTCCTCGTTTAGATTGAACTGAGCTGGTACCTTGAGCATTTCCATTACCTGTAATGGTGATATACATTAGACTTGTAAAATAACATGTTGGTAGAGCTATTAATTTAGATGTAAGGCTTATGCTGTAGAATTGGTACTACAGCACTATGACATGGATGAAGATGGTGCAATTGGTGAATAGGATTTTTTTTTTCTTGCTAACATCATGTTCAATGCCTGAATGCCCCAGCAGTAGTGAAGAGATGGGATGGGGTTGGCTCTTCTTTCCTTTTTGTTTAATTAATAATCTATGACATTTATGTCAAATAGACTCCATCAAATCTCTCACAGACATGCCATCTTGTATAACAGTTCATATATCTAAGTTAAGATCCAGAAGAAAGTATAACATCACTTACCTTCTGAATTGGATGTTAATTGCCGCCTAGGATTGCTTTCAGACACATCCTCCACAATCACAGCTTTAGTTTCACCAAGAGCTGAAATTGAGTTCAAAGGAAACAGTAAATAGTCAACACATGGATCTCATTGCCATTGGAAAAACAAACATTAGAAATGAAAAATATTCACTTACGATTTAAGAATGTCAGTGCCGCAATGAAAAGAACATTGAAAAGAAGAGAAAACCCGGCGAGTGCTGCTACACAAATCCAATACCAACGTTCCTCTGTAAACAGGCCTCTTTCCGCAAGAAGGGTCTTTCCTACTGTTCCTTCACTGGTATTGACAGGCTGTACCAAAGAAATCACTATGATATTAGCAAATCTCATTGAGTGCAGACTTAAATTTATCAAATTTTTTTTTTTAATGGTAACAAACTCTACATTCCAATACAATTATATGGGGTTAACTAAATTGAGAAGATAAAAATTCACTGCAAATTATAGGACTTTTCTATCCTTTAACAGAACTTACAGCGCTCCATCTGGCATCAAGAAACTCATTGATAGCAATTGCATTTTGCCCATACATCATAGGAGAAATGTAGTAGCCCCATATCATCCACGGCTGAATGTCATCTACAGGCCAAGATGAGAATGGATTTTTTAAATATCTTGGAACAAATGCAAAATCCAGCAGTTTGTCAATGTATTGTACAGGATTCCCATCAGTCCACGTATTAGATTGGTATATGCAACAAATTACTTTGATAACAAAGTACCCTTAATAGTGAATGAGAAAAATTTCTAACCTTTGGAAACAATGAATCCTCCGAGCACAAACACCAATAGTAATGTAAAAATACCAAGCGTGTTTGCAACAACCTGTGTTCTTCCAAGGGCTGCAATGAAACGGAAGAGGGAGAGTGCCATTTGATGTATGCCAAAGAAAGCCAAAAACTGTTTGAAGAACCTGAACATAGAGGACATATGTCAAAAGAAGAATGTTTCATTTTTCAAACTATCAGATTCCAACTTTCATTAAGCATCAAAAAGCTTGCACTATGAAATTGAAACGAGAAGATAACTTTAGTACTTACCTACTGGGAGAAGGTGCAAACCCAATGGTGTAATATGTAAGAATGATCCAAATACCAGATTCCATAAGTGAAATTGGAATTCTCAGGAGCCAAATGGGGAGTCCAAAAGCCCATGCAGGGAAGAATAAGAAATCCCTCTGTTTAAAGAACACAGGAAGCCTGAATATTGTCATTGCAAGTTCTGCCATCCCATTAAACATGACATTAATGAGACTGAAAAATAGAGCTCCCCAAAATTTTGCTGAATCGTCTAATGAACCAGCTTTCATTTCTGTTCTCAGGAACACAGTCATTGCAATTGTAGCCATGATTGTTATCTGAGTAGTCTTGAATATATACACAAAGGAGTTGCGCTTCATCAGAAGCCATTCCCTTGAGAAACAAGCCTTGAAGAGTTCCATGTTGGAAATCCCATACTTTTCTGTCACCAAAGCGGCAGGATGGGCTCTGGATTTATCATAAGGAACTCTTAAATCTTCCAAAATCTGTTGGCCAATGTGAAATGAGTTGAAGGCCCTTACAAACTCAGGTACTGAGATATATCTGTAAGGTTGGTTCTTTCTAAACCAGTATTGTTCTTGGTCCTTCTTGGAAGTTACTTCCTGTAGAAAGTCTGCAGCCCCTTTCCTCTCTGGACATTTGAAGCCCATATGCTCAAAGAACTCAAGAATATTCTCACGCGGACCTTGGTAGACAATCTGACCCTCAGAAAGAAGGATAATATCATCAAAAAGATCAAATGTCTCAGGTGCAGGCTGTAAGAGAGAGATAACCATGGTGACATCCATGATATGAACCATCTGCCTCATGAACCTGACAATCTGAAATGTGGTGGAGCTGTCCAGCCCTGTTGATATTTCGTCCATGAAAAATGCTTTTGCTGGTCCAACCAACATTTCACCTGCACTCAGTACAAACACTGTCAGTTTCAATCCACAATAACCCTAATAGAAGAAGATTACAAATTTACACAAATCAAATTGACAGAAACAGGTTTCTTAGATGTAACGAATCACCAAGGAAATGTCAACATCTAAGATTATTAAAATAACGGTTAAAGGATTAAATTCGCCATTTTCTAATAGCTTAAGTTTTTGGGACAATTGGTAATATATCATATATCAGAGTAGGTAGTCCTAAGTTAGAACCTATCTCCACTCTACCTCCCTCTTACCATTTCTACTAACTTAAAGTTTTGAGACAACTAATAATTTATCAAAGACGGTTTCTGAAATTTTTTTATCATAAATTTCCAAATACAGAGAACGAAACTAGCACCTTTGTACAGTATAATATGGGAGACTTCCTAATGAAGAAAACTGATAAAAAAAATGTTCTGCTTTGATGTCATCCCTAATAATATTCTTTTAACTTATTAACACATACCAGTAGTTACACGCTTCTTCTGACCACCAGAAATACCCCTTCTCATGTCATCCCCCACCATGGTATCAGCACAGATATCCAACCCAAGTATCTGTTGGAAACCCATAAGAAGAAGTTAGACTAGTTATATAACATAAGAGGGGGGTGGGAAAAAAAACATAGAAAAAGAAAAGGCAAGGAACCAACAAGCTAGGAATTAGGAAATAAACCTTGAGAACATAATCTGTGATCAAACTTGTCTCTTGTCCAGCCATAGCTGTGGCTTTCATGAAGGCATCAATCTCAGGATCTGGTTTAATTCCTGCTTCTTTCTCTCTTTTAGATAATTCTAGCAGCATTTCATACCTGGTTCCAACTCCTAGGCAACGTCCAGAGAAATCCAATGTCTCACGTACAGTCATCTCACCATAATGGAGATCATGTTGGCTAATATAAGCACAGGTTCTTTGAGGTACAAATTCTTGAAATTCATGACCACAGTAGGTGACTTTTCCAGTTACCTGTTCATAACCCCAATTCATCAATACATGTGAAAACTGATTGACTTTATTAGTGACAATAGAAAACACATAAAAAAAAACTAGGACAAGATAACAAACAAACCCTTAAATCATCACCCAGTTTCCCAGCAAGTCCTTGTAGCAGTGTTGTTTTCCCTGACCCAGGAGGCCCAAGAAGCAGTGTCATCCTGGAAATGGAATAAATTAATTAAAGCTCATGAAGTAAGTTCAGAAAACACAAAATTAAACATTAGCAAGTGAAAATAAGTAGTAGTAATAATAAGAGGGAAACAAATTTGTATGTAACAATAAAGATATTTATGTGTTTTTAGTCCCACAACATCTGCACAATTCATTATCATACCTTGATGATCTGACTATGCCGCTCACATCTTGAAGAATCTTGACAACTTTTTTCTTTGATGGAGAGAGCCCAATCATTCCAAGAGCAGACTATTCACATTATAAATTAAAACGTTAAGTGAAAAATCCTTAAAATTCATTACCAAAATACTAGAATAAATGAAGAAAAGTACCTCAATTGCATTCATGGAGGAATTAAGCAGAGTTGGAAGTGCTCTGGTCCCAACATATGCATCTCCTTCAACTGACATATTCTGGATTCTAACTTCAATCTTAGGGATTTCAATTCCTACCCTGTTTCCAACAAAATTTAAAAATCAATAATATTCTTAAAACAAAAACAAAGATGTAAAATTACATGCTTCAATACTTCAATTTCTTTACTTTTCCTGCCGTTTTTTAACAACCAAACAAGGCAAAAGAATGAACCAACTCTTATTTTGTTTCTCTAGAACTATTTTCCACACCTGGGTCTGTGTTACTCTACTTTCGTAAAACCAAATCAACCATAAACCACTAGATCAAGTATTCAAGCTATACTTGATGCTACTTTTTCTTAATATCAGAAAACCATATCGTTGGATTACATGTTTTCTGTGTTCTTAACACACGGATATACAATAAAGAATGGAGATAGAATTTGCAAACCTGTCAGTTCTGTTCCTGAGCCTCCTGAGGAACTTTTCGTTATCCTCTTCAACAACCTTAAGAATGCTCTCCATCAACTGCTTCTTGTCCTGAGTGCCAAGCTTTGTGACATCAACTTCACCATGCACCACCCTCCCATTGCTCATCACTTGCTTCAGCATCCCTGTCCTCACTCTATCATAAGTGGGAAGCCTCTCTATCGCCGCCCACTTCAACTCCTCTTCATCATTCACCACCTGCCGCCCGCTCCTCTGAAACACATCCGGTTCATTCCACATTTCCCTCACACTCGTGGACCGCCAACTCCTCCTACTACTCGACTGCCTTGACAAGTCATCTCCGGCCAATGCAGCCGCCGCCATGTTTTAATCCCTCTGGTCACCAAAACTTCAACACTCTGATATATTAAAACTTTCCCACGATTCTTTTCGTTGTAACAAGTCTTTTTTCTTGTAGCAGAGTTTACCAAAAAAAAAAAAAAAAATGAAATGAATCTATGTATTGTTCATCAATCTTTCTACGCTTTGAATTTTTGTGTTTGTTTGGTACGTGGGAAAACGTAGAGAAAGAGAGAGTTAATTTGTGAGGTAGTGTTGAAAAGGTTTATTTATATAGAGTAGAAGCAGAAGAGGGAGGTATTTTCTACTATATTATATTATTTTATTTATGTTTTTGTGTTGGTCAAAGTGGGGGTACTGTACTGCTGTTACAACCGTGGGTGGACCAATAAGAACGTTGAAAGTTGGAATCCCATGTTGCCCTACATTTTTTATTCTCATTTTATTTTTAGGATATTTGTTAAAATAATATTATAATTATAGAAGCCTTAAATTCATTATATTTTCACAATGTTTTTAAAATAAATTTAAAATAATAAGTTATTATTGATTATAAGTTCTAACTGGGAACCCATCACTAATTTTTTTTTTTTTTTTTTTACCAATAACGGTATGTCATAAGTCAATCATAATTTATTGTCAAAATATTATAAATAGATAAATGATACTTCCACAATATTCTCACAATATTTTTACAACAAATCTTAAATGACAGGTTGTTATGGTTGTTATTGTTGGAACAAAAAAGTAATTTTAGTGTTAGGTCAAATTTGAACAAATAACAACTAATCACCTGTGATTTGTTGTAAAAATATTATGGACATAACATCCCTCTTATAAATATATATCATTTCTCCTATGATTTGGACGGAAAGTTTCTTTGATATGAAACGGAGCATATTGTTCACATTGTGCGTGCTATTTTTTAGTGTTTTTTTTTTTTTTTTTTTTGATGTATTAAATACTGTGAAGCGTGTGTTAGTACAGTTAGGATGGCCGAATGAGTGTCGTATTTTTCTGACCAAAGTGGGACGGTAAGGAATACTAGGATGCTTCCATCGAAGGACAAAATTGTTTGTGTTAGATGAGATCCACGTAAGGTTAGACCGACGCTTCTATTGGCTACTTCGTGGGTCCCATATTACCAACACGCCTTCCGTACGCTCCTTAATAATATATTATTATTTTAAGATTAGATAATTCTTTTCTTTTTTTCTTTTTTTTGATAAGAAGATTAGATAATTCTTGTCTTACTGATATAATAATAATATCAAACATCTTCAAAAAATAATAATAATAATAATAATATCAAACAATAATTAATAAAGAGCAACGAGTAATGCAAAAAGGACTTATTCCACTTCTTCTTCTTTTCTTTTTCTTTTTTTTAATTCTTATTGTGTCTGCTTAAAGACTTAATCCACGAATTGTAATTTTTTTTTTTTCCTTTTATTTTTTGCTAAAAGACTTACTGCACCATATATCTAGGGATTGTGAGCATTGTCGCTTTTAATAAATTCTAACTAACTCAATAATTTGTTAAAAAAATAAATTCTAAAATAGGAGAGAATTAGTCAATTTTCTTTAAATCAAACGTAATTTTAATGAGAAAGATCAGTTAGTAATTTAGTAAAAAATGGAGGTAAATACTGTTAGTTATGCCCAAAAGAAATATCTCAATTCTTACAATGATATAGAGTAATTATTGTATATGGACTCAATAAAAAAAAAAAATTAAAAAAAAAGCAATTAGTATAGATTGGACATCATAGGTTTCAAATTAGATGGTTAAAAAAAAATTACTTCCAAATATTTAATAAAAATGAGAATTATTTTATTTTTCTTCATCTTTAACGCAAGTGATAAATAGATTGGATCAAAATGAGTATTACATTCAATCCTTGCCTTTTTGGGGGGAGTGTAGAAAATAAAAATAAAAACAAAAAAAAAGTAGGGAAATGTTAATATCTCCTATTTTGCATGTTTGACTTTGCAAAACCTGACCAAAAAAAAGTAGCGCAGAATATGACTTTTGGGGACGTCCATTTCCGTGTACGAGTGTGAATGAAGGTGCAAAACCAAACTACTACTTTCAACGCCTTCTAGAAAAACAAAGCCAGCGAAGACAAATTTCTTGATTGGCTAGTTTTCCGACTAGCTAGGCAACTTCATCCATCACACCCCCAATCCAATTACATTCATCGATCGACGATCGATGGTAAATGTACAAGGATCAAAAGATTGAAAAGCTGGCATAAAAGGCGGCGATTCGCAATCTATTAATTTTGTGGGTCCAATTCATCCCTTTGATATTTTATTTTTTATTTTTTATTTTGGGTTAAAAGGATATATATTATAAAAAAAAAAAAAACAAAAGATTAGAGAGGTCATGCATTAAAAGACAAGACAACTCCACATGCAGAGAGTTTTAAATACAAAAAACTTGTTGAAGGGATACAGCTTGTCAGCATAGGCATTCATCTCCCTATAGTAGTGTTGGATTTTCCAGATAGCTTGTTCAAAAGGTTCCTACAGTTATCAATAATAGGTGCACGGTCTGCAAAAGATTCACCATTGTTTGACGGAAGCTGGATCACGGATTTAGCATCAAGCTCAATTTCAACAGCTTGGAATTTTCTAGCCCTCTTAGTCATTTACAATAGAGGGAAATGGAACCAAGAAAGAAGGAAATCTGGTCTATGATCTCTATATTCACATGCAAAATAATGATTATCTAGTCAAGTAAATTAGTCCATCTTTACGGAAAATAAATAAATTTCATAGGTAATATTTTTGCAAGATAAAAAACGGCCAACTCAAGTATAAATAAATTAGTTCCCTCCTAACAATTTCATTCTCTCCCACTTAAACTCCCAAACAAAGGAATGAAAGAATATTTTAAAATTATTTTTTTCATTCATTTTCATTCCATTCCATTCCCTCCTCTCAAACGAGGGCTAAGCTCCCCAACCTTTGCACATGTCCTCCAGTCCATCAACTCCACTTAGAAAGACTCACACATCACGTCTAAAGATCCTCTTACAAATTTGTACCTACTAACTCCACTTTCCCCAATACACACCTTACAAGGGAAATGCCTAAAATTATTGGAAACGCGATTAGCTTTAGATAAACACCTGACCTTCTCCATTCTAAGAGATGAGTAAAATTCTCTTACTCTCACAGTTCTAGAGCTCTTAGAGATTATTATAAGGTACTGACTTAAGCATTAGAGGGTCGTTGGCTAATAAGTTAGCCAGACTCTAACGCTCTCTGAGAGTGTGTTCATCTTCATTTTTCTAAACCTAAAAAAATAAAAAATAAAAATCAGAATTGATAAGCAAAACGCAACTATTATACTCATGGCTAGCCTTATTTCTCATCTTCATCAAACATCTCCCCATTTCCTCTTATCTTTTGCTAATACCCAAATCATAATCTTCCATCAAATTCAACCCATTATCTCACTCTCTACTCTTCTCTTTCTTTCTTCTCTCTTCCCCTTCACTCTCTCCCTACTTGAGTTCTATGCATATTTTGCCACTTTTTTTTTTTTTTTTTAAAAAAATTTAAGTGGAACTTGACATTGCTAATGTCGAGTTCCACTTAAAAATATACATAAAACTCGATTTTGAGAATATCAAATTTTACATATAACTCGATTTTGTTAAAATCAAGTTTCAAAAACATGGACATTTTGCTATATAGTTTCAAAACAGCGGTATTTTATTGCATAGTTTGTAAATTAGGGGGCAAAAGCCCAATTTCCCCACCTAAGCCGTAGTCCTATTTTCAGTTGCTACAGTGAATATAACGGTGACCTTTATAGTCCAACCGGTGGAATCATGACTTTGGTGACTTTGGTCGTTTGTAATATTATGCCGTGGGCCAACTTATTGATAAGGGTGTAATTTGTGATTCCATCTCGTTATGCTATGGTGGGATGGACATTGTTATGGTTCTTGATGGTAGTTCTTCCCCAAAAGACATGGAGTTTGTAGGTGAATGAAAAATTTAAGCGGAAATCACCATCAAAACTCCAGCTAAAACAGATGCTCGGATGGATTGTGGCAACTAGAACATGACCCTTTGAGGAAGTATGACCTAGAAGAGTAGAGACCACTTTAATAGTCAAGTTAGAGGGGTAGTTTTGAGTAAAAAATATATTACATTTTAACATTTTTTTTAGGAAAAAATATGTAACACAAAATATATGTTAGAGATATATTAGACATATTAGCTCATTGTAATAGGCCCAAACCCACTCCTACTTGTACTAGTAATCTAAAGTTTAGTCTCCTATATATACTCATGTTATATACGGTTCATTATAACATAAGTTTTATACTACACTCTTACATAATAAAGATGTAACCCTTAAAAAAATGTAATAGGCCCAAACTCACTCCTACTTGTACTAGTAATCTAGGGTTTAGTCTCTTATATATACTCATGTTATATACGGTTCATTATAACATAAGTTTTGTACTACACTCTTACATAATAATAATGTAACCCTTAAAAAAATGTAATAAGCCCAAACCCACTCCTACTTGTACTAGTAATCTAGGGTTTAGTCTCCTATATATACTCATGTTATATACGGTTCATTATAACATAAATTTTGTACTACACTCTTACATAATAAAGATGTAACTCTTAAAAGTTTCATCCATAAACATAGGCCGACAAGGCTGAACCACGTAACTCTCATGTTCTCATTATTCATATTCTATGTTTTTCTTATGCATCCACTCTAGCATATACAACATGATATAATATATCGTGTTGTTAATATATTTAACAATATATAACATTTTTTTTTTAGAAAAAAATATGTAACACAAAATTTCAAGTAACTTTTGATTGGGTGATGAAGGTGTGGGATGGTTGATAAACTTTTTCAATAAGATCTCAAGTTTTTAACAAAGTCTCTAGTGAAGTGAGGGGGAAAAAAAAAACTTTACTGCCTATATGTAAAAACAAAGGAGATGGTTTAAACTTTAAACTATAAAAAAATTACCATGCAATTAAAAGAGCATTTACATTTGAAAAATAAAAACCATAGTGGACCGTGGTCCTTGTGACTTGTGAGTAACTCCTGGTTTATAAACTTAGGTAACGTAGGGGGAAGATTACACAATCATAAATTGTCTCCAGACTTGGAATCTGGGACCATGGAAGGTTTTTCTCACCCAAAACACATTCACTTCAATCTATCAATTCTAGAAAGTAATCAGCTTAAGATGTCCGGTGTCCCCTCAACATCAAGTTTTGCAAAAAAATTCAGACATTAATCCTTGCAGTCAGGGGCGGCGCTATAGCTTAATCAGGGGGTTCAAATGAACCCCCTGACTTCAAAAAAAAAAAAAAAAAAAAATTATATATGTAAAATATTTTTTTTTTTTTTGTTAGTTTAATATTTAATTTATTCTTAAAAATATTTTTTTGCACAACTTGACTTAAACCTTGCACACTCTTGTTACAAGTATTTTCAACTTTAAGAGTAAAAAGTACGTGGTTATGAATTGTAAGTGTAATTCTTTTTTATAAATTTATATTATATGTATGTGAGTGTGTCTAATATTGATTGTGTATATTACTTTTTGTTATAATGTTATTTGTGTAAATTATAATGTATGTGGTTGTTTGTGTGTACAATATAAATATAATATAACTTTATAATAGAGAGAGTTTTTTTACATGTGTGTGTATTGTTATCGTATTATAATAACTTTTTGTTATAAAGTAAGTAAAATTCAAGAAAAAATTGTAAAGTTAGTGATTATTCAAGTATTTGATTGGTTAAGTAAACACGCAGTGTATAATTTTATATATGAATGAGTGTGATTGTGTGCATTAATAATTAATACAGAGCCAATGAGTTGAGATTAGTCATTTAATCTAAAATATTTTTATAAAAACAAAGTCAAATAGATAATAACAACTGTATAAAAAAAATGTTAGACAAACTTAACAAAATAAAATGGTCATAGGCTCATAGCTATCCATATTAGTAATAAATACTCGTAATGAACTATCATGTAACGTTCAAAATTTGAAAACTTGTAGAATAAAATTATAAAACTTCACATATTATTATTGTTATTATTATTATTATTGGTCGATAACTCGATATATTTAAGATCTTTTTTTATTAAATTTTTTTAATGAACCTCCTGAACAAAATTTCTAGAGCCGCTACTGCTTGCAGTATTGCCAAAGAAATTGCAAAGTGGGCCAACCTAAGAAATCTCAAAAGCAATGTGTATTTTTTTTTTTTTTTTAAATTGATTTTAAACTTATGAATCATGATCCACTTTAAGCTTATTGCTTTTTATTTTTTAGGCTAAAAGATATCAGTGAGTCTATTTTTAATATAGGCCAAATTCAATTCCAAATTTTTTATAGGCCGGATTCAACTTCAAATCATTTATTTTACCACAATAGACTTTATTAGTTGATTTAACAAGGCTACAAGCTATCACTTTATTTAAAATTTTAAATAACATTATAACCGTACCCCTTTAAATTTGTAAAATTTAATTTAAACTACAAAATAGATTCATTTCAAATGAAAATGATTATTTCAAGGATGAATGTGATTCTTGTACATATGTTTCTTTTGCTTTTATTATGGGGGGGGAAAATGTCGTGGACCATGATTATTACTTATTTATTGTGAGTAACTGCCAACAACTGGTATGAAAATTTCAGGGGCAAAAAAAAAAAAAAAAAAAAAAGGAAAGAAAAAACCTTCCGGTCTAGAAACATTGATTGTCCCAGGTCAAGGAGAAAATAAATATATAAAATATATCACGTAGCCTTTTTTCTCACACTAGACACAAAGTCATAGAAACTTATTTTATTATCACCATAATATTCTAATTGTAATCACTAACCAAGTGATGGTGGGAACCCATGCAATTGCTTCAAAATTCCCCATTAGAATTTTACACTCGTTTAAAGGAAAGATGCTATTACACCAACTTTGACCTGGAAAATTAATAACTTAGCCAAAACCCATTATTTTAGGCCCAATCTAGAAGGTCTTTGTTTTGATCCTTGCCTGTGTAGTTTGCACCTTGCACCGCGTTGTCATAGGTTGACTAGGTTCCAGTTTGGGCAGGGCCATTTTCGGAATACCCACCTCACTTGCTGTACCATGACCTCTCTTCATTGATTAATAATAATATATGATATATATGGTACTTAGTTCTACAATGCATTTCCAAGATTAATCAAGAGCTCCAATATTTTTATCAAGTCAACAAAGGCTAAACCTTAAGAGCTCTACTCTGTCCAAGTGATTTTGTCAAAGAAACAGTGAGATGAACCTGAAATTCAGATAAAACTTCATTAAAAATAAATATATTTGATATCACAGCTTCCTTATGTAGCAACTTTAACCAACTTGACCCGGCAAGTGCAGTATATGCTTATTTTTTAAAGCATTGAAGCTCAAACACAAAGTAACTTGAACTGTTCAAATAATGGAAAAGTACAAGCCTAAAAATAGGAGGTCAAGTTAAGCTTCTCTCCAGTGTTTATGTGCACTGGACTCGACACTGACTCGACACATAATTACTTTAGGATACGTGTCATACATATGTCTTATGTAAGGCACAAGAGCACTGGAGGTAAGCTAAGTCCTAAGATGTTATGTTTTTATGATTATAAAGCTTGTCTCATTTAAATAACAACATGCTCAAAATATCTAAGGTGGAAAAATCCCTGTCCTTGATTCTGGGAGTTCTGAAATATTTAGTTTTGAGATATTTTTAAGCAACTGATTAACTTATCAAAGTTTGTTAATTGTGAAACAAGACCAAACTTGCTTCTTTAAAAGGAGGTCATTTTGAGTGCAAAATGTAGATCATTTTGATGTGGACAAGCACTCTGTGACAATGCACGCAAGGACTTTTGGTTGCAAGACCAGAGTTTTTTCTCAATAATTAAGGTTTGGAGAAATTTTTTTAATCATCTCAGCTGACAAACTTTACTGACTCTTATACACAGACTTACCTTCTTCAAGTATATCATTTTGATATAGACAGGCTCTGAGTGCATTCAAGGACTTCTTTTGCCTACAAGATCAGGCATTTTTATTGATAAACAAAAATCATGGATTTATGGAGTAACGTCATGATCTCATTCTCCACTTATTGTTTATGAACCCCAAAAAAAAAGGGACAAAAATAAATACTATTCAAGGTCAGGGCATTTCTCACTTCATCATGAAACAAGAAAGCTGAAGTAGAAAATATACGGATAAAAATAGAAATGTAAAGGAGTGAAAGCAAAACTAGAACCATGAAACAAAAACAAAAACTATAATGCATACAACTAGAATAATAGAAAAGGTGTTATTCATCAATATTCATAAGCAATTACCAATAAATTTCAAAATTTTATTTCTCCTAGCCCAGCAACCAAGTGAACATTATCTTAATTAACATGTCCATAAGCATCATCTAGCATGAGGTTTGAGCAATCAACATCAATCTGTATCATGCAATTTCCTATTCTATGCACACACCACGGAATAGTAGTCCACGCAAGGCTATGCATGCAAATAACAGCAATTCTCTTCTAGACGTTGAAGATGTCCAAACTGTGACCACACAACTCATGCCAATCCTAAAAATTGGACTGATCAAATTGTCAACAGAATTTATTGTCCAAAATTGTCAGCTGCTCATACTGGGTTTTATTTAATTATTGTAGAAATTGGCAACCCCTAAACGACCGCACCCTCACACCAAAATTTCAAAATAAAAAATGATATGAAATTTGTATATTAATCTGTCTCCTAAATCTTTCTTTCACTACATGTCCTCATCATATATAAATGCCATGGAAAGTAGGTAACTTTGAAAATAAAGGCAAGGATGCCCATATTTCTGCATCTAAATGTCTACCGTAAGCATTACTTTCCTCACAGAATCTTTACTTTGTCACTGTTATTTTGGCTTAGATAATTGACCCACTTATTAATGCAAACTGAACCAATCCACAGGATAGGTTACCTCAAGTCTAGCCCCATTGATATTGGGAAAAAGTGGATACTTTAGCAAGTTATAGCGACCAATTATTACTATGAGGTATCCATATCTCTTAATCCCCTTATTCCAAGCTAATCAAGATAGATAGGCTTGAGTGACAATGACCCAACACTTGGTGGACTAGGGCTAAATAAATCCTCCCAAGCCCCCACACCAAGAAAAAAAAAAAAAAAAAAGGCACACTAAAATAACGTTTGAATATAACTGATAAGCTGCGCGTCTACATCTACGTTTTCTTTTTCTTTTTTTCTTTTTTTTGAGAAGCACGTTTCGGCTTCTCCAGTGGGTCTCGTACACTGTTCATGGGAACCACAAACCTCTTTTTTCAACAAAACTTTCATTAAAAATGGGTCCTACGGTACTATTTACATATTTAAAAATTATTTTGCTACAATATTTTTAATTTTTAATTTTCAGCAAAATAAACGGTATCCAAACACACCCTAACAAAATTGATTGGGACTAAGAGAGGTTAGTAACAAGTGCAATAACAAGAAGGTACAGAGTATTTAAGCAAAGTCAAAGGTCAAAATTGGAGGTTTAACTGTATAGTCAATAGATCATAATTCTTGAAGAATATGTAGAAATAATGAAAGAAAATAAGCTAGTTCTAAATAGCAATATATTTAATTATAATTCTACTATATAAAATATCAATCCATCAAACTTCAAACCTATCTTTAAGTCCCTCAGGATATCGGACCGCCTTATTCATTATATTATCAGTAAGTCTAGAGACACAACATATTTCAGAACTGTCAAGATACAAATCGTTAAGGTGGGCCCATATGAGATCAATGACAACTTGAACTTACCAACTCAGTCGAGAATAGTTGTGAAAAAATGTTGTCTTTGTAGCATTACCCTTATATTATTGGGCCACCTGATAGCTTGGAAATTGGGAGGAGAAACTGATGAGGACAATGCTTGAAATACTGAGTTGGTACAAGAATGCTTAATTTGACCATACATATAAAGAACTTGGATAATAGGACTATAATTTTTGTCAAACCAGCTTTAGATAGCATTCATGTTCAATTTCTGTCAGCTGTAAGATTAGAAACAGTGAAACACGTTTGCTTCATGGTGGTCACAGTCACAAGTTAAAGAGTCATTAATTTCAGCTACCACAATAAGTTTGTCATACATTCAGGACCATAAATAGTTCAGCTACAACAGTTGCAACTAGGCAGTGGCAAGGGGAAAACTCATAACTTTGAATGCCATATAAACACTCAATCCCCACTTGCACAACCCATACATCCACAATGCACACACTCCACATCTTTCTCTTCCCTCAAATGCTTCGGAACTCGGCACACACAAGTAGTGGCAAAGTTGTGATCCCTTGGCTGTATGCAACGTAGGCAGCAAAGACGTTCATATCCTGGCTGCAGTTCAGAGCAAAAACCGATTAAGAGTATTTCTAAATAATAATGGACTAAATAGGTGCCACTCTTTTCCACTAAAACATTAACAATTACCAAGTCAAAAGTAAAGCAAATATTCCAAGCTTATCTACATTGCTCAGACATTTATAAAGACATTAACTAATTTGAAAGGAAAAAAAAAAAATTCCAAATATAAGATCTTTATTTGATTTACATTACAAAACAGGGAACATTTTTTCAATTTTCAACTCACTGTTTCAAAAATAATAGTTTAAAATGTCCAGCCTTAGGAAATATAGATTATATTCAGCATTACAAAAATGCCCTATATACTACATTTTTCATATTGAATTTCTGTAGCAAACCTTTTTCCACTTTGCAATTAGATTGCGGTCTGCATAACCTTGATCCAAGCAGAACTCATACAGCTCTCTAGATATGTCAGTCCTTTTGTGGTAAAGATCAAAAATGTAGCGGCTCTTTTGATGCGCAATTTTGAAAATTGGCCATAATGCTTCACACTTTCTCTTGCCATCATGTGGATCAAGTTCAGCTGCCAAACCAACAAAAGATTAGAGCACCTTTAGAATAAAAAGGTTTAAAAAGAATGGAAACAACTTTACTAGATCAAGATGATAACAGCATCAAACATGTCATCAACCTTCTCTCATCTTAGCATCTAGTTCACGAAGAGTAGGCTCAATCAACTCCCACCCAGCTGGGTACTTGATACGGTTGGTCTTAACCTTCGGCATTCTTCCACCTACTACCTCACAGTTAGATGCCATTCAATTGAATATTTATTACTTATTATTAAATATTTTGCACATCCAATTAACCTTGATGTATATACTTATTAAAATATATCTATTTCATTTGTAATGATAAATAAATCAATTGTAACAAAAATTAAAGGCTACCACAAACTTTATTTGTCAGGATATTGGATTAGAAGCAAGTGAAAAGCGACCGACTGTTTCTGAATTAAAGTTTTGGTAACAACTAACAAGACTTCCTTCATGCATTCTTTTTCTTTTTTCTTTTTTTTTTTCTTTTCATACATCCGATGGGCTAAACCAAGTAACCAACTAGTCCCAACTTTATACACCCAATCAAGCTTCCATACTACATCATATATCCACATTCCATAGGTTCTAAATCATCGTAAACAAAACCATGCCAACAATTAGTTTCAGCACTTCCATGGGCATAACAACATGAATTGAGGTTATTTTGGGAAACTTAACATCTGTTTCAGCCACAGATCCCTCTATTCTCATATGCATATTACAAAACCATCCAAGATATTTTATTTTCCTATAAAGCTTGCTCTAATTCCCTAATGATATTAAATTACAACACACCATTGGTCAGCAACCATTCTGAAACTGGCATGCACTCACTCTCATAGCGCCGTGCAACCATCATTAATGTCAATAACCACTGTTTACACCCCAATACACCCCTAGAACTTCTTTAATGCTTGGCCAGGAAACACATAATTTGTATTAATTACTCATCGACCTAACCCGTGCCGCTGATTAAATATTACCATTAGCTATCTAAATTTGATAAAATGTCCAACATACATTGCCCATTTCTATATCAAAATAGACTCAAATCTCTCAACTACAAAATCACTTCAGACCAAGAAAATTAAATTAGAAACTGAATCACCTAAGAAGTTTCCGAAACTAAATTAAATTACCATTCAGCTTAACTTAACTTTCCCAAACATTGAAACTTTATACAAACGGTGCACCTTCAATAAAGGTTTTGCATTATCAACTAGCCCAGAATGCTCAATTTGTTTTTTTTTTCCAAAAGCAAAAGAAAATTAATCAGTCACTCTCATTTTCCTACATGTCACAGTGACATTACAGATGGAATTGAGCATTGAGGATCTCTCAAACTATTAAGCCATAACCTAACATTTGAAGAATTTTAAGGAAAAAAAAATCATATAGTTTATGTGGTACCAAAATTAACCTCTGTAGATGGTAAATGAAAGTGAAATACGAAGACAACAAGAAAAGTAAGATGATTGGGTTTGGGTGTTGTGTCGGATCCGTTAAAACGCGGAACCCTATTTAAAATTTGAATGAAGAGAACTATGAAACAGAGAGAGAGCACACCTTCAACTGCAAGCCCACTTTTTTCGCTGGAATCTGCGTACGTATGAGAAGAGTGAATTGAGAAGCGGTGAAGAGAAGAGAAGAGGGTATTTACCAATTTATTTTCCTTCTTTCTTCTTCTTCTTCTTTCCTTATTAGGGTTTTTTTTTTTTTTTTAATTTTGTTTATGTATAGTTTTCAAATTTTCATTATTTATTTATTTATTTTTGAAACTTTTCATTTTTTATTTTAAAAGTATAATTATTTACATATAAAATATAGAATTATAGACATTTTTTTTTGTGGGGTGGGGAATGAGAATGAATTCCACCTACATTTTGTCATTATTTATCTACAATTCCATCATAAATATATAGCATGATCACTTAAAAATAAGTTAACTCCTTAATATTCTATTACTTGAACATCATAAATTAAAATATAAGTCTACTCTTACACTCGTTGATCTTTACAAGAATAGTTGTTCTACTTTGATAAGCGAGATTAGTAAAAGAAGACAAAAATATAAAGTAATTGTAAGCTTATAAAAAGATAAGAACGAGTGCATTGTTGTTAACGAGATGAAATCCCCTCCTATTTAAATCTTCTAATTCCATTCAATTTTTAGTCATATGTAAATCATATGGCCTTTATTTGATTTTATGTAATTTACATAAATTATTTTAAGACCATTGAATTTTATAAATAGTTACATCTTTTTAAAAAAAGAAAATCAAAATCAAAATCCTATGTCTAGATTACAATTAGAATAAATTAAAGATATAAATAAGAGGAGATCATAACTTACCAAAGTAGCTTTACTGCTTTACATAAAGTAGCCTTTTTCCTTAAAAAAAAAAAAAAAAAAAAAAATTAGCTTTTTTTTTTTTTTTTTTTTTTTTTTGTCATATGCTAAGAGCATTATCATCAGCTCTCTCATAAAAAATGTCATTTTAACACACCAAAAACCTACTTTATCATTTTAGCATATCATTTTACAATATCTCATTTATCAGATGTTCTATTCTTCCATTCTATACATTAAAATAATATTTACTACACATTAAAATAATATATTATCTCAAATCCCAGCCAATATACAAACACCAAAAACTCAGTGGCAGTTGCCACCAACCAACCAACAACCACCGCTACAACCACCACCAACAACACATCAACCGCCACAAACTACACCCACAATCACCGGATCTTCCAACAAATTCCAAATCCAAAAACCTCAACAAAAGAGGGAAAAAAAACTCAACCAACCAAAAAAATAAAGAATAAAATGCCAACCCAAACTCAACCAACGATCGGTGACGGCTGTGGAGGTCGGCGACGTGATTAGCGGCGAGGACTGGCGAGATCAGTAGCGAGGATTGGCGAGATCAGCGGCGAGGACTGGCGAGATCGGTGACGAGGACTAGCGAGATCGGTGTGGCGAGCCTGGGCGGTCTGTCTCTCGGCGTGGCGAGACCGGTGATGGCAAGATCGGCGTGGCAAGATCGGTGATGGCGAGTCGGCGTGGCCAGACGGCGATGAAAATGCCAAACAGGGAGAGAGAGAGATGGGTTGCAGACGGAGAGAGAGAGAGATGGGTGAGATGGGAGAAAGACATCTGATTGGAGGAGAGAGAAGAAACGAATAAAATAAGTCAAACAGTGTTTGGCATTTCTGTCCGTACGCTCTCAAAAATGAGAGCATACTGTAGCATGTTCCAAAATTTTGGAACATTTAGCATACCTAATGGACATTCGTTTTTATGTTTGATGTGCCAAATGTGCCAAATTTTTGGCATTTGGCACATTTAAGAGACCTGATGAGAGTGCTCATAAAAACATATGGCATATCAAGATTATTTGTTGTGACTATGTCTTCTAACGAATCTTCAACTTTTTAATTTGATCTGTGTAGTAAGAAAGAACATAATATAGATGATCTTATCTTATTCATTTTGACCCTCATTTTTCTTCTTTGTTTTTTCCTATGAATTATTTGTATGATTCATAATAAATCATACCTTTGGTTGTTTTTTGGGTTATCCCAAGCTTCCAAGTCCTTGTCCTTAGAATCTCATATATCAAAAAGTGTTCTCCCCATGGGGTGGCTCTTGTGACACATTGCAATGTTAACACGTGTCCAAAATTGGACACGTGTTTGCATCGCAACGTGTCTAGTGGAACTGGCCACTGGACACAAGTTGTTCCCCTCCTCATGGGTTAGAAGATAAAATCTTCTACTCATACCTTGCTAAATTACCACAAAAGGACTGAATTTGTAGTACCAATCGCATGGGAAAACTGTCAAGAATTGGTAGGAAAATAGCTGAACTAATGCATATCCTGGTTTTTTACCTGGTAGCTTTCCCGATTGTCATCTTTAGATCAATCCAGTTATAACCAAACTAAAGAATTGGATTCAAACTTGAACCATTGGAGTCTGTTAAGTATGATAAAAGTTTTAATCAGATGAATAAATATCTTGGACAAAAACCATTGATAACCTAACAGAGATACACCCTAAACTATAATGCAATTGTGGTGTTAAGAGCCTTGTAGATCAATTAATCAATACCCCAAAAAAACAATAGTGTAATTAGAACTGCTACAGTGCTACCTAAAAACCACAACCACACATTCTACCCTATTCATACATGGGAGAAAAGAAACCATTTTGAACTAAAAGCTCATTAGCTTAACCAGTATCTACTTGATGTGCATGTACATAAAAATAAAATGTACAAAGAAATGATATTAGTTGCATCTCTTTCTCCAAACAAACAAGATGCATAAGTTCATCAAACATGCCATTGCCTCTCAATACATTTTTTTCTGTCTCAAAATTGTAGATTACCGATAGACGATAATAATAGTAATAATAATAATAAAAAGTCTGTTTGCTGCTTGCATAGGTCAAAGCATACATGTGCACATATCCTTTGAGATAAAAATCCCCCAATTCCCTCCATCAAATCTAGAGAAATGCACACATGAAGCCCAAGAGCAAGTTGTAATGTCATATCAAAATGTCGTATCAAAAAAGAAGACGCCTGAGATTTAATCATGCATTGTGAAAACAAACAGATAAAAAGCCAACAATGATAAAGTTCCAATTTCCATTGGTAGCAACAAGCTGCCACTAAGCCATTATTACAGGGTACAAATAAAATACTTAAAGAAAATCATTGGTCCAACCCAGGACTTCTAAACTATGAAATTTGAGCTGCCAAACACTTGGTCCATCTCTATCATCAAATAGAGATTGCTGCCTCATTCTTTCTTTCCAATGCCATTAGCCATATTATAGATCCCTCGTCCCTGGATAAATATAAAATATTAAAGATTCATCCATGACATGCAAATAGGATAAATTCTAATTTTCTCCATAAGTTCTTCATAAGACAAGTATATATTGAAACTCACAATAAGAAAAAGCGAAGTGGCAGCCAAAGCAGCTGGAATGGCAACTGAGGTTATCTTATCAAATGGTCCTTTGAGGTATGTGTGCTTGCGGATATTTTGGTAATATCTTTGCTTCTCAATAAGCTTCTCCCGTGGTCGAAATGGTTGTTCTGTGACTTCTGTCATGCTGCATTATGAATTTTAAACTGATCAATTATATAACGATATTCCCAACGTTATCAATAATATTATATATGATGTTCCCCAACTGATGAAACTATCATCACAGAAAACCTGTAGTCTTTGTTCTCACTACCCCACTAAGAAAACCAAAAATCCATCCTTTTATCTCCAAGCTTCAATATGAAGCACGGGTGCGTTTCCGGATTCGGGTGCGGGTGCGGGACTTGGCAATTTTTGAAAAAGTAGGGTGCAGGTGCGGCAATTAAAAAATTATTAAAAATATTTTTATTTATATTTTCTATATATTTTTACTATTAAAATATTCTTAAAAAACACATTACTGTGGCCTTGGTTCACAAAACAAAGAAAGAAGAAGGCAAGAAACACAAAACACAAAAGAAGCAACAAATATTCAGAATAAAATTGAGGAAGGACAGATTTAGGATGTTTGGGCCTCATTAAAAGCTGATTTCAGCTGTTCCGGCATGATTCAAGGCCTATTTCGGCCTTTTTTGGCCGTTTCGGTCAATTTCGGCCGCCGGCCGATACGATCCGATTCGGCCGATACGACCCAATTCTGGCCGAATCAGCCCAGTTTGGCGTGAATCCGCCCAAAAAAAAAAAAACCTCAGATGCGGCACCGACGCGCGGGCAGCGGCGTCGGTGGCCGCACCCTGCGTCGGTGCTTCCTAGAGCTTCATCCCTCAATTATCCTATTTGCCAATGCTAGTTATATGTAATTTTTTCTCCGAAGGCGTGGAACTTTAATATAGTTGTAACTTCATGTCCCTTGCCTTCCCACCTCACCACTTCTACAGTAAATAAGCCAAGGAGATTGGGAGCACAACTTCCCACAAACAAACAACCATATCTCATGGAAGAGCTCTCCTCCAACATCCACAAAGAAAACATAGATACATGCTTCAAAGGCAACCTTCAATTGAGGTTTAGCACCTCAGTCATGGTTGCATATTATCACCCAGCAAAAACAGGATCTCAGGTGTGAATAAAGACATGACAAAACCCTCCAGTCATGACCAAAAATCCATGGAATTTATCATATGAACTCTATAACAGAAGGTTCAAAATCAAACTTGCTTTACATAATAAGTACTCTAAAATATCCCAACATTCTCCACAACCCAGTATGCTCCCATTGACTGAAGAAACACATAGCAAATACTGGGTAAAGTCCTCAGCCTCTCTCTCTCTCTCTCTCTCTCTCTCTCTCTCTCTCTCTCTCTCTCTAGATTTTTATAGAAAAATTTTTTAACTCCAAAACAGTTTGCAGCTGTCTTCCTCCAACTCCAACCCACTCTATGGCAATTGAAAAGACCATTCATGTGTACTTTTAATAACGTGCCTTTTTTTTATTGAGTTACGTGACTTGTTTAAATAATAAACATAAATAGTCTCATAAATTGCGACTTAGTGGGTTTGAGGAGATAGCTAGGAAGCACAGACACAGCTCCGGGTATGGGTTTGACACAATGACATGAACAATTTTTGAAAAAATATAACATTACATGGCGAATACAATACCAGTAGGACACGGGTTCTGCCCCCCAAATGAAGTGTCCGTGCTTCTTAGGTCTGGAGCCAAACTTTTCGCACAAATCGGTGTTAATAATAATGATAAAGAATGTTCTAAACGAAAATTACATAGCAATTTAGCCCAATTTCACTCATCTAGACATAAACCAAACACTTAAAAACCAGCCAGTATTGTTCCAATTACAATGACCACAAAACCTAAACACCCAAATAGAGAGACATAACAGTTAACAGAGCTAGATCCAATCAAAGCCAAAATTACAAAAGCAAATCAGAATATCAAATATCCCAGCAATTAACAAAAACAGATTTATCCATATCACAAACCCTAGATCTCAAAACATCACAAAAACTAATCAGAGATGATTCACAATTCTAATTTCAGCTAAGGGAATTGGAAAAAAAAAAACGAATTACCTGATGAGATTTGGGATTTGGGATTTAATGAATTATTCAGCGATAACAGCGAGTTGCGAGTGGCGAGCGAGAGAGAGGGGATGGAAATGAAATGAGCGAGGGCGTTTTGCTTGGCTGATTTTAAGGGGTAACGGGTTGAGCTGGGTTCTCTCCGGTTCGGTTATGTTTCTACAGTGTCACTGTACCTGCCTCGTCACCGTGAGTATATTCCTATTTTAAACCAAATTCTTTTTTTTTTTTAGAAATAATGCTAAGAACACATAATTTATCATAATTTTGTTTTCACATGATAAATTGTAATTAGTAAAAGTGTGTTCTAACATTGCCATCATCGTTACTTTACCAATTAAAAGTAGCTAGCGAAGTTGTGGTAAATAATAATAACGTATCTCTACTCTCTAACTTTACTCATTTTTGGTTAATGTGAATGCGACTACGGTGAGCTTGTTTTGTCAAAGTCTCAAAAGTACAATAAAACACATTGAACAATTGAATGGAAAATAGAAATCACATGCAATAGTTACAATTTTTTTTTCCTGAATAATTTTTTCCATATTATTATATTTTTGCTGAATATTTATATTAATATTTATTTGTCCAAATCTATATATATATATATATATAATAATAGGTAAAACTGAGAGAAAATTCAATTAGATTTCAAATTAGAATTAAAATAGAATCTAATTTTACATTATGTGTCCAATCTAATCTAAGTTTTTAAATTTTTGTGCTAAGTGAGTTAATTCAATGTAAAAATTGGATTTCAATTAGAATTTAATTTTTTGTCATGTGTCTCATTTAATGTAAGTTTTTTAATTTTTATGTCAAATGAGTTAATTTGGTATAAAGAATGAGAAGTCCAATATAAGTAAACTATTAAAAAAATATATAATTTTTGAATGATTTTATATTTATGAGCCATTTTTTTTATAACTAAAAACAATTCAAGTTTATAAGTCTCACACACACACACATATATTAATAGTCAAAACTAAGAAAAAATCTAATTAAATTCTAAACTAGAGGATAATTTTGCACCACATGTCTCATCTAATTTTTAAATTTGTGTGTCAAGTAAATTATTAGGTGCAAAAATCAAAGAATCTAAATTCAATTAAATTCTAAATTGAATTTTAATTGAAATTCAATTTTACGCATGTGTCCCATCTAATTTTGTAGTTTTGTGGCAAGTGAATTATCAGGTGCAAAAACCAAAGAGTCTAAATCCAATTAGATTTTAAATCATATATATAATGAGAAACTGATAAGTAAAATTATAACAAGTGTCCAGGCTGAACCCGTCGGCTGTGTCATGGAACGGAGTCTACAGCTTAGACTGACGGGATTAATTACGTAAGAGACTGAAGACCCCATAGCTGACGGACAGTGATGTGACGGGACCAAGATGGAAGGAAGCCTGCTCCAAGGGGTTAACTCCGTCTTAAGGCTGATGCTGATATGGCCGAAGGGTAAAAGATAAGTTGACGGTCCTGAAGCTGACGGTTCTAATAAAATCTTTGTCTTGGCCGTCACGCATGAGTATATAAGAAAATGACTTGTATCCCACGCTGAGTGTTAGTGTCCTACAAGGAAATGATTCCGCAATCTATGCTCATGAGGACTCCTATAAAGAAAAGACTTCTACTCCAAGAAAGAGATGTCAACCCTCTACTACTATAAAAGCCCCAATACCCTCACAAATCGAGGTACGCATAATTAACCCATCTCTAGCACTCTAGAGTTGTAATAAGTTCTAACTTGATCTTCGGAGGATATTTGGCCAGCACCACACCGATGCTCTCTGTTAGGTCTCCTCCTTTTTGTTGTGCAGGTGCTGTTTAGAGTGTGCGAATATCGTGTGGCTCACTGGTGGTTTTTTCGGCATCATCAGAAACCATTACATATTTTAGAAATTCATGACTTAAAAAATGTAATTGTGAACTCATATATATATATATATATGTATGTATGTAATTGTGATTGTATTTGAATGTACCTGTATATATGCACAGAGTTATACACTAGTATATACTAATTTATACTATCTATAACAAAAATTTTCTTTTTTTATTAGACTTTTATATAGTTCAAAAATACTCCTAAACAGGAATAAAACTGGAGGATAACCTAGTAAAAATATATCTCCAACTCCATTTAAAATGCCTACAAAATAGAACACTCTCCTACTAATTCATGTCTTCAAAACAAATTTATCCAAAATTTTTTTTAAAAAAATAAAATAAAAATCTCAGTCCACTTTGAATATTTCCTTCAAGACCACGTTCTAATTTTTTCTTTTTTAATTTTATCAAGACTCATCGGTTTCATTTATTTAATTTTTGAGTTGTGTCATAATTTAAAATTTGAGATGAATAGAAAATTATGACATTAAACCAAAAAAAACAAAAAAAATTTCATCGCACGCACAACTCCTGTGCGAAGAGGCTAGTATTTTTATATATTTCTTCTTCAATATTTTTATTAGACCAAACACAAAAGAAAAAGTATGATTGCCCAAATATAGTATAGAAGTGATTATTGAGTGTGGGTGTGTCCGTTTTTTTCCCTATATCTCATCACAGTCAGGACTATTTCAATCATTGGCAAATGCATAAATTCACTAAACACATGCATAAATCTTTAATTGCAATAAATGAAAAACTCTACACATGTACGAGAGGGTAGTTAACTTTATTGATTTTCTTGCTGAAACAAATAATTTATTATTACTACGTTATTAATGAATAATTTACCCGCATTTTCACCATTCATATACTTAAACTCTATAGAAAAAATAGAAAATCAATTATATTATATTGTTACAAAATGTGTTATATATATATATATATAGACACACACACATATATTTTACTAAAAGCTTAGAGAAAATTCAATTATATTTCAATTGGACTCTCAATTTTGTGTCACATGTTTTATCTAATTTTTGATTCACAAAAAAAAAAAAAAAAATGTATCAAGTGAATTATTGAGTATAAAAATAAATAAAAAATCCAAATCCAATTAAATTTCAATTGAATTATTGAGTATATAAATCAAAGAGTCCAAATTTAATTATCTCTAATCCAAATCACATGTCCCATCTACTAGGGGTTCCACACTAGTAGAGGATAACGTGAGAAAAGACAGGAGGTGGAGTAGTTCTTATACGAGAATTGAATCAATGAAGTAGATTTTTAAAGTGGTGTTAAGAGCTTCATAACAAAATGGATATTGTCTAGTATTTACAATGTAGATATCCAAAGTTTAAATTCTCTCCTCCAGCTATTGAATTATTAGAAGAAAAAAAAATTGTTCTATAGTTGTAGACTTTTAGATAATTTCAAATAATTGGATATATTTGGTGGAGTTGTAGTGAAGAGGTAATAATGAATAGAAACATGTTTTTTCTTTTTCTTTTTCTTTTTCTTTTGATAAACTGAATAGATAAATGTTGAAAACATAAATATCTTTAAAATAATCATTCAATAATATCAACTTGGTTTTCTAACAATTATAGCGTTGGTTTGGATCACGCGTTTCCTGGCGTTGTGTTTTCATTTTTTTTTTCCGCACTGTTCATGGGACCCACAACCACTTTATTTAGAAAAAAAAATTTAAAAATAGGTCCCACGGCACTATTCATACATTTAAAATTTATTTTGTTACAATGTTTTCAGCAACAATAAGTTGTATTCAAACGGACCCATAGCATTTATTTGTGACTTTCATGGTCTATATATATAATTTAAACTCTCATAAATTATATAAGATTGATTTCTCTTGTAAAATCACAGAACTTTTAGAAATTTTGTAGATTTTCCTCAAAATTGCTATTTGTAACCCAATAAACTAGGTTGTATCTTATGAACAAGTTTGTAATAACCCTTTGTTAACTCAAGAATAGGGGCAAAAATTGTTTAGGGAAAGAGATTTCAGGCCTCCAAACATCTAAAATTTCATTGTTTCTTCCATTAAATATCTTTTCTCTTTCATTATTTTGCCCTTTGGTCTCCAACAATATATAGGCATAGTTCTCAGAACCGGACCGGACCGGGAGGTCGGACCGTGAAAACCGGGAACTGGGATGAAAACCGATTTTTTAAGCATAAAGAACGGGCATATGTGGCAATTCCGTGAACCCCTAAAACCGGGGTTGGACCGCACAAACTGGTGGCAAGAACCGTGCGGTCCAACCCCTTAGCAAATTTTATTTATTTATTTATTTATAAAAACAACTTAACACAATTTTATTCTACTTAATTAAATTATCCATCTCTTACAAGGAATAAAAAAAATTATAATTAAAATCTTTCAAAGATATTCAACTTTATTTCAAAAATTAATCATAAATTTTAATGTTTTTATGGTTATTGTAAGGTAAGAATTCGTGGATTCTATCCCACATCTAATTGTGTCCTGACCGCGGTGCCTGGCGCGGTGCGGTTTTGCCTTCGCACCGAGTGCAGGACCCAAGAGGCCACGGGCTTGCTGCTTGCGCAAGACACCGAGCTTTGGCTCGAATCCCACATCGGATAGAAAGAGCGCCCCATTACCCTTTATAATGCTTCAGGAGCTTGGGTAGTGTACCACTACTCACATGTGAGTAGTGGTACACTCATGCAAGCCCTAGAGACATATAAAGCATGAGTGGGGCGCTCTTCTAGCCGATGTGGGATTCGAGCCAAAGCTCGGTGCCTTGCACAAGCAGCAAGCCCGTGGCCTCTTGGGTCCTGCACTCGATGCGAAGGCAAAACCGCACCGCGCCAGGCACCGCGGTCAGAACACAATTAGATGTGGGGTAGAATCCATGAATTCTTACCTTACAGTTATTATTTTATTTTATTAACTTTCTTATTTAATTATTAAATATATGCTTCAAAATCATTAAATTTCCCTCACATATATAGATATATTAGTCAATTTTGCTAGTTTTATAAATTTAATATCTATATTTAGGCTTTAATTAATTATTAAATTAATTATGACGTCATTACGGTTCGACTCCGGTTCGACCTCGGTTCGACCTCAAAAACCTTGAACCTCTCCCTTTTATGGTTCAATGAACGGTCCGAGTCTGAAAACCTTGTATATAGGTTTCATTTCATAGGATTTAGTTTTCATGGTTGAATTGCATTTGCATACTTACAGTAACAATAACAAAAAAAAAGAAAAAGAAAGTGAATGTCTTCTAAATATGAGGCCAATGGGTTTAATTTTTAGTAGTTCATAAATCAAAATGAGTTTCTATTTAATTGTTTAAAAAAAAAATTGTTTATAAATATGAGATTGATGGATTCAATCAATTTTAATTAATTCATAAATCAAAATGAGTTTTTGGCAATATTTCAAGATAGCCTTTTTGCACATAAAAAGGTCTTATTAAAAAATTCCATATAGCCTTCATTTTTTTTTTTTTTGACAGATACGATAGACTTTCAACTTATGAAGTCTACTTCATAATGATTATCCTTATCATTAGGCTAACACACCAATTGATTTGATATTGAGGCGGATTCAAACTCTAAATCTCTTATTCAATGACAACAAACCTTATTAATTGAGTTAACTATAACCTACTTTATAACTTACATTTTGGTTAGTTAAACTTAATCCATTTCTTAAAATCATAGTTCCTAAAAGTGGAATCCAAAGATTCTTTGGAATTCAACCAAATTATGCACATTTTGAACCAGACAGAGAATATGTGGAAATGATTATGTTTTTTTTTTTTTTTTTTTCTTCTTGTGTGGACGAGAATGATACCATTGTAGTTGAATTAGTCATTTTCTTTGATACCTCAAATTTTAGAGAGTTTTGTCTCTAGAATAGAATACCATTACTTGAGGGTGTTTATGTGTGTATATATATAACTCTAGTAACTCAATCAATTAGCACATATTTGTTTTTTTTTAATGAATAATTAGCACACATTTTCGAACTCCGGGAATAATCCACAAACATGCAAGTAGCTTTTTCAATCATATCAAAACTAGTTTTGATTCTCTTAAAATGACAATCATTCCAATTACAACATATTTGCCACCCAAAAAAAAAGTTTTCAAAACTTTTTCAGTATCTTTTAGGATATTGCCTTTTAGATAAGAGTCTATTTACACACTTCAACTAATAATTAACACTATCAACATGACGTGAAGGTTTTATTTTAAAAAATGTTACGTTTACAATATTTTTACAACAAATTTTAATTGGCAAGTTATTAAAGGTTTTTAATTTGCATATGCTAATGAAATTATTTTCTTATCCACCGGTAACAACCTGTCACATAGAATTTGTTGTAAAAATATTATGGATATAGTATTTCTCTTTCATTTTGTAAGAATGGTTTTCATGGTTGAATTTCTCTAAATTACAATAACAATAACAAAAAGAAAGAGAGAGGAAAAAGGAAAGATGTTTTATTAAGGAACAACTAAAGCAATCAAGCAATTTGTAAACAAGTTTTTTTTTTTTTTTTTTTAAATTAATTAATTTGTAAACATGTTGATTGTTGAGTCTTAATTGAAGACTAAATAAATAAATAAAACTTAAATCCATAATCTAAGTTGGTTTTATAACTTGAAATAATTACGTCCAAAACGGTGTCGTTTTATTAATAAAAATATGATGACGTGTCATTATCTAAACCGTTCATTATAAACAAAGGGTCCAGATTTCACCAACTCCAATCAAATGAAATTACACGTCTAGTTCATTAAAACACCTCTCTCTCTCTCTCTCTCTCTCTCACTCTCAGAGTTTTCATGCGCCACTGCGCTTCCAGCTAAAATGCGCTCCAAGGACAAGATCGCCTACTACTACGACGGTACACTTTTCTCTCTCTCTCTCTCTCTCCCGTTCACCGATTTCTTATTTCTCTCTCTCTCTTTTATTTTCTTATTTAAATCCTTCAATTCTTTAATTATCAAAAACCAAAAACCCTAGCTGTATTCGAACACGGCCAATTTCTCTATCTCCATGTATATACCATCTCATACTCTGTTTGGATGCGATCATAATGCTAAACCAGAACAGAACAACAATTTCTACAATCCATCTTCAAATCTTCAATGTCAAAATGAGCTCATTTTTGCTTGTAGTAGTACACACAAAAAAAAAAAAAAAATTGACAAATATTTTTCCATAACAGTTGAGTTAGCGAGATTTTACTGGTTATTATATCACTGACATCACTTTTTTTACTATCAGCCCGGGTGTGAAATTATTCGTCAAACTTTTTGTGTCTAGACATTGAAAAAATTGATGCTATAAGCCAAGCGTGGCAACAAATTTCACAATTGTTGACGTGGCATGTTGTTAATAGTAGATGATATAAAGTGGTGTTAGTGGTGGGCCCATATGAGAATTAGTAATAATTTGTTGTGAAAAATGTTGTGTGTTAGTAGCATTACTCATGTGAAAATGGGTGTTGCAGGGGATGTGGGTGGTGTTTATTTTGGGCCGAACCATCCGATGAAACCGCACCGGCTTTGTATGACACATCATCTTGTACTCTCCTACGATCTCCACAAGAAGATGGAAATTTATGTTAGTTACTGAATCTGGAAGCTGTTTATTTGATTTTTGAATTCATTGAATTTCATTCCTTTTTTTTTAGTTTTTGTTTTTGTGGATTAAAGTGGTTGGTTCTGTGTAATGCAGCGACCTCACAAGGCGTATCCTGTTGAGCTTGCACAGTTCCATTCGGCTGATTATGTTGAATTTTTGCACCGGATTACACCCGACACTCAACACTTGTTCTCAAATGAATTGGCAAAATGTATGACTGTGTTTTTTGTGGATTGATATGTGCTAATATGCTTGAGAATCTTGAAGTTATTGCACGGATTTGTGGCATAATATGAATCCTTGTTTTCAGTTGTGATTTCCATTCCATGGCCAGTGAACCATAACATGCAAGTATGCAATAAGTCAATGACTCTTTTAGAATTGTTGATGCACTTTTATTATAATTTTGAAATTAAATAACCATATGCGTTGCGGTAATATAGTGGTTTGTTATGGTGTAATTTAGTACATTGTATAGATACTTGGTCCAGGTTATAGTTTTAACCTTTTTGTTTTATCACTATCATCAATGACTCATTGTTGAGTGGGTTTTAAATTTTTATAAGTTTTTCAACATGTAATTATCATCTCTCTCTCTCACAAAATAATGCAGCTCTTTCTCTCAGCCTACTGCCCAAATAGTAAACTAAAATAAAGTCTCTTTGAGTAGTGGATTTTAACTTTTGATGCAAACTCTATAATTTAACTCTAATTTGGATGTGTCATTGACTGGCACTTCTTAAATGAATTTAATTCCTTTGGGTTGGTTAATATCAAGCTATGCTTATACCTTTACTCTTTGTTTTTGAACCAGATAATCTCGGAGAAGATTGCCCTGTCTTTGAAAACTTGTTTGAGTTTTGTCAAATATATGCTGGTGGAACGATAGGTAATTTAACTACTAGAGTGTTGTTCTTAGAAGTTTGGGTTATGCCTGTTAAGCCTTATATAGAAACTGACATTTGCTAGCAGATGCTGCACGCAGATTGAACAATCAACTTTGTGACATTGCCATAAATTGGGCCGGTGGATTACATCATGCCAAGAAGTGCGAGGCATCTGGATTTTGTTACATCAATGACTTGGTTTTGGGGATCTTGGAGCTTCTCAAACATCAAGCCCGTGTTTTGTATATAGATATAGACGTCCATCATGGGGATGGTGTAGAAGAAGCCTTTTATTTCACTGACAGGTAGGATAACCATCTTATTATTTGATGAATTTGGATTAGGAAAGATATACTAAAGCTATTGGGAACATTGAATTTAGTTAAATGATTAATTTACACATTATAGCTTATTGCTAACAATGCTAAATGATTAGTTTTCTTCTAAATTCTTTATGCAGTGATATGTGATCAGTCTCTCACTGTGTTGATATGACCTGCTAGGTGTAGGTGTTGCCTTGCTTGAAAAGTAATAAGTGCAAACTGTTACATGTATGATGTTAAAATCATATGTAAATAGGAACTAGACCACAGCTTGCTTATGAGAAATTACTTGGGAAATTAGACCATGGCTTGAATCAAGAAAATATGGGCTCGACACAGGTGATAAAAGTAGAGTACTGTATGAAGCCATGGCCCTCAAAGATTTTCAGAACACCCTTATATTTTTTTTTATAGTTCTATGGTGAAACATTCATTTTGCACTTGGCCACCTCAAAGTTATCATATTGTATACCTGATCCCCCAGAGGGAATTTCCATGTGGCCCAAAAATTATGTTACCAGAATTCTTTTACACATGTAAAAAAAATATATTTGTTGTTCTAGCAATCAGTAAATTAGGCCTTTATAAATTCTTTTAATATTTTTGAGAATAAAAAACGCTGACCTTCAATCATGCTGGTTTCTTCTGTCAAACCATGAGAACTCTTTTTTGTGCTTTCTTTCCACTTTTCTATTACTTCCAAATTTCATATGTTAGTAACGATATATGAATTTTTTTTTTTTGTGACCAATCCAGTAGATTGAATTGTTTATTGTTAATACACTTATCATGCTTTCTTTATACTCCTCACTAAATCTGTGAAGTTGGACATGACAGGGTGATGACTGTTAGTTTTCACAAGTATGGAGATATGTTTTTTCCAGGAACTGGTGATGTTAAGGTGATTCTTTAATGCTGTGTTGTTTGTTTTTTGGGTAATATTTCCAATGATGAAGACAATTAACAGATTTCAGTTTGTGTGGGTTAATTCCGTTGGGATTCCTACTTTGTTAGTTGTTTGCTACACACAAGCATTTCATGCATCCTGAGAAGACATGCATGCAACTGCTTAATCTCAGATTTGCATGCTCAACTGCTATCATTCCCTCTGTCCTCATTGTTTATTTATCTTTAGAACATGAGAATGTTATGGAGTTGAAATTTGAGTAATATGCATTGCTATTGTTTGTACTGAAGGAAACAGGAGAAAGAGAAGGCAAATATTATGCCATCAATGTGCCACTCAAGGATGGAATAGATGACACTAGCTTCACTCGACTTTTTAAGAGCGTAAGTTCTAGCAATAACCAACTAATTTCAAGATTAATGCCTTTATTTCTGGCTTGATCCTGTCAAGTGTTAATTTCTGCTTGCAAATTTCCATTTTGTAGATTATTTCCAAGGTTGTTGAAACATATGTTCCAGGTGCAATAGTTCTCCAATGTGGGGCAGACTCACTTGCTGGGGACCGCTTGGGCTGCTTCAATCTCTCCATTGATGGTGCATACTCCTTGTAATTAAGCTTTTTTCTCTTCCCCTATGAAGATAATTTCCAATACGCCCCCCCTCCCCCTCTTTTTCTGGTCAATGATTTTGGATTGGTCTTGAATTAGTTCCCAATGGCTTAACCTTTGATTGCAAAGTTTACTCTGTGGTGACATTCTGATGCTTCTCACAGGGCATGCTGAATGTGTTAGGTTTGTGAAGAAGTTTAATTTGCCCTTACTGGTATGTTTTTAATTTGACCAAAACTTTTAGTTCATTAGTATCATACATCAGACATACAGAGAGAAACTTCTTTGTGCAGGTAACTGGAGGCGGAGGATATACCAAAGAGAATGTTGCTCGGTGTTGGGCCGTTGAAACTGGAGTTCTTCTGGATACAGAGCTTCCCAATGGTATGCTAATGATGATCTTTCTTATAATGTTTGATTGAAGATATGCCATGATGCACTGGATATATTTTAATTTTAATTTTATTTTTACTATTACTAATTTTTTTCATTGTAAGTACCTATCAATTTTTTTTTATTTTTTTATTTTTTTTTTTTTTGTGGTCATTGTAAGTGCAATTGATTTTCAAAGTTGGTGTGATGTATTGTACTTAATCTCAGCTCCATAAAGCAGTGTCCAAATCATCAAATGAAATGTCACTTTTAGCATGCCAACATTAAATGTTGAATTCTATCTACATCTTTTTTCCTGATGAATGTGTAGTAAAGGGGCAAAAGACGCGCAACATATTCATGATATTGTTCTTGCTTTTATCTAGATTGCAGTGTTCTGGTTGTTTTGGACCTTTTGGTTAATATATCCAAGTTTGCAGAGTTAGCCTTCTATAGCTAAATTTTTTTAAAGCCTCGCTCTTATAGACATTGTCTTAAGTTTCATATTGAAATGGAAAAATGGGTTGCGGTGATGCAGAACAATGAAATTTGATGCAGCAGAAAATCCAAAAGAAATTGGAGAAAACAAATAGAACTAGAAAAGGGAGTATACACCTAGGAATAAGTACATTGGGTTGCTTGGAATCAATACCAAGTGGGGAGGCTTAGGTTGTTTGGAATCAACACCAAGCCATTGGCAAATTCTAACATTTAGTTTTATTCATTATTCATACGTTTCTGTAATGTTTTCTCTGGGGCCTTTAAATAGGCTCCTAAATAAAATCAATTCCCAAAATTACTCAGCATCAATTTTGGTCCAATTGAATCAATCAATCAAACTGGTGTCTGCATCAGGTGGGTTGATATGAACTGATATGTATTTATTCATTAATCATACGTGTCTGTAATGTTTTCTCTGGGACCTTTGATTAGGCTCCTAAATAAAATCAACTCCCAAAATAACTCACCATCAATTTAGGTCCAATTAAAACAATCAATCACTGGTGTCCGCATCAGGCAGGTTGATATGAACTGATATGTACTTATATACTATCTGCAAAACATTAGTTTTCCCAATGTTGACCTTGTTATATATTTGAAACTTGCAAACAGTTGTCCGACCTATTATCTGAAATAATAACCCTTTATCTTCATATTTCTTGGGCATAACTTCAGTTTTTTCTTATACCATATGCTTTGTGCTGACTGCTTGTTATGACTATTTTCCTTGTTTGTAATGAGAAACCACAGATTATGATGCATGTTAAGCCTTCTTCTCAAAAAAATAAAAAATGATGCATGTTAAGCCTTTTTTCCCCTTGCTATAATCAATATTCCATTTCTATCTAGTTTGAGTATAAGTTTCATTATCAATTTATCTTTCTTGCAGAGATCCCGGAAAATGAGTATATTAAATATTTTGCTCCAGAATATTCATTGAGGATTCCAAATGGGCACATAGTATGTACTTTCTCAGAAATCTTATGTTACTAGTGCATTTTACTTCATCCATACAGCAATTTGATTGCT
This sequence comes from Quercus aquifolioides, assembly GCA_019022515.1. Classification (NCBI taxonomy): domain Eukaryota; kingdom Viridiplantae; phylum Streptophyta; class Magnoliopsida; order Fagales; family Fagaceae; genus Quercus; species Quercus aquifolioides. The sequence continues at coordinate 16,748,596 of CM032326.1, read as the reverse complement.
GAATCAGTTATTTCCAAATGGGCACATAGTATGTACTCTCTCTCCCCAGTGTCTTTATTATTTTTGGTGTGTTTTTCCTCTTTTCTCCCTATTGGTTGAGCAGGAGAACTTAAATAGCAAATCGTACCTAAGCACAATCAAAATGCAAGTCTTTGAAAATCTTCGTTGCATCCAGCACGCCCCAGGAGTACAAATGCAAGAGGTCAGTGGAATGCAAATATTGCCAAAGCCCATGTTATCCTGGGAAGTGAAATTTATTAAAAGATTGAGTTACACTGTTGTTTACTTGCTATGCTAAGTTGCTAAACTCTTGAGCAGCCTTTGATAAATATATTTGAGTTAATGGCATAATTTTAGGGAGTCTTGTTTATTGGATTTGTCATTTTTATAAATGCTGGTCATCTGGCACTCACACTGATATGTCCAACAAACTTTGTTACCACTTGGTGGATTCCCTTGGGATAGCCATTGCCCCAGAAGTTAGGCTGGCAGTCTGGTGTCAATTATCCGGGGCCAGAAATGCTTTTGTTGAGTTATGAAGTTTTATGTTTTAAACTATGAAAAGTGAAAGAAGGTTCATATTTGGGACCATATAAAACATGAAAGAGCTATGTTTGCACGAGACACCTTAAACTGTGGAAATTTGTTAATGGGATGGTTTCAATGGTCCATCAGGTCCTTGGTGCCGCCTTATTGACAACATCTTATTTTTCCAGCTTTTCTGAAAGAATAATGCTAGAGATACAAACTATTTTACAAAAAAATTTACAAATTACTGATGTGGTGAGTGATTATTGGTAAATGAAAAAGTGATATTAATGGTGGGTTTAGATGAAAACCAATAAGATGTTGGCCACATTAACATTTTGTAAAAATGTTGTAAAATAGTTTGTGGATGTAACATTACTCTTTCTGAAATCAAACATTGGTTTTCGATGGATGTATCAAAATTATTGAACTGATAGCAATGTTTCCTCTGTTTCAGGTTCCACCTGACTTTTATATTCCTGATTTTGACGAAGATGAGCAGAACCCTGATGAGCGCATGGATCGTAAGTAAAATAAAAATCATATATGCATAATGCACCCCAGTGGAACTATCATGCCAGCATGCATTGTGCCTAAACATGATGTTTGCCAATTCAACTTTAACAAGAAAATTCTTTCAGATTGTTATGCTTCTATTATTATAGTGTTTTTTTTTCTTCAGAGCACACCCAAGACAAGCACATCCAGCGTGATGATGAATATTATGAAGGAGACCATGATAATGATCAGAACATGGAAGATGTATGAGTTGACACTGAGCACTGAGCACTATGCATATTTTGTGGGAAGGGTAGCTTTTAGTTAGAAAGGAAAGATGTAATTACTAACTAGATTCTAAATTGTGCAGTCCCTCCCTATTAAAGAAATGGCTGAAAAGGGCTAGCGATGTACCTATTCATATTGCTATTAGATTTCTTAATGTTGGTGTAAAATGCATTGGCAGCAAGAAGAATACTTTTATTTTCTACTACAATGGAAGTGGTGTTTGTTATGTAAAGTTAAAAGGCAGGGAGCACATTGTGAGTATGTCAGGTTAAAATTGTCAAATTGCTTCAGCACATGAAAGGATGCAATAGTAACATTTTGCCAAAATTTGCCAAATAACACATTTTTATAAAATTTTTAGGAGAATAGCATCCAAATGATTTTATTTAGTTATGTAGCACATTTATTTAGTAATCCAGGAGCACATTTTTTGGAATTTGAGTTCAAAAAATGTGCTACATAACTAAATAACTTTGTTTGGGTGCTATTTTCTTAAAATTTTTCTAAATTATGCTATAGAGCAAATTTTGTCTTAACATTTTGGTATTATCTTTGCTCAGTAATTTTAAGAACAAAGTTTCTCATATATTTCTTTTTTGGGTGTGAATTTTGAAAATCTAACCGTTTAATTTCATGTTCCTTATATTCTTAATATGCATATCAAATTTCGCTCAAATCGGATATTATTTACTATTTGATCAATTAACTTATTTTTTATATACAACTTTAGATTTTAAATTATAACATTTATTTGATGACATAACAATTGATATTTGATTTTCTTGAAATTTTGTAAGCATTAAGGATGTAATAAAAATATGCAATCTAACGGTTAGATTTTCAAAATTTACATTCAATATAAATATATATGATGAGTTTGTAGGATTTCTTTTCAAACTAGTTCGGAGAGAAATTTTGTTCTAATTTTAATAATGGGAGAAGGGAAAGGTGCATATATGCTTAGACATGGCAAAATGGGTCAGAATTTTCTGACTCGACCCGATCCGACCCGAAAAATACTTAACCTGAACATGATTTTTTTTACCTGAAGCAAAAACGGGTTGACCCGTGACCCAACTCCTGTTTTTTGCAGGTCAACCCGACTTGAACTCGAACCATTTTTTATAATTTTTTTAGTAAAAAAATAAAATAAAATAAAGACAATATTGGTTTAATTGTTTGTTGTGAGTTTTAAGGAAACAATTGAGATATTTACATAACTACATGCAAATTAATTAAAAAATGAATGGTTGAGTATTCTGTAATGAGTTAAGATTTTTAGATATCAAATAGCAAAGTATATGCTAAGATAATTTGATTACAGTACAGTTAAAAATATAGATTTAAAATTGTAGACGTGTGAGAAATATTCACAAGTGTGAAAATAGTGAAGCCAAAGTATCAAATTAATATAAATTATGAATGCTTAGACCTAATTTTTAACAATTTATGTTCAAAATAAATTATGATATTTTATAGAGTGTGTGTTGCTTAATAATGATATGATATTTATAAAAGAGACCATGTATAAATAAGTAAACAATCAAACTTCAATCTATATCTCAAATTGAAATAGAGTGTCAACCACAATTGACAATAGATTATAAAATTAATTTTCAAGATTGTAAATTTCTTATATGTTTTTATTCTTTGTCAAATGAATTATCCAATAAATCATTTGTAATTTTATTTTATGTTTTGGGATGTTGATATTGTGTAGAAATAAAACTTGTACATTTGTTTTACTTATCTTTGTGTTATTTTGTTTTAAATAACAATGTTATGATTTGTATAATTTTAAAATTATTGAATAAGTATTAATAAGTGTAGTTCATTCTTGATATAAGTGGTGAATTCAAAGTAATGCATATTATATCAAGTAATTTGTTACATGACTTTCCAAATGGCAAATACATGTTGTTTTCTTAAAATAAAATAAAAATCATGTGAAAAATACGGGTCAACCCGACCCAACCCGCAACCTAATTGACCCGACCCGCCCGTTTTGTCATGTCTTAGTGCTTAGTGCTATCGGGTTCTACACATTAGAATGCACGATTTAATTTCAATTAAATTTTGAAGGCAAAAAAGAAAATGTAATAACTCAAATCATGTTCAGACTTCAGAGTATGAGTTAAGGATTTAACCCTTCCCTTTGGTGACTTAGAAAAAGGGTAAATGCAGAGTAAAATGACAGAATAAATCATCAAGATTAAGATTTTTTAATTGATTTCGGTCCAATTCAGTTTATTTGGTCTAATTCAGTCCTGTTTGGTCCACATTAATCTATTTGGTTCATACGGTTCACTCAATTCACTTCTGTCCACTCTAAAGCTTGGAACTTGGTGAGGGACTTCAATATGAACGAATGAATTTTTCAAATTTTTGAAGTACCTAATTTTATTTAACTATTTATCATTTTATTTTCATGCCTTTCACTATTTTAACTCAATGATTTATTAATTGACTTTTTAAAATACATAGAATGGGAAAACAAGTTTAAGTCATATGTAAATTCGGAGATTTTACTAATTACTTTTAAATGATTCACTTTTTGCATATGAGTTTTTTATTATTATTAACATGTAAAACTCATCTTACAATATATAAGAATGTTTAACAATATCATGACAGAAATTCTCCTATAAATAAATTTATTGTCTTCTCCATCAGTGGCGGCTCCAGGAATTTTGTTTAGGGGGGTCATTAAGAAATTTAAATTAAAAAAATTAATAAAAAGAGAACTTGAATATATCAAGTTATAGACAAAAAAATAAAAAAATAAAAAAACATGAATTTTTATAATTTCCTTCTAAAAGTTTTCAAATTTTGAATTGTTACGCAATAGTTCATTGTGGGAATTTATTGCCAATATGGGTAGCTATGACCAATTTATTTTGTTAAGTTTGTCTAAATTTTTATTTTTATGCAGTTAATATTATATATTTGTCATTGTTTTTATAAAAATATTTTAAACTAAATGACAAAACTCAACTCATTAGCTTTATATTAATTATTGACACATATAATCACACTCATTCATACATAAAAAACTTCACTACATGTGTTACTTAACCAATCAAATGCTTGAATAATCACTAACTTTGCAATTTTTTTCTTCAATTTTTCTAACTTTATGACAAAAAATTATTATACCATGATAACTACACACACACATATATATAACAAATCCTCTCTATTTTCTAATTATTAAATTATATAAAGTAATATTATATTTATACTATACACACAAACATCCACGTACACGTCATTATTCACACAAATGACACTATAAAAAAAAAGTAATACACACAATCAATATTAGACACACTCATACACATATAATAAAAAATTTATAATAAATAGTGATACTTACAATTCACAAACACTTACTATTACTTTAGAGTTAAAAATACTTGTACTAAGGGTGCATAAAATTTAAGTCAAGGTGTGCAAAAATATTTTTAAGAAAAAATTAATGTATTAAATTAAAAAAATTAAATATATATATATATATATTTTTGGCCAAAGACTAGGGGTGTGCATGGGTCGGGTTGGATCGGGTTTTTTGACCCAACCCACCATGGTGGGTCAAAAAAAATTCAACCCAACCCACATGGGTCGGGTTGAACCCATGAGTTTGACAAATTTTTTTTTTTATTATTATTAAATTTATTAAATATATTATTATTAGTATATATTATATTATATATAAGCACTTATAGTATATAATATTATTATTAGTATATATTAAATATATTATTATTAGTATACATTAAATTTACAGCTGATTTAAAAAAAAAAATTTATTAAATATATAATATATTTTAAATATATATTAAATATGGGTGGTTCGGGTCGAGTTTGGCGGGTTTGTAATTTTATGACCCACACCCAACACGACCCGCTATAAAAAAAAAATTTTGTGACCCAACCCAACCCACCAAACCTTAAAAACCGACCCAACCCGACGGGTCGGGTTAGATCGAATCGAATTTGATGGATCGGTGAGTTTTCTGCACACCCCTACCAAAGAGTACCGTCGCCCCTGTTCTCCATTCTCTAAAAGTAATCACAAAAATAAATAAATAAATAAAAATTCTCACAGAAAACAAGCTCGTTATGTTGATAACTCCGTAGTCCAATCCAAATGGCATTCATTCATAAGCGGTAGTGCGAGGTTGCGGTGGATACTGTGTGAGATACTTTTTACTTCAAGAAGAAGAGGTAAAAAAACAAAAACAAAAACAAAAATCTAAACACGAAAACAGGGACATTGTTCACATCAGACGTCACCGAAGATTCTTAACACTTCTGTTCTGTTCTGTTCTGTTCTGTTTTCATGGGTCTCATCCTCTGTTTTTCCAAACTACAAGGACAATAGATTTGAAACCCTTTTGCAATAAAATCCAACTCTCGTCAAAAGATTCAAAACTCCTCCATTTTTTTATTTTTATTTTTATGTTTACTCGGAAGAAAAATCAGGTCCCAGTGGCAAGCAATTGATGACAGTAAAGTCTATGTTTAGTTCTATATAGCTGATGACAACAAATAGGTAAGCAAAACCAATACCTCTCCACTTCTCTTGTATGCACATGGATCACTGTGTTTACTTCACACTCGCCCACTTATACTTAGTACTACTTTGTTGTTGTTGTTATTGTTTTTGTTTTTGTTGGCCTGTTTGTGTAACCAGAATTTATGTGAAATTAATTTCTAGGATGGAAATCAAATCCCTGTCAAATATTTTATTGGTTCGCTAGGAAAACAGTAAGGAACTTTTGGGTATCTTTTCTTTTTTTTAGAAAACTTTTCCATGACTAGTTTCTTCTAAAATTCACAAACCTTTGAAAACCATGGTAAAAATCCAGTCTTTAAATTTATGAGAATCTTGGTTTTAATTAATCTCGAGTTTTCCTTGAAATTCTGGAGGGAATAAGGTAATAGGGAAGTGAAAAAAAATTGTGGAGGAAGATTAAAAATAACACTAATGGAAGTAGTAAAAAATAAAGAGTGGTTTCGAATAGAATATAATGGAGGAAAATAATACATGTCTTGTTGTCCTTGAAAGACCAGAGTGGTATAATACCTATTTTGTATTTGAATCATTCCAAGTTCCTTTTCTAGATTAATTCATTACAAGTTTCATTGTGTGGACTATTTTTTATCAACTTTTATGTGGTATAATTTTTCTAGAATATATTGTAACAGAATGTTTTGCAATGTGAAACTCTTATCTATCTCTTAATTTATTATGTATGTTTCACAGCTTTGATGATTTTAGGCATATTATGTTTTTTTTTTTTTTTTTGCATAGGTGCCTTCTCTAAGTCAAGTAGTAATTTTCAGAGCTATAGAGTTGGAAATTAGTATATAGTTTGCCAATGGCTACCTCAGAAACAATTCTACCAGTTCTATTACCTCGCTTGCATCACTCTGATCTATGTACCAACAGTTTAAACTCGGTGCACACAATTAAAGCCAATGTCAATAATAGAAGGATAAAAATTCCAGTGTCAATGCAAGTGCATAGCTGCTCGAGAAAATCACAGAATTGCAGGAGGAGGGTTTATGCATTACAGAGTAGAGACAGTGTTTTTCATGAGAAGACTGATGTTGGTAGGTTGGAATCTATGGGTTGCCAATGCCAACGGGCTGAAGGTGTTAGTGGGTTGACCACAGAGGATCAAAATGAGACCCGGTTCAAGGGGAAAACAAGGAGGCCAACATCAAATCCCATTAATGGGACAAGCAGTGCACCAAGCATTGAACGATATGAGGTGGGTCAACAATTGAAACATGAAAAGGAAGATCATGTTAGAAATGGAAAGGCCGCTGCTGCAGGAACAACTAAAGATAAATTGGATAAGGGTAGGGTGAATGTAATTGAGGATGAAGCTTGGAACTTGCTGAGGGACTCCATTGTTTATTATTGTAATAATCAAGTTGGAACAATTGCTGCTAATGACCCAAGCAGCAGTAGTATTCTGAACTATGATCAGGTTTTTATTCGGGATTTCATACCTTCTGGGATTGCCTTCCTTTTGAAGGGGGAGTATGACATTGTACGGAATTTCATTCTGCACACCCTTCAGTTGCAGGTAATATGACTGCTCTTCATTGAGCGTTTTAATCAATCACCTCTTGCTTACTGAAGACAATTCTCTTACAATGAAGTATGTCATTTTATTTTTTAATTTTTCAAAGCCCAAATCTATACTTAGGCTTGGGTTTTCTATAATCTCAACTAACAAATACTAATGTCAGTTCTGAACTAGAAATCCTTCTCCCTGTTTTGTTTTCCTATAAATATAAGCTTAGGAAAGCAGTAATTGGTTATCTGATTTTGAATGTTTGTAAATCCTCTGTGGAGAAATGAAACCCAAAAAAATAAAACAAAAAGCCTAAGCCTTCACAGCCGATCCAACCTAGTAGTAAGCGATCTGCTAAAAACAACTGTTGCTTCTAAACATTTTAAGATAGGGAATTTTCTTATGGACTATATTCCAAACGTGAGAGTTCTGAACTGTTTTTTATGTCATGCCTATTGAAAAGCACTCTTGAAGCAAGAATCTTTCTTGACACATGTGCTCTCTCTGAGAAGTACTATGTTAATTCCTCATGTAGTGAGCAACTAACTCTCATCTTAACAGAGCTGGGAGAAAACCATGGATTGCTATAGTCCCGGTCAAGGATTGATGCCTGCCAGTTTCAAGGTGCGTACTGTTCCTCTAGATGGTGATGATTCTGCAACTGAAGATGTATTGGATCCTGACTTTGGTGAAGCAGCAATTGGCCGTGTTGCACCAGTTGATTCTGGTAAGAAATTTCTTGTGGCAAATAATTTCTCTTTGAAAATATCAACTACGTGTGATTTTATGACTTTTAATTCATAATACTTTTTAAATTATTGATTTTTCCAAAAGTTTAAACTATTAGGAAATGATGAGTTTAATCACTTAATCATAATTCTAATACTCCCCCTCATTTGTGGGCCTAAACTTCCCCTTAATAAGTGGGGTCCCAACAAGTGGGAATTTAATATTTTAAATGGGAGGTAGAGTGAAGATAGGGATTAAACTCAAGATTTCTGCTCTGGTACCATGTTAAATTACCGATTGTTCCAAAAGATTAAGCTATTAGAAAATGATGAGTTTCTCACTTAACCATAATTCTAACAATCCTAATTTTACTCACAGGATTGTGGTGGATTATATTGTTACGAGCATATGGAAAATGCTCTGGAGATTTGTCCTTGCAAGAGAGAATTGATGTACAAACTGGGATCAAAATGATTTTAAAGTTGTGCCTTGCTGATGGTTTTGATATGTTTCCTACTTTGTTGGTGACTGATGGTTCTTGCATGATAGATCGTCGCATGGGAATTCATGGTCACCCTTTGGAGATTCAGGTTCTCATGTTTACTCACTTTAAATTGATCCTTCATATGACTATTCTTTTCTTTTATTCCCACTTTCTTTTAATAATGATTAGGACCCATGCTTGGAAGGATAGATTCTATTGCCTGTTGCTTAGAGCTATTATAAGCTAAACCCTTTGATTACTTAAGAAGCTGATAAGTTGACACGCAGTGTAGATTTTAACTATGAAGCAATATGGTTGTATATTTTGTAATGCCGAACTCAAGTAAAAAATTCTGCTAAATTACTATAAGAGAATATTAGAGGCATAAAGGGAAACTGAGATTTGAGTTTTGACTCTTTAGAAGCCATCTGTGCCTTTCTTTGCAGAAGCTGAAGCTTCTGATTCATGTTGATGAGCATTCTTGCTGTTTTTGAGAAAAGATGAATGGCTTAACTTTGTACACAATGTTGCATGTCCTTGCAGGCACTGTTTTATTCAGCATTACTTTCTGCACGTGAGATGCTTGCTCCTGAGGATGCATCAGCTGACCTTATACAAGCACTTAATAATCGTCTAATTGCATTATCTTTCCACGTAAGGGAATATTACTGGATAGATATGAGAAAAATCAATGAGATCTACCGGTACAAGACAGAGGAATACTCATATGATGCTGTTAATAAGTTCAATATCTACCCTGATCAGATTCCTTCCTGGCTGGTGGAGTTTATGCCCAGTAAAGGAGGTTATTTGATTGGAAACCTGCAGCCAGCTCACATGGACTTCCGTTTCTTTTCTCTTGGAAATTTATGGTCTATTGTAAGCAGTCTTGCCACAGTGGATCAGTCACATGCCATATTGGACCTTATAGAAGCAAAATGGGATGAATTAGTTGCTGATATGCCATTCAAAATATGTTATCCTGCTCTTGAAGGCCAGGAATGGCAAATTATCACGGGCAGTGATCCCAAGAACACGTAATGCTTCTATGTTGATTTTTAGTAAGTTCCTATTCCTATTTTATACCTCTTCCCTTTAACCTTGTTCTTTGTTGCAGTCCTTGGTCTTACCACAATGGAGGTTCTTGGCCCACTTTACTTTGGCAGGTTAGTTTGGTGTTACATTTTAATTTAGGTTTATTGCCTGTGTTTTGGAGTTTGAATTATATATATATATATATATATATATATTTTTTTTTTTTTGGGTAATGGAAAATATATATTAAAGAATAACACAGCCCTGTACATAAGAAATGTACTAGACAGGCAAAAACATCAAGAAACCAAATTACAATGATCAAACAAAACAGGAAGAGAAAAACAAGAAAAAGATGGTATAACTAAACACCATTCGAGAAGAGTAAAAAAGAAAAAGGACTTAAACTCAAGAATGGACCATTCGTGACCCTCAAAGGTTCTGGCATTCCGTTCCCGCTAGATACACCACATCAAACAGTGCGGCACCATCCTCCATATAACTATATTACGATGACGCCTGAAGTTACATGACCAACAATCCAACAAATCCACTACCCTTTGCGGCATCACCCAACAAATACCAAACAAGCAAAAGACCATACTCCACATCTCATAAGCCAAAAGAACATCTCATAAGCCAAAAGACCATATTTATTTATTGATAAGTTTACACACACATCCATTTGGGTTTTAAACTCATGACCTTACCCTCCACCTTATCTTATGGGGGGAGGACGTGTCATTTGAGCTAGAGCTCATTTTCATCTTGGAGCTTGATTTCAAAGTGCACCAATAAGTTAGGCTCCATTTACTTTGGCGTAAAATATTTTCTAGAAGAAGATGCATATTTATCAGTGTTTAGTGCAACCAAAAATTACTAGTCAATGGAAAATATTGTGGTCAACAGAAAACTATAACAAGAAAGCAGAAATGATTTATGTTTTTTAAAAGCTTAAACCATTTTCTGGACCAAGTCTATACCACCTTCCTCCCTCCTCCATGCTGCTGGCGTGGCCACTACTACCTCCCACTCCCAACTCCCCTGTTTTTACTATCACCTCCCTCCCCTCACCACTCCTTTGTGGCATCACCACCTTCCTCCCCCTCACTCCCCATACCATCGGTAACGCCCTTTCCCCACCACCCCTCTCACGCTACCACCACCTTGCACCATCACTACCTCCCTTCCTACACTTAACTCCTCCCATCATTGCTACCACACCCACCACTACTTACTGACTTTTTATTGTTTTTAACATAGAGATTTTTAGTGCAACCAAACATTTAGAAAATTATTGTGTTTCAACCAAAAATAATGCTTGAAAATATTTTGTACCTATGTCGAAACAAATGGATCCTTAATTTTTTTTCCAATTTATACCAGTTTTAAAGTTACCTCCAAAAAAAAAATTTTAAGTTTTCACAAAAGAGAACAACTTTGTTGCTGTGCTCTTGTGATGCCACTTGTAATTTTCCAAGCTAGTTATAAGTGTGTGCCACTGCATTTGACATGAATGCCAGTATCTATTGGCTTTTTGTATTGCCCCCTCCTGTCACATTTGCATTCTTTCTCTTCTTGCGTGTTTGTGCATGCTTGAAGATAACCAAGACTATGCTCAACTAGATATAATGCCAAGATAACTCTCTTCCTATCAATATTTACCTAAGGACATTTCAAAAAGGTGAAAGGTTAAATTCTTTCTTTGTCCAACTACAAGAGGTCATTTTTCAGACCGAAAGTTCTATGTCCCATGCTTGGTATGTAGTTGTTAAGGTTTTTGAAGAGGCAAGCTTGTCCTTCTGTTCAGCCGTGATAGAAACCACCTTATCTTTAATCTGGACATTTCAGCCCTCTTAATTAGACCTCCTGTAGAATTTTTTGTTTATTAATATGTTGTTTTCTTTAATGTATTTCAATGAATGTTGTCCCCCTACTGTTTTGGATTTTTGGATTCTCTATTTTTTTGTTGAAACAGTTGAGTATATATACAAGATGCCTATTTTTGGAGTATTGGATTCTCTATTTTTTTTTTGTTGAGACAGTGGAGTATATATATAAGATGCCTATTTGTTGAAAGGTTATCAAAAAATATTGGCTAACGATTATGTTCCTATGTATGTTGGAGCTTCTTCCATATGGCTTTAGACTATATTAAGAATCTGATAGGCATGGAATGTTTTTGGTTGATTTGATAGGTTTAGAAAATTTCGGTATGTTCTTTTCTAGTAAATCATGTAGCGGTAGACAAGGGAAGTAGGAACTGTAAAGTTTTCTGCCTTTTTTTGGGCAGCATACAGCCCAATGACTGGAAGTATATATTCTGAAATTAACATGATATGGGGCTTGTTTTTCAGCTCACTGTTGCATGCATAAAGATGAACAGACCAGAAGTTGCCTTAAAAGCTGTCGAGGTAGCTGAGAGACGCATTTCTCAAGATAAGTGGCCTGAATATTATGACACCAAGCGAGCAAGATTTATTGGAAAGCAGGCACAACTGTACCAAACCTGGTCAATTGCAGGTTATCTGGTGGCGAAGCTCCTCCTTGCCAATCCAAGTGCAGCAAAGAGCCTTGTAAATGAAGAGGATTCAGAGCTTGTAAATGCCTTTTCTAGCATGATCAGTGCTAACCCAAGGAGGAAAAGGGGTCGGAGGAGGTTCATAGTATGAGTTTGAAGTTTTGAAGTCAAGTTAAGAGGAGGGATTCAGATGACAAAATCTTAGTTTTGGCAAACCAAGTGCAGTTCAATATTTACATCCTATACCTTTGATTCAAAATAGTTTTCTTCTGAGAAAGAGAGGTTTTGACTGTATTTTTAGCTAGCTTTTCTAATGAACAGTCTTGTAAAATACTGTTATGGTGTCAGAAATTGTAACCTGTATATCCTTTTATTTTGGTTTGAAAAATGTTATTTTCTGAGATAGTTCACATGCTGACCACTTATGTTTTATGGTGATGTATCAAGACATGGTTTCTTGAGAATTGAAGAGTGTAGGTGTCTCTCCTCCCATCCCTTTTCTGGAGTACTTGTTCAGCTGTAAGCGAGATCTTGCGGAGTTGCTTGTGACATATTTTGGCAACAGAAAATTGATGTAATAGTATAGTAGCATGAATTAGTTGCTCTTGTTGATCACTTTGTCAGTTTCTTTCAAGTGGTTCATCAGATTTTCTTTGGAAAAAGGTTCAACTATTGCATTGAAGCATGGTAACTAGTGCCTTTGTGTTAGAACCCCTTTCTTTTTCCCTTGTGTGTGTGTGTGTTTATTTCTCAAAAAAAAAAAAAAGCATGGTAACTAGTGCACATTATGCATACGTCTGGAAGACTAGTGCGTTCTTCAGTTACTTATTTATTAGTCTATACCGTACTTCCTGGCGAGCATTTGTGGGCTGTTGAACCTCTTAATGATGGAATTGGATAGGCCATGTGTTTCTGAGTGTGTCACGTTAGTTGAGTCTGCTTCTGATTAAGTTGTGAATGACCTGGTGGGATGAATGAAGTTACACCCTTTGGTTTAACATTGCATAATTATTTGGTTGTTCTGGTGCTACAGAGTGGTTGGTCATTAGTGAGGTTGATTTTGGCGAGACTGATATAAACCTCCAACATCTGAATCATGATAGGCAAGTGAAGGATATAATGCCAAATTAATTATTTCTGACTTAGAGAACACTTCATTTTCACATAATGCCATTTCATTGAAGACTTAAACAACTCAACAGGTGCCATCATGTCTACTGGGTTTTGGCTAAGTTTTTCCTTCATGGTTCTATGTCAAGTTCTATGGACAAGAAAAGAGTGTATAAGTTAAAGGAAAGAGAAATAAGAAATATGAACAGAGAGCTCTAACTATTGGTGCATCAGTCTAATGGCAAGATAAAATTATGGAACAGGATGCTATGGCTCGAATTCTATAGTATGCATGCCAAGAAAAAATAACTAGCTCTGCAATACATTATAAAGCTTTTAAAGAATGTGAAAATTTGTCTCTCGTACATTTGAAAAAGTTGGAGAAAGGCTAAACGGAGAAAATATATTTAGATAAAAAGCCTTGTATCACGCAATTAGTGATGTGGAATTTTTTTTTGAAAAAAGTCCTGAAAATTTTGGGCTGAATTGAAATTTTCAGTTGGGAAGACAATTGTTGCTATAGCATGCACAACAACGTAGCGGTTGGGTCTTTGTGCATGATATGTACCTTCAACCAAAAGCAAAAGCAACACATCATGGGCTTAAGTGTAACAATCAGCCTAAAAAAAAAAGTATATCTGTGAGAGTTTTGTGCATTGCCTTCTTTCTTTTAGTACCTTCAACAATGTAAACATCACAAAACACTTTTGAAATCTAAATATAATTATTAAAAAAATCACCAGCGAACTTATGTATATTAAGCCATTACCTGAAAATGCAGAATCTAACTTGATCAAGTGTCCAGCACACTAAATTGCTGCCTCCATGCGCTATATGGTTTCTTTTTTTTCTTTTTTCTTTTTTGGTTATAATAAGTAGAGTAGATTTATTGAAATTAAAAACACTTTATGCTCACGATGATGAATGCAGAGTCCAAAAAATTACAAAGCAAATCTAAGAGAGCTGTAAGACTCAAAGACAGAGAGGTACAATGAGTAAAACCCCAAACCCAAGACTATTCAAACAAGGTAAAAAGCAATGAGGATTTCAATTATTCAGCTTAGAAAAGTGACATCATAAATCCAATTCCACAGAAATAGTTCAAGTACCATAAGCCAACTGATGGATTAAAAAATCCATAATGAGACTGCCATGGATTGGATGTAAATACCTTACATTAGTTATAAAAATTGGATGTAAATACTATACATTACTAATAAAAAGAATTACACTGAAGAATACAGTTTGTTCCTCAATTTTTTGCAGGAGATGATCAACCGGCTTTTGACCAGGGGCTAAGAATCCAGAATGTGTTTGTTTTCTGCCAAGATACTATCCAACAATGATTCACAAGCATCTTCAAGTAAATCTAAAACCTGTCATAAAATTAGGTTGCGTAAACCAACTATGAACTAAATGTACTGAAATTCTAACCATGATTACCAGTTTGAATCAGAGAATTGGGGAAGGCCTGCAAATATTTGACATTCTATCTACATGCCATAATAAAGTTTACCAAGTCTCGAATCATGAAATTTCATTAAAGTTCTCACAAATGCAACAACATCAAGACCATCATTACCCCGTGTCATACACTGAACATAAATGTTTAGTTCAAGTTCTCACAAATGCAACAATATCCCTATTCTCTCTTAAAGCTTTATAAAGCTCGGCAAAAAAGGGTTGGTTAAGAATTACAAACATTACTGCATATAGTACAGTGCATTGCATGTAAGAATTTCAACTCAAAAACATGCACAAACAACATAGGCATTTAGTCCTCCATCTCACAGTTCATATTGTTAATGACAATTTACCTAGATGATTTAGTGTGCGTTTGGATAGTGCTGAAAAGCACTATCCTGCATCTGCATTTTCCTTTTTTTTTTTTTTTTTGAAGCGCATTTCAGCAGGATTTTGGTGTTTCTAGTGGGTCCCGTGCACTGTTCATGGGACCCACAATCCTCTTTTTTCAACAAAATTTTCATTAAAAATGAGTCTCACGGCACTATTCACACGTTTAAAAATTATTTTGCTACAGTGTTTTCAGTTTTCAGCAAAATAAGCGGTATCCAAACACATCTATAATCATTATATTACCTTCTCAAAACCTTGTGGTCCACCATAGTAAGGATCCGGGACTTCAGTTTCATCATGTTTCTTACAATAGGAGCACATTAACTTCACCTGCATCATCAATACGCCAACGAGATACCACAAAATCAAAACCACACCATACCATGACAACAATCTCATACTAACCACCAATGGGCTAATAGCCCAATTGGCTTTCCACCCTTGCTGGTGGCTCCTGTCTGCAGGTAAAATCCCGCTTGTGTATGGGTGCTTGAGTTAATTTAACATAGCAAAAAAAAAAAAAAAAAGGCTCACGCTAACCTTTTTATGTGCATCATCAGGTAGGGTTTCTCTAAATTTCCACCTATTAAAAGCCTCCAATATATCCTCTACAAACAACATCAACACCCACAAAATAAGTTTATTATTGCATATTTATACATTGGTAAAAGTTTGCATGTGTGGCAAATAAAATAACAATGAGTGTAGGGGCAAAACATTCTTCACAACTGTTGACATGGCCAATTGTGATTAGTGTTATATATAAGAGTGGTGTCAATCATGAATTAAGGTGAAAGTGACATTGCTACAATCACAACAAATTATGCCAGCAGTTGTAAAAAATGTTCTTTTTTATCCATAACACTAATAAAATAAATCCAAATGATCAAAATTCAAAAAGAATAAAACTCACTACAATGCTTAAGATTATCAAATTCCTACCTCTGTTTTGCCTGTCCATTGCAAGAATAAGATCAAAATCCCGAAAATCCGACAGCCTGATTGGCCTTGATATAGATGTAATCTCAATCCCACGCCTTTTAGAGGCCGCCCTCATTCTTGGGTCAGCTTCATTTCCCTTTTACAACAATTAAAAAAACAAATTTTGTCAATACTATTACTGTCCCAATTTTCCCCTGTTTTCTCGGTAACCAAACAAATAATGGGGCATAATTGAATGATAAGGTACCAACCTCATGGTAATCAATGGTGCCAGCAGAATCAATGTTAAACTTAGAATCAAAACCCCTTTTCTTGACCAAGTCTCGAAAGACCCCTTCAGCAGCTGGGCTTCTGCAAATGTTGCCCAAGCACACAAAGAGCACAGAGAAGGGTTTGGTCTCTGTCTCTGTGGCTGTGGATGGTGTGGTAGATGAAGCCATTGATGCCCTTATCAGAGACCCAAATGGAAAAGAGGAAGTGGGTTTGTGGGGAGTTGGAGGAAAAGTTTGGTTTTTGAGAGATGGGTATTGGTTTGGTGGAAGAAGAACAATAAATGGAGGGTTTAGAGAGACGGGGTGGGAATAGTGGCAACATTGTAAATTTGGAGGGGTTAACAATCTACTTTGCACTACTCTCATCCTCCCTGGCTGTGCTGTGAGCCTGTGGCTGTGAGTGTGGAGGATTTGTGTGAACTGGTCCATTGGATTTGGCTCCAAACATTTTGGAGATGGAGCTTTGACATGGACCTGGTTGACTGTGGGTCGGGCTCGGGTTGGTTTTCTCTCTCTCTCTCTCTCTCTCAAAAAATTAATTCAAACTAAACTCAAAAAATTAATTCAAACTAATCAAATACAAGTATCGAAGCACATTGGTTAAGATTGTGATTTTTTTGCAATCTAATAGCTTTTTTTTTTTTTTTTTTAAGAAACAAGCAAACAATTTTTAGTTAAAGAAGTATTTATTTATTAATTTTTGTTACTTTTCAATGCAATAGAACCCGTTAAATTATCTACTTAATGAATGCACTTCAACAACCGGTAATGAGTGCATGTGCAAGTACAACTTTTCAATTTTCATTTTGATTTTGATCCTTATATTTAAAAGTTTTGATTTGAATTCTTTCAAGTTTAAATTCATCTTTTTTTACTTTTAGTAAAGTTGATTATTGAGTAGGAAATGCACACTAAAATTTTCTTCATTGATTGTACTTTTCAATTTTTATTTTGATTTTCGTCCTTATATTTAAAAGTTTTGACATGAACTCCTTCAAGTTTAAATTCATCTTTTTTTACTTTTAGTAAAGTTAATTATTGAGCAGGAAATGCACGCTAAAATTGTCTTTATTGAGAGAACCGGACAATATTATTGAGTTATGAAACCTTTCACTGCCATATACTTCTAGTCATATGATTAGACATTAGATTATAAGATTTTCGGAAATTTTAAAAGGATTTTTGAGCTTATATATATCGCTGCAAATTGTTAAAAGGAATCCATTTGATTGTGAGTAACTAGATTCCAAGATTCTCAGACATCAGCGGACATGGATGCCAGCAAGAACATAGTAGAACATTAATTGTGCTTAAAATTCCATGCCATGTCCCTTCAAAATAAGATCTGCTCCATTATCATCTTGTACGTTACGTCACATCCTTCTTCCTATGTCTGACGTAGTCCGCTGATATGATATGCGGTCGTGATAGGTTGAGTTATGACAACAAAAAAGGAAAACACATTTTTGGTTCAATGAATGCACGGACGACACTGTCCAAGAAGCTTAGTAAAAAGTAAAAATGCCTTTGAATTTGAGCTTGACATTGTAATAATAGGTAGAATGGAACTGAATTGAAGAGAACTCTCTGAGTAGCCATAAAAGACCATGAAAGTGAATATGTTTAATTTATAATGTCCCACGAGCTTGGCCAATTAAGGTACAAGTGCATGAAATAAAACTTACTAACAAGGGTAGAGAAAAAGGCTCCCCTTGGTTCCCATTTGGACTCTCAGCTACTGATTCATATTTTATATGTAAAACTCTATAATATGCCGCCATAGTATTGTATAACATTTACATTATAAACTATATTATCAGTTGCAACAAGGAAGAAAAAGTTAAGAAAAGAAAACCCTCTTCTAATTAGAATAGCTCAAACTCCACATACTCTCCTCCTGTAGTCTCAAGCTCATTACACTTAGCACTCTCCTTTTTCTGTGCAGCTGTTGCCGCACTTTCAATATCAGAGAACTTTGGCAGCTCCGGTGGTACTGCACACCGTATTAGAGCCCAATTAAGGCCTTCAAAGAAAGGGTGCTGCTTGATCTCTGCAGCCCCTTTCACAGATCCTAACCGATTTTCGGGATCCTTTATGAGAAGGCCTCTTATCAAATCTCTTGCATGAAAGCTAACTATAGGGCTATTTGGAAACTTGAGGCTCCGTGACACTACATTCGATAGTGTTTCCTCATTTCCTGAACCCTTGAAGGGCGTCTTACCATATAAGAGTTCAAACAGAAAAATTCCAAACGTCCACCAATCAACAGCACTCCCGTGACCCTCCCCTTTGATGATCTCAGGAGCAAGGTATTCATGGGTTCCTACAAAGGAGTTTGATCGAGCACTTGTTGGCTCCACGACAAGCTGTGGGAGTGGGCTGACCTGGGCAGCTAGATCAGCTTTTATCTTCCGAGCTTTTGCTGCAGCAGATATAAGTCTAGGAGTGAAGCATGGGACTTGCCAAGATGGTTGGAGACAAAAAGGATCGATGCAGCTAGATTCGGTACATGGACTTGACATCTTTTTCACGGGTTCCAGGATGGGAGAAGAAGATTTAACCACCATCGGATTGACAGCACATCTCAGTGACAAGTCAAAATCTGAGAGCATGATGTGACCATCTTCTCTGACCAGGATATTTTCTGGTTTCAAGTCTCTGTACACAACTCCAAGCATATGTAAATACTCCAGCGCGAGGAGAACCTCAGCAACATAAAACCTGCATGTGTGATCGCTTGAATTATTCTAAAGAATATTGAAATGTCTTGAGTAACAATTATGGAAGACAGATGATGTAGCAAATCCCCCTATATTTTTTTATTAATGGAATTCAATTCTCTCCTTCACCTAATTTGATTTATCATAAAGATTCCAGCACAGTTTTTGCCAAGAGAAGATAACAACCAAAAACAAACAATTAGCATACATGCCACTTTGCCTACTCATTTTAATTCTGATTGACACTACATGCGTCCGATCGAACTTTTTTGTAAGGGATACCCAGGAATCAGTGTCATACATAAGTTGATAGGAATCCAATATCTACCTAGTAAGTATGAGCTGGAAGTGCAAATAATTCAACTTTGGCCATAAACACAATCTTACAGAGCTGAAGGTTAATTAATACATCCGAAACATCTGGGAGCCACTCACTTTCCTCTCACTTGCTCTGGTGCTACACTAGCACCTAAACTTTCGCCATCCCAAGTCCTAAAGTATAGACCATACTTTTATTTTCATCCACTCATCAATTAAAAAACGAAGTTCCAATTCTAGAGTGTGAGCTTAAGACCTTTTTACCTATTGTCTAATTATTTGGCTCCAAGCTCTTGACTCCAGTCATCCGATGTAAGCACAGGAGCATAGCTTCACTGATTTGCTAGGGCATATTAACCTAAGGAAAATGGCAGGTACAAGGCCACAAATCATTGCAAGGAAATTTCTTCCGACCTTGAACTGCAGATTAAGGTTTACGCCATAATATTACCCACTTAAAAAAATTAAATGTTAACAATCAAATATAACGATCTGTTAAACCAATAAAACAAGTTCACTCATAGCCATCAAGTCTTTTAATGTCTGGCAAAAGCTCTGACTTTTCAGCCAAACAACAGCTTAATTGTATGCTTAATAGAAAAGGTAGCAAAATCCAAGAAAATTGTATATATGGGGGTAGGATCAAACAACATTTCATTTCAAACTTTGTAAATAATACACCACACTACATAACTTTTCATTAAAATAAAATTTTGCCAAAAAAAATGGTTGGATGCACAAGTTCTTCTCATGCTTGTCTTGCATGTAAAATTTTACATTTGTTGTATATCATTTACCATCCAATCTATTATGCATGAACTCATCTTTTTATTTTGTTTTAAGAAAATAGAAAATAATGTTACTAAACTATTTTAAAAAAATTAATAATAAATTAGTTATCACTTAATCTCTATTCACCTGTTGGCAAGTTTGACAGGTATGAAGAGAAAATGTCATATGGCAGTAGGTTTGATGAAATTTCAATATATTAATTAGTCCTGCAGTGGTGTAACTTTTATGAGGTATTACACCATGTTTAACTTGAACCTGACCAGTATATATAATAGAAAGTGTCATCTGGGATAAAACATAAGGAAAATTATTTTGAAAGAGAGAGAGAATGACTACTTCAATCATAAAGAAACCATTGAAGAAGACATTGCAGGACCATATCATATAAACAAAATTAACATGAAAAGCTACCTGGAAGCTTGTTCCGAGAAACTCCTGCTTGGTTGCTTCTGCCGCAGCACATGCAAATCCCCACCTGGACAATACTCCATAACCAAGCATGACAGCTTATCCGTTGCAATATGGGCATACAGCGTAGGAAGAAAAGGATGATCCAGCATTTGTAATATCTCTTTTTCAGTTTGGGCCCTGGGCATTTTTTTCCTGCTCACCAAAAAATCATTATCCATCACCTTCAAAGCAAATAGGCAGTTTGTACTAGTTAGTTCAGCGAGATAAACAGTCCCGATGTCTCCACAACCAAGCCTCCTGAGCATCTTGAAATGCCTCAAACTTAAGTTTCCTTGCTGCTTCTGAACACTATGGATGGCTTCCCATCTCAAGTCTTTAGACATGTGAGGCCTCTTGCCACTGCGACTAGGCCCACACACATTGCTTTCCTCACTATTGCTTGTGCTAGTACTATAGTCACCAATGCTACTTTTTGAGCTTTGGGATAACTCCCCCTTTTCTCTAGACCTCGATCTCTCATCAGTCTTTGTCACAAGAGATTTACTTCTGTTACTACAATTCAAACTGAAACCTGGTTTGCTTGAACCCGTGTCCAAAGTAGTTGAATTGGCTTCAATGCTAACATTCATACTGCTAGATGCTGAAGAAGCCTTCTCATTTTGTTTCCTATCAGGCTTCATAGTACAACTTTGTGTCTGATTGTCCACATTACTTGTACTAGGACCCAAATCATCATCAAGTTTTTCATTACATGGATTAGAACTGCTTGAGGCAGAACTTGAATCCTGCTTTGTTTTTGTCTTGATAGAGTTCTTGTTCCTGAAGACTGGCTTCATTAAACTTTGACTGTTGCTAGCCCATTTGCTTACCCTACTAGCATTGCTGGAGCTAGATGTGGAAGACAGAGAATGCAACTTACCTTTCTGCCCCCCATCTGGCATTGAAGTTTTGCTTGGAACTTCTACTGAAGTGGGAGCAGCTGCATCCACCTCCAGAACCTTCTCGCTGGCATTAGTGATTGAAGAATCTGCAGATTTTAGTTTTCTGACCTCTGCCTTTAACATTTCACTCCCAACATCTGTCTGCAAAGGAACAATCTGATCCTGTGATGGTAATCTGGTCATCATTGCATCTGGCATCATTCCACCAGCCGAAGGAGTGGAAGGATGAGCACTATGGTTTGGTAAATCTGCATTGGGCATTTGCATGGATTCAGGTGTCATATCAGAAAATCTTGACATGCTTCTTTCTGGTACAAGAGAGATTTCCATCAAATTGCCCTTACCTTCTTTTGTTGGAATGCCAGCTCCATTTGCCTCAACAACCACTGCCCTATACAACCTTTTGATGGTTCCCGCTTCTGAGACTCCTGGTGAACTGGGTGGCTTAGATAATCGCTTCATGGCTGCCATTTCAGATGCCTGCGAGATGCAGAGTCCTCTTAGGGCTTGCTTCAAACTCACAGGCTCTGCTATTCCAATTCCTGATGAATGAGACGAACTAACTCTCATTGGCCTTTTCTGAGCACTCTTTCGCAAAGGGTCTCTACCAATTTCATGCGACTGACCCAATCTTCTAGCTTTAGTTTTAATGTCAATTTGCTGAAAAAGGCGATTAATATCATCCTCTATAGAATATCTATTTCCCAATTCCTGCATACAGAGGTTTACAGTTTTCTCATCCATTTTATATTGAGAATCCGATTCTTCTGTTGATTCAACAATTTCACTAGTACCGGGTAGAGTCCCCATCTTTGCTGATTCCATAAAAATTCCACAAAAAGTAGTTTCAGCCTTGCAAAAATTAACCCAATTCTAGAGAAGAATTTTGAACATGGACCAGCACAGAATCTAGAAAACACACCACATATACTCTGCAGCTTCCTTCTATCATAGTGATTTACAGATTCAAATGGCTTGTTAAATCCTCTTCACTAATTCAAAAATGAAGCATCCAAACCTGTCATGATCGCCACATTTCAGATAAGTACAGGCCTTAAATTTATTTAATAAAATTATGCACTTTTCCTCCCACAAAGGGTTAAATACTCCTAGATATAACCAAGGGGCTAAAGACTTTTCAATTTGATCTAACCAATCAAATCCAACACCTCTCAGCACAACAATTTATGTCAACTGTATCCATCACCCATTTGGTCCCTCAAAATAAATACAAGTTACAAAAAAACAAAAAAATTTCCACTTGACATACTTTTAACATGTGAAATCTACTTTTTCTTCTTCTTATTTTCTTTTAATTCCAGAACCCATCATAAAATTTAGAAAAAAAAAAAAAATTTTTTAAAAGGGAAATACAAATCAATTACTGGTACATCTTTGAATCCGTGACCTTTATCCACCACACCATATCAAAAGATTCATAAATCCAAAAACACATGCTTAGGCATCCATGTTCCTGCCTCTAAAGTTTCATACACATATTTCCCACTAAATAATTCATCCAAGACCCAAAAAAAGACCACAACCTAAACCATCAGTTAGGATCAGCTATATGATAATGGATCCACTCCAATCTTCTATTTTTAATCAATAAAAATTCTTTCTTTACAATAAAAAACATTATATTACAGTAATTTGGTAAACTTTTGAAAAATGCAGGTAAAAAAGTTGAGAAAATTAGCTTTTGATAAGAATTGGACAGGTTCATTAACTAAACCACAGCAAACCCAACAATCAAAATTCAAAATTTCAAAAAAAAAATATAATAAAAAAAAGCCAAAAAGAAAAGGCAAATAGAATCATATGATCATCCCAAGTGTCAGCTAAAAATTGAGCTCTTTGTATGCATCACAATCAAAAACAACCAAGAAGAAAAACAAAACAGACTTTTTGAGACACAGAGAGATAGAGATAGAGAGAGAGAAAAGCAAAGCAAACCTGAAACAAAGAGAGTGGTCCCAAAACAGTCCTGAGAGACAGAGTGATCAATAAGCAGTGGAAACAAAGAAAGCTTCAAAAACAATTATAAAAAAAAAAAAAAAGACAGGCTTTTTTGGAAGGGACAGACAAACAAAAAGCTTGTTCTTCTTCTGGGGTTTTGATTTTTGTTGAAGATGGTTACTGGTTAGAGCTCACGAGAGAAAGCAAAGTGGGTTTGGTTAGAGGTTGAGAAAGCAGTGAATGAAGAAAGAGAGAGAGAGAGAGAGAAAAAAAGAAAGGGTTGAAATGCAAATCACGAGAAATATCAGAGAGTCACAACTATTACTGGTACTATAGCTCCAAAGCTTCAGCTACTGTTTCTTTCCTCTCACTTTCTTTCTTTCTCTCTGACTCAAAATGGCGGAAAGGAAAAAAAATATCACTCATAGACACGGACATAGATATACAAAAAGAAAGAGGGAGTTTCATTTTCATTTTCATTTTTTATTATATTATTCATTTTTATATGGTATTATAAATTTATAATATTATTAATTTGGAGTCATTGATCTCTTACACTATTCATGGTCGCACGACAAAATGCTGTTACTCTGAGATTTCGTACACATTATCAGTTTTATTTTTTTTCCTCTTTAATTTTTTGTCAGTTTGTTTTGAGTTTTAATTAAATTATAATTTATATTCCGATTAGTTTATCTGGTAAAATTTTTAATGATTAAATAAGAGATTTGAGGTTCAATTTCTACCTACACAAAAAATTAATTGATATTTTAATCTGATGAAAAAGAGTTATCACCAGGAACCGACACTATAAATTGAAACTCTCTCAAAAAAAAATTATAATTTATTATTTTTCATTTGGTGTAATTTTGAATTGGGTCTGATTAATGTATTAACTATCCATTTTTGGAAACTGTTTATAAGAATTTGAAAAAATTGTCAAAAAAATTAATCACTTTTATATTTTCCCGTATAAAAGTTCCTTAAATGGTTTTCTAACAAACTTGATACGTGTCACATACTTTTCATACCATTTGTATTTAAGCCATTTTATTTATGTGACGAGGCGCTCTTAAGTATCATTTAATTTCAAAACAAAGCTGGTTTACGGGAGAAGTTACTAGGTGCATTGGAGGATTGCTGTCCCAACTAATGAAATAATGTCATTTATATAAATGTGTAAATCAGATTCTTAATCAGCACAAAATTAAAAATTAAAAATCACTCGGTAATGTGACATTTGCATAAATAGCAATGTTTTTATTGGTTAGAAGGATCATAATAACCACTTCAACAATCCTTCTAATGGATCTAACAATTTCTTGGTTTTATGGATCCAAAATTTTAAATTTTAAGGAGCAAAATTAAAATCACCCCAAACTTTAAGTCAAAGAATGTAAATTACAAATTATTCTTTTATTTATTAATTAATTTTTTAAAGTCAAAGTTTTTTATAAAAAAAAAAAAAAAAAAAAATAGGAAGAAGTATATTTTTACTCAATTTATTTCTTAACTCAAATTCTTAAATAAATTGTAAGAAGCTTAAAAAACAAATAATGTTTAACTTCTGTTTTTGAACAACGATAGCTTCTTCTTCTCCTTCTTCTTTTTCTTTTGTTTCCCCTTAAAGCTAAAGCATTAACATTGACTCTTTAAAAATATTTTGTTGATAATTTTTTTTTTTTTGTTGATAATCTAATATTTTTTAGATAAAATGAAAGACAAAGAGTACTTTAGTCAAGATTCACAGAAGTAAAAAAATGTCCTTCATCCAGCTCTCCAAATACTATTCAAATTTATACAAAACGTTAAAACTAAGTTAGGAAAGTATTGTATTGCTCTGTAAAACTTTTTTTTTAATCTTTTATTCAAAATTTCTCTCTCCTCCCTTTATTCTCTATTCCATGTTTGGTTGGAGTGAAAATAGAAAAAATGGTAAAGGGGAAAGGAAGATGGAGAGAAGAGGTGGTGAGATGAATTAATTACTCCTGAGATACTATTAAAATAATATTTCTTATATAATACGAACATTATAGCAAATTTAGCGATATTACATTTTTCGCTATCTCATTTTTTTTTCCAATCAAACAAAAGAATTTATAATATTCTTATCAAAAAAAAAAAAAAGAATTTATAATATATATATATATATATAACCAAAGTTGTTTGGCATTTAGTTAACTTTATGATATTGTGCCACATAAGTTTTTGAGATCTCATAATTTTACACCTCGTAATTTTAATATTAAATTATATTCTATATTTAAACCCTCCATTGGAATCTGGACATCATTCGTATTTTCTTTAAATGATATAATATATGCTCCATATACAATCATCATCATAATAAATGCTAATATTATAATACATAGTTCCACATAAAATGCAATCATAACAATTGTTATATCAGCAACTATCATAATTATCAAATTTAATATTTTAAAAAAATTAAAAGAGAAAAAATCATATTATTATATTTTCCTATGCATTGCATGGATACTAAAATTTTTTAACTTTTTATTAATTTTGTAATATTTTGCCACATAAATTTTTGAGGTCTCACAATTTTACGCATCAATATTCTAATATATTATTTTAATTTATTTTAATTATATTATATATTCAAACCATCAATTAAAATATTTTTCACATCATATTTTCTTTAATTAATAAAATTGATAGTACCATATATAAACAAAATCATAATAAATATCTACTAATAATTATTGTGGGAGGAAACTTAGTCTCAGACGCCAAGAAGGAATTGTCTTCTTTGGAAATGACGTTTAGCCTTAATCCTCTTTGGGCTCAGACTTATAAGACATGGGTGGGAGACGTCTTTCTCTGATGTGGGATTCAACAAAACCTTGAGGATTAAGGCTCAACGCCATTTCCGAAGATGACAATTTTTTCTTAGGGTCTGAGACTAAGTTTCCTCCCACAATTATCATAACTATACTAATAAATATTAATTATTATGATAAATATCTATTAATAATAATTATCATAATAAATATATTTTATAAAAATACAATAATAATAAATAACTGTTAAAAAAATACCATAATTATCATATTTAATATTTAATAGAAAAACACAATCAAAATAAATGTTTATTAATAACTATCATAATTATTAATTTCATATTTATATACAAAATAAAAGAGAGAAAAATAACTTTCTCTTGCATTAGATGAGTTTTCGACTAGTTTTATATTTATTTTTCATCATTTCATATTTTCATTCTCTCTACGTAACACATATAATAGAAAACTAATATTTTCTATCCTTGCAACCAAATAGAGTTAGACAAAAAAATTATGATAAATGGTGTAGGGCGTATTTTTAAAATTGATAGCTTAAAAAAATGAAGAAGAAGAAAAAGAAGAGGTGACTTAAGTAAAATTTACCAAAGTGAATGTTTTTTTTAAAAAAATTTTGGAGATCGTTTTGAGTTTTGAGAAGAGATCAAGTTATTAACTTATTATACTTTGGCGGCTCACGTTTTAACCCCAAATTTGGGTTCAATTGCAAAAATGTTGATTGTATAATTTTTCAATCATCTTAATATGGTAACAATATATCATTTATCATGTAACAATATATAATTCTAGGTTGTGATAATTGTAAAAGTTCTTTAACGTATTGTGCCCTCTTATCGAGAGAAGTCGAGAGAGACAATTGAAATTTTAAAGAGGAGATCTAGAAATGGAAGGTGGGGGGGTAATATACAAAAGAGAGTTGAGAAAAACAACAATCCTTTTTCTTTCTTTCTTTTTTTAAGAAAAACACCATTCTTTGAAGTCCACCCTTTCTATTCAAAAGTATAGACATAGTTTAGGAAAAATGTACGGAATAGCGCGCTGAACCTTTATAAACCAGGTGGGGGGAGAAGGAAGAGAGAGAGAGAGAGAGAGATTTATATATATATATATATATATATCACAACAAACTTGAGGTGGACATCCTTCTCAAAAAAGAAATAAAACTTGAGGTGGACATTACTTATTTTTTACTCTCTCTCTCTCTCTCTCAACATATAGGATATTTTTTTTTAAAATGTCTTTCTAAAAAATTCTTACCTTTCATGTTGATTTCACTTCTCTTCACTTATAATTACAAATTTCCAATAAAAGTGTCTTAACTTTTCTTTTCATTTCCAATATTCTCTACTCCCTCACTTTTCTACAGTATCAATTTGTACTTAAGTATCTTGAATCCTGAATTAGTGATGTCCTAATTAATCCTTTCTTTAACAAAGGAAAAAGGTTCCCAATGTTTTGTTGTTTATAGAAACAAGGCACCCAGAGGTTGGTATTGAACAGGTTTGAGTTAAACTGAAGTATCAACTTTTTTTTTATGGTCATAGAATCAGTCTTGGTGAGATGGCTTGGCTCTCTTGTGGGATGGAATGATCATGATCTTATTTCTCTATGTAGCTAAGGAAGAGAATCAAGTTGCTTTTGCTATTGCTAAATGCTAATTATGTTAAGGAATATATATATATATATATATATATTTTTTGAGAATGTTAAGGAATATGTTGATACTATTGTTTTGGCTTGAAGATTTGCCTTATTAGCAATTGACGTACTTTAATTATAAATCAAAAAAGCTTTTTATTTTAACCCAAAAAAAAAAAGTATCTTGAATTTTCCTATCACATATAAACGCCTCTAGTATGGTTTAAACCCTAAACAATAAACATCAGATGAAAAAAGTGAAGAATCAATGTTGATGCCATTAGCCCAAGAGACTCTTGGCAACAAAGTCACACACTAATTAAATACATGTCCCAAAATATAACTTGGGTCCTGGGACCTAACTCTGGTGTGTGTTTCTCTTTATTAGGGTTTGAATAGGGCTATATATATGAAGTTATGATTGCCATATATGCCAATTGATTGAGAACCCTAAGATTAGCAGTCTTTGTAGGTGAACATGATGCTTAAAAATGCCATGTGGCCCAACGGTTTGTATTTAAAATGTGTTTATTACTTTGTTCCCGGATATGCAATTTCTTTTTCCTTCTTGAAATTTATGTTTTTCTTTTTGCTTGAAGAAACAAGAAAGCCTTAAAATATATACTGTCTGGTAATTGACAGCAACAATACAACAAAATATAAAGCCACCCAACTCCACTGAAAGGAAGCTGACAAGCAGTTAATTGAGCACCATTGTTGACCTAGTAAAAGTTCCAATATATGCTGTTATTGTAGATGCTGTACATGATCTCTGAGTGAAGAGCTCACCTAACTTGCTACAGAAGATGAACTCTTTCTAGTTTTTCCTGAATGTGTAAATTAATTCTCTCTTTTTATATATTTCTTTATGGACAATCCTCTAAAAACGAATTGGATATGATAATTAAAACATTGATAAATAAATCAAGTATAATTGATTTTGGTTAATTAGTTTGTTAAGAATTTATAAATGATCCCGCAATTTTGATAGATTTCCTTATGGACAATCCTCTAAAAATAAATTGGATATGATAATTATAGCGTTAAAGAAGAATACGTGTAGTTGATTCTGATTAGTTTGTTAAGCATCCATGAATGATCCCAAAATTTTAATACTGAGGCTAGATTTTTATTAAGAATCCTCAAGAATGAATTCAAAAAAAAAAAAAAAAAAAATTTGGGAGAAGCTCACTTTTTTCACAAAAGTGAATGAAGAAAGAAGAAAGAAGAAAGAAGAAAGGAGCATAATCATACCAGCTCTAACTTTGTCTGTTATCAATTATCTTCAGAATTTGCCAACATTTGCTTACATTATGGGTCTAATAGTTCTGTTTAGGCATGTGACTTTCACTAAGTTTATAAAGGAAGAGAAATCAAATTTTCCTAATTATGTAAAACAATTTTATCAAGAATTGGTAAATCAAACAATCACATACTTTTCAATCTCAAACTTCGGCGCCGCGCACACACAGAAATTCCTCATTCTTAATTAACTATGTAATAAAATCACATATTTTTTTAATAGATTAAACGAATAAATTACTTAATTATATGATGACCTAAATGATGTCAACATAACTTATATATTTCTGATTCTGTTACTTTTCCTTCACTCTATTAAATTATTTCGTACCCTTTGGATGATTAAAATAAATTCATACTTTGTCCTCTTAATCCATTGTTTTATGCTTTCTCTTTTTTTCATTTTTTATTAAAAGAGATCTCTTTCTCAAAAAAAATCTCTGTCAGGCATGAAAGTATAAATATGCACTAAGAAAATAATATCAACTTAAACAAAATAGGGAAATACCAGCAATATGATATTTATATTAAAGGGTAACAGTATACTTTATATACATTCAATTTGCCAGAAGGTTGACTCATCTTCTTGGTGCTTTTTCTTATTATTTTCTTATGTAAAAGACACAATAAGATTTGAACCTTAAAAAGTATATTTTGTTTTTGTAGAGTAGTGCAGTTGCTTGGACTTGGGTCTACATCCTATCAAAAAAGTGATAGAGATTCAAATTCAATAAAAAATATTAATAATCCCTATAAATTAATTAATTTTTTTCAAAAAAAAAAAACAAAACACCTACTATTTATAGGGACCACTAATCACTGCCCAGAAAAATCGTTATATATAGAACCAAACCAACTTTACAATTTTCGACTTAAAAAACGTAGTTAGATGACAAAAGTAGTAGACATGTGAAGAGAAAAGTTTAAAGCACACGAGAAAATAGCATATTGTCTCCCTTAATGCCACTTGTTGCAACATCGAACTTGGTGTCTGTAAATTCTTAGAAAGCAAAAGGAAGAACTTGATTATCACGTAATGATGATAACACTACAGCAAAAAAATATAATCAATACCCAACTTTAAAGGGCTAACCAAATAATGTATGTCCAAATTTTTCTTTCTTTTACTCGGTAGGTAGAATGCTTTATTGTTTTAACCATCATCATAGAGATTAATGGGTGGTGGTGCTATCTATATATCCCATCTTTGACGGAGTTAGTCAGATTAAATTATGGGATTTGAATGAGCGGCTAATTCTTTGAAGAGTGACAGTAGTAACACCACCATCTACCTTCTCATGATTATGGGGATAAAAGAGAAATATATATATAGAAAATATTGAGGTTATAACTTTTAATATATAGAACACAAGAATAATGAAAATTTTGAGGTATTATTTGGACAAATATATGTGTGTGTTTGGGGGGGGGGGGGGAGAGATATTAACTAGATTTAAAGGCTTAAAATGATCATTCTCTAATTAAAAGGAGTTGTAACTAGGGTGACTTTCAAGTTGTAAAGGTAGATAGTTTTTTATTTTTTATTTTTGCTAAGGTTAAGGCAGATAGTTGTCTTGTAGTTCTCTTGCATGGTGGGGGAATCAACTATTAAGATCACTCATATATTCTTTTTTTTTTTTTAATATATATACAAGATAGAAATTTTACTGTAATTTAATCTAAGAATATAGGTGTCTGAAGCTCCTTTTTGGAGAATTAAACTCCAGCTCTTACCCTCTTCACCTCACATAAACTTTGCACTTGTGAAATATCACGCCAAAAATGAGAATTGAGAAGTGAGAATTAAGTTAAGAACTTAAGCCTGCCTATCTAGTTATAAATGCAATGGTTATTACTAATAATTTCATAATAAACTTTTGTATTAAATAATCATAAATTATATTCTCTACTTTTGAAATATTTTCATTTTCGTCTTCGTAGTTTCTTTTTTATATTTTCATTTCATTTCTTTAATTTACATTAAGCTCCATTAATTTTCATTTAAGTTTTCAATAAAATCATGTACATCTCTATTCAGACTGCATCATTAATTAAACTCCCCATTGATTTCCAATAGTAAACTATGTCAATTTATGGGGTTTAATAGTGTATGTTATCGATGAAAGGATTTCGTTGAAAATAGATGAAAGTTAAAGAAATGAATCTATAAGGCCAAATATTTAATGAAAACCAGTTAAAGTTAGAGGGCATAATTTGTAATTTAGCATAATTAAATTTGTAATGTCCTTTTTTCAAAAGGTCATAATTTACACTCCATTGTCCATTTGAGAAAAATATTTATTGTTTAAGTAAAACTTAATTATCGTTTCTTAAGTACAATACATTAGATTTTCTAATTAAATTCAAACATACAATTGTATTGGTCATGTAGGGTCAGATTCTGCTGCCCAAGCCCAATGAGGTATGGGTTTGGAGCCCACTGAACCCAAAACAATAAATTTGTAGAGAGTGGGTGAAAGAGCTAGGCTAGTAATGAAAAATAACAGTATGAAACGGCATAGAAGATGGGGAAATTTGACTAAAAGAGTCCTCGGACAGTGATCAATGTCTCGTCCGAGGAGGCGATTTTCATTGATGAACTTAAGTTACAAATGTTGGAGCTACAGTAAAATTATGTGCTCTTTTCTCTCTCTTGATTCTCGATCCCCCCCTACCAGATACCTCTCTCTCTTATATAGTGCTGCCCTTCTCCATCTCCACCGTCCACTTGTTCACCATCTGTGCGCCCACTTGAGTGCATGTCCCATCAGACACCCCCTTTAGCCCTGTCTGAGTGGCGGTAGTTGAGGATGCACTGTTCAGGGGTCTTCTCCACATAAATGCGGCCAGGTGGGTAGGTGCAGAGCATTAAATGCGGTGGTTGAGGTCTGTCTCCTTGATATTTCTCTGTTCCAATCACCTTCTTGCGTGTCCGAGGTCTCCTTTTCTCCCCTGACACTTATCAGACAGGTCGCTTGACACGTGCCGGGCGAAAACCTCGTCGGATCTGGGGGTATCGGTCTCCTCGGACATGTGAACATCTCCTCGGACGGTACACGTGCTCGTCAGTGGACATTCCCTTTTCACGTGGGACTCTGGCTGCATCTTGGTCTCCTCGGGCGAACAGTGGTGCTCGGATAGGGCCTTGGGCCCAATAAGTTGGGCTGGGCTTTTCTCCCCCACAATAGCCCCTCAAAATTGTAGTTTTTCCTTCGCATCCGAGGAGAAAAAGTAGGATTTTGATCTGCCACGGAGCAAAAACTTGGGAACACGCACAACTGATCTGGCACGTGTGTGAACGTGGGAGCAGACGCCTCATTAATGCCGCTGCGGTTTCCTTATTCCCAAAGCGCTGCATTAACTGCACCAGGTGACGTTTTGTCCTTCGCATCCAACGGTGGCTGATCGATCCAAGGGCTGTGGTTTTTTCTCCATGACTTGGGCGAGAATGCCCCTGACCTTTCGCTTGCCCCCGTATAAAGCTTCAGAGGAAGTCACCTCCTTCTCACTTTTCCATCTCCAGACGCTCCAGCAAGAACAGACGCCTCACTCCGCCCAAATCTCTCCGTCCGAATCTTTCAGTCGCCGGTGCCAATCTTGCTCAGAAACCTCACGAGCCCTTCCGCGAGCCTGCAATCGCTTCTCCGGACTAGCCCTTGTAAGTCGTCGCCCTCTGAATCTTTAGTTTTCTCTTCGGCAAACCGCCTCACTTAAGCACCATGGGAAAACTCGAGTGCATGGTGGACAGCCCTGAGCAAATAGAGGTGTTTAGGTCCATGTATCGCATCCCCCCTAACGTGGGTGTGAGGTATTGCCCTCCAGAAAAAATACTAACAGACCGGGAGACAGGAGAGGTGGTTATCCCTCTCATCGCCTTCAAAGAAGGGGGAATGACAATCCCCATGGGCCCAATCACCACTGCCTACCTTCGGAACCATAGGCTTACTCCCTGGCAGTGCGCGCCCAATATGTTTAGAATCCTAGGAGCGATTGAGGACCTTGAGCGCCATATGGGGCTGGGACTCACCTGGCTTGACGTGGTATATCTGTACGAATGCCATAGCCAGCAAGATGCTGGGTACTACCTGAAATCCAGGTCGGATGTCGTCAGGCTCATTTCTTGCCTTCCCAAGTCCAACAAAGGGATGAAAGACGACTACGTGATCGTCTCGGGCGCCTGGCGAAACGGCCCTGGTTGCCCAACCAAGCATGGGAAGCCAGGTGTGACATAGAATTAGGCGCACTGACCATAGGCTTAGGGCCCGTGTCTCTTAACGGTTTTTGACTTCTCTTCGGTCGCTATTTCCGAGCTTCTAACCGTTTTTTCTTTTTGCTTGCAACAGATAAGAGACAAGTTTCTCCTCAGATCAACTTAACGAATGTCGCTGCTCTCAATTTCCTTCTAAGGTCGGAGATCTTCGTGAGCGACGACGGGCAACTGCGGTCTGCTCCCCTCATTCTCGGATATACAGGGAAGCCAAAGGGTTATCAACCAGTCGGCAACGCAATCGTCCAGGGAGACTATCGCCTTGCGCGAATCGACGTTGGTCGGAAGGGCTTCTTGGCACCCTACGATCTTGATCCTGTACCCCGTCCAATCCCTCGGGTTGCACCTCCCCTTATCCAACCACTTCAGCAAGTTCCCCTCGGACAGGGGATTGAAGGTGAGGGGGCAGGCTCTTCCACTTCGTCGCTAGAAGAGCAGATAGACGAATTTCAGTTTGAGGGAGAGGCTTCGAGGGTAAACCAGGTGGTAGAGATCTCAGACGCCGAGGAAGAGGCCTACGAGCAGTCAGGCGCCCAGCTTAACTTGTTAGCTACTCACTTAGAAGACTCCTCGGACGAGGATATGGATCTGAAAAGCCTGATGAAGGGAAGAGGCAAAAAGTCAGACCCGAAAGATGTTGGAACATCTAAGTCGGTGGCGACTCTTCCTCCAGTGCCTACTCAGACCCCTGACCCAAACCTGAAACCAATGACAACTTTGCAGAGGAAGAGACCCCACCCTGAGGTTGGGGAAAAACAGGTGCCACCACCAAAAGGAGCCAAGCAGCAAAAAGTGGCACAGGACAGCCGAACTCGCAGGGCTCAGTCTACTGAGAGCCGAGACGAGGGCACAATGGCTGACGTGCGCCGAGGAGGAGGGGGACCGCGGATTTGGTCTCCGAAATTGGAGTTGGAGGGCGCTCCAATCCTCTGGGAGACCTCCCTCAGGAATTATGATGGAGGGAGGGCCGGCTACGTTGCTGAGGCCCTGCAGCAACCACTTCTCCTCCCTCATGACATGGAGTCCTTCAGGCGTTTCAATCAGCCGGAGCTCTTTCGATCCCTGAAGAGGGACTTAGCCATCGTAAGCAACTTCAATCCAATTGACTGAATCGTTGAGTTTTGCCTTTCCTATTTTTCAGTGTTTAATACTTGAGTTTCCATCACGCAGGTCACTCAGCAAATTTATGTAGCCGAGGAGTGGGACAAGAGGAATCGCCTTGAAGCCCAGGCGGCGATCTGTTCCCGAGATGAGGCGGAGAAATCTCTGGGCCAGCTGAAAGACGATTATACTCGTCTGTCCGGGGAGCTCGCGGATATGACCAGTCAGAAGAAGAGTCTTGACGCTGGAATAAAAAATATTGAAAAGCAGGTTGAGGACCAGCGTCAGCTGCTAAAGGCGACAGAGGCCGATCTGAAGACTGAGAGGGAGCTGGTAAATGGGCTAAGGGATGAACTCCGAAGAGCTAAGGACCAAGTCAGATATGCCGAGGAGAAAGCCCAGTTGGCTCAGGAGGCGACCGAGGCTGAAAAGAAAACAGCATACCAGCTGGGGGTAGAGACAGCTACGTCCCAGCTTCTAGAGCAGTTCGCCTCGGTCAGCCGAGACTACTGCGACATAAGTTGGGGCAAAGCCCTGGATGCAGCTGGAGTTCCTGCCGACTCGGAGCTGAGGCATCCTGGGAGCGTATACTACGATCCTGAGATCCGAGAGCTCCCAGGAACTGATCTCCCTTCTGCCCCACAGCTGCCAGAAGCTTCGGAACCAATCTCGGTCAGCGACGTTGCACCCACTATGGGAGCAAGCAAGGAAACTGGTCAGGCAAGCGGCCAGGATAAGCCAGCTGAACCAGCCAGAGAGAAAAGCAAAGGGCCAGGCGAAGAGAAAGTTCCTTCTGAGCCCAAGGACCAAGCCCCTGATGCAACTGCTCGGATAGGCCAGGCTGCTGACACCGTGCTCCCTTCGGCAAAGAAATAGATGTATAGGGCTTTCACTTTTTGCACCTATGTTTTATTTTGTTTTACCCAAAGAACTGTAAACCGTCTTTTATTAATGGAATGGGTTTTCATTCGTCTATGGTGTCTTTAAATACATGTCTTACCAATTATTGTCGTTATATACAACTGTACATTGCACTTATAATCACATAATGCAAATAAATCTATTTAATACATCATAACTAAGATTATCAATGAAAAGAATATGACTGCCAAGAGTTACTGATGAATTGCGTCTTTCCAAGCTAAACATAAGTCGTCATTCCTCGGTTTCAAACTAAACACGACTAGGGGAAAGTTTTATAAATTAGAATTAATTTAAACGCATAGGGGTATCGACTAACCTGTCGACTGGTTTAAAGATTACAGGATTCGAATGTGCTTGAGTTAAATAATCCTAGTCATCTGGTCCGAGGACTGCAGGCATAACTGGATTTAAGCTTTAAACGCCAAAATTGCAACTGTGTTAACTAACCCAAATCATCTGGTCCGAGGACTACAGGCATGACTGGGTTTAAGTTTAAACACTATGGAGCTGTAGCCGAGTGCTAACTAACCCAAATCATCTGGTCCGAGGACTACAGGCATGATTGGATTTAAGTTTAAACACTATAGAACTGTAACCGAGTGCTAACTAACCCAAATCATCTGGTCCGAGGACTACAGGCATGATTGGATTTAAGTTTAAACACTATAGAACTGTAACCGAGTGCTAACTAACCCAAATCATCTGGTCCGAGGACTACAGGCATGATTGGATTTAAGTTTAAACACTATAGAACTGTAACCGAGTGCTAACTAACCCAAATCATCTGGTCCGAGGACTACAGGCATGATTGGATTTAAGTTTAAACACTATAGAACTGTAACCGAGTGCTAACTAACCCAAATCATCTGGTCCGAGGACTACAGGCATGATTGGATTTAAGTTTAAACACTATAGAACTGTAACCGAGTGCTAACTAACCCAAATCATCTGGTCCGAGGACTACAGGCATGATTGGATTTAAGTTTAAACACTATAGAACTGTAACCGAGTGCTAACTAACCCAAATCATCTGGTCCGAGGACTACAGGCATGATTGGATTTAAGTTTAAACACTTGAGCTAACGGTGTTAACTAACCCTAATCATCTGGTCCGAGGACTACAGGCATGATTGGATTTAAGTTTAAACACCTAAGCTAACGGCAAATGAGTGTTAACTAACCCTAATCATCTGGTCCGAGGACTTCAGGCATGATTGGATTTAAGTTTAAACACTTGAGAGAGCGGTGAATGTGTTAATTAGCCCTAATCATCTGGTCCGAGGACTACAGGCATGATTGGGTTTAAGTTTAAACACTTGGGAGAACTTTACGCAGCGAATTGGTATATCAACTGAAGAGGAGACTTGATTAATAAAAGTACCTCTTGAGGTTATTTACATTCCAAGGGCGAGGGATTACATGACTATCCAAATCTTCTAAGAAATATGCTCCAATACCGGCGCCTGAAGTGATGCGATATGGTCCCTCCCAATTGGGTCCCAATTTCCCCCAAGCTGGGTTCTTTGCGGTGCCCACAACTTTCCTCAGCACCAGGTCACCGGGCTCTAAAGGCCTCAACTTCACGTTAGCGTCGTAGCCTTGTCTGAGTTTTTGTTGGTAGTGTGCCAACCGAACCATTGCATTCTCCCTTCTTTCCTCAATTAAGTCTAAGCCCTTCCGTAGCTGCTCGTCGTTGTCGGCTGGACTGAATGAGCTAGTTCTTAGTGTTGGGAACCCTGTTTCCAGAGGAATGACAGCTTCAGCCCCATAGGTCATCGAGAAAGGGGTCTCTCCAGTGGACCTGCGGGGCGTAGTTCTGTAAGCCCAAAGCACATGTGGCAACTCCTCTACCCATCTGCCCTTTGCGTCGTCTAGCCTCTTCTTTAAGCCGTTCAGTATGACCTTGTTGGAAGCTTCTGCTTGGCCATTACCTTGGGGATAGGCTGGAGTGGAGTATCTGTTTGTGATTCCCAGCTCGCCGCAGTAATTCCTGAATGCCTTGCTGTCGAACTGTAAACCGTTGTCCGAGATGAGGGTGTGAGGAACTCCAAACCGTGTGACAATGTTTTTCCACACGAATTTTTGCACATCAGCGTCTCTGATATTGGCTAGTGGCTCGGCTTCAACCCACTTGGTGAAATAGTCTGTTCCGACCAGGAGGTACTTCTTGTTTCCTGCAGCTTTGGGGAAGGGTCCCACAATATCCAAGCCCCACTGGGCAAAGGGCCATGGGCTAGACAGTGGATTGAGTTTTCCTCCTGGCTGGTGAATGTTTGGAGCGAAGCGTTGACATTGGTCGCATTTTTTGACGTACTCGTGTGCCTCCTTCTGCATGTTAGGCCACCAATAACCTTGGGTGAGGGCTCGGTGAGCCAAGGACCTGCCTCCGGTGTGGCTCCCACAGATTCCTTCGTGTAACTCTTCTAGCAGTGTCTCAGTCGCCTCGGGGTGCACACACAACAAATATGGTCCCGAATAGGAGCGCTTGTATAGTTTCTGGTCTTCGGATAGCCAGAACTTAGTCGCCTTCCTCCGAATTTTATCGGCTTCGGCCTTCTCTTCGGGCAATATATCTTCCTTGATAAATTTGATCACCGGGTCCATCCAGCACGGCCCGACCCTAATCTGGTGGACCTGGACTCCTCCTGCCCTTGTCTCCGTAGGCCTGTGCAAGTCCTCGACGAGGATGACCCTCGGCAAGTCTTGTGCCGAAGAGGTGGCTAACGTGGCCAGGGAGTCAGCATGTGAGTTGCCACTCCTGGGGATGTGCAACAAACTGAAAAATTCAAACTCTGATTGTAGGTGTTTGACACGACCTAAGTATCCCTGCATTCTTTCGTCCTTTGCCTCGAATTCGCCTTGTACTTGACCTACTACCAGTCTTGAGTCCGAGAACAGCTCCACGGATTTCCCACCCATTCTTCGGACCATAGTCATCCCCATGAGCAGAGCCTCATACTCTGCTTCATTATTCGTTGCCGAGAAGTCCAACCTTAGCGATTTCTCGATAGTGATCTTCTCGGGGGATATCAATACGAGCCCAACTCCAGAGCCTCTCTGGTTTGCCGCGCCATCGACATATACTTCCCAATGAGAGGGATTCTGTTGAGAGACCATGCCAACTGATTTTTCATCCATGCCCGACGTGGGCTTCACCTCATCTAGCTGGGGCTCCGTGAACTCAGCCACCAAATCTGCAAGGATCTGTCCCTTGACCGATGTGCGGGGCATGTATCTTATATCAAAAGCCCCTAAGATTGTACCCCACTTGGCAATCCGACCGGTGTAATCGGCACTTCGGAGTATAGCTTTGAGTGGGAGTTGTGTGAGAACGATCACCGTGTGGGCTTGGAAGTAGTGTGGTAGCTTCCGCGTGCCCAGCACTACTGCTAAGATGGCCTTCTCTAGTGGCAAGTAACGAATCTCAGCCTCGTGCAGGGACTTGCTTACGTAATAGACGGGCCTTTGTACGCCAGAGTCTGACCGTATCAACACCAGGCTCACCGCATAGGGAGCTACAGCAATATAGGCGAACAGTACCTCGTCGGGCTCAGGACTGGACATGATTGGTGGCCGAGACAGGTAATCCTTGAGTTGCTGGAACGCCAAAGCGCATTCCTCAGTCCATTCGAATCCCTTCCACTTGTTGAGTAGGGAGAAAAAGGGCCGACACCTGTCTGCCGATCTAGAGATGAACCGATTGAGGGCAGCTGTCATTCCAGTCAGTTTTTGAACTTCCTTGGGATTCCGAGGAGCTCGGAGGTCGTTGATGGCCTTTATCTGGTCGGGGTTAACCTCAATTCCTCTGTGGGTGACCATGTATCCCAAGAACTTGCCGGATCCCACCCCAAACGAGCACTTAGAGGCATTCAGTCGTAGCTTGTGTTTCCGTAGAACCTCAAAAGTACTTTCAAGGTCTTTCACATGCTCGGCTATAACTTTGCTCTTCACCACCATGTCATCTATGTAAATCTCGATGTTCTTGCCCAGCTGTGGCTCGAACATCCTCGTCATCATCCTCTGGTAGGTAGCTCCCGCGTTCTTCAGGCCGAACGGCATCACTTTATAGTGGTAGTTGCCAATAGGGGTGACGAAGGCAGTTTTCTTCTGGTCCTCCGGGGCTAACGGTATCTGGTGGTAGCCTTGGAAGGCGTCCAGGAAACTCATCCGAGGGTGGCCGACAGTGGCGTCGACCAGTTGATCGATCTTCGGCATAGGGAACGGGTCTTTGGGACATGCCCTATTCAGGTCCGTGAAGTCCACGCATACTCGCCACTTCCCACTCTTCTTCCTTACCACCACGGTATTCGCTAGCCATTTGGGATAAAAAACCTCTTTGATAGCCCCAGCTGCTTTGAGTTTCGTCACCTCGTCCCTTACTGCGTCAGCGTGCTCCTTGGATGGGCGCCGTATAGGTTGCTGCTTGGGGGTGACCAGTGGATTTACCTTCAAATGGTGGCATATGAACTCCGGGTCTACCCCGGGGGCCTCGTAAGCACTCCAGGCAAACACGTCGAGGTTTTGCTTGAGGAACTCTATCAACTCCTCCTTCTCTTGAAGAGGCAGCTGAGATCCGACCTGGAAGAACCTGTCGGGATCATCCCCAATGACTACTCTCGTCAGATCCTCACACCGAGCGCTTTCATCCGATGCTTCAGAAGGCACCCCCCGAGACTGTAGTTGCTATAAATCCCTCCCAACTACGCCCGAGGATTCGGCTGGGGCCTCATGCTGAATGGCGGCCACCAGGCACTGTCTAGCAACAGATTGGTCTCCTCGAATTTCGTGCACCTGCCCCCCTGAGAGATATTTGACCTTCTGGTGCAAAGTAGAGGGGACGGCCCCGAGTGCGTGAATCCAAGGTCTGCCTACGAGTGCCGTGTAGGGCGAATATGCGTCTACGACGACAAAGTCCAACTCCACGACCTCAGAGCCGGACTGCACAGGCAAGCGTATCCGGCCTTTCGGGATGACAGGCCTTCCTTCAAAGGTGAATAGCGGGGAATCGTACGGCGTCAGGTCCTGGGGTTTTAGGCCTAGCCCCTTGTAGAGGTCCGGGTACATTATCTCCACGGCACTGCCCTGGTCCACCATTATCCGCCTCACATCGTACCCTCCTATTCTGAGGGTGATGACTAGTGCATCATCATGGGGTTGGATGGTGCCAATCATGTCCTCGTCCGAGAATCCCATAACCAACGGGGCACCGGACCTAGCTCTCTTCGGTCCTCGGCTCGACTCCCCTGCGAGTGGTCGGCCTACCGACATAACTTTCAAAGGCCAGGACCCTGTTCTTCCCGGCGCAGCGAAGACGACATTTATAGTCCCAAGCGGTGGATTTGGGGGGTCGTCCCTACGCGGTCCCGAGCCTGTCTGCCCTCGGCCGCTGGAGTGGTGCAGGAGATGTTTCAATTTACCATCGCGGACCAACTGGTCCAGGTGATCCCACAGACTCCTACAATCTTCCGTTGTATGCCCATGGTCCTGATGGTACTGGCAGTAGAGATTGTGGTTGCGCCTCTCGGGGTTTCCCACCATCTTATTCGGCCACCTGAAGAATGATTCATTCTTAATCTTTTCCAAGACCTGATGCACTGGTTCTTTGAACACGGTGTTGACCGACTGAGGATTCATCGATCCTGATTGCCCGGCAAAATCCCTTCTCGGTTTATTGTAATTGTACCGATCCGACCGCGAATCTCTCCTCTCCTGAGGGATAATCTTGTCCTTTCCCTTGCCCTGCTGCTGATCTTCTTCAACCCTCTTATACTTCTCTATGCGGTCCATCAGTTGACGCACGTTTGTGACTGGCTTGCCAGATAGGGATCCCCTCAAACCGTGGTCAGTAGGGAGGCCGAGCTTGAACGTGCTGAGGGCCATTGCATCGTTGTTGCCCTCCACCTCATTGAACATCTCCCAATATCTGTCTGAATACGTCTTCAAGGACTCGCCTTCCTGCATGGACAAGGATAGCAGGGAGGAGAGAGGCCTGGCCACTCTTCGGCACGTAACAAAACGGGAGCCGAACGCCTGAGTGAGCTCCTTGAAGGAGTTGATGGAGCCCGCCTTCAAACCATCAAACCATCTCATAGCAACGGGCCCAAGACTGGAAGGGAAAACCTTGCACATCAGGGCCTCGTCTCTGGAGTAGACAGCCATCCTCTGGTTAAAATGGCTCACGTGCTCAACTGGGTCAGTTTTACCGTTGTAGACGGTGAACGTTGGCTGATTAAAGCGCCGAGGGAGTCTGGCCTCCTCTATCCTGCGCGTGAAGGGTGATCTAGATATCTGATTTAGAGCCCTGTTCATGGCATCATTCTCCATGTCCTTGTGCGATGGGCTCCTACGCTCCCTTTTACGATGGGACTCCTCTACATAGGTGTAGGACTCGCTGGCTGGTGTCTTGGACTTGTGTTGGTAAGAGACGTCGTGCTCGTCGTCAATATCATCTTCAGAGTACGAGGAAGCCCGTTTCCTCTTTGCGTGTCGCAACTCCCTCTTTAGTTTTTCCACTTCCAGTTGTAAGTCACGGTTCTTCTCTGCATGGGACATGTGACTTCCGCTCTGCGAATGGCTCTGGCTAAGGCGCACGGTGTGTACACTGCCCTCACGGTTTTGTCTCCTGTCTAAGTTGATGACATGGTCCACGTGTTGGGATGCCCTGGATTCTGCTTGTTGCTCACCTTGTTCTGCCATCATCAACTGCTTATTCCACTCTTGCACAAGCTCTCCCCACAGACGGCGCCAATTGTAGGGTCAGATTCTGCTGCCCAAGCCCAATGAGGTATGGGTTTGGAGCCCACTGAACCCAAAACAATAAATTTGTAGAGAGTGGGTGAAAGAGCTAGGCTAGTAATGAAAAATAACAGTATGAAACGGCATAGAAGATGGGGAAATTTGACTAAAAGAGTCCTCGGACAGTGATCAATGTCTCGTCCGAGGAGGCGATTTTCATTGATGAACTTAAGTTACAAATGTTGGAGCTACAGTAAAATTATGTGCTCTTTTCTCTCTCTTGATTCTCGATCCCCCCCTATCAGATACCTCTCTCTCTTATATAGTGCTGCCCTTCTCCATCTCCACCGTCCACTTGTTCACCATCTGTGTGCCCACTTGAGTGCATGTCCCATCAGACACCCCCTTTAGCCCTGTCTGAGTGGCGGTAGTTGAGGATGCACTGTTCAGGGGTCTTCTCCACATAAATGCGGCCAGGTGGGTAGGTGCAGAGCATTAAATGCGGTGGTTGAGGTCTGTCTCCTTGATATTTCTCTGTTCCAATCACCTTCTTGCGTGTCCGAGGTCTCCTTTTCTCCCCTGACACTTATCAGACAGGTCGCTTGACACGTGCCGGGCGAAAACCTCGTCGGATCTGGGGGTATCGGTCTCCTCGGACATGTGAACATCTCCTCGGACGGTACACGTGCTCGTCAGTGGACATTCCCTTTTCACGTGGGATTCTGGCTGCATCTTGGTCTCCTCGGGCGAACAGTGGTGCTCGGATAGGGCCTTGGGCCCAATAAGTTGGGCTGGGCTTTTCTCCCCCACAGGTCATATTGGAATATTATTTTATTTTATTTTATTTTGAAAAAATAACATTGCATTTGTTTAATTGGTCAATGCAGTTATATGTGTTTAGGGTACCTAGTGTACAACACCTAAAACACTATACTTAAATTTTTCCCTTTTTATTCTATATATATATATATATATATATATATATATATTTGAAATCTGCCAATAATGATAGAAAATAATGATTCATAGCTAAAAAAAGACTTCAATGTCATATCTTTGCCCTTGGTTATTCGTTTGAGGGTTTTTCTTTTTCGTGTCATTTAACTTTTTAACAAGGAACTATAAATTCATTTTAAGTAAATTATAATGATATATGTAGGGATAAAGGCCTAAAATTGTATATTGGACCTTGAACCTTATCTGGGGACGTGGGCGTGTCCGAGAATGTGTAAATGATTGGGAGAGACCCTAAGTTTAGAGTCACATAAGGAAGGAATGGAAGAAGATAGTCTGAGGAGGAACTCCTTCTCGGATACGATGAATACTGATCAAATCTGTATTTCGACAATTTAGGTGACCTTCTAGGAGGTTTCAACGATAAGGATGAGCCTCATGCACATACAAGAGTGATAGAAACTTAGAAATATCTAAAGGAAAAGCTGCTACTACCGCATTAAATGCAATGCAGCTACTTTTTCTGGCCGCATTTATGTGGAGAAGACCACTGGACAGTGCAGTCTCAGCTACCGCAACTCACAAAAAGTCAAAGAGGATGTCTGAAGGGACATGCACTCAAGTGAAAGTTTAGATAATTAACAAGTGTAGGATCAAGATGGTCTGAAAGGAACTATATAGTGTGAGAGATCTCCCATGAGAGAAGGAGGGAGAAAAAAGATCGTAGCAACCCAAGTTGTATTTGTAAACAGTTATATTGATTTATACTCATAATTGTTTCCTCGGACAGTGAATTTATCCAGTACTACGTGTTCTGTTCTTGCTTGATTATCTTTTAACTCCATGCTAGCCGTTATTAAATTCACTAGGGCCTAGTTCTTCAACCCACTCTCTACAAATTTATTGTACTGGGCTCATTGGACCATCACCCCATTCACCTTAGGCTTGAGTCGCAAATTGCGTCCCTACAATTGGAGTCGTCTGTGGGGAGAGCTTGTGTGATAGTGAAGGCAACGATTAACTATGGCAGAACCAGGTCCACAACAAGCAGAGTCGAGGGGATCCCAACATGGTGACCATTTTCTCAACCTTGAGCAGAGAGGTGACCATGAAGGAAGTGTACACACCACCCACACTGACAGAAGTCAACCTCGAGGGGGGAGCCATATCTCCCATGCAAAGAATAACAAAAGCATGTAACTGGAGATAGACTAGTTAAAGAGAGAGTTACGCCATGCAAAAAGGAAGCAAGCTTCTCCGAACTCTGA
Source organism: Quercus aquifolioides (assembly GCA_019022515.1). NCBI lineage: Eukaryota > Viridiplantae > Streptophyta > Magnoliopsida > Fagales > Fagaceae > Quercus > Quercus aquifolioides. The sequence continues at coordinate 16,704,085 of CM032326.1, read as the reverse complement.
TGTTTCTTCTAATGACAAAAAGGACATTAATTACAGGCAGAGGTCTCGAACCCCGCCTAGCGAGTCTTTCTCCTATGAAGAGGAGCATCATTGTGAATGGCGGTTTCGAAGCCCGTCACGTAAAGGCGTGGGAAATGATGCTATGAGCAAGGCCTTGAACCAAATCTTCAAGTCGCCTTTCACGTGTAAGATTGAAGAGGCCAAACTTCCTCGGTGTTTTCGTCAGCCAACGTTCACCATCTATAATGGTCGAACAGACCCTGTGGAGCACGTGAGCCATTTCAACCAGAGAATGGCTATCCATTCCAAGGACGAAGCCTTGATGTGCAAGGTTTTCCCATCCAGTCTAGGACCAGTCATAATGAGATGGTTCGACAGCTTGAGAGTAGATTCTATAAGTTCCTTCAAAGAGCTCACCCAGGCATTTGGTTCCCGTTTTGTTACTTGTCGCAAGGTTCCTCGGCCCCTGGCTTCCCTACTATCCTTAAATATGCGAGAGGGCGAAACCTTGAAAACGTATTCGGATAGGTATTTGGAGATGTTCAACGAGATAGATGGTGACTTTGACGAGGTGGCCATTAGTACTTTTAAGTTTGGCCTTCCAGTTGAGCACAGTTTGAGAAAATTTCTGACTGGCAAACCTGTCACCAGTGTGCGCCAACTGATGGACATGATCGATAAGTATAAAAGAGTTGAGAAAGATCAACAGTAAGGGAAAGGAAAGGATAAGGTTATCCCTCAAGAGATGAGGGATTTCAGGTCGGATCGGTACAGTAACAACAGACTACGGAGAGATTTTGTTGGACAATCAGGATCGACGAATCCTCAGGCAGTCAACGCCGTGTTCCAAGAGCTAGTGCATCAAGTTTTGGAGAAGATTAAGAATGAGTCATTCTTTAAACGGCCAAATAAAATGGTGGGAAACCCTGAAAGGCGCAACCACAACTGCTATTGCCAATATCATCAAGATCATGGACACACCACAGAGGATTGTAGAAGTTTGTGGGACCACCTGGACCAACTCGTCCGTGAAGGTAAGTTAAAACAACTCTTACATCACTCCAGTGGCCGGGGGGCCAGGTAAGCTCAGAATCTCGGAGAGATGATTCATCCAGACCCCCCTTAGGAACGATAAATGTCATCTTCACTACACCAGGGAGAACTGGGTCCTGTCCGTCTAGAATAATGTCTGTGGCTCGGTTATCCGCCGAGGATGATAATCAAGAGCCGAAGAGGGCTAGAATGGAAATTCAACCAGTATTGGGCTTCTCGGATGAGGATAAAATCGGAACCATCCAGCCTCACGATGATGCTTTGGTGGTTACCCTCAGAATTGGGAGATATGATGTGAAGAGTGTGATGGTGAACTAAGGCAATGGTGCCGAGATAATGCACCCCGACTTATATAAGGGGCTGAACTTGACACCCGATGACCTAATACCCTACAGTTCACCCTTGGTGAGTTTTGATGGGAAGATTGTCATCCCAAATGGCCAAATTAGACTACCCGTGCAGACTGGTTCAGAAGTGGTGAATGTGGATTTCATCGTTGTAAATGCTTATTCACCCTACACAGCAATTGTGGCCAGACCCTGGCTTCATACACTAGGAGCCATTTCTTCTACTCTGCACTAGAAGGTTAAATATCTATTTGAAGGCCAAGTTAAGGAGATCCTGAGAGATCATTCTGTAGCTAGACAATGCTTAGTGGCTGCCATCCGGCATGAACTCGAGGTTGAGTCCTCGACCCATACTGAAGAAAGCTCATAGCAATTAAGGGCTCCGGCGCTGCCTTTTAATAGGTCTGCTGAGGAGGCAAAATGTGAAGATTTAGTAAAAATTGTTATTGGTGACAACTCTGAGAAGTTCTTTCAGGTTAGGTCTCAGCTGCCTCCTCAAGAGAAGGAAGAGCTGGTAGAGTTCCTCAAAAGAAACATAGATGTGTTCACATGGGATGCTATTGAGGCTTCGAGGGTGGATCCGGAGTTTATCTATCATCATTTAAATGTTAACTCAGCCATCATTCCCAAAAAGCAATTGCCTTGGCACCCATCTAAAGAGCATGCAGATGCTGTCAGGGACGAGGTGATAAAGCTCAAGCGAGCTGGGGCTATCAAGGAAGTTTTTTACCTTGAATGGTTAGCTAATACTATGGTGGTGAAAAAGAAAAGTGGGAAATGGCGAGTGTGTGTAGACTTCACAGATTTAAATAAGGTCTGCCTAAAAGATCCATTCCCTATGCCTAAAATAGACCAGCTGGTGGATGCAACTATTGGCCATCCTCGGATGAGTTTCCTAGACGCCTTTCAAGGGTACCACCAAATACCGCTAGCCCCGGATGACCAGGAGAAAACCGCTTTCGTCACCCCGTTGGGAACTACCACTACAAAGTGATGCCACTCAGTTTGAAAAATGCAGGATCTACGTATCAAATGATGATGACGAGGATGTTTGAGCCACAGTTGGGTAAAAGTATTGAGGTCTACATAGAGGACATGGTGGTGAAGAGCAAGGTGGTTTCTGAGCATGTGGGAGACCTCAGAAACATTTTTGAAGTTCTTAGAAAACACAAGTTGTGCCTAAACGCTTCCAAGTGCTCGTTCGGCGTAGGATCAGGCAAATTCTTGGGCTAGATGGTAACCCACAGGGGGATTGAGGTCAATCTCGACCAAATAAAGGCTATTAGCAATTTGCAGCCACCTTAGAATCTCAAAGAGGTCTAGAAACTAACCGGAATGGCCACTGCCTTGAACCGGTTTATCTCTCGGTCAGCAGATAGGTGCAGACCTTTCTTTCTACTGATTAACAAGTGGAAAGGGTTTAAGTGGACCAAGGAGTGTGCTTTAGCTTTCCAGCAACTCAAAGAGTATCTGACTCGGCCACCTATCATGTCCAGTACTGAAGTAGATGAGGTCCTGTTTGCCTATATCGTTGTGGCCTCTTATGCTGTAAGTTTGGTGTTGGTACGAGTTGATCGTGGCATACAACAGCCAGTTTATTATGTGAGCAAGTCGCTGCATGAAGCCGAGGTTCGTTATCTACCACTGAAGAAAGCCATTCTGGCAGTAATGCATGGTACAAGAAAGTTGCCCCATTATTTCCAAGCACATACAGTTGTTGTCCTCACCCAGCTTTCACTTAAAGCTATACTACAAAGTGCTGATTACACGGGAATGATCGCTAAATGGGGCACGATTCTAGGGGCTTTTGACATCAAGTACATGCCTCGCATTTCTATCAAGGGCCAGATCCTCGCGGACCTAGTAGCCGAATTCGCGGAACCCCCATTAAAAGAAGTAGCGGCGACATAGAACATGGATGAAAAATCGGTTGGCATGATCTCCCAACAAGGTCCCCTATCCTGGGAAGTGTACGTTGACGGTGCAGCAAATCAGAAGGGTTCCGGAGTGGGGCTAATGCTGGTATCCCCTAAGAAGATTATTATTGAGAAGTCATTAAGGCTGGACTTCTCGGCCATAAATAACGAGGCTGAATATGAAGCTTTACTGATGGGAATGGTCATGGCTCAAAAAATGGGCGGGAAGGCAGTAGAGATGTTCTCGGACTCAAGATTAGTCGTCGGCCAAGTGAAAGGAGAATTTGAAGCGAAGGATGAAAGAATGCAGGGATATTTGAGTCAGGTTCAGCACCTACAATTAGGGTTCGAATCTTTCAACCTATTACATATCCCAAGAAGCGAAAACGCACATGCTAATTCCCTAGCCACACTTGCGATCTCCTCGACGCAAAACCTGCCTCGGGTTATCCTCGTAGAGGATTTGTACAAACCTGCGGGGGTGAAGAGGGAGATGGTCCATGTTCATCAAGTCAGAGTAGGACCTAGCTGGATGGACCCTGTAGCACTATTCTTGAAGGAAGACACCCTGCCTGAGGAGAAATTAGAAGCTGACAAAGTACGGAGAAAGGCTCCACGGTTCTGGCTATCCGAGGACCAGAAATTATATAAACGCTCTTTCTCAGGGCCATACCTGCTATGCATATATCCCGAAGCAACTGAATTACTCACTAAGGAGTTATATGAAGGAATCTGCGAAAGTCACACTAGGGGCAGATCCTTGGTGCACAGAGCCATCACTCAAGGCTATTGGTGGCCAAATATGCAAAGGGAAGCACAAGAATATGTGAAAAAGTGTGACCAGTGCCAACGGTTCGCACCGAACATACACCAACTGGGCGGAGTCCTTAATCCACTGTCTAGCCCTTGGTCATTCGCTCAATGGGGCTTAGACATTGTGGGCCATTTCCCCAAGGCAGCAGGAAACAAGAGATACCTGCTGGTCGGCACGGACTATTTCACCAAGTGGGTCAAAGCTGAATCCCTAGTAAACATTAGTGCCAACAGTTCGCACCGAACATACACCAACTGGGGGGAGTCCTTAATCCACTGTCCAGCCCTTGGCTATTTGCTCAATAGGGCTTAGACATTGTGGGCCCTTTCTCCAAGGCAGTAGGAAACAAGAGATACTTGTTGGTCGGCACGGACTATTTCACCAAGTGGGTCGAAGCTGAACCCCTAGCAAACATCAGAGATGTAGATGCTAAGAAGTTTGTCTGGAAAAACATTGTCACCCAGTTCGGGGTCCCTCATACCCTTATATCGGACAACGGCCTTCAGTTTGATAGCAAATCTTTCAGGAGACATTGCTGTGAGTTGGGAATTACAAATAGATATTCTACCCCCGCTTACCCCCAGTGGAATAGACAAGCAGAGGCTGTTAACAAGTTCATAGTAAATGGACTCAAGAAGAGGTTAAATGATGCAAAGGGAAAATAGGTGGAAGAACTACCACATGTCCTCTGGACATATCAGACCACGCCTTATAGATCCACAGGGGAAACCCCCTTCTTAATGACTTATGGCGCTGAGACTGTTATCCCCTTGGAAACTGGATTCCCAACGTTACGGACCAGCTCATTCAGTCTGAGCAATAACACTGGGTTACTAGAAAAGAGCTTAGACTTGATTAAAGAGAGAAGGGAGAATGCAATGGTCCAATTGGCATATTACCAACACAAGCTCAAGTAGGGTTATGATGCCAACATGAAGTTGAGACCATTAGCACCTGGGGATTTAGTGTTGAGAAAGGTTCTGGGCACTGCAAAGAACCCAGCATGGGGAAAGTTAGGGTTCAACTGGGAATGACCATACCGTATTACCTCAGGGGCTGGCATCGGGGCATACTTTCTAAAAGATTTAGATGAGAATGTAATACCACGCCCTTAGAATGTAAACAACCTAAAAAAGTATTATTATTAGTAAATGTTTCTCTGATCAATATGTTCATTTGTTATATAAAGGCTTGGTACTTTCTATTTTTTCTTTTATTTATAAGTATTTAAACTAAAACTCAATTATGCTTGAAATCCTCGGACCAGATGATATAAGAAAGTTAACACTTAATGGCATCTTTTATAAGTGTTTAAACTGAAACTCAATCATGCCTGAAGTCCTCAGACCAGATGATATGAGGAAGTTAACACTCAATGGCATCTTTTATAGTTGTTTAAACTGAAACTCAATTATGCCTGAAGTCCTCAGACCAGATGATATGAGGAAGTTAACAATCAATGACATCTTTTATAAGTGTTTAAACTGAAACTCAATCATGCCTAAAGTACTCGGACCAGATGATATGAGGAAGTTAACACTTAATGGCATCTTTTATAAGTGTTTAAACTGAAACTCAATTATGCCTGAAGTCCTCGGACCAAATGATATGAGGAAGTTAACAATCAATGGCATCTTTTATAAGTGTTTAAATTGAAACTCAATCATGCCTAAAGTACTCGGACCAGATGATATGAGGAAGTTAACACTTAATGGCATCTTTTATAAGTGTTTAAACTGAAACTCAATCCTTCCTGAAGTCCTCGGACCAGATGATGTGGGGAAGTTAACCCTCAATGACAACTTAGAATTTTCCTAAGTGCTAAACCAAAACCCAATCATGTCTGCTGTCCCTGGACTATATGCTAGAGAGAAAGTAACATTCAATGGCATCTTTATAAGTGCCAAAGTAGGTCTAAGGCTATGACTAAATCCTTAAATTAATAGCTCCGAGTAAGGTGAGTTCCCTAAAGGACATCTTCCCTTTGTTTTCTTTTTATTCTTTACAAATTTCAGTAGTCATCTGTACTAGATTCAGCCTTCGTTGCTACTTAGTTAAAACTACTTACATTAATAGCAGGGTACTGTTGTTGGTTCTTATTGAAACTAAAATGGCAATAGTTTAGGATTATTTGGAATAACAGTAATCCTAAAGGCGTATAAAGTAAAGACACAAAAGATAGAAGGAAAAATACATTCATTAATTAAAAAAGAAATAGTGCAATACATTTCAAAAAAAAAGAAAAAAAACTACTACAAAAGGTCCTAATAACTAGATCTTGGTCTTGGGGGTTGGAGGGTTAACAACTTGACTCGGTTGGGAGATAGCAACATCCTTGGCTTTGTTACCCTTAGCCTCTACTGCTTTTGCCTTGGATGCAGCTTCTTTTTCCTCGGCTTCAGAAAGAACTTTCTTCTTCTCCTGGACCTTGTCCTTGTCCTGGACTCCCTTAGCTTCCTTACCCTGATCATCTGCCTGGCTTGATCCCTTTGAAGCCTCAAGGAGAGGGAGAACAGTTTGGCTGGTAAGGGGCTGCCCAGATACTTCTAAGGCGTGCTTAGGGGCAGAGGAGTCAGAACCTAGGAGTTCACGAATCTCAAGGTGGTAATAGATACTCCTAGGTTGCCTCAGACCAGAGTCCGCAGGAACTCCTGCGGTGTCAAGGGCCTTACCCCACGATACGTCACAGTAATCCCTGCAGACCGCGGAAAGCTTCTCAGCAAGTCTCACCTGAGTTTCTTCAACGCCGAGTTGGTAAGACACTTGTTTTTCAGCTTTAACAGCCTCCTTAGCCAGTTGAACTGCCTCCCTAGTCATTTGCAACTCTACCCTGAGGTCTTTGACCATTTGCCTCTCCGTGGCCAAGTCTATCTCGGTCACATGAAGCTTCTGGCGTTGGTCCTCAACCTGCCTTTCTGCAGTCTTTAGATCCGCTTTGGCACTGTCCTTGGCCTGGACCACCCCCTTCAACTTCTAAGATAGTACCTCCTGCTCCTCCTTGAGAGCCCCTAAAATCTTCTCGGTCTCAGAACGGGAGTGGGCCTCTGCCCTAGCCTGATTGTGGGCATCCTTGACCCACTCCTCGGCCATAAAAACCTGTTGGGTAATCTACATAAAAATAACATAAGGGTTTCATATAAGACAAAGAGAAATAATGAATAAAAGTGACTAAGTGTCCAATTAGAAGAATGGATTAAACCACTTACCATAGCAAGATCCCTCTTAAGGGACAAGAAGAGGTCGGGCTGTTTAAAACGCATGTAAGCCTCCATATCTCTTGGTAGAAGAAGGGGTTGCTCCAGAGCTTCAGCAATATGACCCACCTGCCCCCCTTGAAAACTTCGGACTAAGGCGTCAAAAAGGATGGGTGCACCATCCACCTCCAACCTCGGAGACTAAGTGCGCGGTGGTCGGCACACGTCGACTCCGAGAGATTCATCCCGGCTTTCAACGGAAGGGGATCTCTTGCCTCGGTTGTCCTTAGCCACTTTTTGTTGTTTTTTCCCTTTTTGGGGACCCACCTCGCCTTTCTCCAAAGCCTCATTTGACCTTTTCTTTTTTAACTCAGGAATTAGCTTCAATTTGAGGTCTTTGGGAATTTGAGGAGGGGGGGGAGGAAGATTAGCTGAGACTTAGGACTTATTGGCCTCTTTTGAGGTGGACACTTGATTTCTCGCGGCCATAAGTTCCTTTAGAGTTTTGCTTCCTTTGTTCTAAGCCATTCTGTCTTCTTCTTCTTCTTCTGAAGTGTTGTCTGGAAGGGCAACAACAAGAACTGGGGCGTGAACACTGGAGTGTCTGTTAGGTTCTTCCTCGGCATCCGAGACTGATACTACTCGCACCCCCTAAGGTTCCTCCTCTTCAAAATGAAATTTATCAATTTCTTCTTTGAGCGAGGAGTTTGAGGAGGCAATCCCTTCTCCGGTTGCTGCTGCTTCAAGAGGAACTTGTTGAATTGGTTGGACGACTAGAGGAACGCCTTGTGGGAATGGGTGTGCTACTGGTGGAAGATCGTATGGAGCTAAAAAATTGGGCCAAGACACGTCGATTCGAGCTATCCGTTGGTCACCCGCTCTTATAGCATGGCCGATCTCTTGGAATGCCTCTGAAATGGGTTGGAAGTCCAAAATCAGATGGATGGCCCGAAGCTGCCTGTCTTCACTTATGAAGATTTCGGATCTCAGCAAGTAATTAAGGGCTTCGACGTTAGTTAAGCTGAGCTGAGGAGCTACGTGCCTTCTATCTGTTAACACAAAAGAAGAACAAAGCATAGTTAAAAGGTTGAAATTCATTATTATGAAAGAATAAAAAAAAAAAAGCGAAACAAGGCCGGGGTTAAAGAGTCTAAATCTATTGTTAGGAGACATAAATCTAAGGTATCCCACCTGGCTCTCCCTCTTCGACTAGGCAATGAAGACCATCATGCCACACCCCCGAAGCAATCAGGTAGTCGTCTTTCATCCTCTTGTTAGATCTGGGGAGACACGAGATGAGCCTGACAATATCAGATCGAGATTTGAGGTAAAATCCCGCCCATTTTCGTTTGTGACACTCGTACATGTGGACCACGTCGTGCCAGGTGAGCCTCAAGCCCAAATACTCGTTCAGAGCATCAATACTCCCTAGGACCCTAAAAAGGTTAGGTGCGCACTAGTGGGGGCATATCCTATGGTTGAGAAGATAGTCCCTTGTTATCCTACCCATGGGGAGGGTCATTCCCCCTTCTATGAAAGCTATCATAGGGATTATGACTTCTCCCTCTTCTCGGTTTGTTAGTATTTCTTCTAGGGAACAGTACCGCAGGGCTACTTCTTGCTGTATGTGGTATTCTTTCTTAAAGGTCTTTATCTTAGTAGGGCTGTCCACTAGATGCTTAAACCTACCCATATCAGCGAACTAAAGGGGAACCTCCGAAATTGATAAGTGGGGAAGTAAGAACTAGAAGGCCGAAAAGATTGGCCGAGGAGGAAAAGAAAGGTATAAAGAAATTAAAACTTACGTGAACTAAGATGTATAGTGATTCCTGAAATCTTCAGAGAAACTCCCAAAGATTTTTTTTTTAAAAAAAAAAGTGGAAGGCTTAACGACTTAGTAGGCTTTGTGAATTTGAAGGCTCGGCATTGCTGGAGAGTTTGAGAATTCGAAAAATGAGGGGAAAACGATTTCCCTCAAGGCTTTATATAGAAGGCAAAAATGAGTGGGAGTTATCCCGCTCGAAATTCTAAAGAGAAAGGTCAACCATACGATCTACATCTCACCGTCAGATGTGAAGGACAAAGCGCCGCCTGAAGCAATTAATGACGCCTCATGGGCTCCGAAGCGTCAGTAGCAATTATGAGGCATATAAAACTGTATCCCCACACGTGTAAACTCAGGGATTTAATATTCCTAACTCTTGGCAAATCAAAACCCCACTTTTTCTCCTCAGATGTGAGGGAAAAACCAGAGTTTTGATGGGCTATTGTAGGGATAAAGGCTCAAAATTTTATATTGGGTCTTGGGCCTTATTTGGGGACGTGGGCGTATTTGAGGAGGTGTAAATGATTGGGAGAGGCCCCAAGTTTAGAGTCACATGAGGAAGGAATAGAGGAAGATAGTCCGAGGAGGAACTCCTTCTCGGATACGATGAATACTGATAAAATCTGTATTTCAGCAATCTAGATGACCTTCCAAGAGGTTTCAACGATAATGATGAGCCTCATGCACGTACAAGAGTGATAGGAACTCAGAAATATCTAAAGGAAAAGTTGCTACCACCGCATTAAATGCACTGCAGCTACTTTTTCTGACCGCATTTATGTGGAGAAGACCCCTGAACAGTGCAGTCTCAGCTACCACAACTCACAGAAAGCCAAAGAGGATGTCTAATGGGACATGCACTCAAGTGAAGGCTTAGATGATTAACAAGCGTAGGATCAAGATGGTCTGAAAGGAACTATATAATGTGAGAGATCTCCCATGAGAGAATGAGGGAGAAAAAAGATCGTAGCAACCCAAGTTGTATTTGTAAAAAATTATATTGATTTATACTCATAATTTTCTCATCGGATAGTGAATTTATCCAGTACTACGTGTTCTGTTCTTACTTGATTATCTTTTAACTCCATACTAGCCATTATTAAATTCACTAGGGCCTAGTTCTTCAACCTACTCTCTACAAATTTATTGTACTGGGCTCATTGGGCCATCACCCCATTCACCTTAGGCTTGAGCCGCAAATTGCGTCCCTACAATATATAATAATAATTGTTGAAGAATTACTAAAAGTTTCCTTAAGATTGTTGAGTGATGCTAAAGGCATCACAACTTTAACTATATTAATCTTAGAAATGGATGTGTCAGCTTTCAAACATAAAACAAAAAAGCAATTAAGAAATTTATTTATTATATTTTCTTAGAGAAGATATTTATTATGTTGTAAATTGCACTAATCACAATTATTGTCATATCAATTTTTAAGTATTTTACAATGAAAGTGTGAAATTGCTTGTATTTTAGCATTTTTCTAAAATTGTTTTATATAAGGAATTAGATAAAGTGGTTTTTAAGAGAAAAGAGAAATTTTAAATTATTGATTTCTATTAAATCTAATATAATGTAATTTTTAAGTGTCGAATAAGATTAACTACGACTAAAAAATGAATGAAAGACAATTTTTTTTTTAAATTGGAAAAAAGGACAAAATTCTAATACTATCAAATATGTACTAGTGATGCTTGAGGTAGTTCAACTTTTACTAATATTATTTTAGAACTCGACTTAACTATTTGCAGTGGTGTTAATGTTAAGTGTACCTTTTGTTATAAGGTATTGATTGTGTATTCAGCACCCTAAATTGGCGGTGCGTGGCTCCTACAATATGTGTGACCTTTTTTTTTTTTTTTTTTTTTTTTGGAGAAACCTACAATATGTGTGACTTAATAACTCAGCAATAACTTTTTTGTGATGAAGTTTGTAGTATCCAATGCATGCAATAGAGAAGCTTAGTGGGGGGGTGGAAAAATTGATGGTGTTTTTTTTGAGAGCCCAGTCTCTCCTTTCTCTCTCGGCGTACGATACGCTTCAATTGCTATCGTGCGCGCGAGCCTTTTCTCTGCCATTCTTGTGAGCTCTGCTTCAGGAAGTGGCTGTTTCTCGCCCTCTGTGGCTCCTTGCTGCTGTGTGGGCTGGTTTGCCTCCTGTGTGAGGTAGTAATTTCCAGTTGTTGGTGGGTTCGTTGAGATCGCGAATCAAGGATCGGTCTGAATTAGAGAAAGCCCAATTGCATCTTGCTCTCAGCGATCGATTAGTGTTGCTAGTGTCTGCAGAATTTGGCTAATCGGGGTTTCACTGCCTTTGTGGGTCTCTATTCCCTCTTATTGCATGCATTTTCTTCTGGATGGTGGGTCTCGCTGCCATAATTGCTGGATTCTTCGAGGTATGGTTTTATTTGGCTTGTGGTCTGACAAAGAAATTGTTTGGAATTGGTAGTCCTTGTAAGTTGAGATTGGGTTTTAAATTAATTGCTGCTCTTGGATTGGGTATAAGAACCCTTGCTTGGAACTGCAGGGGTGCTAGTAAGGCCCCGACAGTCAGAGCTCTCAAGGCTCTCATTAGGGAAGAAAGTCCTGATGTAGTTTTCATAGCTGAATCCAAGTCTAAGTCGCGTAGGATTGAAAAAATTCGCTCAAGTATTGGTTTTGTAGATAAGTTTTGTGTGGATCCTGCTGGTAAATCTGGAGGTCTAGCCATTTTTTGGAAAGCTGGTGTGGATTTAGAGATTGTGTACTCTGACAAAAATGTTATTGCATCTCTAGTCTATTCTGATCCTCCTTCCTCACCTTGGCTCTTTCTTTTGATTTATGGCCCTCCTCACGTAAATGGGGGATTTTAATTGTGTTGATAGTAATTTGGATAAAAGAGGAGGTAGATATCTTGGTGAAGGTTCAACCAGAAGTTTTAGCAATTTTGTTCATGGTACTGGGGCAACTGATCTTGGTTTTATTGGTTCTTGATTCACGTGGTCTAATAAACGTGAAGGTCTTGCCAACATTAAAGAGAGGCTGGACAAAGCTGTGTGCAACCAAGAGTGGCAATGCCTTTTCCCGAAAGCTGGAGTTAAGCATTTAGTTGCCCCTGCTTCAAATCATGCCCCAATTATATTGGACACTCATATGGATCAGTCAGTAAGGGCTAGGCCCTTTAGATTTGAAGCAATGTGGACCAGAGATGATTCAAGTTCTGGGATTGTAGAAAAAGCTTGGCAAGGTATGGTAGAAGGTTCTCGTTGTTTCAAGTTGGCTAGGAAAATTCAGCAAACCAGAAATGATTTACAAGTTTGGAATAGGAATCAATTTGGCTTTGCAAAGACCAAAATTAGAGAAATAGAAGCAAGAATTAAAGAAGTACAAGACAGAGCTCCTACTAAAGAAAATCTGGAGTTGGAAGCTGCTTTATATCTTCAGTTGGATGAATGGTTGGAAAGGGAGGACCTTAAATGGAAACAAAAATCCAAAGAGTTATGGATCAAAGAAGGAGATCGAAATACAAATTTTTTTCATTTATCCACTTTGGTGAGGAGGAGAAGAAATCTTATTACGGAGATAAGGGAAGAGAATGGGCTTCGATTGACAAATAGGAAAGATATTGGGGAGTACTTTTCTTCCAAATTTTCAGAAGTGTTTCTTTCCTCCTCTCCCAATGTTCCTCCAGATTTAGATGGTCTAATCGAGCCTTGTATTTCAGCTCAGGAGAATGATATGTTGATTACTGTGCCTTCAGCTGATGATATCAAAAGAGTAGTGTTTGAAATGCACCCCCTCAAAGCTCCGGGCCAGACGGAATGCCTGGTTTATTTTATAGGCATTATTGATCGATTGTTGGAGATCAACTTGTAGCTGCTGTTCAAAGTTTTTTCAGAGAGGGTTGGTTGCTCCATGAGTTGAATCACACTTATATCACACTTATCCCCAAAGTTCAAGGTGCTCATAATTTCAATCAGTTTAGACCTATTAGTCTCTGCAACGTTTGCTATAAGGTGATTTCGAAAATTTTAGTCTCTAGGCTAAGACCTTTGCTAGAAAAGATGATTGATCCTACTCAAGTAGCTTTTATTCCAGATAGAAATATTGTTGAAAATATAATTCTTGCACAGGAAATTGTTCACAGTTTCAGAACTAAGAGAAAGAAAAAAGGCTGCATTGGTCTGAAAATTGATTTTCAAAAAGCATATGATAGAATGGAGTGGAGTTTCCTGTTGACTACATTTAAGGCCTTTAGGTTTTGTGAGAGATTTATCTCCTTAATTCAACAATGTCTATCCACAGTCAGCTACACCTTATTGATTAATGGGAGTCATGAAGCTAAAATCAACCCATCTAGGGGTTTGAGACAGGGGGGTCCCCTTTCTCCCTATCTCTTCATCATTGGCTGCGAGGTCTTGGCTAGACTAATTAGTAGAGAGGAGATTAAGGGTAATATTAAAGGGGTGCATTTAGCGAACGGAGCTCCACCTATCACAAAGCTTTTCTATGCTGATGATGTGATGCTATTTTGCAATGCTAAGTTGTCAGAAATAAAAACTCTGCTGAATTGCCTAGATTGCTATGGCAAATGGTCTGAGCAAATTATAAGTGTTGAGAAGTCTGGCATTTTTAGTTTGAAAGGAGTACATCCAGAATTTTTGAGACAAGTCAAAGACCAGCTGGGATTTAAAAAGCTTAGGCATGGAACTAAGTATTTGGGGGTGCCATTATTCTTATCAAATAACAAGGCCAGAGATTTTGCCTATGTGAAGGAGAAGGTAGATGCAAGATTGGCTAGTTGGAAGAGTAAAAGCCTCTCTTGGGCAGGTAGAGCTACTTTGATTAAATCTGTTGCCCAATCCATCCCTAATTATACGATGTCCACCTTTCTACTCCCAAGGAAAATTAATGATAAGTTAGATGCGGCTGTGAGACGTTTTTGGTGGAAGCCAAAAGAGGATTCTAATAAGTTTTACACTCCTAAGGCATGGGATGATTTGTGTAGGCCGAAAGACGAAGATGGTCTTGGTTTTAAAAAGTTTGAGAGGATGAATCAAGCTTTAGTTTCCAAATTGGGATGGTGGATTTTGTCCAAGAAAAATTGTTTTTGTGTGAAGCAATTGGTTGCTAAGTACAAGGTTTGAGCTGATTGGCTTAGAGCTCCAATAGCCTCTAATGCATCTTGGGTTTGGAAGAGCATTGAAAAGGTGAAGGATATAATCAAGTTGGGAGTGTGTAAATTAGTAGGTGCTGGGAATACTATTTCAGTTTGGGAAGACCCTTGGTTACCTGACAAATCAGGTTTTATTCCAACACCAAGGGCTCAAGTAGATAATTCTTGTTTGGTAGTTTCTCAGCTTCTAAATTCTTCCGGTACAGGCTGGAATGATATTTTCTTATATGATCTGTTTGACCATGAGTCTATTGTAGCTATTAAAAACATTCCAATTTGGTCTTTTGATATGGAAGATAGATGGACTTGGACCAAGTCTGAAAATGGGAAGTTCTCGGTGAAATCTTGTTATCGTCTCATCTCCGAAGGTGACATTTCTTCTGGCAGTGTTTCTCTTACAAGGAAGATATGGAAGGCCAGCTTCCATGAGAGGCTAAAGATGCATCTTTGGAGAATTGCATTTAATCTGCTTCCCACGAGGGACAAGCTGGGTGAGATTTCCCCTTCCTCTGATACTAGCTGCCCTCTTTGTAATGCTGAGACAGAGACTGCCCTGCATCTTTTTACTCATTGCCACATTGCTAGAGCTATTTGGTTTGGTAGTCGTTGGAACATTAGAATTGATAGTTGGCATGTTCAATCTCCGTCTCATTTGATTGAGTTACTTATTGATCCTCCTCCATTTCTCCAGCTGGATAAAGAGCAAAGAAACGAATTCCTGTTATTTGGTGCTCTAGGTTTAGATTTGATTTGGATGTGGAGAAACAAAGCAATTAATGAGAAATATCTTCCAATGGAGGGTCAAATTATCAGAAGCATTCAGAAGCTGTTTTTGGAGCATTGGCGGCCAAAAGTTCCAGTGTTGACAAGCATTCCAGCTAGAATCAGCGCAAGGTGGTGTTGTCCAAGTCAAGGTATGCTAAAATTGAACTGTGATGCAGCGGTAGGTGATCTATCTTCATGTATAGCTGTTGTTGCCAGAGATTGGAGAGGGATGTTGGTGTTTGCGATTTCAAAGAAAGTTAACACTAATATCCTTGTTCAAGCAGAGGCTAATGCCATACTATTGGCAGCCCACATTGCTTTGAACTTCTCTTTTTGTAATTGCATTATAGAGAGTGATTGTAAAGTTTGTATAGATGCCATAAGAGCTGGTGGGATGGAAATTCCTTGGAGACTTGTGAATTTTGTGGACTCAATTAAGAATGTTTTTAGGGACTTTGGCCATGTAATTCTTAATTGGGTTCATAGGGAGGCTAATCAGGCTGCGCATGTGCTAGCCAATTGGTCTCTTAGCCAGTCTTTTTTTGGTTCTTTTGATATGGGTTTTGGCCCTCCAAGTTTTGTTAATGTTATCTTGGATGAGGCTGCCCAGGTTTCTGTTTCTGCTGTGGTTCAATAAAATTTTCTTTCTTTCAGCAAAAAAAAAAAAAAAAAAAAAAATAGAGAAGCTCAGTGGGCCTTGCTATAGTACTATTAAATAGCCAATTTAATTAAAGAGGAGAGAAAGAAAGATATCATATGTAATAATTTTAAATTAAAAAAAGTTATGAAAATAGATAAATGTGAAAAAGGGAACCATAGCTAAGGTAAGAAAATAGGTTTAAAAAAAAAACCATAAGTACAAAATACGGACATGAAAAAATAATACCAGTGAACATTGTTTTAATATAATGTATTATAACTTCAATCCACAACTATAAAGGTTATACCATTTTGTTGTTGTACTCTGGTTAAATAATGTATTATGAACTCGGTTTAAAACATTAATATTACTATTTTCGTGTGTGTTCTAATAAGTATTATTGTTTCCTCAAAAAAAAAATATTTACTATTAAAAAGATTCCAAAAATAACTCTATGGAAATATGTAAGATCGTCCAAATCATCTAAACAGGCAGACTCATATATTTCCTATAGCTATATTTAACTTTGGGTTTTGAATCAAACCTTTTTTTTTTTTAATAAAAAAAAGTTCACGTAATGATATACTTTTCCAAAATTTTAAAATAATATATATTTTTGTATAAGTGTTTTAATCTCTTTTTATATATTTTTTCTTTGGATAGTATAAGTGTTTTAATTTTTGGTCTCAAAACATTACACCTAATTTATCCAAAAATTCAGTTGTTCCAAAGAGAATCCAACAAAATGGAACAGTCTGCAAGCCTATGATCCATGGTCTCCTTCAGGCAATAATAATAATAATAATAATAAAACCTTTTTAGTTAACAAATCCTAGGCTTAAATAGTGTTATTGTATTGAAGGCGAACTATCAACCAAACCACCTTCAAAAGTACACCACCTCGTCCATCAATATCTCGAATTGACAACACCACGTATATTCAATATTGATTATCGACTAGGGTAAGGATTCTCACCTTGCCCCCTTCCTTCACGTGCTCTCTCTCTCTAATTAATTTCACACAAAAAAAAAAAAGAGATGAATTTTATTAATGATCATGTTATTTTGGTTGTAAAATGCTTAAACTTTAGATTGGAAAACATATCATTTATTTTCCTCAAATTTCTTCCTTGAATTTCAAGAGGAAATGTGATTGGTTGGTGCCTTATTGCTTTGTTGTTGATCGGTTGACAAATAGGGTGTAGAGTTAGAAACCCTATGAATTTGGGTGTTGTTTTGTGTTTTGGAGACTATTGGGCAGGAGCAGGTAAGGAAGAACTATTGTTTGGCTTTGGCACATGAGAATGAGATGGGGGCTTTGGACTATTACGAGTGTGTATGGAACTGTGGATGGCTTTTTTTTCTTTTTATGTTAACTGTGGATGGCTTTATAGTATAACAAATCGAAATGGCTGATTCATTAGCCGACCTCATGACTTTCACGAAGTGTCGACAATGCTGTTGCTGTGATGTATTGTGCTAAATTGGAAGTTTCTCTTTGGAAGAACTATTGTTTGACTTTGGCACATGAGAATGAGATGGGGGCTTTGGACTATTACGAGTGTGTATGGAACTGTGGATCGCTTTTTTTTTCTTTTTTCTTTTTTTCTTTTTATGTTAACTGTGGATGGCTTTAGAGTATAACAAATCGAAATGGCTGATTCATTAGCCGACCTCATGACTTTCACGAAGTGTCGACAATGCTGTTGCTGTGATGTATTTTGCTAAATTGGAAGTTTCTCTTTGGAAATTTCGTGGCTTTGGGTTTGGGGTGTTTTAATTAATTGGTAAATTTTAGCATAATAATGGAATGCAAAAGTGTTTTGTTTACCCCTCCTTCTGAATGGTTCCTATATATATTTAATTATTTATTAGCAAAAGCTTTAAGAGTTTTAGAAGCTTAGGGGACTTGGCTTCCAAATGATAAACAATTATCTTTAATTCAATAAAAATTCTAGAAAAATTATAATGAGAAAAATAAATAGAAAATAAAATTTTGGAGGTTTTGACGAGCTTTCATAATGGCCAGATCGGAACTTTGACCAATATTTTCAAATTTTTGCCTTTTTCTCTGATTTCATTCTTGTATTTTTCATTTTTAAGATATAAATTCAAGGTTTTTCTGATTGGGTTAACCTAACCTAAACATAATTTGCCTCTCCAAAATAACAAAATAATTATCATAACAAATACATAACTGATTTTAATAATTAGAAATTTCCAATTACCCTATACTAAGGTTATGCCATTCATACATGTCCATGATCATTTTCCCTATACACAAATAGGAATTAAAGTTTTAGTTGACTTTTATTAATCTTTTTAAGGGCCAATAAAATTCAGTTAACCTTAATCGGTTAATCCTATGCATTCATGCTCATTATGGAACTGTTTTTTAACCTTTGAAAATTATCTCTTCCTATATATATTTGTAATAAATAAAAAAATTGATTTCGGCCCTGAAAAGGACCAATTTTTCCTTGAATTTCATGATGATCCATTATGACACAAAATTAAACTCTAGTTGAGTTATAATATTTTGCATTTATGTAACATGGTGATTTTGCATTGGGCCATATTTTGTTCAAAACTAGGATTTTTTAAGGCTGGAAAAAAGGGTTGTCTACAAAAGTATCATCGAAAGTTGGCATTGAGTATGCAGAATTGGCTCAAGCCGCACTAGTAACAGTTGAAAGGAGGCCCATTCAGCAGAGAATTCTGGACTCGACTACCCCATCTTAAACTTGGTCCAACAATTAATCAGTCAATCTCAACTTGACATGACATGAGAAAAGGCAAAAGAAGAAGACCCCAAACTCTGGAAATTACCCACGGAAAAGAAATTTTACCTAACCATAATCAGGTTGAGCATTTTTTTTTTTAACTTTGCTAGTCACTTTACTTTAGTTAGGATGTTCCAGTTCCACCACTCCAAATGTTTGTGTCCAACATTTTTTAGCCTCTAGCGAGATGGTATTTAGATCATGTGAGTAATATATTCTAAATTTTATTAGATGAATCCTAACTTGTGAGGTTAAGTTATTGAGTTTTAACAGTCATTGCTATCAATTAATCTCAGTCCCATATGATACTACCAGCTAGTTAAATGATGACAAATCTTTTATAGCAAGCAGAGGTTGTTGAGGTCTTTTAAATATTAAAACAAATGTCATGTTTTGATATGTTGGTGGTGGGATAGTCGAGTCCAAAATTCATGCCAGTGAATCACTTGTTGGCCGCTACCTTTGTGCAATGGTTCTTTTTTGACAGTAAAGTAACGTAATTAACGAGTGAAATATGATAAAAGATGACATAGAAAAGGACTAGTATATCATCTAACAATGTTAAGGATGACTGTAAGGTGATTCAGTAACATTGGAATTGTTCATATAGCTTTTAACAAGCTTGAGTTCCTCGACAATGTGTAAAAATGTCTCCGATGCATGACACCATGTGACAATCAGAACGAGGTTCAGTTAGTAGTATCCAACAACACCACCACAAGGCAGCCATAAGCACAAATGTTGGTTGTGACATGCTATATGGTGATGTCTATGTAAGTCACATACGGCTTCTGGTGGCTATACAATTACAAAAGTGAGATATTCAGTAGTGATGAAAGACATTAACCAGGACGAATGAAACTGTGAATGTATTCAGTAAAAATCAAATCACTAAATCTAATAAAATTGGGGTTAAAAGTTCAACAAGCAGGGGCGGCCCAACAAATTTGAAGCCTAAGGCGATATATTTAAATTAGGCCTTTTTGTTATCACTTAAATAATATTTTACTAGTTTTTAATATCATAATTTTTTATAACAAAAATCCATTCTTTTTTATTTGTAATATACTTTTTTTTTTTTTTGGGGAAAATGCTAAAACTATAATAAATTTTACTAAAAACAACTTACAAATGATGTAGCAATGAATATGATTAATAACATTTCAAGAAGATAATAAACAAGTATTTAAATGAATGATGTTAGATATATTGTAAATTTTACAACATGAAACTTACAAAGATGTATCAACAATCACAAAAAGTAATTCAAAAATATAGTTAATAGGTTGTTGACATTCACATATCATATTAATTGTCACATCAATTTGTAAAAGTTTTCAAATAAAATTTATAGTATTTTTCTATCTGAATTATTTATTGTGATTAGTATACATATATTTGTAAGACCTATATGTATTTAAAGTTGTGTTATCTCTAACATTACTTAATTCTTTGGAATTTCTTAAAAGTAAGAAAAATGTAAAACTAATTTTTTCTCCGTATCTCAAAAAAATATATTAATTTTTGCCCCCAAAATTTGGGGCCTTTCTCGGGGCCTAGGTGATGGCCTAAGTGACCTAGGCCTAGGGCTGGCCCTGCCGACAAGGCCCAGTTGACAAGATTTGGTAAGTTTATATAAACAAGTTTAAATATTGACAAAAGTCTAGTAAAGCTAAATGATTTATATTTTGCAAAGCATAAAATGAGTCCAACAAAGCTAATTAAACAATGATCTTATCCAGCAAAGTAATAGGAAAGATTTCATCAAGGCCAAGTAAACATGTTCAAGAAAGACAAAATAAAGTATCTGTCATGGTAAAATAAAAGATGTCCCGCAAAGTCATGTAAAGTTCTTTAGCAAAGAAATATTAATTAAATTCAGTAAATTTGTATAAACATGATTAATATTAAAGTAAATATAATTAGTTATATATAATAAAGTAGCAACCAAAGAGAAAAGTGAGTTATAGATTTGGGTGGTGGATGCCAATTGAAGTTACATTACTCTCTCATTTCTCTTGCTAGAAGAATGTTTTATTTTTGTGAATATAGGAATGGTGACCATAGAGCCTAGAGGCCAATCAGTATAAGAGGATTAGCGAGTAAAGGAGAATGAGATGAGTTTTAAACTTTGATCGTTGTCCCTTTGCTAAACTTGAAGTTCTCATCTTTCTGGACGTGTAAGATATTACTGTTTACCAGACTTAAGAGACTAATTGAGAGGTGAATAATGTTTGGTAATATGGGATCAGACTTAAGAGTTTTGGTAGTGATGAAATTGAAGAGGTTTCGATGAAGCTAGAGCAAGAATATGGTGCTGAGGAGATTGAGAAAGTTTAGGTGGTGATGGTTTTTTATATTGAAAGATTAGGAACCAAATTAGATTGATTTCAAAGCATGGGAGCCTCTCCTTTTAGAAAAATGAAACATTAGCTTTGTTGAAATGTTAGCTTCCTTGTGGGAAGTGATGATCATATGACCTTTTTATCATGGACGATGAACATGCATGGGTGTGTAGGTTGGCCCTATTTTTGCCCGATGTGGAGTATTTGGTTACATTAACTTGATTTGGTTTTTCCCTTAGTATGCTTGATAGGGGTGAAATAATAGAAGGGGAGAGAAAATAGGAGAGAAAATGAGAGAGGAGGGTGTTTGGTTGGGGGAGGAGAAAATAGGAGTAGACTAGGCAGTTTTCTCCTTGGCCCATCATTTAAGAAGAAAAAGTTTTCTCCCCAATTTGGGAAGAAAAAGTGGGGACTAGGGAAGAAGTAGGTTTAAAGAGAAATTACCTATCTGCCCTCTCCTTATTCAATGTTGCTTCTTTTCTTTTTCTTTTTTACTTCCTCTTTCTTTTACTTTTTTTTTTTTTTTTTTTTTTGGCTGGCATTTTGTTTTCATGTTTTGCTTTTTGCCTTTTTTTTGGGCATTGTTTTCATGTTTTGCTTTCCTTTTTTTCATATCAAATGGAAACTTATTATTATTATTATTATTATTATTATTAGTTTTTCTTTTGCTAGATGTTTTATTAGTTGTGTTAGTTTGTAAGTTTGTAGTAATTAAAAAAATTAATTTTTGTAAACTATTAAAAAATAGTTTTTTATATACTAGGGGCATGAGAGTAAATTTTTACAAACTACATTTTTTATTCTCTCATTTTTCTACTCGACTAAACAAAAGAGTTTTCTATCTCTCAACTTTTCCACTCTCTCAACCAAACACACAGAAAGAAAACTAAATCTTTTCTATTTATCTACTTTTACACCCTCTGCCTATTTTCTATCCTCCCATTTTTCCAACCCTGCCAATTTTCTATCCTCCCATTTTTCCAACCCTGCCAATTTTCTATCCTACTAGATAAGGTGACTAAGAGCTGCTAGTCGAGCATTTAATGGCCAATCTAAAGCATTTCGAGGGGCTAGGTTTTTAAAGCCTGGATTAAGCGTTGGAATTAATTTACTCAAGATTTATGCTAGAGAGAGAATGACCATTGCTTGGGCTAGTTGCATAAATTGGCTAAGAATCATGTGGAGAGAGAGAAAAAGTAGTATCATAATTTAAAAAAGGCATGCACTTTTGGTTGGAACGTGGCCGTCATTCGCTTGAATTACATACATCGAAGCATACATGTGTTAAGGTGTATGAGTACCACATCAATTATTTTCCGAAATGGAAAATCTTATTATATACTCACTCTCAATTCCACACTCCATATGCACTACCTTTTGAGATCATATTTTTAAAACACAATTTCTATTATAATTGTGTATTTTAGTTAAAACTGTAAAATTATATTTTAAAAGCACGGTTTGAGTAATGTGGGCATGTGGCAATGAGTGTGTGTGAGAGGTTAGTGTATAATAGAAGTGTATGACTATATTACTCTCAATTGCACAGCCCATACACACTACCTTTTTAAATTGTATTTTTAAAACACAATTTTTATTAAAATTATGTATTTTAGGTTGTGTTTGTTTTGACTTCAAATCATTTCCGAAAATGCTTTTCCGTAAATGAGGGTGTTTGGGTGCGCAAGGAAAATTGGGTCAAACGGAAAATCATTTCCGTTGACCGAAAAATATGCCCTCTAACCCTGTAAAACCATTTCTGTTTGTATTTTACCTTCAAATCACTTCCGGAAAGAGAGAAAGAGAGAGAGAAAGAATGACCAGATGCGCAAAGAGAGAAAGAGAGAGAGAAAGGACTCAGGTGCGCAAACAGAGAGAGAGAGAGATCACGCCGGAAAATCAGATCGCTGTCCTCATCCCCTCCACGCGACGGTGAGATCGCACCACAAACCCACGAACCGATCGACCCATCCCTCATCCTCACCGACCCATCCCACTCCGGCGACCCATCCCACTCCGCTGATCCACCCTTGAGTCGATCTATCCACCGGTGAGTCGCACCGCGCCGATCGCCTTCGCCTTCGCCTTCAAACCCAGTCGCCTCACCGCAACGATCTGACCGGATTTGATGATTTTTTTTCTTTGGTTTTGTTTCTTTTGTCTTTGTGGACTGAGAAATGATATTATATATTTGTTTAGAAGCTGAGAAAATGTGAGCAACAAGTAGAAAATGTGTTTTCTATAGTATTTTCAAGAATACAGCCAAACACCAGAAAATATTTTTCAAAACATTTTTTGAAATGCAACCAAACACTTGAAAATATTTTCCTTTTCCGAAAATAACATTTCCGGAAAATATTTTACATGAACCAAACACAACCTTAGTTCAAATTGTAAAATTATATTTTAAAAACATGATTTGAACCATGTGGGCCCGTGGCAGTGAGTGTGTGTAAGAGGTTAGTGTATAAAGCGGGTGACTTTTACTCTTCCAAAACTTGTCCCCTTCTATACCCACCAGACAGTATCGCTCTTACACAAAGCTTAAATGTAGTGGGCTTGTGTCACATGGATGAAATTGCTGACTGAAAGAATCAATACAAACATATATATGGACATTTGTGAACTTGGAGGCCTGTCTAACCTAGCCTCATCCATTCAATTCGTTGGGATTAGGGCCCATTTATTATGACCCAAAAAAGAAGCCCTTAACAGAGGTGTACTGAACATCACATGATATGATTATAATGTACTAAAGATCACTAACGACGACTATGGATTCGAGTCAATTCCCCATGCCGACAAGGAGAAAGCATATGTTAATGTTTCAACAAGTTAGTGTTTAAACTTTAATGCAAAAGGCAATGCCAACAGAATCATTTGGGTGCATACAAAATTACATGTCTATCTCAGTCAGTATGATAAAAACATGCAGGACAATAACTACGTTACCAATGGTGTTCTGAGTCATTAAAGCATTTTTAATAGTGCTCCAAAGTTGAGACCTAGCTATAACTACGATTTGATTCTTTAGCTACTATTATGAAATGATGCTCTTTCAGTTCCATGATTCGTTCTGTTTGGTAACATCTTCTTTAATTTTTTGCTAAAAGTGTGCTAAAATATATTTGTATTTTGAAAAAATAAGAAAAAATAATGAAGTTTTAAAAACTGTACATAAAAGTAAAAAACTAGCTTATAAGCTGGTCTCAAACACACAAGGTATGGAGAAGGAAAAAAAAAAAAAAAAGAAGGTGCACCCCACTCACTAAATTCTCATTCTTTTACTGTCATCACTCACATATCATTTACTCAAATATTGCTTTGCATGGCCAGTTGTCAAATACTATTTCAATAGAGTTGAAACTTGAAAGTAACTTTTCTTCGGCTAATAAGCAGTCAATATATAATTCCTTTTTGTAAAAGCGCAGTTAGAAATGCATGAATTAATGCACTGTGATAGCAACACATTACACATTACACATTACACGTGTATTTTGAAAAAATAAAAAAAAATAATAAAGTTTTAAAAACTGCACTTTAAAGCAAAAAATTAGCTTATAAGTTGATCTCAAACACACAAGGTATAGAGAAGGAAAAAGATGGAAAAAGAAAAAAGAAAAAAAGGAAGGTGCACACCACTCACTAAATTCTCATTCTTTTACTGTCATCACTCTTATTTACATATCATTTACTCAAATATTGCTTTGCACGGCCAGTTGTCAAATACTATTTCAATAGAGTTGAAACTTGAAAGTAACTTTTCTTCGGCTAATAAGCAGTCAATATATAATTCCTTTTTGTAAAAGCGCAGTTAGAAATGCATGAATTAATGCACTGTGATAGCAACACATTACACGTTTATATAGGCCCACTGCTGAAATGTGACATATATAACGCTATTTCAGCCTGAAATCAAGTAATCCTAACGTTAATCACTGTTTATTATTGGGCATTCATTCATGTATCGGTTGCGACATACGAAGAAAACAAATGGATATGGTGATGACACAGATGCTTGCTTATGTCCCTTGTTGACGTATTTATTAATGGTGAAGACAGTGATACTATAGCAGACAACCATGTAGTTCCATCATCAGTGTATAAAGAGGACTTTAATTGATTATCAAAGTGTGAGATTAAAGCGAAACAGCTAGCTAGCTAGCTCCATCAGTTTCTTTATTTGACATGGACTATATACAAGGATCGGTCTTTAGCTTTTCTTTTTCTTTTTTTTTTAAAAAAAAGGTATGGTTGCGTTAGTCCACTTTGTACTAGTTAAAAGTTTGATGTCAACTACAATGGCGGTTTTAAATACCAGGTAAGCTAGCTAGTAATTGAAATGGCAGAGAGTACTGGGTGCATTTGGTGCATGGCATTTGTGGTTGCGTCTTGCTTGATTAATTTTTATGACAATGCATGGCCCGAATCAGAGAGACAACGGTGTTGTTGGAAACTACAAGCTTCCTTTTATTATAACACATCATGCAAAATAATGCTTCCTATTCCTCTTTTCTTTTTCTTATTTTACTTTTTTAATTAATTTTTTTTATACAAACGATAATGTGAAAACAGAAAGATTAAAATTCAAATAATATAGAAAGAAAAAAATGGAAGCAAGAGAAAGATAAAATGATATATGAGTAATTTATGTCGTTTGACCTAATGGCTTACATTCACATAAAAAAAACCCTTAAAAACTATACATATATTTTCTATTAAAAATTGTGTATCACAAGGAACCTAAAGCAAAGTATTTATAGAATGTAAAACCCTAGACTAACACGATCATTACTTGCAATACAAGTAGAATTATGATTTCTTTGTTTGCACACTAAATGGATTGGACTTAGGCTTGATTACGACTGGACCTTGATATCTTTAACATCTTCTTTCAAATTCATGGTGGAAGCTTGAAGATAACTTGACTTTGAGATATAAGTTCAAGAAGATGATCATAAGCAACCGGATTAGATGTAGAATGATCCAGGCACAATATGGAATGAATCGTGCAAAACACTAGTGATGGCAGCGAACAGTAACAACTAATGAACGCCTGAAGACAACTACAAATGCTTAAGAATGGTTGCAACAGTGACCAAAAAGTGGCTGCTAGCCTGCTATCGTTGGAGGATTGCTACACTAGTGTCCTAAGGAATGTTGGCAAAAGACAATGTCGTAATGATGCACATAATGAGTTGGTGAATTTTTCATAGATTGAATCCAAAAAAGGATGATTGATGGCCAATCTATGTGACTTATGAGCCTCAAATGGAAAAACATGCCCCAAACTCATCATCTAAGCAAAAAATGGAAAGAGATAGTGCCATGTTATAAGAAAATTAGTTGTCAAAAGTGGTTGGAAAACAGCAGCTAATGGTGTTTAATGGCCGAGTCGAGCAATCGTTTGTATAGGGTTGCTTGAAATCCAATGGAAACCATGAAAAGTAAAACATAACTCTAAGACGATTGTCTTGAGGAACAGTGGTTGAAGAAGACATGAACAGTATTTGAGACACTAGAAGGGCAAAGTTGTGGCTCTAATGCCATGTGAAAATTTAATAAAATAGAAAGACAAAGCAGAAGCAAGAGAGAGATAGAGGGGAATAGAGGGAATTCATGTGATTCGACTTGATAGCTTGCATCAATTAAACAAAATTCTTGATGACTACATCTTTACAATTAAACAGTAAACTACGTATCACAACAAACCCATAACATGATTTTATAAGAGGTTAAACCCTAAACTAATATAATTACAAAACTTGCAATATAAGTAAAATTATGATTTATTTGCTTGCACACCAAATAGGATTGGACTTGAGTTTTACTAAAACTGAACATTGATATCTTTAACAAAAGAAGGGAAAACTAGCCTCATTTAGAGTGGTTTTCACTTTTCAATGGAGTTGGATAGAAATTGCCATTCCTTAGAAAGGGAGGTCATTTGCTCAAGCTTATTTACAAGTTTTTATTAGGCTGATTGGATAAATTTACTTAAAATAGCTATGTTCTATTTTTATTACTTTTCATAGGGCATATTGGCAATTAAAGTATAATGAAAAGTTACTAATGAACTTCAAGAATATAAATGCAACTTTTGATAAGTTTTGTTTCTCTCAACAATTTTTATTTTTTATTTTTATACTTATTACTTAAAAAATGTACTTTCTTTCTAAATTTATACATCTTAAGAGCATTTGCATTAGTATGTGTACAATAGAAAAATGTGTAAAATTAACACATTCAAGCTCCAAAATCACTCACATCAGGCAAATAAAAGATGTATAAATTTGCAAAGTTGTTACAGTAATCATGTAAATATAGATAGTTTCTGCAACTTTATATATTGTTTTTCAAAAAAAAAATTTATAACCTCATCAAATTCCTCTTTCTTTGTCTCGAACTTTATGAAGATAATAATAAACAAAGAATAAAATATAATTATTTAAATAAAATATAATGTATAATAGATAATCTGATATAGATGTTTTTGAAAATTAGTTGTGTAAAATAAAAAAAGTACGCTATTATGCTAAAATAGAAAATAATTTTTACCCAAATTGATGCGAATGCTTACTAATAAACTTAGTCATCTACCATATTCTTCGGTTCATGAATATATATTTAATTGAACTTCAAACTTGAGTACACATTTGATTTGTATTTAACTAACCATCTTATTGAGTTAAAATCAATCTAATCACAAGCAAATTTGCTTTATTTTAGAACCCTTTTAAGTCCTTAACTTATAAGACTAGCATGCATTATCTTCCCTTAATTGTTCAAAGAGTACTAATTTTTGTGTGGTTTAGCATAAAAGGTAGTAAGGGTCATCAAATAGCCCATGGCCCATGGCCCGACCCAAAAACCCGACAGCCCATCGGGCTAATGGGCGGCCCAACCCGTTGTTATTGAGGCCCATGGGCAGCCCACTAGCCCAGTGGGTTAGGCCATGGGCTAATTTTTATGCCAATGGGCACCCGGTGGGCTAGCCCAGTAGTCCAGCCCGTTGGCCCAACCCGTTGCCCAGTCCAATAACTTAGAATTTTTAACAAAAATATATAGGAAGTGTATGAAGGATTGATCTTGAGATATTGTAATAGAATTTCTTAAGAGGACTCTCCCAACCACTAAGATACTTAAAGTAATTGTGCTAAACTTAGTTTACTAAATATATATTTTTTTAGTAGTCTAGCAAATTTGAATTAACCATTTGATTTTTTTTATTATTAAAGATAAAAATAAAAAACTATTTGAAGCCTTGTTTAAAAAAAAATTAAATAAGTTTCCATCAACAAAACAAAAAATTAAATAGATTTGACGATAAAAAAAATTGTAATTAAGTATTAAATTCTTTGATTCTTTCCTTTAAAAAAAACTAGATTGATTATTTCCTTATTAAAAATTGATTATTTATTTCTAAAAATAATAAAATAATATGCTAACACAATCTTATAGGTAGCCCATTAGGCCCAACCTAGTAGCCTAGCCCGTTAAAGACAAAATGGGCATTGCCCACGGGCAGGGTCGTGGGCTAGGGTTTTCTCTTTCGGCCCAGCCCGACCCGGCCTGTTAACTAGTTAATAGCTCATTATGCCCAGCCCATTGTGTCCTTGGGCCAAGTTAAAATGGGCCGGGCCAGCCCGACCCGGCCCATTGACGACCCTTAAAAGGTAGTTATGATTAAGCAATGTTCACATAAAATCCGGCCCACCCGTGTACCAAAAAGCCGAACCCCACATGGCCCAAAAGGCTCCTTTTAGGCCCAACACCCCTTACCTCCAACTTCCCCTCTCCACCTTCATAACCCCCCCTATCCCTCTCTCTCTCTCTCCAACAATCGCAACTCTTTCTCTCTCTCTCTCTCTCACTCTCTCGCTTTCTGTGCAAAATGGAGCCATGGCTAGACGACTTCACCGACGACCTTCAAAGCCTAAGTTTCACCTCCACAGCCACCACAAACACCACCGCCGACATCAACCGAAGCACGAGCTCCGGCTCCGAAGCCACACTCACGGCTTCCTTCGGCTCACTCGGCTCCACCTCGACCACCAAACACCACGCGCCTTCCTCCGACCCTTGCTGGTCCGCCATCAACCGGATCCGCTCCGAGCTCCCGACCCGCCAACTCTCCCTCTCGGACCTCCGCTTCGTCGCCCGACTCGGCTCCGGCGACATCGGCTCCGTCCACCTCACGGAACTGAAAACAACCGAAACGAACTGTTGCCTCTTCGCGGCGAAAGTGATGGACAAGAAGCAACTGGCGAGCCGAAGCAAAGAAGGTCGCGCGAGGACCGAGAGGGAAATTCTGCAAATGCTGGACCATCCTTTCTTGCCCACGCTCTACGCGAGCATCGACGCGCCGAAGTGGCTCTGCCTGTTGACGGAGTTCTGCACCGGCGGCGACCTCCACGTCCACCGTCAACGCCAACCGTCCAAACGCTTCGCCGAATCCGCCGTCAGGTGCGCACGTTAGCACACTCTCTCTCCCTCCCTCTCATTAATAACTAAATAACTAAAAATTATAGTAAGTACAACTTACGCGCTTAATTTATTTATTTAATTTTCATTTTTCATTTGCCCCCTCTTTTTAAATATTTGGAAAATTTGAAGGAGAGGCTGGGATTCCCTGTGTGCTAATTCACGATCACCTGTGGGGTCCACCATCAGCTGATTCCTATCGGAAATGGGCCCACTGGCAAAGCTGTGTCAGTCCTGTATTGGCTGGCTGGCTGATCGGTTTTTGTTGAGATGCAGCTAATTATTTGTTTACGCGTCAGTCACTTTGCAAAAAAATAAATTTTAATTTTTTTTATTTGTTAAATTGACCCATGATATTATAGA
This sequence comes from Quercus aquifolioides, assembly GCA_019022515.1. Taxonomy (NCBI): domain Eukaryota; kingdom Viridiplantae; phylum Streptophyta; class Magnoliopsida; order Fagales; family Fagaceae; genus Quercus; species Quercus aquifolioides. The sequence goes on along the minus strand of CM032326.1, from coordinate 16,674,399 downwards.
CAAAAACAAAAATCATGTTATCAAATCTTGATCGTGTCATTAGTCACGTGATGGTTATGTAGTTGGTCTGAGAAGGATTAAAATTTGGAAAATTAAATGAAAAAAAATTATTAAATATTCTTAGAATACGGGGACATTTTGTCATGAATTTAATTAGCGGCGGACATAGTTAGCACCTAATAATTACTCTCCCAAATGGACAATTGAGTCACGTAGGGCTACCATTACGATTAATGGAGTAATAATTAATTATATCACTAACTTTTAGTCGTTTCCAATTCCGTATTAATTTAATGTGGAGGTTGTCTCAACCAGTGCACTGATATTCCTTTAATTTAGACCATTAATATGGCATAGACATATGTCATTGCGTTACATGTACTTCGTGTCATTGTTAGTTGAGCAAACAAGTAACTTATATTTATTTTTGGATAGAATGAGCAAACAAAGACATTAAAATTCACATTGGTTAATAAATATGTAACCGTTGGGGTATACTGTAGGTAGTATGAGAAAGGTTTGCACTTTAAATGAAACGCACTGATTTTGGAATTGAGCCTGACTAGGCGTTTAGGGGTACAGTCGGTTTGGGATTTATTAGATTTTGTACTAGACAGTACAGTAGGCACTAGGCACTAGGCACTAAGGGCTGTTAATTAAACAGGTGGATGGGATGGATAGGTTTGCTTGTGGTTTGAAGGAGTTTGTGGTACACATAACACATGTATAGTGCTACTGCTATTATTGAAAGTTCTAAGAACAAAGTTTCTTTCCAAACTAGTTTGGAGGAAAATTCTATAAATTCATCGTATATCTTTATATTGAGTGTGAATTTTGAAAATTTAACCGTTAGATTGCATGTTCTTATTACATTCTTAATACTTACAAAATTTCAAGAAGATCAAAAATCAACTGCTATGTCATTAAATAAATGTTATAATTTCAAGTTTTTGTGATCTAAAGTTGTATATAAAAAATAAGTTAATTGATCAAATAGTAAATAACATCCAATTTGAACGAAATTTGATATGTATGTTAAGAACATAAAGAACATGAAATTCAACGGTTAGATTTTCAAAATTCACACCCAAAAAAGAAATATATGAGTAATCTAAAGAGTTATTCTCCAAACTAGTTTGGAAAGAAATTTTTGTTCAAGTTCTAAATAGAATTGTTATTTAAAAAAAAAAAAAACTATATGATTGATAATTCAAGTTGTGCTTTTCTAGAAACAGGGAGGGCATATACGTCTTTTCCTGGCAATCACTTTGGAAGATTAAAAAAAACAAAAAGTATATATATTATTTTCGATGAGATTGATTATTGGTATGTCCATGAAATCAGTATATCATATATTCTGGTTTTGGGTTCCGTTATCTTTCGCGGGATTTCTGGGAATTTTTTTTTTTTTGGTGGTAAATTTCTGGCCCCATGTTGATTTTATTTTTTTTGGCTGATTTTAAATATATTTCTTTGCCTTATTTCCCGCCACTTCTAGAAATTCTATAAGCATCTATTTTATTGCTACTTTTGTTTTGTTGTTTTGCCTTTTTTCCTTTTCTTCTTGAGAATTTTATGTGGATCATGGGCTGCTTTGCAATGGGTTTTGATGAATTATGTGATTTTTCTTCAACCGTTCAGACATATTTGGAAAGCATACAACAATATGGTGACAAACGTGGGCAACGCCTTGCAAATTGCCATAAGATTTGATGAAACACATTTGGAAAGTATAAACAACATTATGGTAGCAACAAACAAAAGCGCACAACGCCTTGCAATGAATTTTTCTGCTGATGTGAAGTTGTGAAATCTCATCTTTTTAAACAAAATATGGAAGTTAAACACACCAACATTCTAAAACAAAGGAGTACAACAAATCCATTTCATCAATGAGGTCATATTATTGGGGTTGAAAATTGTTCTCTATTTTTAGAATTTTAGTTTTGTACTAATATGTTAGTATTTTACTAATTAAATTTTTTTAGCTGTTTAAAGGTCAAAGAATTTTTGGGAACAGTGGAATACAACATGGTCTCACTCAGTTTCTGAAGCCTCCATCTCCTTGTCCAGTTATGCCCTTAGATTTTAATAATAAATCGGTTGATCACAATTATATGAGTGCATAGATTTTTTTATTATTATTTTTAATGGTACCCCGTGCCCCAATGGAGGACCAATGAGTGACCTATCAGGGGAAATCACGGTTATTGGCATTGTTGCAATTTGATTTTTTTTTCATGCGACATTATTGCAATTTAATTGAACATGTTGGGTGGTAAATGCTTCTGTGTCCAAAAACCATGGGGACCCCATGGAAACAATATTGTACTTGTCCTATTCTATCTTCTTCTTCTTCTTCTTCTTATATTAATCTTGTTTGACTTGTCGAAGTGATTAATCTTATAATGAGTCTGTCGGTTAATAATAATACTTTGATAATACTAATAAACTATAAATTGTGTCCCCAGATTCTATGCATCAGAGGTGGTGGTAGCTCTAGAGTACCTTCACATGATGGGGATTGTATACCGAGATCTAAAGCCAGAAAATGTGTTGATTCGATCCGACGGCCACATCATGCTTACCGACTTTGATCTATCATTAAAGTGTGACAGCTCTTCATCAACGGCTCAGATAATTTCTGATCAAAACCCACCAATCGTGGCCCCCCAAAAAGACTACTATCCAATGGATCCACCTCCATTCACTTCGTCTTCATGCATTATTCCTAATTGTATAGTCCCCGCTGTATCGTGCTTCCACCCCAAACGCAAAAAGAAGAAGAAATTGGGCCATCGAGGTGGGCCTGAGTTTGTGGCCGAGCCCATTGATATTCGGTCCATGTCTTTCGTTGGGACCCACGAGTATTTGGCTCCGGAGATTGTGTCTGGTGAGGGGCATGGTAGTGCTGTGGATTGGTGGACACTAGGGATATTTATATTTGAACTATTTTATGGGGTCACGCCCTTTAGGGGCGTGGACAACGAGTTAACCTTAGCTAATATCGTGGCTCGAGCCCTCGAGTTCCCAAAAGAACCTGCCGTGCCCGCCACGGCTAAGGACCTCATATCACAACTATTGGTTAAAGACCCGGCAAGGCGACTAGGGTGCACAATGGGTGCCTCAGCCATCAAGCACCACCCATTTTTCCAAGGGGTCAATTGGGCATTGTTAAGATGTACACCCCCACCTTATATCCCTCCCCCATTTAGTAAAGAAGTTCTGTCACATGAAACTTCTTGTCCTGAGACTTCAGTGGAATATTATTAAGAAGAAAAAAAAGATCTAATAATACAAAGTACAGCTAATGACTTGATTGGTCGAATTTTTTATTTGATCGTAGATTAGAAAGTTTACTAGGAAGTGAGAAATGGATGAATTATTGGGAGGTTAGAAGAGTTGCTATCGTACAGATAGGTATTGAAAGCCTTGCGATAAGCAAGGTGGGCATGACATTGATGGGTAGCAGATAAAATTGAACAAGAATATTTTTGGTTTCTCAATCTCACATGATAATAGCGACAACCGGTTGTCAACTTCCTATTTCCATTTTCCTTTTGTGGTTTATAGGGCTATAGAAATCATTGTCAACGCTAGAGTGTGGAAACTTTGGATCCCGACAACTTAAAACATAAACAATGATATTGACTTCGGGGGATGGATGATATTGAAAAGGCCGGTGGCACCGCGTAGTTGGTTGTCCGCCGATCGCGGGGGCGGAGCCATGCCCATGGGCATGCATCGTGCTGGGTTGTGTGTTTGCTTGCGAAGAACAGGTCCCCACCACGTGATTTGCTTTGTGCAAGGAAAAAATGTGGGGCTGGGCACAGTGCTCAGGATAGCTAGTCTTAGTTTGTTTTCTTTTTGGTGATACACACGATACTTGTCCTCGTTCACTGTAGTATCGTTTAAAAGGAAAAGAAAAAAAGAAAAAAAAAGTTGTGTGATAATTTGATTGCTGAGTTTGGGAAGATCATCTAAGTCATAGACTTCTCTCTTGGAAAATATTAAGAAGTGTGAATTGAACTACAATGTTCTTGACTGATATCTCTTTATTATCTCGTCTTTGTAATTAAAACTTTGGGTCTCCTTGTGATTAAATTTATTGGACCCATCAATGGGTTTTTCTTTTTTTCTTGTTTTGGAAGGAGTCAATGGTGTATTTGGTGCATAATTGCTATCAAGTTATGCAATTTTGGACTTTTGAGTTTTGATTTTGTAAGATAAGCAATATAATAATAAGATGTCATTCGCAAAAATTAAAGTTTTTTGGGTAGTGTGTTGTGTGTGTGTGTGTTTATTTATTTATTTAATGACACCCATATAGTTATTGAACCTGTGTTGAACATGGTAAGGAATTGGCATAAAAGTTTAACTGATTCGACTATTGAGCCATTAGTTCAACTATTAATTCAGTTGTTAGTTTTTTTAAGAATAATAAATAATAAAAAAATCATATGAGGAAAAAAACTTGATAGGAAAACAAATAAACAAGAAGATGATAAACTAGTAGTCAATTCAGACATAATTAAGGAATATGCAAGTCTATGTACTAAAGTTTTAAAATTAATACATTCTATGAAATTGTTGATGTAGAGTTGATTGAACAACTAGATTTTGATTGGTGGACACCTACAACAAAGGAAGAGAAAGCGACGAGGGTCATGAGTCGTGTCAGTGAGGGATTCTGGTTATGATATTTTTGTGTGGATAGCTTTAATAAATGTCAATACAATCCTTATATATAAAGTCCATAGAAAAGTCAAACTTTAGAGTGTATGTTCGTTATCAAAATTCAATTTGAAAAGGGATTATTAAAGATTAGAGCTCTTTGGGTTAATTATATGAATTCAAGAATTGTCTTCCAAAGTAATCAGTTGGTCTAATTCTTATCCTTACTCGAACTTAGGGGTGAGTCAGGTGACAATGTTTGACACGACTATTGAACTTGAAACACTTTTGACAAGGTAGTATTTAGTATAAATCAGCTCATGTCATAACGAATTGACCCACTTTGACATGATTTTTTTTTTTTAGGGTTAAAATGGGTAATATATTACACTAAACATAAATAGAAATAAGACTATTATAAACGTTTGTTACTTTATCTAGAGTGAGCAAGTTATTCACCACATTAGGTAGGTGATCAAAAGTTACAAAAACAGAGTTTAAATTAGCACTAAGTTTTGTCAATGCATTAGCACATTGGTTGGCTTCTCTGTAGATGTGATTAATCCGAGTCTAAGGCATGCCCATCAGAAAGTTCTTGCAATCAGTAAGTAAAGGTTTCAAGTGATGGTTAGAAGCAGAATTCTTCATAAATTGAACAATAGACAAAGCATCCATTTCAACAATTAAGTATAGAATTGTTAGTGTTGCCCGAAATGGTAGAAATACCTTTTGGGCCTACTTTCATTTTGGCTCTTCTAATTTTCATTGCTTTGACTTTGGTCTTTGAATCATTAGGGTTTCCGATTATCATTATGAAAAATTAGCTTTCAATTTAAGGCCTCAAAAAGTCTCGGGCCGGCCCATTCTATATCTAGTTCAATACCTTTGATTACGTAGTCGTCACGTCACAAAATAAAATTGTTCACAAGGAACTTGGGACGGCAAAACGACGACAGTGTCGTCTGAACTCTAAACAATTTGAAGCTTCAACGACAACAGTCATAAAACGAAGAAGCTCTCATAGTTGTACTTGTAAACCAGTTCAGCTCACTTCAGCTTGTAGCTCCGAATCACAAAATCAAAATCCCCAAACTTTTTGAGCTCCGAATTCTCCTTCCAGAAAACGCTAGCGAATAGAGAAGAATGGAGGAACCTCAAAACGGCGCCGTAGGCTCTGCACCAGCAGAGACCGAAGAGGAGCCCATAGTCGGGCCGGGTCCTGCCCCGCGCGCCCGACCCAAGCGACCCCTCCAGTTCGAGCAGGCCTATCTCGACGCGCTTCCCTCCGCTAACATGTAAGCTTCAGCTTCTCTGCAATTTCTGTATTCTTTCAAACATGGTTTAGGGTTTAGGGTTTATGCTTCAGAAACTCAATTGAATTTGGGGTTTTTCACTTTTACAGGTATGAGAAAAGTTATATGCATCGCGACGTGGTCACGCATGTGGCTGTCTCCCCAGCAGATTTCTTCATCACTGGAAGCGCTGATGGTAAAACCACACACATTGTTTTTGTGCTTTCTCTTAATTACTAGAAATTTGTATTATGTGATATATAGTGTTACTTCTTTTATGTGGTTGTTTAGTTTGCATTGGATATAAGTTTAGTGTGCGATTGACATGAATTATTTTTGCCAACTTATTTTACTACTAAGCTTATTTTTGCTGCTATTTATGGTTCCTATTACACTTTTTGGTACTATTCATCAATCCTGCTATACTATTTCAGCTAACTTTTATCTTTCTTTACAGTAGTTTCATCAAAAAGTTTTTAGTTTCAGCAAAATAAACTAATCCCAAACGGATACTTAGTGTAAATGCCCCTGGATTACTCGGCAACTGAGTTTCCTGTAGGTTCTACTAGCTAGAGGCGAGTACAAAGGGTTCCCAAGTTTTATATATATATATATATATATCACCTAGGTGAACCTTGGTGAACAATGAGTGGTTGAGACTTGAGAGTAATCAGTACGAAGGTGATGATGAAGTTTTTAAATGTTTTAGATTTTTGCACTTTGCATTCTCCAACTTGAAATACTTTTGTATCTCGAGACTGCATAGTCTTTAAATGGAAAAGAAAAGGGGGGTGGGGGGTGGGGGGTGGGGGGAGAAGACCTTTAAAGTTGGTTCTCCTGTCGTTGTGATCGTCACTCATAGTCTCATAGTGTCACAACCTGAGAAAAGAGCTAAGACTCAGCATGCACCCACACAACACATGCACTCATAGAATCTAACCCAATCCAATCCAAATTATGGTATAACAATCTTCCCCCACATAAATGACTGACGTATGTTCTCAGGTCTCATGTTGTGCTGCTCTGTCTCCAAGCCATACAACATTACCAGGTTGCCTCTGATACCATTTGTCATGAATTGAGTAAAGCAATATCCACATTTGTTTTGTAAGACTAGTTAAGTTACAATTAAGATTTCTTGTAATGGCGTATACAGTCCAAATCAACCTAGCGCATGCCTGGTGTGGGTCTCAATACATGTCAGCACAACATACACGCACTAATACAATATAACCCAGTCCAAACAATATGGGCAGTATCACGTATAGTCATAATCATCCTCATTCTCTTTACAAGTCAATTTACTTCATGGAATTTGAAAGAAATTATGTTCTAAACTGTGTTGGGTGTTGTAACAATACAAAGTCTTGGACCAAATTATTTAACCATTTAGGATATTATTTGTTTACATTAGTTTTTCTGTTTATTTGACTGACTGAACCTGCTTTATTTTTCTCATAGTAGCACTTAATTTATTTGACGATAGTTTTGTTCGGTGGGGCTATTGGTGGGGATAGCTAATAATACTAAATTCTATTCCATGAACTGACAACAGTTTCTGAACATGTGTTTGTGTGTTTTACACTTTGCTTTTTTTTTTTTTTTTTTTTTATTATTATTATTATTATTATTATTTTGAAGAAAAATAGGGGGGAAAGGATTGACAGTAAGGATACACATGTTAGTAACTCTGTTCTAATTGAATGTGAGGTACAATATATGGGAAGATGCTTTTGAGTGATTCCAATGTAAGCAACACTCAAGAATGTGTGATGTGTTATTAAGTTAAAGTAGTTGAGGTTCAATTTTTTTTTTTCTAAAGTTAAAGTAGTTGAGATGGCAGCAATGCTTGCTTGAAGTCAACCATCAAATGGAGTGGAGGATGGATTCAAAGATGGTTTTGTGCATAAATTTAAGTGAGATAGATGAGCATAGTTGAGATTTCATGGTAAAAGACGTGGTGCCAACATATGTAGTTTTAGGTTGTAATGTTTGAGACAAGTGAGAAAGTTGTCTGAGGGCATTTGTTCATGTGAAATGAGCAGAAGGGGTGGCAGAAAAAAAAATTGGGTTCTGATTGGGACAAGTTGTTGCAGCCTTTAGTTATTTCAAGATAAGAAGCTGCATAGTCAAGAAAGGGAAAAGTGATTTTTCTTGCTGCCTTAATTGCTGCTTTACCTATTAAAAGAGAATTTCTTATGCTAGATATTTCCTTTGGCCATATGAGATGACTTGAAATGGTAAGACAATGTTTTTTTTTTATTGGTATGTTACACACATCCAATGGTCTTGAAGCCATGACCTTGCCCTCCACAGTTATAGGGGAAGAGGTGCTATATAAGCAGGAGTTCATTGGCTTAATACTAGACAATATTATGGTATTGTTTTAATTGTCCAAAAAATTGAAATGAAGCAATAGTGCAATACTTATTTTTTTGATAAGAATAGTGTAATACTTATTTGAACTTTCTGTAGTTTGAAGTGAATGGGTTCTTTATACTTGCAGCATATTTTGTCAGTAGTGATATCTTGGAATATGATAAAATTCAGTTAACTTATTTGAATGGAGTATCGATTACTCTATTTTTAGCAAAAAAAGAAAAAAAGAAAAAAAAAAGAGTATCGATTACTCTTTATCACTTTGTGGAATGAACCTGGTTGTTGTGGTGATTTCCCTAATTTTATTTTCCTTCATATCATATGCTTATTGGATCAAAGCAGTCTAGTGGAATATATGTCGTAACATTGTCACCTAATACAGCCAGATCACGTTGGGTTATTGTATCTAATGGGATGGGTGTGTGATGAAATTACTCTAACTTATCAGTCTGATTGCTTTATTCTCACCCTTTTTCCCTTCCCTCTTTGATTAGGGCATTTGAAGTTCTGGAAGAAAAAGCCTATCGGTATTGAGTTTGCAAAGCATTTTAGATCCCATCTTGGTCCAATTGAAGGAATAGCTGTGAGTTATTTCTCCTTATACGACTCCTTGTTTAAGCATGTGGAATCTTGTTTATCATTAATCCTTGCTTTGATTCTCAATTCATTTCTTATAAATTATGTACATGCATAAATTGCATGTGCTTCCTTTTATGCATATGTGTGATTTTGTTTCATGGAGTTAGTACTGCTCATAGCATCATGTCATTGGTCATTCTTTTTGGATTGCTGTTAGTTGAAAGCTATGAAACAAGCATAACATTGATTACTTTGGAGTCTGCAACATCATAGGCTACTTTCATATTCAAAATCTTTACTGGTGATGTGTTAAAACAACCACAATAAGTAGCAGTTTTAATTTAAAAAGTGAAGTCATTTATGTTTAGGCATAGACAAGGCACATATGCCCACACAACCTGGGTTTCAATATCCTAAATATTGTTCATCTCGTTTAGAAATGCAGATTATGACCTGTGTTAATTTTTTAATATAAAAATGCATGCAAAGTGGTATTTTGGAGAGCTACAAACTGTTTCAATCTACTTCTCAAATAATCTTAAAATACAGATTAGTTCGATTTAGAGTAGTCAAATCACACTTATCAAAAAAAGAAGTGGCCAAATCGTGTTTTAGCATATGGCATATTAATTACGACTTCCATGTTTTACAAAATTTAACCCCCAAAAAGAAAATGTAAAAGCAACTATACCATCAAGGCTGGCCCAGTGCAATATTTTGCCTTCAAAACTTTTTGTGCTAGTCCTCATGTATGTGGATCATAAGCAAAAGAGGCATTCACTTCAAAGTTTTGCTGGATAGTGCTGATGTGTGCAGTTTTTGTTAGAGTATCTATCTATTTGATATTTTTGTGTTTTGATTAGCTAGTGGTCAATTTTTTTTCATTAGTGCTGTCATCAACCGTGACATTTTTCAGCTATACAGGTTAGTGTTGATGGGTTGCTTTGTGGTACTATTTCAAATGATCGTTCTGTGAAGATATATGATGTGGTCAACTATGATATGATGGTCATGATTGGCCTACCATTTGTTCCTGGTGCCATTGAATGGGTCTACAAACAAGGTGATGTCAAAGCGAGGGTTGCCATTAGTGATCGGAACTCCTCATTTGTGCACATATATGATGCTAGATCTGGTTCAAATGAACCGATCATCTCCAAAGAGGTGTGTTAGCAACCTTGAAAGTAGCACACTTTTCAAAATTTTCTGATTTTATATATATATATATATATATATTCACTATACATGTTAAGTTTGTTTAGTTAGTCCCTTATATTTTATTTTTGGTTTCTATTTCCTCTTCAGATACATTTGTGCCCGGTAAAAGTTATGAAGTACAACCCTGTATTTGATGCTGTGATATCTGCCGATGTGAAGGGAATTATTGAGTATTGGAGCCCCGCTACACTTCAGTTCCCAGAAAATGAGTATGTGCTCTATACTACTCTTAAAAAAATATTGGTGTTGTGTTTTTACTTATGTTAAAAAATTCAAAAGGCTCAAATTTGTCTGTATGTTACTTGATTTACTCCTGTATGTTTCTTGAATAACTTTCTTCCTTAAATGGCTTGATTGTGTCTGGAATGGATTACTACAACCTAATATTGGAATCATTGTTTATTATTGCTTCATTTTTAGATATTCAAATCTTTCCAGTGCCTTGGATGTTCTAATGGTGCTTCTACTATATGGTTCTTGCAGGGTGAATTTTAGATTGAAAAGTGATACGAATCTCTTTGAAATTGTGAAATGCAAAACTTCTGTTTCTGCTATTGAGGTATTATATACACATGTACTTTTAACATTTTTGGTCTACTGTTGGATTTAATGCATTTTGTGAACGCTTAATCTTCTTGATTCTTTTTTTTAATTGATTTATATATAAAAATTCACTGGTGGACTTTTTTGAATTACCCTTCAGGCGAGTCCAGATGGTAAGCAATTTGTGATTACATCACCTGATCGTAGGATAAGAGTGTTTTGGTTCAGAACAGGTAAACTAAGACGAGTTTATGATGAATCCCTTGAGGTAATGTAGTTTTTAATTGGAATTTCATTAAGGTTACACTTGTCTTGGAAACTCTTCTGATGATCATGTCTCTATTGTTGTTAAGGTGGCACAAGATCTTCAGAGAAGTGATGCTCCCTTATATCGGTTGGAAGCTATTGATTTTGGGCGAAGAATGGCTGTTGAGAAGGAAATTGAGAAAACAGAAAGCGCACCACAACCAAATGCAGTCTTTGATGAAAGCTCTAATTTTATTATATATGCAACCCTCCTTGGGATAAAAGTAAGATATTATTGTCATGTAATTGGCAATACAACTCATATTCTAATTTATTTTTCTTACCAAGAAAAAAGCTTCTTTTTTGTCCTATTGTCAATTTTTTTTTTTGCTGAATAATCTTATTGTCATTTTTAACACATCATTCTCTCTCTCCTCTCTCCTATTTTTGTTTTACTATTAGGTAGTAAACTTGCACACCAATAAAGTTGCCCGAATTCTTGGAAAGGTGGAGAACAATGATAGATTTTTGAGAATTGCGCTATATCAAGGTGACCGAAGCAGTAAAAAAGTTAGAAAAATTCCTGCAGCTGCAGTAAATGTAAATGAGAGCAAAGAGCCTTTGACAGATCCCACTCTTCTATGTTGTGCTTTCAAGAAGCACAGAATATATCTTTTCAGGTATGAGAGTTTGCACTTATTGACTGATAATGTTACCATTGCCTGAATTTAGTTATTTCTGGAAAGCATGCACTAGTATGTTTAACTGGTTACAGGTTCGTACTGATGACCATCAAATTACATATCATGAACTTAATTGTAGTGAAGTTTAGAATTGTCTAGAAGGGTGTAGGTGTATCATTTGTGAGATGTTTAGCGAGTACTCTCTTTAACCTTGGGAAGCGTGTTTGAGAATAACTGTTTTCCTAAATGCATTCAGAGTACTGTTTCATTTGATTGCTATTTATTAATAAATCTTAAGAACTATATTTCCATTTAGTCTTAATTCTGACATTTTCTATGGTCCTGATAGTCAAAGAGAACCAGAGGAGCCTGAAGATGCAACTAAGGGAAGAGATGTGTTTAATGAGAAGCCTCCTCCTGATGAACTTTTAGCCGTGTCAGATATTGGAAAATCTGTGACAACATCTCTTCCTGACAATGTGGTGAGTTTTCTTTCCGTATTTCCTATTAAATTAGATTAAAATTGTTACTTGCAATCAAATTAAAGAAAAATTGCAGTTGAATTATTTGCATGAGCTCCATTGGAAATTCTTTTGTTTTCTTGTATCAGACCTCTTTTTTTTGGGTATCTATAAATAATAATAAAAAAGGAAGAAATTCTGTTACTAGAAATTTTCCTGTCTCAAAAACAATTTTGTGGATTTCAAAGTTGCAGAAAACTGAAAGTGGAATGAAAAATGCGCAAAAAAAAAAGCATATTTTTATTAAGTATTTATAAAATAAAAATAAAAAACTATTTATGGGCCATTTGCTGGAAAAGTAAACATTTTTGATGTAGTTGAAAACTACGGAAAATTTCTAGATGTTTTTTTTATTATTGGTTCTTTTGAGTTGTTAACTGTTAAGTGGCCTGCATATTTTACATTTCCGAAATTGTGTTACTGATTCTGAAATGACCTATATTTAGAAAAACAAATTTAAATTGCAATCCTGAAAAAAAAGCCCTTTGAGAGACAAAGCATTATTTGTAAGTTTTCTCGTCAAATTGTATGTAGTTCTTCTGTTCATTCTGGATGGTGGGAGAATTGTTGGGTGTCAAGATCTCTTCACTGGATCTTATATCTTATCCATCCTAGTCTCTTATTGTTTCAATTTTGGAGTTGACATCCTGCAAACTGAAATTAGATAAATATTTTCTTTTGTGGTTCACTTTGTAGATTTGGTCCTACTATCCGCTCGTAGAGAGTATAATTCATTTCAAGATGGGTGGATGTAGTATTTCTTCTTTTCATGCCATTTTGTGCATCACTTTACCTTGTCTGCATGATCGCTCTCCTTTGTGTGATATGTTCTCTTATCTTTTCTGCTCCATTTCTTGCTGTCCCAGATTCTGCATACCACAATGGGTGATATTCACATGAGATTGTACCCAGAGGAATGTCCAAAAACTGTGGAGAACTTTACAACACACTGCCGGAATGGCTACTATGATAATCTCATTTTTCACCGCGTCATCAAAGGCTTCATGGTACAGACAGGAGATCCTTTGGGAGATGGCACCGGAGGGCAATCTATTTGGGGCAGGGAGTTTGAGGATGAGTTTCACAAGAGGTTTGTCATTTTTTTTTTTTTTTTGGACAAGCATTTAGCATTGGGGTGCAAATGAGCTGAGCGAAACCAAGTTTCACATTATTCAGGCTCAGCTTGGTAAGGAATTATCCAGGCTTGAGCTCAATCCGAGCCTCAAATTCCAGCTCGAGCTGACTCGCAGGTTGACTAGAGCTCACCATGTGAACAACAAACTAACACCAACCATGAAGCATCCAATCCTTTCTATAAACTTAATAAATTAAGGTGGTGGGCCTGCATAGTAGCACCTGTCCCAATTACCGACTTTATTGTCCTAACCCTATTAAAGTTTTGAAATGGATGGAAAATGAGTGTTTTTCATAGAATAAGATTTTCCTTTCTTTAACATTGGCTACCAGTGTGGGTTTGACCAATTTTTTTGATAAGTAATGAAAATTTTATTCAATCATTAAAAAAGAGTCACCCAAGTATAAACGATGTATACAGCTGGGGATCAAAACATTCAAGAACACAGATTACAAGCATCCACCAAATGATAAAATTAAGAGATAGTCAAGTTACACTTGGGCTTTTCAAATATTGTCGTCTTTAGTCATCAATATCTTTATTAAGATTTTAATTACAAAAAAAAAAATAATAATAATAATAGTAATTACCAAACTATCTTTATTAAGATTTTAAGAATGCTCACCATCAATTGTAGCTCTATTAAGTCATGATGAGCCCATGTGTGCGCTTTTTCACAAGCCTTAACGAGTTTTGCTCAAAACTATTCAAGCTTGGCTTGTTTATTAAACGAACTTGAAATTAAATCTTGAGTTTGTTGACTTGTTCACAAGCATAAATATACAAACACAAACAGACTTTATCAAGCTGAGCTCCAAGCTGTTCATTAATGGCATGGTTTGTTTGCAACCCTAATTTACACTAGATTATGATATGCATAAAGGAATGAGGCAGTTCATTATAAAGAGAGTCTATCCTGTGTGACAATTGAGACAATTCACTGTAAAGTGGGTCTATCTGGTGTGTTAAGTGTTAGGGTGTGAACTTTGGGCACAATTTTTTGTAATAATTTCCATTATTGTTGAAAATATCCTGCTTTCCTTTGAGCTAAACCACTTATTTGTACTCGAGTTTCCTTTAGTCTTTGTTGATAATCCTATCTTTCATTTTTTTGGGGGTCACTGGAATAGATCTTGTATCTGTGGCCCTAACTCATGTCATGCTGAGTTTTGTTGTCATTGACGATGTTGCAATCTTGCATGTATAAAAGAATGGCCCTGGTCTGCCTTCCTTGAAGTGTTTTTTTTTTTGTTTGGGTTTTTGATGGACCTTCAATGAATTTAGATGTTTTGGAGGAAAAAGTTTGGTTTTACTAGTATGCTGGATGACTGGCAATAGGTTGGGTATGAGTGGAACCTTAAATAAATCTTTGGTTCTTTGATTAGAACTGCATTACTAAGTACTAACTGAGACTTCTTTTTGCTTCTGCAATTGATACTGTTATTTAGTTAATTCTGTGTGTATTAAGTAGAAGTTACATTGGATGAATCATTTGTGTTTTTTTGCAGTTTACGACATGACAGGCCTTTCACCGTGTCAATGGCAAATGCAGGCCCAAACACTAATGGGTCTCAATTCTTTATCACCACAGTGGCTACTCCTTGGCTGGACAACAAGCATACGGTTTTTGCTAGAGTTATAAAGGGAATGGATGTTGTACAGGTATAGTTGAGTTTGCACTTATGTGGTCACTGTTCATTACCTGGAATATTGTAGTATATCTCCCTTCAACTTGCATATGCAGTATGCATGGACACACAAACGCACCAAATAACCTGTCCAAGATGTGCAGAACATGATTTTTTGGGGGGTAAAATACAATTTTGGTCCCTAAACTTTACCAAAATTTTGGGTTTCATCCCTAAACTTTATAAAGTTCTTTTTTCATCCTTAAACTATTGAAAAGTTCTTTTTCGTCCTTAAACTATTGAAAATAGTTCTTAATCCCTATTTTTGTCTCTATACTGTTAAAAAATCTCTTTACAAAGTTTAAGGATGAAAAAAAGAACTTTTTTAAGTTTAGGGATGAAAAACAATCTTTTAGTAAAATTTAGGGACCAAAATAGTATTTTACCTCTTTTTTTCCCTGTTTTGTTTTGCTATATTGTTCCCTCCCCGCATGTGATAAAGCTTCACAAAACATGATTGTTAATTGGAATGATTGGCACCTATTGCTACATATATTTTCCAACTTTGGGCCATTTATTTGATAACCTTCAATACCATAATAAAACTGAAGAGAGATTCTATGCTGTTGGATGTGGGAATTTCCAATAATTCTTTGGATCTATAAGCTCATACCAATTCACACATGTAAGGCACAAGGACATGTTACACGTGTACATATACAAGATCTATTGTTACATATTGTTTGTAGATTTCTCTGTTTCCTTTTAAGAATCTAAAAATCAAAGATTGACAAATGTCAAACTCTTGAACATTGTTGACAGGCTATAGAGAAAGTGAAGACAGATAAGGGTGATAGGCCATACCAAGATGTGAAAATTCTAAATGTGACTGTTCCCAAGTCTTAAAGTATCTCGTTTCTGATGGTTGATCTGTCGAGATCTGGTTTGTGGTCCTCATTAATGTCCTTTGGCTGCAAAAGATTGTCAGGTAAATGCTTTGTCTATCTTCTTTTGGCTGTCACCTGCAGTTCACTTGGGACTATATTTGAGGTTCTATGTTTATATATTTATTTATTATTTTTTTTGAGAAATAAATGTACACAGGGGAGAGGGGATGAGGTTTTAACACAAAGGCGCACCACAAAATTCATTTAAAAGTTACCAAGTCATGGTAACTTTTAAGGAAAAGTAGAGGAAGATAGGAGTTAAAAACTGTTGAAGGATTGAATGAAGAATGGAAAACTGCCTGTTGATGGCGTATAGGTCCTTGAGGGGTAAAGTTCCACTGTGTTTTGTGAGGAAACTTCACTGCTATAAAGGTTGCACGAAATCTGCTACCAATGTGACTGGCTGAATGCATAACTGCATTTTCTATTATCTTAGAAATATTTAGGGGAAAAAAAAGGATCCTACCACCTAGATTTTTTGTTTATATTTGTAAGCAACCATTTACGCTTATTCTTCTTCTTCTTCTTCCTTTTTTTGGGTAATTAATAGCTTTTATTGATAAGGAGGAGCTTTGTATATTGAGTACAACCTTTTTTAGTAGCTTTTATTGACAAAGAGGAGATACCTTATGTATACAAAAAATGTATACGCAAACAAGAAGGAGAAGCAAGCCATAGTCCCAAATTTTTTTGGAGTCAACTACGGATTGTTAAAAAAATAAGTCAGGGCTAGCCACGTGTGTACATAGAGTACTCCTAAAATTACATTTTGGAAGAATTACACTAAAAAAGAGAGGGTTTGTAATTTCTATAATTGAATTCATAACACTAGTTCCAAACAAGCGTGACCACTTCAATAGTGATCTCAAAACTAAGGATTTTTGCTTAACACCTAAAACTTCCATTCCCTTGAATGTGCAATTGTTCCTCTTCCTCCATATTACCTGCAATCATTATTATAGCTAACAGCAGATTATGTTCCTTTGCCAGGTATGCCGTGCTTGCGTATGAAAGGAAATCAAAGAGTAACATTATTGAATTTGTAGCCTTAGCTGAAAACGTCTTGCTGACCCTATTTTGGGATGTTGTCTATGTACGAATAGTTTCTCTTGTTAGATTTTAGTTTTAGTTTTCTTTTTGATAGGGAGTTAACCTGTAGTTGGAATGTTATCTTAATGCTTCCCGAATTTGGGAGGGAGGTTTTGCATGAGATAAACCTTTTCTTTTATTATCATTTTATATCATTTTACTTAAAAGATAATTGTATGTTGTTATTTGTATAATAGATTGTGCATCAGAATGATAGCTTATATTTTTCTTTCTATCTATCTCTGATTTTCTAGGCTATATTTAACCTATGATGAGCTGAGAACAGCTATAGAATTGCAAGACCAAAATGAGAATTTTCCATCCTTTTTCGCTTTTGTGTATCCGAGTGCTGGTTTTGCCCTTAGAAAGAATGGACTTCTTTTCTTTTATCACAATTCCCATTTTGTTTTTGGATCGTTAGCATCAGCTTTCACAAGAAGTCTGATGTTTTAAAAGTCCATCAACATTATTTTTCAATGCTTTGTTTGCAACCCTTTGGTAAGTTATAAGTGGTTGACAGTAACATTGTTCACAATCGTAATCTGGACCTCCGGTAGATGAATAGGGAGTTCCACAATGTAGAGGATCACCTCTACTTTGAGAAAGTTCCAGCTCTTGGGATTCATATTTTGTGGTGTGGAGCAAATATATTGCACACAAGCCTTGCTTATAAAAATAATATATTTCTCTCATAATCTAAGTGGAAAAATATATGGAGTGTCTATTTGAAAACAACTTATCTAATTGAAAGTGTGCTAAAGTATATTTGTACTTAAAAAAAATGGTAAATTGCAAAGTACACTCCTAATGTTTAGGGTTGCTTGGATTTTACACCCTAAAGTTTGAAAGATTGAATTTTACATTCTAAAGTTTACTTCTGTTAGCAAAATTAGTCCCTCTATTAGTGGTTTGCTGACATGTCTATTAAGTGTCACATAAGTTGATGAAGTGTATTAGTTGATCTAATTATAATATGACACATGGATATAACAAATCTGTGTCAAATAAATAACTTTAAATAATTAGAATAAAAACATTTTTTAAAATAATTAAATAAAAACTAAAAATATAATAATTCACTTTTTTAGCAACTATTGTAATGGGTTTCTCAAGGGAATTATTCACTTTCTTAATCTCTTCTTCCCTTCTGTTAAACTTAAGCCTTTGCTGGTAGAGTAAATATTAAAAAAATTTCATTTCAAATTTTGTGAACATCAATTATTTCTCACACATCAACAATCAAACCAATAAAATATCAATAAACCACATACCGATGTGTTCATCAGAGAGAGAGGGAGAGAGTGATGAGGAGATTAAACTAGCGACGGAGCAGATCGAGTGGTGGCCAAGCTTCACGCAACCAAACTTTAGCTGCCGCCAATGACCATTGCGAGCCATAGTAGTATGGCTCTCTCTCTCTCTCTCTCTCTCTCACAAGTTTCTCTCTCCTAAGCCTGATTCTCTCTCAAGCTCAACCATGCTGGAACCTTAGGAGTACGGCCACCATACATGGCAACACAAGACAACGGGGTCTCCACCACTGATGGCCACCTCTCTCTCTCTCTCTCTCTCTCTCTCTCTCTCTCTGTTTTATCCTTTGGTTGATTTGGTGATTTGGTTATGAAAGCTTGAGGATTTCATTTGGGTTTGAGAAATGAGGGCTTGTAAATACGTGAGTTTTGATATGTGCCCTGTTGAAATTGTTTGTGTTTTTTATAAAGGGTTTTTAATTTGATTTGTATTTTTTTTTAGGGATGACAAAATCTGACACAACTTGCAGACCCAACAGGACTAACCCGTGTATAAATAGGTAATGGGTTGAGGCTAAACAGGTTCAAGTCATATTCGGGTCGACATGGCTAACCCGTTTAATAAACGGGTTGTGTTCGTGTTCAATATGTAAACTCGTCTAACCCGTTTAGCTTATAAAGGCATTAGCTTTTGTTATTATTGCTTAATTTTTTGTTATAATTATATATTTATTACTATATTTATGGTTGTAATTGTAATTTAATTTTAAATATATGAGAATTCATAATAAGTTATTCAGATTAGGTATGACCTATTAATTAAATGAGTTATTAAACGGGTCATTTGTATTGACCATTACATAACTTGTTAATTAAATGGGTTAAAAGTGTCGTGTCGGGTTGACTTGTTTAATAAACAGGTTAGGTTAGGATTGAAAATTCTTGACACGTTTATTAAACAGATTAGGTTCAGGTTAACCCATATAGCCAAATACTTATGACTCGACATGACACGACACGAACTCGACCCGCGAACACAAATTACCACCTCTAATTTTTTGTGTGTTTATTTTGATAGAAAATCTTGATTTCTTGGGAAAATTTTGAATGCCCAAAATATTGTATTTCAAGTATTGTGGTTGTTGCTTTTGCTCATTATTGTGTTGGGGTTTCTTGGAAAAATTTTCTGTTTGGTTACCCTGAAAATGCTAGGATTTTTTTTTCTTGTTTGTTTATGGTTGGATTCATTTGGATTTTTGCTTCGCTTTGTCATTTTTCAGTGTTTGTTTGGAAAGAGATTCTTGATTTTCTTGGGGAAATTTCGAATAACCAGAAAAATAGAAATGGTATAAAAAAAATATTGTTAAAGATTTATTTTAATTTTAGTTAAAGACATTAAATAGTTAATAATACATGTCACCATTTAATTGGTCCAACTAGCAAATATCACCGTATGATGTGACTTAACGGACACATTAGCAAACCACTAATGGAGGGGCTGATTTTGCTAACGGAAGTAAACTTTAAGGTGTAAAATCCCAATTTTCAAACTTCAGGGTGTAAAATACAAGCAACCCCGAATGTTGGGGGTGTATTTTACAATTTACCTTTTAAAAAATTGAAAATTTGAGAAAATGCAGGATTAAGTAAGATTTTAAAAAGCTATACATAAAAACTAAAAAAATAAGAGTTGAGTTTATAAATTGATGCCAAAAAAACACGGAGTGTTTTGTCCATTTCCCTGTGATTTTTATGATATCTTACTTATCCTTGGTCCGATTTCAATTGATAATAAGTTGTCATTTGAAACTTGAAATGTATCTATATGCTCTAGCAATGGGATAAATTCACTTCAATCAAACAGTCAAATTTTTACTTAAAATGCAGTAAAACTTGGTCAACTCTAGGGTTTAGCATGAAATTGGTCAAGTTCACCATTCTTAAGCATTCTTCACAAAAATGGATGTATTTTGACTTTGGTTAACCACAATTGGATTTCAAAGAAGTCTTTCTCCGTTCAATCAATACAAATTAACTTTTAGTAAATTTTGAGATATGATTAATTTAAAAATATGATTAATTCCAATCGTCTCGAATTTTATTGAGAGATTCCGAAAAACCTAGAAGCATCAAAATTGGGTGATGATACTATAAATCATATTCCATTAAAGAAAAGTTCAAAAAGTGATAGCTTGCTTTGATTAGTCAAAGACATCAATTTAGTCACATCTTTTAATTTATGGAAGCTTAGTTATGATATTAATTATTGCCTTTTCTAACATAATTGAATATAGACAAATGTCCTTCAAACTTTGTGACTTTTATAAGAACATTTATGAACATTTATGACCCTTAATTATAGTATTAACTATTGCATTTATTCTTTATTTAATAGGGACTATTGCATTTATTCTCACAAAATGGATTATAATGGAATATAGAAAAAACTTTCTTTCAAACCAGTCCATAACACAATTCCTTCAATTTATGTGTGGTAATTCAAATAATCATGATTTTTTTTTTTGAGAAAAATAATCATGAAATTCAATTCAAGTATACATGAATATTTGCCACAATAGTCAACTAATGTGTTGGAAGATATTTATCATAAAAAAATAATAAAAAAAGTCTTCTAAATTAGTTGAGAACATAATTCCTTCAATTATGCGTGGTAATTCAAATGATCATGAAATTCAAGTATACGTAAGCGTAACATGAATATTTGATATGATAGTCAACTAATTAATGAGTTCGAAGATATTCATCAAAAAAAAAAAAAAAAACCTTTGTTCATTGAAAATTTTGTCATCATTTTTTCTTTACTCTATCAATATTGGAGACCATTTAGCCTCATTGTTATTTTTTTTTTTTTTGAGAAAAGCCTCATTGTAATTAATCTCATATTCTTCATAAGAACTTAATTATCAACTCATATTTTTATTACACGGTTAATTAATCATAAGAACTTAATATATATATATATATATATTCTAAATAAATAAATATACAAACTAAGCTTTAGCTTAGTTTATGTCAAAATAACATTCTAACCGTTCCCTATCTATATGATATACACATCCCAATGGGTTGTATATAAACATAGAATTTTTTTTTTTTAATACCTTCTAGAAGGGACATAACAATTGAGTACTATAGTATGTACATTAGTGTCCTTTTATTGGTGATATGTGTAAGAAAAAAATGTACTTTATTTTTGTGAAGAGGCTATGAAGAGCTAGAGATAAGATAATTTTATACTTGAAGGGTTATTTTTATTTATATTATTAAATAATGATTTATCATGACTTATAGCTCAATCGATACTTTCCGATATTTTAGACAAGTTCAAATCTCCCGCCTCCAACTATAAATGTATTAAAAAATATATGTATTTATTGTACTAAAATTTTTATAGTTTAACTGATATCTTTTTATATTTTCAATAAAAACATTCAAGTTCAAATTTTCAGTCCATAGGTATAAAAAATATTTATTTATCATAAAACTGGAAAAACTTAGATTTTCTCTGTTTTTAAAAAACTTTCAGATACATTTTTCAAAAAAGAGAGTGTGAGCGCGTGTGATATTGGAGAGTGGTTATTGCAGGAGTCACGTTCTCCATGAGAGAGTTGTCTTTGTAACTGATAGGAATAAAGTATTTACCACGAATGGAAGAATGCAGTTCTGATTACCAAAGATGGACGAAACTGCCAGTTTTGAAATCTGGTGATGACGATGGCAATGCCACTCTTTTCGAACTGAGACCATCATTATCCTCAGTCTCACACTATACACCAAGTGCATGGAGTGTGTGACTGACAAATGGTTCAAACTGAGTGAGCCTTTGCCACTATATAAGCAACACCCTAGAAGGTGAGAAAGGCACACCTCAATACTTCTTCCTTGTATTGCTATTATCTCTCTCTCGCTCTCACTTTCAGAGCAAAAAAAAAAAAAAAATGGTGGGAACTGATCTCAGGCAGCAGCTCAATAACTATATCCAGTCCATGCGTGATCAGGTGAGCTCTGATCAAACCCAGTATTTTTTTTTTTTTAATGAGATAATAGTTATATTATTTTTGTGTGATACAGTTGAAGATTTTAGATTCTGGGGTTTGGTTTGATTCTTGTGATTTTTCCAGTAAAACACTGATTTAGCTAGCTACTGACTTTCTGTGGTTATTTTCTTGAATTGGTAGCTAGCTGAGAACCCAAAAGAAAACAAGACCAGATCATTTGAATGAACCAAACTGAATTTTCTTAATCTAGAACTTGAAAGAAGTAAACTTTACTGCGGATGTATACAACTAGAAGTCTGTTTTTCTCTTGCCACCAAATAGATTATTTTGAATGGGAGGGGGGTTTTAACTTTTTATATATAAGAATGTATATATCATAGTGGATCATATGGAAATTTTTTGAGAAGAATAATATTTTTAATTAGAGAGAGCATGTGACCACCATGCATGTTACTTGCAGGGCATACTGGACAACCAATTTCAAAGCGTGCAAGCTTTGAAAACTGAAGAGAATCCTCACTTTGTCTTGGAAACCGTCACTGGGTTCTGCAATGATGCTGACAATGGCATTGCACAGATGACCAGATATCTGTAAGTTTTTATTTCCAAATCTTCTACTTTGCGTCTAATTTCATGTATTTGGTTTTCTGTTCTTTCTGTTCTTTCCTTCTTTGCTGCACATTCTAATCAATTTTGGTGCATTTGATCTAAAATCAGGGAAGGGCCGGTTGTAGACTTTACCAATTTGACTGGTTTATCTCACTTTCTAAGGGGAAGTAGCTCAAGGTAATCATCTTGATTATTTTCCTGAATTACTAGTATATATATGCAAAGTATTTAGATCCTATTATTGTTTGCATGCAATTAATCCGAGAACATCATATAAAAAAAGATAGAAAAAAAATAATTGTTAAAAAAGTTTCAAATTAAGACATCTTGGCAGTCGGCATGTGATGAATGAATCATTAATCAAGAATTTTCTGATGTAAATGTAGATCTAGGGCTTGCATATATATTTACAGAACAGTATGAATCAAGCATTGGTTAAGACCTTCTGTTTTAGACATATACATGTGTAATATATGCATTATTTCCTTAACATTCAAAAGTGATCTTTAGTTAAGATTGTACTAATTTAGACATATTGGGAAATAACATGTAAGGTACATATCCAAAACAGTACCTTGGAGCAATCATTGTTTAAGCTTTTTTAGTTTTAGCATATTACATCTCCAAAACTTTGGGGACATTCATATGCCGAGCGTTATCGAATTTAGCATATTAGATTTCCAATTTGGCGGGAACAACTATCTTTATGAATTTTCCAATTCAGCATATGTTTTGTTTGGCATGTAAATAGACACGTGCACATTTCATTAGCGCGTGAGATGTATATATAATTTTTTTTATACGTACATCTCCAAAAATTTGGGGGCATTTATAAGCTGAGCGTTATCTAATTCAACATATCAAATCTCCAATTTAGTGGGAACAACTATCTTTATGACTTTTCCAATTCAGCATATGTGGTGTTTGGCATGCTAGCAGACGCGCGCATTTCAGCGCGTGAAATGTACATATAAATTTTTTTATATGTACATCTCCAAAACTTTGGGAGCATTCATAACTTGAGCATTATTCAATTTAGCATATCAAATCTCTCCTTTGGCGGGAACAACCATCTTTATGGCTTTTCCAATTCAGCATATGTATTGTTTGGCATGTAGACACACGCGTGCAAATTCCAGCACGTGAGATGTACATATAAAATTTTCAAAGAAAATATCTAACTAGTCCACCTAAAAGGCATTGTTCAGTTTTTTTCCTCCTTCAATTGATCTTTTTTCTCAGACTCGGCTCCAACATGTACAACTACATAGAATAAGTGACAAACTAGTCTTTTTCACATCACTTCTACATCTAGGGCAGTATCCTTTTTTAAATTATAACCAGTTGTGTCTTCCCTTGTTGCCTTCACCAAGCCTTCCTCTTATAATCATGATCTCATGGTGCCTTCCCATAAATTGAGCACTCCTACAGCACACAAATTTTGTTGTAGAATATGCTTTTCTGTATAAGTAAACGATGATGTTTCTTCAAATTTTTGAAGTAAATCTAAGAATCTGTGATGTATAACAAAACCAATAAAGTGCTAATTTCAATATAATTTCTCCCCTTTCCTAAAGTAAGTTGACATTTACATCAATAGAAGTTACATCTTGGTATTAAAATCATAAAATGGTACGCAAAGACAATAAGTTTGATACAAGTCTCTAATAGTGGTGGAAGTTGTGATTCACAGTGATTTTATTAGTAACATTATGAAGATAAAATATTGCTTATGAGTACATCATCCAAGCTGCTAGCTACACATAAATTTTATATGCAATAAGAAAGTCCAAAGCCATAGACTGGATTTTCTGCATGTAGAGTGATATCTGATCATCGGTACACATATGATGCAATAAATATGACTATAAATACTTTATCCTCTTTTTATCTCATTGATGCTTCTTTTCCCATGCCATTGTTATAGTTATTGAATTCTGATTATATCTCAATCTTCTCTGTTGTATTGGCATTAAAGCATTGGTGGTATTCGGATGGCCCTTGCTTGTCGTGATCTCCGACGTGCTAGCGAAGCCAACAACAAACAAGGGTAAGAAATCACTTTCTTTCATTGCCATGTTAATTACACTACAATATTCACATGTTCACATCATATTCAAAAATTTTGACCTCATCAAATGAATGTTTATTTTCAGGAAAATATACTAATCAACTTGCTATATCATAAACCTGGATGCATAACAAGCACTATTTTTTTACAACCTACCACCATGCATTTTCAAACCATTAGCTTTTTTTAATTTTGGCATTCTTGTGTCGACATATGTGTAATTTACTGATATAATTGGTTGTAACTAGTTCTTGGACTCATAGATTTATGAAATCAAAAAATGAGTTTTTCATGTTATCGTGTCCAACGCAAATAATAACTGTATCACCTTAATTATATAAAGATGTATATAATATTCAAATACAAAAGGTATAAGAACTCGGTCTAATAAATAACTTTACGTAAAAGAAAAGGAAAGGGGATATACACTAACACATATTTCAATGAATTGTTTCTATCCAATTTCTGAGGAAAATTATTAAAATGTCTTAATAAGATCATGTGTATAGAAATTTTCAGCAATATAATTTTTCTGCATATTGTTTACCACATGTATACTCGTGAGGGTGCTATTTACCTCATACTCTATGACATCTAATAGTAGTTTACATTCAACTTTAATTCAATGTGTACTAATTGTATGTCTTTATCAGAATGTCTTTAATTAGCATGTAATTGTTGGAAATAAGAACTGAAGTTTCAAGATGATGAGAGAATTTTATATTTATTAGCCCATTCTATTAACCAGAGAATTTTATATTTATTAGCCCATTCTATTAACCAAATGAAAAAATTATGTACCGTACAAAGTGCATTTGACACAACTCTAAGCGCTCTCAACTTTTTTCCTCATGTTTCCTTTTCTTTATAAACTTGTCATTTATCTTAATTAATCTAGCTAAAACCCTTTTCCTCCTAAAATACTCCATTAAGGTAATTTTTTGTGCTTTTAGGTGCATTGAAGGCATGGCCAGGCTCAAGCATGAATACAACTCTCTGAAGGAAGGTCTCAATAACATTTCTCAGGTAATGGTTACTTTGAACTTTGATCTATTAGGTTTAGTACATGTAGTGTGACACCTTGAGTTGTTTGCATTGGATTAGATTATATAAGTGTGTTTTGTGAGCATGTGTTGAGTACTACATTATGTGTGTACTAGGTTGAATTGGGCTATATAAGTGAAGAACTCTAAGTGTAACTTGATCAGTCTTTTAAGGTATAGTGTAAATGTGACTTAATGTTTTTCTCCGGTCATTACATGTGATATACATATAAAGTGGAATATTTTATCATATACAAGATATAGTACTCATGGTGCATATTAATATACATAACCAAACCCTAAAAATCTTGTAGAAATACAAGGAATAAGTCTTTGGGATGTATTAGAGAAAGAGAAAAACTCAAAGAGGTAGACATTATTAAAAACCAAATAATATGTAAAAGCAGCACATGTTTAATACTTGAATCTTGTTATTGATAGTCATGCACTCATTTGGGTTCAGTTAAATGTTTTTTGTTAAATTCTTTAGATCAATGCATTGAGATATATAAAATTTAATACAAAATAATCTAACCTTATATGTGTGTGTGTGTGTGTGTTAGATAATTAAAATTAGGACTTCGCTTAATCCACTATCTTGAATATCTGATTCATTTTTCAAGAAAACCATAAAATGTTTTTTGAGTGAGATGAAACTTTAACGTAGCAAAAGAAAAGGTAATATTGAGGAAGATGTTGCAAGCTCAAGGTTAATTACTTGAAGCACAAGTATGTAGTGTCATCAATTCTCAAAATTAATTTAGATCCCTTCAACGATCCAGTAGTCTGAGTTCTTTGAATAAATCTATTTCTATCAATTTTATTTTGGTTGTGTGTTTTTGTTATGTTGTGCTGTTACTTGTATATAGTATTGTATGCTTGCTTAACAACTTTGTTATTCATTACAGATCGAGAGACAAATTATCGGCAATGCTCAGTAGAGAGCTGGCCTGTATTTGCTCCTTCTGGTGCAGGAGCATCTATTGAAGATCAAAGAGAAGGAGCATCTACTGAAGATCAAAGTCTCCGTTTCTATATGCTGTCTTTTAATTCAATAAATTGACTCACTATAAGTGAGTCTGGTTTCAGCTGTGTGAGAACAGTTCAGTGACTTGTTTTATTATCTTTGCATGTTTGAACATCAGTATTGCCCAATATCATTGGGCGTTTTATCAAATTTTAAGACTGCTTCCTTGCCATTCATATGGTGATTGGTGAATACATAGGGCTTTTAAGTTTAGATTAATGATTATTACTCACAGTGTTTGCGTACACACAGACAGAAATCTTGTTTTAAAAACACGATTTCAATTAAAATTGTGAAATCGTGTTTCATTTCACAATTATAACTGATTGTGTTTTCATTTCACAAGCTGTGTATACGGCTGTATAACTAATTGTGTGCAACAATAATTAGCATTTTTTAAACTATTGGTTGGTACAACACATGGTTCTGGTGGGTCTGGTGAGTATTGAATTCAAGAACTCATCATTCATCTCTCTTTAACAAGGGAAGTGTCATTTGAGTTAGAGTTTATTAGAGTAAGTAGCTTGCAATAATTACTACCTGATGACCATCATCAGGTTTAGTATTGCAACATCCTCTCACAGGCTTACATCTTGAAACCATACCCTTCTACTAGCCCAACCAAGGAGTCAGTCCCAATCCTGTAGAAAATTCTAATAGAAGAAACAGTTACAATATGTCTATATTCACAAAACTTTCTTAGTCTTAAACTCTATATCAGTAAAGACCTTAACCTCAACAAACAACCTGTTTGCCTCCCACAGTGACCCCAACGAATGAACTCATTCACTACAACCTAAAACACAAGTACCCCAAAGAACTCTTTGAGGATTTTATAACAATAAATTTACTAGTGGAGGTTTAAGATGTTTGTGGTTTGGATGAACAACACTTACTATTAACTCAAAGAATATCTCGTGATTAAGGCTCATCGAGAGTAACATTCAGGAAGAGATTTTCTGAAGTTTTGGCTATCACAAGAGTAGCACGGCAGCCTCTATCACTTTCAACGTTGTGCAACAAGGGCTCTTTTCATATGGTATAAATAAGGTTAAGCCATTAGTCCTACAAAATTGGCTTTTATTGTTTGTCATAATATTAGTCAAGTGAACTTTATATTTAACTTTCAGCCAAGTGAATGTTGAGCAAGATTCTTGCAAACTTTTTATTTCAAGTTCGCTTAAATGGGTTTTCTAAAACTTGATTTCTTCAATGCTATTTCTTGACTCGAACTCAATACAAATCCTATGCTATTTCCCCCTCACCTCATCCCACTTAAGAGGTCTTTTAGACTTTTGGATCCCCACAATCCACCCCTTTTAAGAACCACACGTTCTTATATTGGACCTACCCATCACCCCAGCGAGTAGATTCATCTCTAATACCATTCTATCACACCTAGATCTATCATTGACATGATATTGTCCTCTTTGGTCATACAGACCTCAAGGCTTTAAAATGTGACACTAGTCCAAGGCCTAATAGAGAGCACAACTCCCTCTACCTTGGCAATGTGAGATTCAGTCAAGATCTATCTAGTATCCCCCCTCCACCTCACCTCACTTAAGAGGCCTTTTAGACTTTTGGGTTTCCACATGTAAACATGAAATAAATTTATTGCATTCTAATAACAAAATTTTAGTTAATAAGTAAGAAACTATCTTCTTCTTCATTTTCAAAAATAAAACAATAGAATAAACGATTTGCATACTCTACCAAATTCTGCTTTAAAACAATCCAATCATTTTGTGATCATGTTAACTTGTTAAAACTAGCTTTTGGGTTGTAATTCTGTGAATAATTTACTTGCATTTGCTGCTTGCTA
Source organism: Quercus aquifolioides (assembly GCA_019022515.1). Classification (NCBI taxonomy): domain Eukaryota; kingdom Viridiplantae; phylum Streptophyta; class Magnoliopsida; order Fagales; family Fagaceae; genus Quercus; species Quercus aquifolioides. Next base: position 16,645,621 of record CM032326.1, on the reverse strand, counting down.
AATAGAGTTAGAGCTATAATGTCAAAGCCATGATCATTATATTAGTTCCCCTGTAGTCTGTAGAAGAGATCATTATGATGCAAATTTCATGTTTGTTTCAACACATAAATGGTCCAGTTCCCATTCCGACGAAGGATGAGATACTGCTAGAACTGGAAGCAACTAGTCTAAATCTGGTTGATTGGAAAATTCAGAGAGCCATGTTGCTGCCATTTTTGCCATGCAAGTTCACTCATTGACCTCCATGATATTTGTGAAACCAAGTTAAACTAGAAATCAAACTTTGATTTTTATCATTAATTCGAAGTCCCTGAATGTTAAATTTTTTATACAGACTTGATGACTAATTATAAATGCATGATAGGAATCTAATTTTATTTTCAGATGCCTCTGTTCAAGTTAAATATTAAAGTATGAAAGAAGAACATATTTCTGGATGCTCCGTTAGTGGCCACTTGCCGATGTCCCACGCACGGGTACAGCATAAATTTATTTTAAAATATTTTATAAAAAAATTTATTTTTTTTAAAATGAAATTATCTTTATGACCATGCATGTATAATATTTATGCATTCTTAATATTGTTACCTCCACCATAGCTCACAGCCATGAAGTATCTTTCTCTTTGGATTGAAGCTTATCAATAACATATGTTAAATCTTAAATCTCTCTCTAAGATGATTTCTCTTACTTCTATATTGGAATTGCTCTCCCTTTGCAACTCAATGCTGTAATGAGCGACCGGTTATTATCTTGAATCAAAACTTCTGCTCTCGCTTTGTTCTTTAACAATTGCTCCATCAAAGTTTATCTTGAAGGATAACTCTTAAGAAGATTGTTATTTATGCCTAATTGGAGAAATGTATAGAGACAAATAATCATTTTACCAAATCCATTCAATCTCACTCTTTGAAAAAATGTATACGTAAAATGTACATAATTTGGTACATTGTGTAAAAAAATTGTACGTTGAATGTACACAATTGTACACATTCTTTAAAAAATTGTATACATTAAATATATAAAATTGTATATATCGTTCAATGTACAGATTTGTATACTTTCATTTTATAACCAAAAAAAAAAACTGTGTACTTTGGATATACACATACATTTTTTTTTTTTTTGAAAAATTGTATAGGTTAAATGATTATAATATATAATTATCAGAATTCCTATCATTTCAAGATTGATTCTTGGTAAAAAAGAGAGGGAGGGAGAGATTTGTAAACCCAAAAGAAGCTTGTAGTCCTTTCCTTTTTCCTTGTGTGTATGTATGTGTGTTTGTTTCTTTAAAAAAAATGGTTAATTGTCCCTTTTGGGAAACAAAATTTGTTGGGGACCTAAGGCATTAAGCTCTCTTTATCTCTGTATTTTATTATTCTTATCCTAAAATTTGAAGATATAGGTATTGGATTAAGATATTTGTGAGTGGGGAAAACAAATTGTTGGAGTGACGTCGCACTTTTCTTTGTGACTTAAAAGTGTACATTTTTAGACCCCTTAAAACACAACTATATTAACCTAGTTAATTAGCCAAGTGATTACTTAGTCAAATTATCAGATCTAGGTTAACACAAATATATCATATCAATGTAAAGTGCGGAAAATAAAGAACACAAAGATATGATGACCCAAGAAAACCAAACGGGTAAAAAAACCTGGAGATGATTTAACCTAGCTATCCTCAAGGTAAACTGAATCCACTATGAAAGAATTGAAGTTTACACAATAGCGACTTAGACCACTAACATCCTATTGCTACCTCGAGTAGGAAACTTACTACCACGACCACGTGATAGCTTCGAGTTCACGGACTACTTCTTTCTTAGATTCTCAGCAAGTACAAACACTCTCACTTGTGTATCTTTAAGTTCTTGAATCAGCAACTGAATGATCATCAAGTTCTTGACATAGTCTTTATTCTTGATAACCCTAAGTATGTGTGAAGACAAACACCTTTAGATCTCACAAAAGATTCACACACACAACATAAAGAACAATCACAAAACGTGGCTAAGGTTTTCCCTTTTATACTTAAGACAAAACATAAAACCTTACACGTCAAACGGGCTTGGGCTGAGTTGGAAAATTCTGCAGAAAAACAATTTGCACGACTTTCGATCGATCGAGTCTAATTCTCGATCGATCAAGCCAGGCAGATTTACACAGTAAATCCTGCAGTAACTCGATTCCAACTTTACATAAAAACACATACTTTGAGCAAGTCTAAATAAGACTAAAACCATTTTGATCATGGTTTGCCAACATTACAAAATGAAATTCTAATACATTAGTTCCTAATTCCTTATAGCCTAACAAAAAGTTTTTTATATTGATTAATGTTGATCTCATTTCTTTTGTCTTAGTGTCTTGGTTAATTGTCCCACTTAGGAAAATTCTTAGTTTACATTGTACTAGTAATGTAAATTTAAATTGTAAACACACAAATTTTGGCAAATATTTGCAAATGTGTATAATATTTACCACATTTTGTGTGTTTAAAATGTAATTTTATTTATTTATTTATTTATATTGCTAGTACAATGTAAACCTATAAAATTTTCTATAAAAGTCCAAAATTTTATAGTGTAACTAAGATTTCTACTTAAACATGGTTAGTAAACCAATTTGCCCAAAAGAAAGGAAATTTTTTTTCTCCAATTATCTTGGGATGGTACTATTTAATTATTACCATTAGATCTTTGTCTATATGCCATGATGTCCGTATTCCCTTGTAGCAAGACAAGCACCAGCTTCTGTTGGATTAGATAGTAAACAAGGATCCTGTTGCCCAGCTCTGGAAAACAAACTCCGGTTTGTGAAGAAAGCCACAAGCAAGATTGAGATCTATCCTGCTGGTTTAAATTGATGTGACAAGAGCTCAACAAGTCTGGATAGCAATGGTGCGGTAACATAAAACTCACGTTTTGCCTCATAACCCAACGTGGAGTTACTATTCCAGTTATGGTCACATAATCTTCAAGAACTCATACCCCGAATCCTAAGCAATCGCTGTACTACACGATTATCATAATCAAAAACAATTATCATAATCATATTCATTTGCCAATACCCGATTATTGAGTTCCAACCAATAGAAAACTCCATTAACGTGCACTGCACAATCAAACGGTTTCAACTTTCAAATGAAAGAAAAATGTGGAAAATATAGTAGGGGAACACTTCTGTGCCAACTAGAACTACTACTTGAAGAAATGATTGATTCCATTGCAGCTTTTGATTAATATATAGCCCAGACCAGACCGAACGGAACCGAAGAGAGCCATTTAGTTTTACTGTTTTAGCATATACTTCGTAATATAATTGTAAGTTTCAACACTCTCTTACAGTAAAACAATGTGACCAAGAAATGGAATTTTTTTTTTTTAATTGCTAACTTTAGAAATAGAAATGTAAAACAAAAAAAACAAAAAAAGAAAAGAAATGTTACTTTAACTCGTAAAATACAATAATATTGAACTTAGTGACATGATTATAGTCTCTCTTTTTTTTTGGGATAATCTGATAGCTACAATGTAGAGGTGAGGGTTTAAACTTTAAATGTCTTTGTTGGAAATAATAAGAAGTGTAAGTTGAGTTACAAAATTATTAGTTGATAAAGGTAAAATTTAATGCTAATTCATGTAATTCAGAACCACTGGCGGCTTCACATACAAGCCAGGGTAGTTACAGGACCACCCTGACTTGGAAAAAAATGTATATATAGACTTGCCAAAGAAATATTATATGCTAAATTAATCTATTACGACCACCCTAATAAAAATGTCGAACACCTTGACTTGAGAATTACAAAAATTTAGGTTCAAAAAAATAAGAGTAATGCTACATTCACAACATTTTCACAATTGTGGGGCCCGTGGGCCTGGTAGCCTCGGCCCATCTTGCATTTGACCCAAGGCCCATTCTAAGGAAGGATGATCGTCCGAGGATGGTCTATGTAATCCTATGCTTTTTTGGATTCACGCCGAGGACATTCTTGTCCTCGGCGCACCGAAGCTGATTCCAGGCGGGGGAACAGGCCCAGAACAGGCTGTCACCTTCACATTAAATGTACTCATCTAACCCCCTGGCCGCATTAATGGGGATGTAACCCCTGGGCAGAGTAACATTGGTCAATGTGAACCACTCAAGTGCTGATTAGGCCTCCGATGGGACGGACGGACAGGGAAAAAAGGGCAAATGGATGATCAACAGATGGAAGACAGAGAGAGGACGAGGGGAACTATATAAGAAGGGCAAGCAAAACAGTGAAGGGGGGTGGAACCTTCTCGGACGAGCGCCGAGGAGCTACCCTTAGGAATGAAATGGGGCTCTTTACCCTAAAACAATGGGGAAGGGCCCTTGGGGCACCGTTGTTAGTCTGTTAGGACCTAATTCTTCAACCCATGCTCTAAAAATTGTATTGTCTGGGTCCAATCGAAATTGAGTCCCTACAATTGGCGCCGTCTGTGAGAAGAATTCGTGCACCAACAGACGCAACGAACCGTCATTCCTAAGTAGCTAGATTACGAGAGGTTAAACAGCATTTGCAAAAAAAATTAAATTACGGGAAAGTAGAAGACTCAAAGAAGAAGAGAAGAAAACAACAGTATTTTATTAGATGATAAGAAACTACAATATACAAACAAAGGCTTAGACAAGCTTGTTTTAAAGCCAATTTTACAAACAAAGGCCCAGACGGGCCTGTTTTAAAGCTAACTAAAGGGGAAGGGGCTGAGGCACGCCTGTTTCAAGGCTACCAACAACGCCCAAGCCGGTGCGGTGGTGCTGGCGCGAAGAGAGGAGCAGATGCAAGGGCGCCAGGCGGCCCTTCCCCGTGATGTTCCCTTGATTCTCTTCCAGCCCCACAGTGGTTGCCCGTTGGAGACGGCAACATTCGGGCACCGAACATGACGAATTCTTGCACGCCTCCATCGACGTAGAATCGCTCTAGAGCGGAGCGTTAGGTACTTCAGAGACCTCCCTCTTGGCCGTTGTGCATGGCACCATAAGGGTGACGCCCAGATTTTGCCGCGCCGGAGATCTGACGCGGGCTGTGGCTACGGCGACTCTCGACCGAGGAAGGGAGACTTTGGGCCTATGAACCCTCATTCCCATCCAAGGCTGCCTCATTTCTCCAAACTCTTATCACAATTCTGGCAGGGTTATTGAAGGGACTCAGAGTGTTGAGGGGACATGTTTCCTCTTATGTTGGGGGTTCGTGGAGTGTAGAAGGACATTCCTTCCTACAGCCTTAAATAGGAGATGAAGAATGATAGGAACTGATCTACGCAGAATTCGAAAAGAGGATTACCGGCAAAATTAATCCTAACCAAATTCCAAGGTGCCTATCAACCGTATGATCTGCATCAGTCCAAGAGAATATTAATGAGAGCGCGCCTCGTGTGGCGAAACGTCAAGCGTGGAACGCGAACAATTAGGAGACGCCTCGTAACTGATGAGGGCAGAAACTTGAACTAAAGGCGGCAGTACTACCACGTGTAAGATTGGAGTCCCAAACCAATCGTGCCAAAACTAATGTGCCCGACACTGAAGACAATCTCTTTTACCCCAAATAGAAGTGTTAGACAGAACCAAGGTATTGCATGGTCCAAGAACTCAAACCTATGGGGAAACTAGATACTTACAGAAAAATAGAAGTGTTAGACAGAACCAAGGCATTGCATGGTCCTCGGACTCAAGCCTATGGGGAAACTAACCACGCAACTATACCTGGGTACTAGACAGAACCAAGGTATTGCATGGTCCAAGGACTCAAACCTATGGGGAAACTAGATACTTGCAGAAAAATAGAAGTGTTAGACAGAACCAAGGCATTGCATGGTCCTCGGACTCAAGCCTATGGGGAAACTAACCACGCAACTATACCTGGGTACTAGACAGAACCAAGGTATTGCATGGTCCAAGGACTCAAGCCTATGGAGAAACTAGATACTTACAGAAAAATAGAAGTGTTAGATAGAACTAAGGCATTGCATGGTCCTCGGACTCAAGCCTATGGGGAAACTAACCACGCAACTATACCTGGGTACTAGACAGAACCAAGGTATTGCATGGTCCAAGGACTCAAACCTATGGGGAAACTAGATACTTACAGAAAAATAGAAGTGTTAGACAGAACCAAGGCATTGCATGGTCCTCGGACTCAAGCCTATGGGGAAACTAACCACGCAACTATACCTGGGTACTAGACAGAACCAAGGTATTGCATGGTCCAAGGACTCAAACCTATGGGGAAACTAGATACTTACAGAAAAATAGAAGTGTTAGACAGAACTAAGGCATTGCATGGTCCTCGGATTCAAGCCTATGGGGAAACTAACCACGCAACTATACCTGGGTACTAGACAGAACCAAGGTATTGCATGGTCCAAGGACTAAAACCTATGGGGAAACTAGATACTTACAGAAAAATAGAAGTGTTAGACAGAACCAAGGCATTGCATGGTCCTCAGACTTAAGCCTATGGAGAAACTAACCACGCAACTATACCTGGGTACTAGACAGAACCAAGGTATTGCATGGTCCAAGGACTCAAGCCTATGGGGAAACTAGATACTTACAGAAAAATAGAAGTGTTAGACAGAACCAAGGCATTGCATGGTCCTCGGACTCAAGCCTATGGGGAAATTAACCACGCAACTATACCTGGGTACTAGACAGAACCAAGGTATTGTATGGTCCAAGGACTCAAACCTATGGGGAAACTAGATACTTATAGAAAAATAGAAGTGTTAGACAGAACCAAGGCATTGCATGGTCCTCGGACTCAAACCTATGGGGAAACTAACCACGCAACTATACCTGGGTACTAAATAGAACCAAGGTATTGCATGGTCCAAGGACTCAAACCTATGGGGAAACTAGATACTTACAGAAAAATAGAAGTGTTAGACAGAACCAAGACATTGCATGGTCCTCGGACTCAAGCCTATGGGGAAACTAACCACGCAACTATACCTGGGTACTAGACAGAACCAAGGCATTGCATGGTCCTCGGACCCAAGCCTATGGGGAAGCTAGCTACGTACAGAAGAACCGAAGGGTCAAACTAACTATTTGCACAAGCACCAAAGCATTAGCTAGAACCGAACTGTGGTACGTTCCTCGGATTCATGCCCTAAGGATAGATGATGATCTCATGAGACTAAGTCCAGAACAGAACCAAGGTATTGAGCAAGATATTAGAATATGGCAGGTAAAAGGAAACATCAACAACTAGAAGCAAAATATTGAATATCCATTTCAAATAGAAAGTGTATAGTTTCATTACAATGCCCCCGAGGCAAGAAGCAAAATGAAATGAAAAAGAAAGCAAATAACAGTGTCCTATGCCATTTGCCATTTCCCCCCAACCCAGTAGGCAAATTGTCTTGAAGGGCTTGTCAGGAGGCTTCAACCAACACCTAGGGACCTTGTCTTGGAGGGGCTACTTCAGAGGGCTCCTCCACGGTAGAAGAAATTGGAGGAATCGAGAGTGTGGCTGGGGCGTTAGCAGGAAGCCTCACCACATCTTGGGGTACTTCTTGACCCTCGGTCCTAACCCCCTCCAACGCTCCATGGGGACCAGTCTCCTCAACAGGTCTATCAGCTGAAGGTGTATCCTTGGCTGCTCTGCTCTGACTTTCACCTGCCACCGGTAGGGTAGTTTCCTCCTCGGAAGTAGTGGGGATAACCTCGCGTATTGCCGGGGGGTAATATACTCTTTCTGCCCTCCTAAGGTCAGACGAGGTATCAACGCCTGCTTGGTTGAGCGCTTCGGTCCAGGTCTGGGAGCAAAAGCACCTACACACCTTAGAGATTTGGTCCTTAAAGGTAGCTTCAGTCTTAGCCACCCCTTCCGCAAAAGCCTCCTCTTCCGCTTGTTCCAAGGAACGCTAAGCATCTATTTTCGCAAACACAGCCTCATCTTTGGCCCTCACGGCCTTGTCCCTAGCATATTCGGCAACTCCCTTCTCCCAGATCGTATCGACCAGCTTTTTCTTCAGGTCGGCGATGTTCTCTTCAACCGATCGCAGTCGACCCTCAACCTCTTGCAATCGCTTCATATGATCCTCGGCCTGCTTTTTAGCTGCTGCTAAATCAGAGGCCGTGTTATCTCTGGCCTTTGTCATCTCTTCCAGATTTTCGACCGCCTTTTTTAGATCTGCCTCAGATCTCATAAGGGCACTTGCAGCTTCCAAAAACTTGTCACGCTCCTGCGCCAAAGCGTTACTCTGGCCACCGACCTCCTCATCTAGCCTGAAAAGGGCCTGGACAGCTTGCCAACAAAAACAGGTACACCGTAAAGACAAGGGAAGGCGCTAAGCAACAAAATTCAAGTAGAATAAACAAGTACCAGGGGACCCACCATGCTTAGATATCTCTTAAGGTTAAGGGCAACCTCTGGCTTATTCATGCTCCTAAGCTCAGCCATGTCGGCAGGAAGGAGAAGAGACTTCTCCAGGGCATCAGCTACGAGAGCCCCCTCACCTCCCCGGGATTCCCGAATCGTCGCGTCATCCATCAAGGGTTAACCATGGAGCATGGCAACGGGCAGCCAGGCCTGGGCCTCGGACTGCTGGACTATCTCCTTCCCTTTACATTGACCACCGAGCCTCAGTTGTTTGGATGGCCTGTGGATTCCACCTTCCTCTGGCAAAGAATGGGGCTTTCCCCCGTCCATTAGTTCCTTGCCCTTAGGAGATCTCTTCCTTTTTGGGTCGGAAGACTCCGACTGTGGGTCTGAGACCGGAGGGATAGAGGAGGACTTGGTGCGCGTAGACAAAGGCTGGGGCAGAGGTGAGGGGGGCTCGGGCTGCGACCCTCTTGGCACACCCTTCTTGGAGTTGCCCTCAAGTAGGTCAAGAAGGCTGGTCTAGGGCTGCCTCTTTAAACCCATCTCGGCCTGAATACCAACCTTGGGGGACTGAAGTTCGGTTTCGGACGAATGGATGCCCCCCAGATCACCAGAGGGATCCTCGGACTGATCAGCTAGATTAAACACGCCAAATTCGTCCTCAGACGAGCTCAGTTCAACCACCTCCCCAGTCTTCTTAAGTCCCCCTTCCTCAGTCTCTGTTGCTTGATGGGATAAGGAAGAGCCTGCCAACGGAATGCCTTCTGGAACGTAAGATCCATCGGAAAATGCAAAACCGTCCTTCACCACAGTGATTTGCCTAAGCCGAGGATCACGAGCCCTAATAACGTGCTTCGGGACCGCGAATGACTTCTGGGCTGGGTCGCATCCGAGGATCAGATGGGCGGCTCTAACCTGGTTATCGGCCTCGTTCAAAAAGAGTTTCGCCCTAAGAACGGCTTCCAAATCCTCCTTGTTGACCAGGTGAAAATGACATGCGAGGGCGTGCTGATCTGTAGAAACAGAAACAGAGCTCCTGTGATCAATCAATCAAGGCAGATACGCAATGAGAAAAAATACAAGAATCTGGACCGTCTCCTAATTTGAGCTCCCTACCTGGCTCTCCCTCTACTGTCGGGCAGTGGAGACCGTCGTGCCATTCCCTCGACACAATGAGGAAATCTTGAGTCAGCCCCTTATTAGAATCGGGAAGGCACTGGATAAGTCGGACCCTATCGTCCCTCGTCTTCATATAGTACGTTTTACCCCTCAAGTGCTGAAGGTTGTAGCACCAGTTTATATCATGGTGAGTTAATCTCAACCCCATCTTCTCATTCAAGGCGTCTACGCACCCTAATATTCTAAATACATTAACGGCACACTGGGTAGGGGTCAGCCGAAAATGCCTAAGGTATCCGCTCGTCACTGGCCTCATAGGGATTCTCATCCCCCCCTCTACGAAGGCGACCATGGGGATCACAACTTCACCCTCGTTTCTCTTAATATACCATTCCCCTTCCTCACAGTACCTCAAACTCACATTACTGGGTATCCCATAGTCAGCAATGAATTTCTTCATCATCTCGCGGACTCAACCAACTTTTTAAACTTACCCATTCCTAGCAACGACTAAAAAATCCGAAGGACGTAAAGGAAGAATAGAATCAAAGGAAATTTTTTGCTACTGAGAGAAGAAGACTTACAGAAATGTGGGGAACCTCCTCGGGCAGTGTGGGAGTTGAACCAGGTTCAGGGTATATGCACCAAAAGTTCGTGAGCGCGCAAATAAGGAAGCCAAGCAGTTCAAGCAATTATTTATATCCCCAATTTAAGTTCACCAAGCGTAACCTCCCGCCCATAAAAGCAGGAAGCCACCACCGAACGATTACCATCACACCGTTGGAAATGGGAAACGTGGAGCCGCCCAAAAGTTAATGCGGGTGCACGCTGAGTCTCGAAACGCTAAAACATACATTGGGCAGGCGAAAGGTCACCAGGCCCTAATGTGGGCCGCAGTTGGGTGAATCATCTGAAGGGCCCGTGGGTATCAAAACCCTCCTCCCCGTCCGAGGGAACGGGCAGCAGGATTTTGAGGGGCTATTGTGGGCCCGTGGGCCTGGTAGCCTCGACCTATCTTGCATTTGACCCAAGGCCCATTCTGAGGAAGGATGATCGTCCGAGGATGGTCTATGTAATCCTATGCTTTTTTGGATTCACGCCGAGGACATCCTTGTCCTCGGCGCACCGAAGCTGATTCCAGGCGGGGGAACAGGCCCAGAACAGGCTGTCACCTCCACATTAAATGTACTCATCTAACCCCTTGGCCGCATTAATGGGGATGTAACCCCTGAGTAGAGTAACATTGGTCAATGTGAACCACTCAAGTGCTAATAAGGCCTCCGATGGGACGGACGGACAGGGAAAAAAGGGTAAATGGATGATCAACAGATGGAAGACGGAGAGAGGACGAGGGGAACTATATAAGAAGGGCAAGCAAAGCAATGAAGGGGGGTGGAACCTCCTCGGACGAGCGCCGAGGAGCTACCCTTAGGAATGAAATGGGGCTCCTTACCCTAAAACAATGGGGAAGGGCCCTTGGGGCACCGTTGTTAGTCTATTAGGGCCTAATTCTTCAACCCATGCTCTAAAAATTGTATTGTCTGGGTCCAATCGAAATTGAGTCCCTACAACAATAATTTCCCAACAAATCCAATCTAGTAAGCTGTTACTGATTCTAATTTGGGCCTAATACTAATATTATTTTTTTACCTACCAATAACAGCTTTTACATAAGATTTATTGTAAGAATGTTGTGGATATAGAATTACTCCAAAATTAATTCCCCCCCCCCCCCCCCCGCCCTCCCCCCAAACATAATCCTCAATCCCTTTTATAAAATAAATTAAAAAAATCTTAAATAACAACAATAAATATTAGCCCAAATAACAACAAACATAAACCAAACAACAACAAGTGAACGAATTATTCCACAAAAAGCCTCTTATAAAAAAAAAGATAAAAATTGCTAATCATTCAAATTTATAGCTTGTTCAACCTATTCAATAAATATAATCTCTAATTTCATTTTTCCTTAAAAAATGGTACCAAGAAAAATATTGTGATTGTGAGTTCTCCTTGATGGTGACGACAATTATATTCTTTTTGGCTTTGCAATCACAACAATTTTGCTCTCCTTAACGACTCGACTCGCAGTTGTAGCAAATATTCAAGTTATCGTTTTATTAGATTTTGTATAATTTAAATTTTTTAGTGACCACCCTAAAAAAATTCCTAGAGCCACCACTGTTCATAACGTTAAATTTAAATGTGTAACATGTAATACATGTCTTCCAAATTGAAGTCTCATAGGTATTTTAGAAAATAAAATTTAGAAGAAAAAAATGTTACTTTAAATAATAAATGTATTACAACTAAATTAATTTCTATACTAAGGAAAGAGAATTATAATTGAGTAGTATTTATTACATACATGTTAATGCACACACCTTTACACCAGTGAAAAGTTACTAAAATTGTTCAATTGCTCTTTCGCGTGTGTAAGGACACTATCTACGGCCCAAGCCCAAAATATGTGGGATGCTGACCTGGCCGGTCCAAGACAATAAATTTGTAGAGAGTGGGTTGAAGAACTGGACCCTAATGAACTGGACAACGGCTAGTATGGATTAGATAGGTGATTTAAATAGAACAACGGACACAAATATGAATAAATTCACAATCCGAGGAGGTTAACATTCATATAAATCATTTGAAACTGAGTAAATATAGTTTAGATTGCTACAGTATTCTTTCTTTTGCTTTTCTCTCCTCTCTCTCATGGAGGATCTCTCTTATTATATAGTCCCTCTTGGACTCTTTTCCCCCTACACTTGTCGATCATTTACGTTGCTACTTGAGTACTTGTCCCATCAGACACCTCCTCTGAGCTTCTGTAAGTTGTGGTTGTCAAGGCAGCACTGTTCAAGGGTCTTCTTCACATAAATGCGGCTAGAAAAGTAGTTGTAGCTCATTTAATGCGGTGGTAGCAGCTTTCCCTTAGATATTTTTTTGGGCTTCCTTCTTTCTTGCACGCTTTTGGGGCACGTCCTTGTCGCTGAAGCTTCCTGGAAAATCGCCTTAATCATTAGGATCTACGCTTGACCTATTCTTAGCCTGTCCGAGGAGACACTCCTCCTCTAATCACCTTCCCATTCATGCTCTATTCATAAAGTCTTTAACCCAAATAATTTTATACTACTCGCTTGTCTTCGGATTAATTACCTCCTCAGACAGGATCGAAGGCCCAAATGTGATTTGGGCCTTTAACCCCACAGCGTGTGTAAAAGTACAAAATTAAGAAGTATTTTGTAATAGTTTTTTTTTTCCAGTAACTAAATTATCATTGAAATTATATTATTAAAAATTTTAAAAGTTATATATAAATTTTACTAATCTATATATACTATAAAATCGAAGCCTTTGACTTTCTGTTGACTTCATAATATGTTGCCACATCAGCTTTACTAGCTCCATAATTTTTCACATCAGCATTTATTATTTTCTAATTTAAGTTTTATTTTTAAATCTTATCCAAAAAAAAATTTATTTAAAAAAAAAACATAATATGCCTCTCTCACAAAAGAAAAAGAGAAGACACAAAAACCCTAGATTGCCAATGACCATAGAGGAGATTCTACGCTAGAGCCTATCCTAAGTCTTGCTTTTTCTTGCATCCTCAACTCCCGCTTAACCAGGTAGACCCTTGTCATTCAACTACACAACTATTGAGTTTTTTGTGGGTTTGTGCAAGGTGGTGGTGGTCTTGTAATTGTGGGATTAAATTGTTTTTTACTTTTATTTTTTGGGATTTAATTTTCGAGATGATTCATAATTTACTTTGTTGTAAATGAATGTGTTGATGAGCATGGTGGTGGTGTTGTTGTAATTGTGGGGTTATACAGGGGCATAGCCAAGAATTTTTACATGGGGGGGCCGATTCGAACCATGAAGGTTGAAAACGACGACGATGAGTATCATCGTTGTATGAATAGTCTATATTTTTAGGTTGATATGGACCTTCTTTGAGATAAGCTCATCGGATTTCATCTTGTTTGTTGATAGGGAATTCACATATTTGTTTACGTGATCCTGGATCACGATTTATCTCTTCAGATTGAATTCTTGAACATTTGGAGAGGTCAGGGTGTTCATCAGGCATTGAAGTATCAACATTTGTTTCTACAGCCATAGGTGTCCTAATTTCTAAATTGCTAACATATTTTTTCTTAAAGAATGCATCAATTATTTTTCGTTTGCTCATAATTCTTTTAGCTTTAAGAATATGACTCAAAAATTAACCTGAAAAAAAGTTTAAAAAATAAAATTTTAATTAGAAATTTTTACTTAGTTATATGGATGTTGTTCATACTCAAGAAAAAACAAAATTTCCACTATAATTTAAACATACAACCCATTTTTAATACAACTTTAATTAATAATAACCCCTCAAATAAAAACAAAAATTAAACACACAAATATTGGTACGCAACATAAACCAAATAATTTAACAATACCCACAGCCACATGATATCTAACTAATCAAAAATAGGTAATAAATCAAAACAATTTTACCTTAGAAACTTTGTCTTCACAAATTGCAAAGATGGGTCACCCGTGTGGCAATGCCTACTGCCTCTGCCTGACTACCTCCAATTTTAGATCTTCCCTTCAAGACTCATCACAAACAATCTCCACATGCCTTCAATCATGTATTTCTCTAAAAATTTATGAAAATATAAAGAGCATGTGAATATTTAGGTGTAGATAGTTGAGAAAAAAAAAAAAAAAAGACACTAAAAATAGATGAATGTCTAATGCTTAAGAAAGAGAAGAAAACTCACCAGTCACCAAGTAGTCATCAAGTTTCAAAACTAAAACTGATGAAGAAAGAAAAAATTGGTTAGGATTTTTTTTTTTCCGAACTGTGAGTACAGAGGACTGGAGTTTTGGGGGCTGGTAGGTAGGCAACGGTACCAGTGCAAATGAAAGTGTATCAAAGAAGACAAAACAAAAGAATAAGAAGTAAAGAAAGGGATTCTGTGGGTCAGTGGGTGGATTTTTTGAGATGAAGAGAAAGTGAAGTTTTGTTTTTAGTGTTTGGACTTGAGCGGGCCAGCTTGTTTTATTTGGAGTACATAAGGTGAAAAGGCCTAAAACTAGAGCTGGGCTTGGGAGAATATTTGAGCTGGGCTTGGGAGAATAGTTGAGAATTAGGCATGGGGGGGGCCGGCTGTCCAATATTGGGGGGGCCCAATTTTTTTTTCTACCTACTCTAATGGATTTTTTTTTTTTTTTTTTTTTGCAAGGGCCGGGGCCTCCCCAAGCCACTATGTGGCTCCGCCCCTGGGGTTATATCGTTCATTGTGTAATATGTACATGTCACCTTGCCAACATCTTGAGATCACCCTAAAGATTGCTTTTAAAAAATATTCGATGCATGAGTGACAAACACAAAGCTCACAAGCCATGTTGCTAATTAAAAAGAAATTTGAATTAATTCATTTGAATCAATTACAGAAGCACTCAACTTTTGCAAAAGCAACATGAATATATGAAGTCACGTCTCTTTTACATTTTGACTTAGATTAGATGTAATCATAGTCATACACTAATTCTAATTTCTAAGGTTCAAATGTTGGGGCGAGTTTTTGGTATTTAGCTTTTTCGTTCGAATCTTGGCTTGCTAAAGTTGAACCTCTGACACAAAAGAAAATTAATTTAGAAGGAGGAGAGCATTGAAGCCCAAAAATTTTAAGCTCAATCAGTGTCACACTTACACACTGAGGTCTGTTTGATTGAGAGAATGGAAAATTGGGAAGATAGAAAATGAAAAGTGGATGGAAAAGTGGGAGAATAGAAAATATTTTAATTTCTCTCATTTGTATTTGGTTGGAAAGGTGGAAAAGTGGAAGGATGAGAAAAAAATTTGTTTGGTTGAGAAGAAAAATTGGAAGATAGAGATAGAGTTTGTATAAATTTACGCATATGCCTTTATTAAAAACAATTTTTTTTTAAAGGCAAACAACCAACCAAAAAAAAAAAAAAAAAGCAATCACCCTAGTTTGTTACAAAAAAAAATGTCCAATACAAAAGAAAAAGAAGAAGAAAGAAAGAAGAACCAAACAAAAAAGAGGCCTGGGAGTAAGAAACAACTAAAACATGAGAGGAGAGGTAATTTAGTAATTTGACTACAACTACTTTTCTTCTATCTATTTTTGCCCCAAATTTAGGAAATAACATTTTAGTAGGCCCAGAAAGAAAACACGTAGGCCCTACTAATTTTTTTTTCTCTCCTCCCTCCAACCAAACACCCACAAAATTTGTTTTATCTTCCATTTTCTCTTTCTTTCTTTTTTTCTTTTTTTTTCTATCTTCCCTCAAATTCACACAACCAAATGAACATCTGGGCATGCTTTGGGCCAGTTATTACATGCTCTTCTATTCTTTGAACTTGCAAAAAGCAAAAAAAAGAACAGTATTATAAAGAAAAGAGTTAGTTTCGATAATTTGATTTCCAAATTCTTCATTTAAAACAAATATAAAAGTTCTAAATGACCAAAACTACGTTCGATTCAATCTGAACACAAAATTATATATATCCAAATCAAGTTTCAGCGCTTAATACGTATCCTTATAATTAGGAATAGACACGTGTAATTACCACAAGTTTTACCTCAATCAATGAAAGCAACAAAGAATGACACTCCAAACTGAGACCAAAATATCTTCAAGTGTCAAAAATTGTTTGGAGATTGAAGAATGTTATTCTTATGCATGTCTTGTAAATAAATTTTAAAATTTATTTATATATTAAAAAGTAAAAACAAATGAGAAGGAGGTGCAAAAAACCTAATAAATTCACTAATTTACATAAGAATTTTTCATTTATTGTCATTTTAATATGAATTAAAAATTAACATATATTGTTATGTTAATGTTTATGTTTATATCTATGAAATTTTAGTATCCTAATAATAGAAGATGCAACTAAGAACATTCATATAGTTATAAATATATTGACAAAATTAATCATATATAAAATAACACTCCCTCCATCCCAAATTGTAGGTTCATGTATTACATTTTGAGATGTCCCAAAATTTTGTCTGGTTTCTAAAATTAAAAGCCATCAATTTACTAAGTTTCCTATTGTGCCCCTACCAAAGACAAGCACATTAAATGAAAATTTTTTTGAGAACTTTGTTTAAGGGTAATTTTGGAAACTTCTATCTTTTTAATTAGCAAAAAAAAAAAAAAAATGATATTTCCTTAAAAAGTTGAGTATTCTAAACAAGAGTAACAATTTAGAAAGGATGGAGTAATTCATATAGGTAACTTAAAGTTTCCTATCATAATAATTCCTTTCTCCCAACAAAGAGATTCCTAGTTGCTTTCATTAGAGGAAGTAGAAATGGAGATTGAAATGTTAAAGACCTTTGTAGGGATTGTACAAGGTTAAGAGGGACTGAGGAAAAATATAGATAAAAAGTTTTGTTAAATATCATGAATGTGAGTAAGGGTGTCTTAGTTGGTGCAATACTTGATTTTACCCAAAGGACACCACAACTTGGCAAGTAAATCCACAGCAATGAAGTGTTTTGCAATGAACTCAAGTTTAATCTTAGTTGGGACAATTATTAACATGTTGGTTATTGTTAGAATTTCAAGAAGAAAAAAAAGTTTTTTATGCTCTAATTACGTTGTTCATAGACATGTATTATTGATGTTATATTCTAGAAAATTATTATTACTTTGATATTTTTTAATTCAGTTTTTTTTTATTAAATTTTATATATGAAAAATAAACAATAAGTTAGAATTCACTAGCTACCAATAAAAAGAAAATAATAAATAAAATTTAAATAGAAAATAAAAAACATTTAAATATAAATAGTGAATGTGTAATGTAGATTTTTATACTTTAAAATTGCTTAAAGATGCATTTGTATTTGAATACGTGTGAGAGAATTGGCTCTTTGAACACTTCAAGACATACCTAAAGCTGCATTTGTTTGTTTGGACTATTGCATTTGTACCCAATGAAATTACAGTGAAATAAGAGTCAATGAAATCAATAGTAAGTAGAAGAAAGCGCCAAAATAATTTCGAATTATCTTTTGGTACTAAAACTTGTTTAGAGCTTGAAGACTTTGAAGCTTAAGCGCCTCTGATAAAGGATGAAGAGATATAAAGACTCTGGTCTATATTTTAAAATAAAGGATGAAGAAGTATACATAGCCTAATAAATTCATATGTTGACATTTCAATTACCATATTTCCCTATTCTCAAATTTGAAGAAGTATACAAGAAGTTAGAATTAATTGGGCTATTTATAAATAAAAAAATTTAACAAAAATTTAATTATCAATAAGATAAAATAAAAACATTAAAGCACACTCATACTGAATGTGTATAATTGTGAGCACCCCACGATGTAGCCTGTGAATGCTACCACGTCTACCAACTAAATGGCTCTCTTGGGTTCAGTTTGGTGTGGTCTGGGCTATTATTTCTTCAAGAAGTATTTCAAAATGATCTGGCATGGCAACGTGTACAGACACAAACTTTTGAGTCACATAATCAAAATTGAAATCCCATTGCAGCTTTTGAGTAAGCATGGACTATATATCAATCTGGGTAAGGAAAATAAGTGTTTGACTACTTGTGGCATTACAAAGTAGTAGATTTGCTCGTGATGATTACCGAACAAGGACGGAGCTACAGTTTGACCTTGGGGGGCAATGGACCCCCTTGAGATTTTGAAAAAAAAAAATTATATATATAATAGGCTTGAATTAAAAGTTAGGCCCAAGAAAAATTAGACATAGCCTCCCTCTCCAAAATCTTGGCCCTTTAACCCAAAAAAATGCTCAAACAACAACACAGATCAGCCCCAAAATCTTGCCCCTTTAACCCAAAAATGCCCCCAAAAAACACCACAAATTAGCCCAAATAAAATCCATTTCAACCCAAACAATATTAAAAATTTTAACAAGATAAGTAAGCCCATTTTTAGCCTATGATAACAAAATAAAAAACCATTTAATATCGTTACTTATCCCATAATTCACACACACACACACAAAAACTAGAGGAAGATAGAGAAAGAGTAAAAGGAAATCTGCTGGCTGGCGCCTCACCGCCATCGCCAGCTGCCATGCATTTACGCCTTGCCCATTCACTGTTGCTACTTGCTAGTAAGAGCATCCACAGTAGTGGAGCTAAAATTTTAGCTATTTGACATTACAAAAAGTTATTTTATCTATTTTATATACACACATACTGCAGCAATGGATTTATTTTAGCTTTTAACACAATAAAATAATATAAACATCACTATAAAATAATATATCCACTACAATAAAATAATATATCCCACTACCCAAAAAACATCCACAACACCAACCAAAACCATCTCTACCATTAGCCACAACCACAACCACCACCACCACCACCAGTCTATAGCAACAAAAAAAAAACCCACCAACCCAAACCAAACAAAATCGCCAATCACAAACAAAATAAAAAATCACCAATCATAGAGCTGGGCTTCGGTGAGGAGGACAGTGTCAGCATGGGTCTGATCGGCAGAAGAGAAGTGGGTCTGAGGCGAATGGGTCTGATTGGCAAAAGAGAAGTGGGTCTGAGGCGGATGGGTCTGATCGGTGGAAAAGAAGTGGGTCTGATCGGCGGCTTGGGACGGCTGGTGGGTCAATGACGTTGAGCTTTGGTGGCGGTAACGTTGAGGATGAGTCGAGCCGGCGGCGGTGAAAGAGTGAGCTTGAGGAGAGAGTTTTGAGAGAGAGCTTCAGATAGATGAGAGTGACTGAAGAGAGAGGCACGATGTGAGAACAAAAGAATTATTTTAATCCCGGGCTGAATAAATTTTTTTTTTTTTTTTTTTTAGCTCCAAGCTACAGTGCACATTCATAAATAGATGTGTACTGTAGCAATGAAGCTAAAAAATATAAATATAACTCCACTGCTGTATGGGTGTTTTTTGTGTTTTGGTAGAGCTAAAATAGCTACATTGCTGCAAGTACTCTTAGATCTCCATCAGCATTGCAAGTATTTCTTCTGAGATATGTTGTAAATTGTGTGGCGTCAGGCGTGTGTGGCCTGTTATAGCTTATATTATATAGAGATAGTTACTAAAGTTAGTAAAGTTAGTGATGATTTGGTAATAAAAAAATAGTGGAAAGTTAGTAGAAGCAATTGATTGGTTAGTAGTGGGGTAATAGTTCAGTTGTTGTGGGGCAGTAGGCAACTGTCGCTGAATAATTAGTCAAAAACAAAGACAAAACAATTGCATAAAATGTCACATAAACTTAACTAAATAAAATTGTGACACCTTTCCACGTTACTGACTCATAGTCCTATAACTAGCTAATAAATTGATAACATATAAATTTATAAATTGCAAACTAATTAATTATAAATTGATAAGTAATGAATTTATACCTTAAGAAAAGTAAAAAAATTTATAATTAATACATTATGCATATTGCTCACATTCTTATATTCATTTTTACTTAGTAATTATAATTACTCGTTCCGTGAGATTCAATTATTGATGATTTTATAGATTTTAAAAGAATGTTCAGTTTCCTTTCCATACATGATTGAAATATAATATATAAGAATTGATAATTTTATTTGTTAATACTAAATAAATAATTATTTGGATTTTCATGATTTTTTTTTTTTTTTTTTTTTTTGTTTAAACTTCTGCCCCGTAACTAGGAATCCTGGCCCTGTCCTTGTTACCGAACATACCATTAGAGAAGCAATAAAGAAGTAACCACGTGGAACGGATTTGTTACATTGATTTGAAGTATTCCTCTGAATCAGAGATGAAGTAGGTAAAAATGCATGTTCTAACCCAGTTACATTGGTGGTGTTTCTCTTTCTTAAAAGGTCCTTAAAATAAGAACTAGAAATAATCTTACACCACTTTTTCGAAACCAATTTACAATCACATAGCAAACATGTCACTGGCAACCAGAGAAGGATTTCAATGAGAAGTTCATATCCATTTATCTGCTTGTGTTGTTAATAGATATAGGTCAGAAAGAACATACGTGTTTTTTATTTATTTATTATGATTATTAGTAAGGATTTTCAGAACTGTGACATTAACATTAACATGGTTTAATGGTAAGGATTTTTACTCTTATAGAACCATGTTAATAACAGAATTAGGTTAATATATAAGATAGCAAAAGGAGAAAGAAGGATAAAAGCAAAAAAAGAAATAAAATGGATTGTTCAAATATAAAAAATAAAAACAAAAACAAAATAAATATTAAAAAACAAATAAAAATCATGATAATTATAATTGTTTTGAAAACTGGAAAAGGCATGGATTAGTTTACATGAATAGTATCATATAAAGTGTATATTGTAGGCAAAGATGTGAAAGAAAGTGTACCATCATTGAGAAAATACTATCAAAATAGGGAAATTTCTATTGAGCACACTCACTTACACACTGTATACAAAGAAAATACCTTTTTTTACACACCTAGTCTTTTAAACTAAATTCAATGCAAGAGTGGTGAGTATGCGTACTATGTGAGTAAGTTAGTGTAAAATAGATAATGCTCTTTGAAATAAGTCACGATTTCTTTTATTTTTATGTGTATACTATGTGTATAATAGTGTGAAATAAATTAGCCAAAAAAGTGAAGTACCTTGGTCCTGTTTGACAAATAGAGAAAAATTCCGAGAGTGGTGAGGAATAGAATTACGACTTTTTTTTTTTTTTTTTTTGAATCGACCTGGGAAAGGGATGAATTTTTAAGCTGGGATTAGGGTTTAGCAGTGCTGCAATAGGCTGGTGTATGTCGAGGCTAGGAGTGGGCCATGGTCCATGGCCCAATCCCAAAAATTAAATTTTGATTTAAAAAGAGAGAGTTTAATGGCCCATATGGTGAATCTGTGATTAGTGTTTTATCAAATTTTAAAATTGCTTCCTTTCCTTTCATACGGTTATTGGTGAATACATTATACATAGGGTATTTTTTTTTTTTTGGTTGGTATGTTACACATGGGTCTTGTGAGTATTGAACTCAAGTAATATTATAACTGCAAATTATTTTACAATATTTTTACAAAATATTAATGTAGCAAATTCTTACTGGTTCTCATCTAAATCACCACTAAAGGGTAATGCTAGAGATACAAACTATTTTATAAAAAAATTTACAAACTACTAATGTGGTGAGTGATTATTGATAAATTGGTGGCGACATCAACATTTTGTAAAAATGTTGTAAAATAATTTGTGACTTTAGCATTACTCCACCACGAGTAATGTTACAGCCACAAAATATTTTACAACATTTTTACAAATTGTTAATTAGCAAATTTCTGACTTGTTTTCATTTAGGCCTACCATTAAGATCACTTTTTCATTTACCAATAATCATTCACTGCATGCACTGATGCACTTTATAAAAAAATTTGTGAAAAAGTTTATATTTCTAGTGTTACTCTTTATTATTTGTATAATCTTTCAGATTGTAGTCCTTCATGCTTCACATCAAAACCGTAAGTTGGTTTCAGTCATTCAGAATAATGTGAAAGATAAGAAGGTTAATTAGGAGCCTCAAACTTTGCGAAAGGTTGAGATGAGAAATCACTATGCTACTGCTAACTAAATCACCACCATTAGAAAACGAAATCACAATAGAGTTCAATATACATATAACATAGTAATAGTCGCTCGCACACGTTGTAATTAGAAATCAATTGTAGGGGTCAAGAAAAAATTTAGAATACTCACACTTTTAAGCACATAGTCTATATGTCTCTCTGATTTTCTCTTCTTTTTTTTGAAAGAGGGCATTAGAGGTTGATATGGTTATAGAAGGATTGGTTATTTGGATGATGATAGTAATCATACAGATGGATTTAGTTGGATAATTAAGTGCTTTTGAAACTCTGCTACCTGTATGGAAACCAAAATGTAGATTAATGTTACATAATTGTACATTGAGCATGCATGTTTGTATGTGAAGTTGTTAAGCTCATATTAGGTTGCTTATAGTCAGCTTCATATTAAATTCCAACCCTACAAGACAGGTTACCAAATTGGTAAGCGTGGAAATTGTCTCTTGACTACTCGAAATTCCATGTCTATGCATGCGTTGTATTCTCCCCCAAAGAGAAAATAAATTTAGGAGGAGAGCATTGAAGCCCAAAATTTTATCGGCTTGGTACAGTTGAACCTCTGACACAAGAAAATTAATTTAGAAGTGGTGAGCAATGAAGCCCAAAATTTTCAAACTCAATCAGTGTCATACTTACATACTTAAGGTGATTTGTTTGATTGGAATAATGAAAAAGTTGGAGAATAGAAATGAAGAGGGAATGAAAAGGTGAGAGATAGAAAAGAATTTAGTTTTCCTCAATTATACTTGTGGGGCACAAGAATTTAAATAAAATACCTGTGCCATGTGTCGTATCCATGGCCAAGCCCGTTATCGTGCCGAGAAGGCCACACGCTCAGATAGTAAGCATGGTTTTCAGACCCGGACCGTTCATTGAACCGTAAAAAGGAGAGGTTCAAGGTTTTTGAGGTCGAACCAAGATCAAACCGAGGTCGAACCGTGATGACGTCATAATTAATTTAATAATTATTTAAATTATAAATAAATATATTAAATAAATAAAAATTGAAAATTTAACTAAAAAATCCAAAACAAATATAGATAGTATTTTTTATAACATAACTTTCATAATACAAATAAGATTTATTAAATTCTAAAAATAAATAAATAGCTATTGAATTTTTAAATTATTTTTAAGTCATGACAAAGTACACTTTAGTACCCAATAATTTTTATTTTATGAAACTCAATAAAATAATTAAGAGACAAATTAGTTCACTTGCTCATGGCCAAGCCCATTTGACTACGGATCATTTTTTTTTCCCAACTCCCAAGCCCATTTGAATAGTCAATGTTCACCATTTATTATGAATTAAAAAAAAAAAATCAAAAGCTAAATGAAGGTGTCCATGCATTTAAAAATTGTTAAAGTTAAATAAATAACAAAACCAAGTGCTTGACAGCAAGTAGGCATTACACGTTAGTTGTTGACAGCAAACCAAATATAAGTGGTTGAGACTATTCAAATATGAGTGGTTGAGCAAATATAAAGCACGTAGCAGCAAAGAGAAACTGTTCAGAAGTAGTGAAGAAGTTTACAATATTTTTAGTAATATTTTCACAACAAAATTTATATAAAAAGTTATCATTAATTCTAATTTGAACCTATTATTAAAATTATTTTTTTACTTATTAATATTAACTAATAACTATCTATTACTTAAAATTTATTGTGAAATATTGTGAAAATATTATGGTAACATTTTATTGTGTTTGTTTATTCTTTTTCCTTTCTTTCCTTGCATCATACGTACCATACGTTTCTTTTATTTTTATTTTTATTTTTTTCTCTTATTTTTTATCTCCACACACGTATCCCCGTTCCCATCCCCATCCCACTCCTCTTATCTGACTCCTCAGTCCTTTTTGCTTTTATTTGTCTTCCTCATCTTTAGCTTTCTTTCTCATTCTCATTCTCTCAAACTCTCACCCTGTCACTCACACATCACCGGCGGAGAACAAAGCCAAAAGATTTCCCCTCTCATCTCCAGTTCCCTTCCTCCTCCAAACTCAACGAAGATCTCCCCTTCTTGCTCAAATCCCTAAATTACCCTTTCAAATTCAACAAATCCATTCTCAAAGCCCCTGGTACTCCTCACCACTGGCCGTCCATTCTCGCCATCATTCACTGGCTCGTCCAGATCGCTCTTTTCAACGACAATCTCTCCTATTCTGTGTTGTTGTTGTTGTTGTTTTTTTTTTTTTTTTTTTTTTCAAGTTCAGATTCAAAGAAAGCAGGAACCGTGAGGAACGGTTTGATCATGGTTCTCAAAACCGTGAGGTCCAACCGCGGTTCTCACGGGTCCCTGCTTTTTTCACATAGAACGATTCTTGATGCTAAAAGAACCGCAATAATGAACGGTTCAAGGTTTTTTCGGTCGGACCGTACGGTCCGGTCCGGGTTTCAAAACCTTGATAGTAAGGCCACGTTAGTGGCACATTACCAGAGGAGGTCATACAGTAGAGAAAGAGTTTCGGGGAGGGGGCTAGCCCTGACATGACTGAAGGGGTGGTGGCTGCCCCCACATTTAATGCATCCCACCAAACCTCTTGGCTGCATTTATGTGGAAAAGACCACTGAACAGTGCTGCCTTGCCGCCGCAACTCACAAAGGGCTTCGGAAGGTGCCTGATGGGACAAACACTCAAGTGGTGGACTGAATGATCAACAAATGGAGGACCAAGATCATCTAAAAGGAGCTATATAATGTAAGAGACCCTCCAGGAAGAGGGGGCAGAAAATCTGTAGAGAAAACACCATAGCATTAAGAATAGCAACTGTAATCAAATCTAAGAAAAATATATTCAAGAACTACTCTCCTTGGACATTGCCGAGGAAGAATTTATGTGCACCACATTTGTCTATTCACTGTTTTTCCTTGCTCTCTTATCTTCTTCAGCCCATTAAGGTCGTTGTCCATTTCGTTGAAGCCTAGCTTTTTAGCCCACTCTCTACAAATTTATTTTATTCGGCTTTTTGAACCTTAATTCATTCATTCTTTAGACATAAAGGACCAAAGCCCGCCCCTACAATACTTTAGTTGGAATGGTAGAAAAGTTGAGGGATGGGAAAAAAAAAAAAAAATTTGAGAAGAAAAATGAATGAAATGATAAAAAATAGAGTTTGTATAAATTTACTCATATACTCTTATTAAAAAAATAATGCCCAATTTCTTTTTTTAAGAAAAAAAAGGCTAATAACCAACCCAAAAAAAAAAAAGGCAATGACCCATTAAAAAAAAAATTAAAAAAATGCCAAGTAAAAAAGAAAAAAAGAACAAAAAAAGAAAGGCACGTCCTATAAAACCCAAAAAGGAAAAATAAATAAAGAAAAATAAAGAAAGAAAGAAAAAAAAATAAAAGAGTAAGAAACAACCAAAACGTGAGCGGAGGGGTGATTTAGTAATTTGACTACAACTACTCATTTCCTCTCTATTTTCTCCCCAAATTGGGGAGATAGCATTTTGGTGAGTTTGGAGAGAAAACACTCAGGCCTTACTAATTTTTTCCCTCTCCGCCCTCCAATTAAGCACCTACAAAATTTGTTTTCTCTCCCATTTTTTCTACTTTTTTTCCATCCTCCCTAAAATCCACCTGTAAAGTTGTGATTTACAACTATATTTTTGCTGGCTTTAATTCTTTATCAAATTTGATTGTATTTCTATTCAATCATTTCCCTGTATGTTTGTAGGATTTAAAGTAAGAGTTGAGTGTGAGTGTTATGTGAAGAATTGTGAAGACAATGAAGGTCGCGACTAGCTCACAAGTGGACAACTTACGAAAGGCCACGTGAAAAGCACATGTTAGAATCTAAACAGTCTTTTGCCAGGCTGTATTTCGCGAGTCACTTCGCAACTTGGCCAACCCGCGAATGAGCCGCGAAACTCTCCGCCTGGATGATTTAAAGAGTACTTTCCTCATTTCTTTACACGCATTATATAAGCCCATATTACCCAGAAAATTGTAATGAGACTTTCAAAGAGAAAACCCTAGCAATACACTTAAGAGTTAGAGATTGTAAACCCACAATCATCTACACAATTTTTCTTACTTTTCCTCTACTCCTACCTCTCTAATTACAAATCCTTGAGAGATTCTTAGTCTAAACACTTACCTCATCCAATCTGAGTGTCGAGAGAAGTTTTGATGCATGTGGGAAGTATTGGAAGAAGCCGTTGATTAGCGGGTGCAATTTGGAGCTAATTGTAGGATTTGGATATCTAGCGAATACAAGACTCGATGAAGTCCGTTGGGAGCTGGAACTCGGAGGGTTCAAGTACATTGGGTAGATTAGGCTTGAATGGTCTTTTTGATATCCTTATACTTCAACTTTATTCACTAGTGGATCATTTCGGCTTGGAGGGCCACGAAGAGGTTTTTCGCCGAGTACTTCGGTTTACTCTTCGATAACACATCTCGGTGTTATTCTCTGTTTGCATCTCTCTTCCCTTACTCTTTGTGTTTTACATTTATTGTTTAATATTTATGTTTATGCACTAGAGTAGTTCTGGTTTATTACATTTCATTTACTCTTATTCCGCACTTAGATAAGTAAAGTAAAAGCAATTTAGCCGTAAGTTTAAAATTGGGAGTCTAAACAATCAATAATGTTTTACACTATTTGATCTGTGCGCACCAAAAACTCAAACCCGTTGAGCTGGGCCTCAGTTGGACTCACAACTTATTTGTATGGTGGGTTTGGATTTCCCACAATGGGTCGTTCTAAACACCAAGGCTCAACTGTGACGCTTTCCTCTTCTCGGGGACCTGACCCAATTCCTTACTCTGCTCTCTCTGTTTACACTCTTCCTTCCCTCAATTCACCAACCCTTGTCTTCTCAAACCTTCTTGTATTTATAGCTCATAGTCTAGTGGAGAGCCATAATTACTTGCCAGTAGGTGCAACCGGCGGTCCAGTATTATCGATTGTAAGTGGGTGGTTAGGTGGGAGTGGGAAGCGGTGACGGTGGCGTTGGAACTTGGTTCCCACTTCCACGATAGTTCCCGGCAGCGGTGCCTCTCCGAGGTATGACCGAGTAGGTACAGGGCGGGGTGTTCCGCGAGCTGTGTGTTCATCACTGCTCGGGAAGGGTCTGCCGAGAAACGATGTAAAAGCAGATCGTGGGCCTACAGCCCGCTGGGCTCGGGGTGGGCCGCTAGGCAGAGGGAGGCCGGCCTTATGGGCCTCATACCCAGGCCAGGTCTCAAGGCCCACTACGGGTCATGGTGCGGGGACCGTACAATAGCCCCCACTTGATTCGCTCCCCATTCCCAGGGGTGAATCAAGGATCACGAGGGGCAAATGCATGTTTGGGGGAGTCGAAGGGTCAGTGCCCGACCATCAATGGGCGCATTAACGCGCGTCTCAAAAGACGCGTTTGAAATTGACTGACGGCCTACCCGCCATCATTGCCTGACGGTTCGTGAACCGAGGCGTCGCGCGTGTGGCAGTTGAAGCGGCGGTCCGCGTGGTTTCCTTCCAGCGGATCATTAATTGCCCCTCATTCTACTTCCTCATGCCTATAAATAGTCCCTCTTGTTACTGAATCCCACTTTTGCATTCCTCACCTTTCAGTTTTCTCCTCTGCCGAGCATCCCTCCCGTGGTTCATCTACTGGCCCAGAACACACCTACTCCTTAGAGCCCACAGTAAGTTCCTTTCCCTTTTCTTGCTTTTCAGTTCAGCCATTTCAGTACATTCTTTGATAATCGTAGCGCTTCTTTTCCCTTTTGTTAAGAAACTATTTTGAAAAAAGAAAGCATGAGTTACTCTTACCTCCTTACCACCGAGCATGCTTTGGCTAGATTTAGGGAAGCATATAAGGTTCCGAGTGACGTAGATATCGCCTACTGCAATATGGGCGATATCGACATTCAGAGGCGCCGAGGGGAGAACACGGTGTTCTTTCCCTTGATGGCCATTTTAGAGGGCGGGCTTAGGTTCCCGGTAGACCCTCTAATTCTTAGCACCCTTAGATTTTATGGCCTTTGTCCCGACCAACTTCCCCCCAACTTTTACCGGGTAGTGAGTTGCGTGAGTACACTGAACCGGTTGTACGGGTTGGAACTTAACCACCACGACATTAACCATATGTACAGTTTGTGCGGCAAGATTGAGTCCGACTATTACCTAAAGACTAGGGACGCGAGGGTACGGCTTATTTCATGCCTGCCGGACTCGAATCGTAACTCGGCCAAAGATTTCGTTCGGGTGAGCGGCAATTGGTTTGCCGAGGGGTTCCCCTGTGCGTTTTCGCCGCGCGACGTTGGTCGATGACTAGCCCCCATTTACTTTGATGCATTTCTATATCTGTCTGGTTATGTAATCTCTAACCATTTTTTCCTTTGTGCAGAGAGCAAAAGATTCAAGCCCGACGTCAGAGTGGTACACGTTCGGGACTTGAACTTCGTACTCCGGTCGGAAATCTTCGTGCACACGGACGGGCAACTCCGAGCGTCCCACCTCATCCTCGGCGTCAGTCCCGTCTACTCAACTTGGCAGCCGTTCGGCCAAGCTTTGCTAGTCGACAGTCCTCTCATCTCATACATCGACGTTCGGCACGCAAATTTCCTCCCCCCAAGGCTAACAGTAGGCGAGGCGCGTGAGCACGGTCCTCGGTACATTTGTTCAGACGAGCGACCGCCCGTGCGTGACGAGTCAGCCGAGCGCGTGTCTGCCGAGCGTAGGAGGCGAGCTCACGAGCAAATCCAGCAGGCTCCGGCTCAGCCCGAGAGAATCGTAGAGCCCGGGGCACCTGTTCGGGAAGGGGAGGTTGTAGCCGCAGAACCGACTGACTCTTCGGAAACAGGATCCGATCCGGGTAACGCAATGGTGGCCAGGAGGAAGATGACAATAGACCGCTTCGTCCCGAGTGCCCGGCCAACCGGGCAACCACAACAAGCACCCGCCCGAGATGCTTCCCCTCCCGCTCCCCCAGCGACCCGAGTTCGAAAGAGGCCGCGCACCACCGATCAAACACAGACGGGCTCGGGCAATGTGCCCATCCGACCCTCGGCCGGAATCGTCATCCGGGAACCGGTAGCGCAAACCGGGATAGACCTGGCGTCTACTTCCCGGGCTCCGGCAGCATGGCGACCCTCCTTCAAACTTGGCGGCGAGCCTCTCCCGTCGACGGCCAGTGCCCGAGTGTGGGATAAGGGGCATGGAGGCAGCGTGGCGCAGAGTCTGGCGCGCGGCATCCTCTTGCCCGAGGACTTGCACGCCTTCACGGAATCGACGGATGAGTCCCTGGGGAGACGTTTGCAATGGCACACCATAGCGGTAACTGTTTCACTTTTCTTTATGACTCTCGGTTTCCCTTTCGATTGTGTATGTGTTTTTTCCATTTTTACTCACAAAGCGGATATTGTGCGGTCAGGCTGCGCAAATGTCGTACGTGGTGGACGGGAGGATGAAGGAGCTGGCCGAGGACGTCGAACGGGAAAAGGCTCTGAAGGAAGTTGTCGTGGCTACGGCGAAGGAGCAGTTGAAAATTGCCGAGGAGGCAAAGGATAAGATTGCTACAGCCGTGAAGGCCCAGGCGCTTGCCGAGACGAAGCGCGAGGAACTGGAACTCCAGTTGGGGGGCACCGAGATTAAGTTGGCCGAGGCTCAGAGCCTGAATACCATGCTGGAGGGGCAGCTGATCGACTCGAAGGCGGCGCTGGAGGCTTGCGAAACCAAGTGGTATAACGAGGGGTTCGCGGATGCCGAGAATTCGGCGGAACCGATCATTCGCCAGGCCCATAAGCTCGGATATGAGGAGGGTTGGTTTGCCGCTCTCCAAGCCATGGGGGTTCCCGAGGATTCCCCGTTGAGGGATCGCAGCAGGATTCCTTTCCCGAGCATCCCCAACACCGAGAATCCTGCGCCTCTTGTCATCGACGAGGAGGAGACCTCCAGCATGAGGGAACTGGTGAATGCCATTGACTCTCATGCAGTGCCGACCGACATGGAGGGGACCAGCCATCCCCATGCCGGGGACCGAACCGGGGAGGATATCCAGCCGCCAACTCCTCACGCCGACCAACACTCTCAAGAGGACGCATCCTCGGCCCATGCGGCGGACATCTGAAGCCGACAGCCAGCCTTTCTTTACTTTTACCTTGCTTGAGAATTTTGAATAAACGTAATTGCCTACGTCACCGGGATGTGGTGACGGGATAATTTGTTTACGTTGTTTTTTCTTTATTTTGAGTTGCCGGGTTTTGGCAACAAAACGCTAATTTAAGTTTCACATTTCAATCATGAATGCTTTACTGTGTTGCTTGTGCGTATTTACCGAGTAATGAACTATCGTTGTCTGCCTTTTTATTGTGATGTGTCCGACCCTGGTAAGGCCTCCAACGCTAATTTAAGTTTCACGTGATTGGTGATAAGATCGAATCGAGGGTCGGGCCCCCGTCCTTAAGAGTTAATCGTCAGGTTTCCGCCTGCTCGGCGATTAGGGTCTAGCCGAGAGTCAGGTTTCTGTCCTTAGAATTAATCGTTCAGGTGTCCATCTGCTCGGTGATAGGGATCAAACCGAGAGTCGGATTTCTGTCCTTATAGTGGGTCGTTCAGGTTTCCACCTGCTCAGCGATTAGGGTCTAGCCGAGAGTCAAGTTTCTGTCCTGGAGATGAGAAGGCTAAGGTTTCCACCTGCTCGGCGATAGGGACGAACCGAGAGTCAGGTTTCTGTCCTTATAGTGAGTCGTTCAGGTTTCCACCTGCTCGGTGATAGGGATCGAACCGAGAGTCAGGTTTCTGTCCTTATAGTGAGTCGTTCAGGTTTCCACCTGCTCGGTGATAGGGATCGAACCGAGAGTCAGGTTTCTGTCCTTGAGACGAGAGGGATAAGGTTTCCACCTGCTCGGTGATAGGGATCGAACCGAGAGTCAGGTTTCTGTCCTTATAGTGAGTCGTTCAGGTTTCCACCTGCTCGGTGATAGGGATCGAACCGAGAGTCAGGTTTCTGTCCTTAGAACGTGCAGATAAGGTTTCTGCGTGCTCGGCGATAAATCGAACCGAGGATCAGGCTTCGGTTTGTAGAACGCATCGGCTAAGAACGTACATTGCTCGGTGAATGGGATCGAACCGAGAACTTTGGTTAGAACTGTGCGATTCTGCATGAAAGACATCATTAGTACAACCAGCAAAACATATGCAACATTACTAACAAAATATATACAACACGTAGCGGTTAACTCTATGCTCGGAGAACTGCCCATCAATGATAGTACTTCTTCAGGTTATGGACGTTCCATGGTCGGGGAAGTTGTCTCTCGTCCAGGTCTTCCAAGAAATAAGCCCCGGTGCCGGCCACTGCCGTGACCCTATAAGGTCCCTCCCATGTCTGTGCCAATTTCCCGGCACCAGTGTCTCGCATGTTGCCCACGGCTCTTCTGAGAACCAAATCCCCAGAGACAAACTCCCTCGTTCTCACACCTCGGTTGTATCTCCTGGCGAGCTTCTGCTGATACTCCGCGAGCCGTATTGTCACCAATTCGCGGTACTCTTCCACCCTGTCCAGGTATCCTACCATCATTGCGTCGTTCTGGGCTTGATCGAAACCCGCTACTCTTGCACTGCACAGATTCACCTCGGTGGGGATCACGGCCTCCGCCCCGTACGTGAGAGAGAATGGGGTCTCCCCGGTGGACCGTCTAGGAGTGGTGCGGTATGCCCACAAGACTTTGGGAAGCTCCTCGGCCCAGTTTCCCTTCGCTCCCTCCAGCCTTTTCTTCAGCCCACTCACAATCACCTTATTCACGGCCTCGGCCTGGCCGTTGCCCTGTGGGTAAGCAGGAGTTGAGTACCTGTTCTTGATGCCGAGGCCACTGCAAAATTCTCGAAAGGCCCGGCTGTCAAACTGTAGCCCGTTGTCAGATATGATAGTGTTCGGCACCCCGAACCTGGTGATGACGTTTTTCCATATGAACTTCTTTACTTCCACATCCCGTATGTTGGCCAACGCTTCCGCCTCTGCCCACTTGGTAAAATAGTCGACGGCCACCAAAACGAACTTTCGGCCGCCAGTCGCCTTCGGGAACGGGCCGATGATGTCCAGCCCCCACTGCGCAAAAGGCCAAGGACTGCTGATCGGGTTCAGGTGGCCCGCGGGCTGATGGATCAGAGGGGCGTGCTTTTGACACTGCTCACACTTTAGCACATACTCGGCGGCATCCTTCTGCATTTGAGGCCACCAGAACCCCTGGGTCATGGCTCGGTGCGCCAATGAGCGTCCCCCGACATGGCCGCCGCACACCCCAGAGTGGAGCTCCGCCAAGAGCTCGCCCACCTTCTCCGGGCGTAAGCACAAGAGGTACGGCCCTCCGAAAGACCTCCGATACAAAGTCCGGTCTCCTGCCACCCAATACCGAGGAGCCATCCTACGGATCCTGATGCCCTCCTTCTCATCACTCGGCAGTCGGTCGTCGGCCAGAAAGTCGACGATGGGGTCGATCCAGCAATTGGCCGGGGCCGCGATTGCCGTGACGTTGGTCCCTGTAGTTCCCGAGTTTCTCGTTACACTGATGCTCGGCTCCGAAATAAGCTCGACTTTGATCTGCCGTGGTATCTCCTCGGCCACTGAGGACACCAGCGTGGCTAGGGAGTCAGCGTGCCTGTTCTGTGTTCGGGCTACGTGGAAAACTTTCACCGTGTTGAAGCTGGTCATAACTAGCCTTGCCTGTTCTAGGTATGCTTTCATCCGGGGATCTCGGGCCTCGAAACTGCCCTGCACCTGATTAACCACCAGACGCGAATCCGAGTATAGCTCAATATCCCGAGCCCCCAGGTTCGAAGCTACCCTCAGTCCGGCCAAGAAAGCCTCGTACTCCGCCTCGTTGTTGGACGCCCTGAAACCCAATCTAAAAGAGTGTTCCAGCCGAATTCCTTCGGGGGTAATCATGACCACTCCTGAACCGGCCCCCGTGGAGCTCGAAGCGCCGTCCACAAATATCTTCCACGGTCTAACCTCCAATTGGCAAACCATCTCTCCCTTTTCTCTGGGCGAAAACTCAGCGATGAAGTCCGCAAGGACCTGGCCTTTCACCGAGCTCCGAGGCCTGTACCGTATGTCGAAGGAACCGAGTCGAGTCCCCCATTTGGCTATGCGGCCCGTGAAATCAGACCTCTTTAATAACGACTGTAATGGGTACTCGGTCAAGACGTGTACGGTGTGAGCTTGGAAATAGTGCGGCAACTTCCTTGTGGCGTGTATCAGGGCCAGTACGAGCTTCTCCAAAGGCATGTACCTCGTCTCGGCGTCGACGAGAGTTTTGCTGATGTAGTATACGGGCTGCTGGATCCCTTTGTCCCTTAGCAGGACGGCACTCACGGCGTGCTCGGATACCGCCAGATACATGAATAGGTCCTCACCTGCCTCTGGTGCCGCGAGCATGGGCGCTCGCGCTAAATAAATCTTCAGATCCACAAAGGCCTGTTCGCACTCCTCGGTCCACCGAAATCCCGTCCATTTCTTCAGCAGTTGGTAGAATGGTCGGCATCGGTCTGCGAACTTTGAGATGAACCTGTTAAGGGCGGCCAGCATCCCGGTTAGTATTTGCACTTCCTTCGGGTTGCTCGGTGGCTTCAGTCTTCTCACGGCCTCTATCTGGTCCGGGTTGACTTCAATCCCCCGTGTACTGATCAGGTACCCCAAGAACTTCCCGGCCCCTACGCCAAACGCGCACTTCTCCGCATTAAGGCGCAACTTGTGCCGTCGGAGAACCTCGAAGACCTCCAGGAGGTCCCCCATATGCAAGGCTTCCTGTTTGCTTTTAACCACCATGTCGTCGATGTATACCTCGACCGTGCGCCCTATCTTGTCTCGGAACATTCTTGTCATCATTCGTTGGTAAGTGGCCCTGGCGTTCTTCAGTCCGAACGGCATCCTTGTGTAGTGGTAATTTGCCTCCGGGGAAATGAATGCCGTTTTCTCTTGATCCTCGGGCGCTAGGGCGATCTGGTGATACCCTTGGAAAGCGTCCAGAAAGCTCATCCTCGGGTGCCCACACGTGGCGTCCACCAGCTGATCAATCTTCGGCACGGGAAAAGGGTCTTTCGGGCAGGCTCTGTTCAGATCGGTAAAATCGACGCAGACCCTCCACTTGCCGTTCTTCTTCTTCACTACCACGGTGTTCGCCAACCAATCCGGGAAGATGATCTCCCGAATCACCCCCGCCTCCTTCAATCTCTGAACCTCCACTTTTACTGCCTCGGAGTGCTCCCAGGCTGATCTTCTCGGCCTCTGCTTTTTAGGGGTGAATGAGGGGTCAACTCCAAGTCTATGCATGATGAATTCGGGATCCACCCCGGGCACCTCGTACGGACTCCAAGCGAATACGTCCACATTCTGTATTAGAAGCAGCAACATCTCTACTTTTTCCCGGTCCTCCATGCTCTCCCCTATTTGGAAGTACTTGTCCGTGTCCGGCAACACCTTCACCCTCAGCATGTTCTCGGCACGGGCGACCTCCTCTGGCGGGCCCTGTAACTGCTATAAAGGCGTCCCTGACGACGAACACTTGGGGTCAACCTGACCCTCCCGGTCGGTTTGCTCCTTCTTCCAATCGACCATGGCGATCAAACATTGCCTGGCCGCCTGCTGACTCCCTTGTATCACCGTGACACCATAATCAGTATGAAACTTGACCCTCATGTGCAGAGTGGACGGGACAGCCCCCATTGCATATATCCATGGCCTCCCTAGAATCGCCGTGTAGGGGGAGTATGATGTAACTGCGAAGAAGCTTACCATCACTTCCTTGCCCCCCATGTTCACGGGCAGAGAGATTTGCCCCTCGGGCGCCACCATCTTCCCATCGAACCCAACCAGGGGGGTGTTGTTCTTCGACAGGTCCTCATCCCTCAGCCCGAGCCCCCTGAATAGGTCCGGGTACATAACATCCGCTCCGCTTCCCTGGTCTATCATTATCCTCTTCACAACGAAGCCGCCAACCCTTGCCGTTACTATCAATGCGTCGTCGTGCGGCTGAATGGTTCCTTCTAGATCACTGTCGTCGAAAGAGATCGGCTCCCGGGTAGGTCTGATCCTCTTCACGGCAGGCGGCACGCCCGTACTCCCCTCTACCGATATCATCGTCAACACCTCCTTCCCCTTTGCCGTTGAGATGCCCCTCAGGGCGACGTGGATGACATCAATTATCCCAAGAGGGGGCGGAAGGGGATTACCTCTGTGCGGGGCGCCATGCCCCGTTCCTCTATCCCCGGCGTCCGTCACAAAATCCTTGAGGTGTCCTGCTTTAGCCAACTGCCCGAGATGGTCCTTTAGCACTCGGCACTGCTCGGTAGTATGCCCCCGGTCTTTGTGGTAGGTGCAGTACAGGTTCTGATTTCTCCTAGAGGGGTCGCCAGCCATCCGGTTCGGCCATCTGAAGTACGGCTCGTGCTTGATCTTATCCACGATTTTATGCACGGGCTCCTTGAACGTCACGTTCACCTCCCCTGCTGGTGCTGCTGGCTCTTGAATCCTCAAATTTCCCCGTGCCCTCTGTTGAAAACTGCTCAGCCGAGGACGATCAGCTACCTGTGCTTTGCCTTTGCTCTGTATCTTATCGTCTTCCAACCGCTTGTACTCCTCGATGCGCCTCATCAGCTGCCTCATGTCCTCGGGAGGCTTCTTAGTTAACGACTCTCTCAACCCCGAGTCGTCAGGCAATCCCAATCTGAAGGTGCTCGCCGCAATCTTCTCGTTCCCTCCGCCAATCTCGTTGTAGAGCTCCCAGTATCGGTTAGCGTAATCCCGGAGGGTTTCCCCTGCCCTCATCTTCATAGACAACAGCGCGTCCACCGGTTGTTGCTCCCGGCTGCACGTCACGAAACGGGAACCGAACTCCTGTATAAGCTCGGCGAAACTGTGAATGGAGCCCTTGCGCAACCCGTTGAACCACCTTAAGGCCGTGGGA
This sequence comes from Quercus aquifolioides, assembly GCA_019022515.1. Classification (NCBI taxonomy): domain Eukaryota; kingdom Viridiplantae; phylum Streptophyta; class Magnoliopsida; order Fagales; family Fagaceae; genus Quercus; species Quercus aquifolioides. Next base: position 16,609,615 of record CM032326.1, on the reverse strand, counting down.
CCAAGGCTGGAGGGAAAAACCTTGCACATCAGAGCGTCATTGCGGGTATGCAAAGACATCATATGGATATAGTGGCTGACATGCTCTACGGGGTCTGTTTTCCCACCATACGAATTGAACGGCGGGCGCGTAAACCTGTCCGGCATCGGTGCACGCTCGATATCTGCTGAGAATGGTGACCGAGCAGCCCTGCGCAATGCGCGGCTCATAGCATCCATGGCCGCATTCCTCGGCCGTCCCTCTGGAGACTCTGAGCCCCGATTCCCATATTCCCGCGACCGAGAGCGATTTCGCCGCCGATGAGACTCTGCTGAATGGGAACGGTCTCGGCGGCGACGGGACTCCCTCGAGTGCGAGCGCTCCCTGTGGTGGCGGGATCCTGATTGATTCGATCCCACCCCGCGTCTTTCTCCCTCGGCGCCTGGCCCTCTCTCTCGGTCGTCTTGACCGGCTCGGTGGCGCTCGTTTCGGGCTTCCAACTCCAGGTCTTGCACTTGCCTCCGCAGCCGCTCGAGCTCTTCATCCCTGACGTCGTGCTGCCTATGCCGGGAAGCATGGGATGCCGTTCTCCCCGTTTGATACGACCCTTCCCCAAGGCCGGACCGCTCTTCCAGTTGCTCGTGAAACGGGTCCTCGCGTCTCTTCTGCCTCTGTTCCCGCCAGGTGGAGCCCCTGGAAGACCCTGCCGAGCCACTCCCGGCGTTACCTCCAGACATCTTTCCTGTATACGAGCCTTGGCAGAACCACTGCTTAGTAGGATTTCCCACAGACGGCGCCAATTGTGCGCACCAAAAACTCAAACCCGTTGGGCTGGGCCTCAGTTGGACTCACAACTTATTTGTATGGTGGGTTTGGATTTCCCACAATGGGTCGTTCTAAACACCAAGGCTCAACTGTGACGCTTTCCTCTTCTCGGGGACCTGACCCAATTCCTTACTCTGCTCTCTCTGTTTACACTCTTCCTTCCCTCAATTCACCAACCCTTGTCTTCTCAAACCTTCTTGTATTTATAGCTCATAGTCTAGTGGAGAGCCATAATTACTTGCCAGTAGGTGCAACCGGCGGTCCAGTATTATCGATTGTAAGTGGGTGGTTAGGTGGGAGTGGGAAGCGGTGACGGTGGCGTTGGAACTTGGTTCCCACTTCCACGATAGTTCCCGGCAGCGGTGCCTCTCCGAGGTATGACCGAGTAGGTACAGGGCGGGGTGTTCCGCGAGCTGTGTGTTCATCACTGCTCGGGAAGGGTCTGCCGAGAAACGATGTAAAAGCAGATCGTGGGCCTACAGCCCGCTGGGCTCGGGGTGGGCCGCTAGGCAGAGGGAGGCCGGCCTTATGGGCCTCATACCCAGGCCAGGTCTCAAGGCCCACTACGGGTCATGGTGCGGGGACCGTACATGATCTTTCACCACCCAACCAAACAGACATCTGGGCATGCTTTGGTCCAGTTATGACATGCTCTTTTTATTCTTTACAAGCATAGGAACATGCAAAAAGCTGAAAAATAACAGTATTATAAAGAAAATAGACGAAACTACATTATTAGTCCTTGAAGTTTACTCTGTGAGCGCAATCAGTCCCTCAAGTTACAAGTGAGCACTATTAGTCTCTTAAGTTTTAAAAATGAGCACTATTAGTCATTTATTAACTAAAGTTAGTGGTATTGCTTAGTGGCTAACGGAATAATGACCCGTCATATTCTGTTTAATGATGTGGAATTTTTGAATGAATAAATTTCAAAAACCAATATCAAAATACTTGATCTAAGTCATTTGACCGTTCCCTGTCAGTTTCTGAAACACACAAGAGAGAAAAGTTGTCTGCGAGACTATTGTTGGTTTCCATAGCTGTCTTAAGAGTCACACCGATCCACCGGAATGGCACCATCTGCAATCCATCGATCTAGAATTGTATTCCCACCATAACCTTCTTTTATTTGAAACTGTGCAAGACCCTTTGCTAATGACCCACAATTTAATCAATCATTTAGTTTTAAACTCAAAACGGTTGACAAATAATAATGCAAAGGTTCACAAATGAGATATACCCAATCATTAAACCACTACAATACATAAGGATCAACGATTTCTATGCTTCACATTTGTTTTATTTTAGATCCAAAAAAACCCACACATCCCCCAACTCCGATGCGTATCTATATATCCCAAAACAAATGCAAGCAATGCAAACAACCATTGCAATCCACTCTTCGCTCCACGATATACAATATATGTTTGCCATGATTGAATGATTGAATCTCAATATCCATGCGGCTTTGTCCACAATTTTAATTTAAACCCATGGATTGATTGCAACGTCATTGCGGATGGTGCCATATGGTGGATTGGTGCGACACTCGAGACAGCCATGGAAAAACAATGATCTCCCCTCCAGGCAACCTTGCTTTCTCATGCGTTTTAGACTTTCAGTATCAAATAGGAGAATGGCCAAGTATTTTGGGATTAAGGGTTTTGACGTGTAAAATAGTTTTTTAAATTTTTCATTAAAATATGCCACTAACATTTAAAAAAATTCCCAAATCATTATTCCGTTAATCACATAAAGAATACTACTAACGGTAGTTAATAAAATGACTAATATAGCTCATTTTAAAAACTTAAAGGTTCAATATCGCTCATTTGAAACTTAAGGGATCAATTGCGCTCATACAGTAAACTTTAGAAACTAATAGTGTAGTTTCGCCAAAAAAATATATAGTTTCGACTATTGGATTTCCAAATTCTTCGTTTAAAACAAATGTAAAAGTTTTAAATGACCAAAGCTATACGTGATTCAATCGGAACACAAAATATATATATATATATATATATACCAAATCAAGTTTTAGCGTTTAATATGTATCTTTATAATTAGGACTAGACACGTGTTGTTATCTTTATATATTAATATTAAAAGGATTTAGAAAGTTAGTTATTACCTTTTTTTTATTTCCAAAAATAACCTTAATTCAATTAACTCGTCATTATTCCTTAAATATAAAAAATGATCTTCTCAAAAAAAAAAAAAATATATATATATATATATATATATATTTATAAGAAATGAGGTTAAAACTGTAAATCAACAAAAAATAAAAAACAAAAAACCTACCCAAAGTTCACAAATAAATAAAAAATAAAAATATCTTCCCACTTCCTAGTTTCCACTACCCCACGTTCTAAAAGAAAATTCCAAAGATACTACCCACAGTTCCTATAAAAAAAAACTAAAAAACAAAACCCTAACCCACGTTTTAAAAAAAAAAACAACAACAACAACAACTACTACTACTCCCCACAGTTCCTATTAAAAAAAACACTATCACATATTCTCATTCCCACGTTATATTAAATATAAAAAACAAAAAAAAAACCTACCCAACTAGAAACCAATTACAACTTCTTGGAAAAACAACTTCTCCTTTCATTTATTGTTCTTTTCTTCCCATTTTCAATGTTGTGGAATGCATAAGAAAAAATTCTAATAACATTAGATTCCACAAACTTTAAAATTACAATAATATTCCTTCAATTTATTCTTTATTCTTTAATCCTATTTTTAACCTACACTATCTTCTTCTGCATTGTTTCATATATTGAATTCTTCTTAATGGTCAAACGTTTTCCTGTCAAAAATTGATAAGTCTTTGAACAAAATTTATATAACTACTTTCCCAATTTAATTGTATATTGTGTATCGTTCTTTCACAACTACATATATTGTGAATTGGTAACTATATGATTTGTGATGCGTGAACTATATGAAAGGTGTTATAAAAATTTGAGTATGAATGAAAAATGATTACATTAAACCAAAAAAAAAAAAAGCATCATCACACGCATGATGATTGGTCCTCTAAAAAATTAGTTATGATTATTGATGTACCATGATCCCATTGGTCTTGAATGAGGAGAGGGATGCACCATCATATGTAGGATAGTTTTTCTCTCTTTCTTTAAGGAAAAAAAATGAAATCATTTGTAAGATAGTTTAATTTTGAAAATTCTTTTATTTTGAATTATCTTTCTAATGCCACAAATTTTACCTCAACCAATGAAAGGAATACAAAGAATGACACTCCAAAGTGAGGCCAAACTATCTCCAAGTGTTGAAACTTGTTTGGAGATTGAAGAATTTTATTCTTACGAATCTCTTGCAAATACAATTTAAAATTTATTTATATATTAAAAACAAATGAGTAGGAAGTGCAAATTAACAACCTAATAAATTCACTAATTTACATAAGAATTTTTCATATATTGTCATGTTTATATATATATGAATAAAAAAATAAAAAATATTGTTATGTTAATGTTTACGTTTATGTCTATGAAGTTTTTAGTATCCAAATAATAGAAGATGCAACTAAGAACATTCATATAGTTATAAATATATTGACAAAATTAGTCATATAAAAAGTAATACACTCTTCATCCCAAATTGTTGGTTTTGTATTCTATTTTGAGATGTCCCAAAATTTTGTCTATATAATTTCTAAAATTAAAAGCCATTAATTTACTAAGTTTCCTATTGTGCCCTTACCAAACACAAGCACTTTAAACGGAAAATTTTTTGAGAACTTTGTTTAAGGGTTATTTTGGAAACTTCCATCTTTTTAATTAAAAGGTAGGAAAACAAATGATGTTTTTTTAAAAAGTTGGGTTTTCTAAACAAGACTAACAAGTTATAAAAGAATTGAGTAATTCATATAGGTAACTTTGAGTTTCCTATCATAATAATTTCTTTGTCCCAACAAAGAGATTTCTAGTTGCTTTCATTAGAGGAAGTAGAAATGGAGATTGAATTGTTAAAGACGTCTATAGGGACTGTGCAAGATGAAAAATTATGTAGGTGGAATCTACTCTAGCAGCTTTGTTATCAAAGAACAACAATAGCTGTCTCGTTTATTCAAGTAGTTAGCTTTGTTATCAATGAAATGGCAATAGACGTCCATTAATTGGTTCAGTACTTTTCTACACCCTAAGTATACTACAACTTAGCAGGTTAGATTCAAAATCCACAGCAATGAAGTTTTTTGCAATGACCTCAAGTTTAATCTTAGTTGGGACAATTATTAACATGTTGGTTGTTGTTAGAATTTCAAGAAGAAAAAAGTTTGTTTATGCTCTAATTACTTTGTTTAGACATATATTTTGATGTTATATTCTAAAAAATTATTATTAATTTGATATATTTGTAATTCAATTTTTTTTATTAAATTATATATATGAAAAATAAACAATAAGTTATTAGAATTCATTAGCTACCAATAAAAAGAAAATAAATAAATAAATTTTAATAGAAAAAAAAACATTTAAATATACATAATGAATGTTTAATGTATATTTTTATACTTTAAAAATTGCTTCAAAATGTATTTATATTTGAATACGTGGAAGAGAATTGACTCTTCTAACACTTCAAGACTTACCTAAAGCTGCATTTGTTTGTTTGGACAACTGCATTTGTTCCCAATAGAATTATGCTGAAATAAGGGTCAATAAAATAATAGTAAGCGGAAGAATGGGCCAAAATAATGTTGAATTATCTTTGGATACTAAAACTTGTTTAGAACTTGAAGACTTTGAAGCTTAAGCACAGATGATGAGGTATGAAGACTCTAGTCTATATTTTAAAAACAAAGGATGAAGAGGTATAAATGGCCTAATAAATTCATATGTTGACATTTCAATTTCCATTTTTCCCTATTCTCAAATTTGAATAAAGATTAAAATATGTCTATAGGCTCAAAATAAGACAAAGACAACATTCATATGTTTATGTTTATATTTACAAATTTTTTTACAAATATTAACTAAAAAAATAATATGTAATTTTTATCCCCTTCAATATTTCTAATTTTGTATGAAAATTATACAAAAAGTTAGAATTAATTGGGCTATTTATAAAAAAAATATATAAAAATTTTGATATTGTTTTTTGGGCCTAATTTTTGGGGCATGTGAATGCTACCACGGCTGCCAACTAAATGGCTCTCTTGGGTTCTGTCCGGTGTGGTCTGGGCTATTATTTCTTCAAGAAGCATTTCAAAGTGATCTAGCAAGGCAACGCATACCAACACAAACTTTTGAGTCACATATTCAAAATGAAATCCCATTGCAGCCTTTGAGTAAGCATGGACAATTTGGGTAAGGAAATATGTGTTAGACTTGTGGCATTACGAAGGTAGTAGATTTGCTCGTGATGATTACCGAAAAGCAACATATCATTTGAGCAAGCAATAAATGAACAATAGCAGATTTGTTACGTTGATTTGAAGTAGTCCTCCGAAACCATAGATGAAGTAGGTAAAAAATGCAGTTATGTAGAAGCCTAACAAAGACGATAAATCTTTTTCTTCTACGGTGGTGGTGTTTCTCTTTCTTAAAAGGTCATAATCTTACACCACTCTTTCAAAACCAATTTACAATCACACAGCACTGGCAACCAGAGAAGGATCTCAATGAGAAGTTCACTCATCCACTGACCTGCTTGCGTTGTTAATAGAAATAGGTCAGAAAGAACAACCGTGTTTGTTTTTATCCTTATGATCATCAGTAAGGATTTTCATAACCATGTCATTAACATTTACATGGTTTGATGGTACGGATTGTGTAAAATAACAGAGAATGAAGAACAGAGAATGAAGAAAACTATTTTCTCATTAATCTCAACAATCAGAATGTACAGAATGAAATAATAATCAATATCTATGCTCTTTATATACAGTCCCAAAACAGAGCTTCGTCCCCTGGCGCCAAAACTGTCTAACCGTAATTTAACAAACTAACCAATTACATTGTCACAGCTGTCCTCCTTTCTCTAACTGAATTTGTGTTCTCTCACACGTGCAGCTCGCGTGTCTTCATTTAATCAATACTCTACGTTTTGCCTTTTGTCGTTTCACTCTTCAAGTCTTCTTTCCTCCTGTCGTTTTTAGGCTTGCTACTTCTGCCGTTTGTAATGCCTCTAACTTCAACACTCCCCCTCAAGTCCAGAGTATTAGGCTCTGTGACTTGAACTAAGGAAGCTACCTGTGAATGTTCAGATTGCTTCTTCAACAACTTAGACTGAAAAATATCTTTTAATCCTAGTTTTTCTGTCAATCTCATAAAAGAGGAAAACCCCAAAGCCTTAGTAAAAATGTCTGCAACCTGTGAGTTTGTATCAACATGGAAGGTCTTGATCATACCCTCTAAAATTTTGTCCCTCACTAAGTGGCAATCAACTTCTATATGCTTTGTCCTTTCGTGAAAGACTGGGTTTGCTGCTATATACAATGCAGCTTGGTTGTCACAAAATAACATGGCAGGTCTTGAATGCTCAACCTTCAAATCTCTCAATAATTGCAATACCCAAGTAATTTCACAGGCCACACTTGCCATGGCTCTGTACTCGGCTTCAGCTGAAGACCTGGACACAACTCCTTGTTTCTTTGATCTCCAAGAAATCAAGGAATTTCCCAAGTACACTGCATAACCAGTGAGAGACCTCCTTGTATCAGGGCATCCAGCCCAATCCGCATCACAAAAGGACTTAATATGCAACTCTGTGTTGCTGGGAAAAAATATGCCTTTACCTGGTGACCCTTTAATGAATTGGAGTACCCTGTGTGCTGCCTGCAAGTGTGGTTCTCTTGGCTGAGCAACAAACTGACTCAATCTATGTACTGCATAAGTTAAGTCAGGTCTTGTCAAGGTAAGGTATAAAAGTCTTCCAATCAACCTTCTATACTTGCCTGGTTCTTCCAACGGCATTACAAACGGCAGAAGTAGCAAGCCTAAAAACGACAGGAGGAAAGAAGACTTGAAGAGTGAAACGACAAAAGGCAAAACGCAGAGTATTGATTAAATGAAGACACGCGAGCTGCACGTGTGAGAGAACACAAATTCAGTTAGAGAAAGGAGGACAGCTGTGACAATGTAATTGGTTAGTTTGTTAAATTACGGTTAGACAGTTTTGGCGCCAGGGGACGAAGCTCTGTTTTGGGACTGTATATAAAGAGCATAGATATTGATTATTATTTCATTCTGTACATTCTGATTGTTGAGATTAATGAGAAAATAGTTTTCTTCATTCTCTGTTCTTCATTCTCTGTTATTTTACATGGTATCAGAGCATGAGATCCTGAGTTCGATCCTTGTCTCCTCCACTCTACCTCCCATTTAAATTCCCACGTGTTGGGCCTCACCTATTAAAAGGTAGTTTCGGCCCACACGTGAGGGGGAGTGTTAGAAGTATTGGTTAAATGATTAAATTTACCATATCCCAATAGCTTAAGCTTTTGGGACAATCGGTAATTTAACAGATTGTTACTTTTTAAGAACCGTGTTAAAAATAGAATTAGGTTAATATATAAGAGAGCAAAAAGAGGAAGGGTGATAAAAGAAAAGAAAAAAAGATTTTTCAAATATGAAAAACAGAATAAATATTAAAAAAAAAAAAAATCATGATAATTTTAATTGTTTTGAAAACTGAAAAGGCATGGATTAGTTTACATGAATAGTACCATTAAAAGTGTATATTGCAGGCAAAGATGTGGAAGAAAGTGTACAATCATTGAGAAAATAATATCACACAGAGAAAATGTGACTTCCAAAATAGAGAAATTTTTATTACGCACACTCACACACCTTATACAATACAAAGAAAATACCTTTTTTTTACACACCCAATTTTTTAAAATTAAATTCTGTGCAAAAGTGGTGAGTGTGTATACTATGTGTGTAAGTTAGTGTGTAAAATAGACAATGCTCTTTTAAATAAGTCACGATTTTTTTTTTTTTTTTTATGAGTGTGTATATTATGTGCATAATAGTGTGAAATAAATTAGCCAAAAAAGTGAAGTATCTTGGTCCTACTTGGCAAATAGAGAATGAAATTCCAAGAGTGATGAGGAATAGAATTACGACATTTTTTTTTTTCCTGAGAGGACCTAGGAAGGGATGAATTTATAAACTGAGCATTAGGATTTAGCAACGCTACAATTGGCTAGTGTATGTTGAGGCTAGGGGGACCATGGTCCATGGCCAATCCCAAAATAAATTTTTGATTTAAGAGAGAGAGAGAGTATAATGGTCCATATGGTGAATCAGTGATTGGTGTTTTATCAAATTTTAAAATTGCTTCCTTTCCTTTCTCAACTGTTGTTATAGCCGCAAACTATTTTACAACATTTTTACAAAATATTGATATAGCAGATTCTTACTGGATCTCATCTAGCTCACAACTAACATTACTTTTTTATTTATCAATAATTCATATCAACAGTTTATAAAAAAGTTTGTAGCTTATTGTTCCATTGAACTCTAGAACTCACCATTCTTCTTGCTTTTACAAGGGAAGTGTCATTTGAGTTACAGTTTACTGGAGTAATTAGTTTGCAATAATTGCTTGATGACCATCATCACTCATCAGGTTCAGTCAGTTGGGCACAAGGCAAGATGGATTTATTATTTGTCTAATCTTTCGAATTATCATCCTTTCGCTTCACTTTTAAAATCTTAAGTTGGTTTCAGAATAATGTGAAAGTTAAAGAAGGTTAATTACGAGCCTCAAACTTTGCAAAAGGCTGAGATGAGAAATCACTATGCTATTGCTAACTACATCACCACCATAAGAAAACGAAAAACCACAACAATTGAGTTCATCAGTTCAATATACCTGTAACTTAGTAATGGGGGCGCCCACAGGCCCCACACACACATTGTGATTAGAAATCAATTGTAGAGGTCAAGAAAAAATTTAGAATATACTCACATATTAAGCACATAATCTTTATGTCTCTCTGCTTTTCTTTTCTTTTTTTAAAGAGGGCATTAAAGGCTGATGATAGTAATCATACAGATGGATTTAGTTGGATAATTAAGTGCTTTTGAAACTCTGATACCTGTATGGAAAACCAAAATGTAGATTAATGCTACATAAGTGTACATTGGATATGCATGGTTGTTTGTGAAGTTGTTAAATTCATATTAAGTCGCTTAGAGCATTAGTATTGGGGGTGTAAAAACACCTCAGTTGTTATTTTAGCAACTAACAAGCCAAAAATCAGCAATATCCGGGTATGGGTTGCTATTTATTTTTAGCAACTATGAACAGTTGGTTTTTTTACAGTCTGCTGCAATTTTGATTCCAACCCTACAAGACAGGTTACCACCAAATTGGTAAGCCTGGAAATTGTCCTCTTGACAACTCGAAATTCCGTGTCGATGCATGCGTTTTATTCTCCCCCAAAGAGATAAAGCAACACAATCACGACCAAATTTAAAGCAGCCAACTTTAAATGTGAATGTTTCAAAATTTAAAACATGAGCACGAACAATAAATAAATTTTTTTTTTTTTTAAAAAAAAGCTGATTGGGACATTTTCACAAACACTTCGTACGCACTCATTGATGTGCCTGAAATTTCAACACATAGCCACTTGCAAGTTGCAACCAATATGTACAATTCTCCACTGTTCCCTCCAAGCTCCTAGGCATCAAGGAATATTGTTAGTCATATCAATCAAGTACACAATAAGAACAACAAACCATACTACAATCTAATTGCACAATTTACGTGATTAGTGTAGAAATTGAAAATTTTCGAAACTTAAGACGCCGCGAAACCCAGTTCCATAAAGCCCACCACCCCTAAATCGGAATCGTAGCTAAAAATCTCTGAGATTTTATTCTCTATTCGGATTTAGAGGTGGTGGGAGCTGTGATGTGGGGTTGAGAGAGAGGGGATTGAAAGACGAGAGTTCACAAGAATGTTTACAGTTACAGGTTTGTGGCTCCAAGCGTTGTTTTGATAAGACAAATAATAATAAGTTCGCTTTAGAAGCAACAAGGGTCCATAGCTCAGTGGTAGAGCATTTGACTGCAGATCAAGAGGTCACCGGTTCGAACCCGGTTGGGCCCTTTCTTTTTTTCACATATTTTTATAATTTTCTTTTTAGAACGAGCAGCACACATTGAACAATTCATTTATATTTATGCCCGGAAGGGCCAGAACTCCACGTGCATATCCAAGCCAGGTTCAAGTTCAAGGCAAAGCACCATCAGATAGTGAAATAGTTGAGCGTTTTTTTTTATTGCAACAAGTGAGAATGAGAGATTTAAACTACGATTCTCTTTATAAAAGAGATCAAGTAATACCACTGAACTACAAAACTCTTGCCTTAATTGAAAAGTTAAGGTTCTTAGCATTACAAAGATTAGGAGTTGGATTATCAAAAAAGATCGTAGGGCCAAAATGATCGTCCGATACTTTAACATAATTTCCCATTCTAGTTAGTTTTCCAACATCTTGGATAATCAATTGTAGTTTTAGATGTTCAAAGTTCAACTATTTTGGTTTTTGATTCGATCTAGTATTGTTGTTTTTTACAACAAAATTTATTTAACCGAATCAACAAAATTTATTTAACCGAATCAACAAATAACATTTAACTTTGAATATATGCAAATTAATGTGTATAGTCCAATAACGAATCCTCTTCTTAAAATCCCCTCCAAATTCAATTACAAAGATCGTCTTGTTCTTTGTTGTATAATAATATCTCTCTTTGAATTCTCGTCACTTCTTGTATCTTTTAGAATGAGAGTATACACATATTTATTGATGGAAGTGTACGTAGAGGGGAGGGAAAGGAGAGGCTGAAGCTTTAAGGACAAAGTCCCTTGATATGGGCTGCTGGATTGCCACCCTGATAGCATGGCGGTTGCCATGTCCATCACTCATGGAAAAGGAATAGGAGCATGGCAAAAGAATAGGAGCATAACATTTTTCTTTCTTTCTTTCTCTTTTAACTCAAAACAACGTAGTTTTAACCCTTGTATGTACACACTCCCTAATCCGAATTATTTCATTTCTCAACCCTTCTTCTTCATATCTCTCTCTCTCTCAACCCATGTGCCAATGCTGGTATTTTTGCTTCTTCCATGGACAATATGGTGAACAAGGCCTTCCTTTGGAAATAATAATGATATCACCAACTGAAGCTACTATAAAAACCTTTTATCTAAAATTCGTTCGTCATTATCAAGTCTTGTCAAGAAAAAATTTAAATCTAAAATTAAGACCCCAAACAAATTTTAATTATTCTAATTCTTTATATACACACACACAATAAGAATTTGATATCGACCTTCATCACACTTTGCAATTGTTTCTGTATTGAGTTTGTTTTGTTTTTGTTTATGGATTTCAATTTTTTTTGGTTGTCTTTCGGTCCTTAATAGCATACATTAGAAGAAACCAATTTCACCGTTCCTTTCTTGGTCGGTACAGTGCCCTTTTATGAGAATGCTGGTAATTTTCGATTGCCGAAATGGCAAAACCAAAACATTCTAAACTCCTCCACAGGACTCAACTAAACCAATCTCTGCCTCAATTAAGAGGGACCAAGGACAGCCTAGACTTTTACTTTGACTAATTTCAACTTCTTAAAACTTACGTTTTTACAAAATACTATTGTACTTTTTAGACAGTATGCCTTCAAGAAAAAATAATTAAATAAACTCTTCGATACATACCTTAAGATTGGAATGATTTATTTGTACCGTTTGCTAACGTCTAAAAATTTAGTAGCACAATTGCCTCATTGCTTGCACAAATCCACTAACCAATTAGGCAATTCAACGATGGTAAGCACAGTTATGGCCACCAGGATAGTCCGGATGTGCCTGAAGAGCCTTTAATTGAAATTCAAACGATATCCTACCTTTGACAAGTAACTTCGATTTCTAATATTATCCAAAGATGACAACTTGGATCACAAGACCATTTCAATTCCTTACAGCCAAGCACGACCCGTGCACAGAAATTCAAGCCACTTTCACCTAAGCAACAGTAACTTGTAGCACATTTCGTCGGCATCTCTTGGAGTTCCAACGAATACCTAATGTTCGAATCCCCCCACCTCCAATTATTGATGTACCAAAAATAGTAAGATAAAACTAACACGAACAAACAAATGCAGCACTTATCTTATTTGAGAGGCATTCCAACCCAGTACATGTTTGGCATAAGAGGCTATTCTTTATTTGAGAGGCATTCCAACTCTGTTCTTGTCTGGCATAAGAGACTAACAACAATCGTCTTTTGCATCCCAAACCAAAAAAAAAAACCCAACACGCCCAAAGGCATGATGAACTCAATCGACGCACTATCAAACAGACAACTAATAATCAACTCACAATAATGTGCAACATAATCTCTGGTTAAAGAAGCATTCAAACAAAATGAAACCATTCACAGTTAATCAATACCCTACACTTGCAGTTGCCACAAACTATAAGAACCTCAACAGCATTGAATTCAAGAGAACCATAACTCAAATCATGAAATCCAAAAATTTAGCAATTATAACTAAAATGTTTAACAGAAATCCGAAATTTAACAATTATAAAAGAAATGTCTGATATAACTTTGTTATCCAAGCCAAAAAAATACCATAGCTCATCAACATCTAAAACCATATTCAACTACAGACAAAAACTTGTAACATTCTATCAAAAGCACTAGATTAAAAGAGCCTTCATACACACAACCAGCCAGTCCAATCTCTTAGTCAAAGAGGCTGAAACCCATATCCTGCAGTAAAACAAACAAATTTTTAAGTTAGCAAAATGAACAAACCTCTTTACCAGTTTTTTTAAAATAAGACAAGACAGAAACAATTAAGGTTTTGCTCATTGTGATGAAGAATGTGATAAAATATTACGTCATCAGACTCCTCTTTCTCTTCCACTTTCTCCTCTTTCTTTGACTCGGCAGCAGCAGCTTCAGGGGCAGCTCCACCAGCACCGCCACCAGGTGCAGCTACAGCAATAGCGCCGCCACCAGAAGGCACTGATGACAACTTCTCCCTACCAGCTGCAATCAGCTCTGTGATATCTTTTCCCTTGACTTCAGACAAGAGCAACTCAATTCTATCATCATCAGCTTCAGCCCCAACTGAAAGCCAAACAAAATTCATTTCCTTTAGCAAAACTTCAAAATCTTATCATCCAAATTGAAATTCAACAAAGAATCAGCTGCAAATCACTAAAACTACACAACAATAGTGTCTCAAATTTAATTCTCTGTTCTGTAAAGCTTTTATATGTGTACCCTTGTTGTACTGGTAGGCACTTCAATCTTTCAATATACATCATAGAACAAAAAAACAAGCACTAGAAACCCGCTTTAATACAAAGCATACAAGTTCATCTCCATTTGCAAATATTTTACATCGAATCAAAACCATATTCATAAAACACAATTCCAATAAAATGTTAACCAACTTCATCTATAATTATGTCCAACTCAGATAATTGGACTAAATACACCCCAATAGAGAATCCGAATTAAACAGAAACAAATAGGGAAAAAAGCCGTTCGTATCATATAATTATTTGACATATAAGCACAGCTCCCAATAGTTACAAATCAAACAAAACCATATTCATACAAATCTAAAGCAAAACAGTATAACACTTCTCATACGACCAGCTAAATCTTACCATAATTATGCATCAACCAAATCATTGCACCAAAAAGCTTATGACCCAAAGCAAAACACAAATTAAAACAGCTGAAATCTTGACATTTAACAAGAGGGCACGCATTTAACAAAAAAAAATACCCATAAAGAAACTGTACCATTATTAATTTCTTTTTTCACTCTCGGTAAACACACCCTTACGAAAAAATAGCTAGAACAAAAACATGCAAATCAAACATTCATAAATACAAAAACCCGTAGACAGAACCATGATACTCATAAAATTACATAGCCAGTAACCTAAACAGATACACATGTGAACCTCAAATGACATTTCTATAAGAAACAGAAATGCAAACTGTAAAGAAAACAAATTGCTTGAAAATCGTTATAATTGAGAGAATCAGTCATACAAACCTGATCCGAGGATGTTCTTCAAGTCATCAGCGGAAGGAGTTGTGTTGCCCCCCAACACGGCCAACAAGTACGCAGCGACAACCTTCATTTCTGCTAAATCGAACAAAAGAACAACCTTAGTCAATCAATATCAAACTTATACATTCACAGAGAGAAAGAGAGAGAGAGAGAGGGAGTACTTGGATTTGAGACTTCGATGCGCAGAGGCTGCTTTGAGCTGATGGAGTTTTTGTGGAGACCTAGGGTTTATAGAAGAGGAACTGGCAGGGTTGAGTGGGTAAGGAATATATATAGCTAGGGTTTGAGCTTATTGTGATGCTGCCTGGTTTTGATTGAATCGTGTCCGTTCATTTTTATTTTACTTTTTTTAATTCTGTTCCATTTATTGTCCCTTTATGATTTTTTTTTTTTTTTTCAAGAGTTCAGATAAAAATTAAAAGAATAATACTAGAGATATGGACTAAAATGTTGTCTTTTAATCACGACTCTTGCATTATCTAACTTTATGGCTTTTTTTAACTTTTCACATTTACCTTTTTATTTTTTTACTCTCTCATCTCTCCCATCAAAGAGCATTTGTATTAGACAATGTAAAACAAAAATAAATAAATAAATAATGTTCTATTGTACATATTTAAACCATAAACTCACCCACATCAGTCAAGCTAAAGGTTTGTAAATATTGTAAAGTTGCTACAATAACTGTTTAAATTTATATTTGCACTATTTGTTTTACATGCTAAAGGTTTGTAAATATTGTAAAGTTGCTACAATAACTGTTTAAATTTATATTTGCACTATTTGTTTTACATTTAGTTTTTGGGAAATGTTAACGAGTGTTGTTGGAGTATTGGTTAAGAATCCATTTTAAGAAAGTTTTGATATCACTTTTATGAGAAATGAAAAAAGTTGTCAAAACATTAATTGCTTTTTTTTTCCCCCATAAAAACTTTCTTTAATTGGATTGTTAACTAATGTCCTACAGCACTTGTTAACATGACCCTTAGTTTTTTATTCTTTCTTTACGTATCTCAATAATAAATGATGGTTGTTGTATGTGAAAAAATACTAACAATTTAAAAAATTAAGAAAAATTGATATTTTAAATATTGTGTACAATAAGTAATCTAATGCGAAATAAAGTATTTTGAAAAGTAAATATGTAAAATATAAAAAGTAAGTTTTTAGGTATAATTTTATGACTTTTTGAACTTTTCATATTTACCTTTTTTACTTTTTCACTATTATATATTTACCCTTCAAAATTCTACTATATCTTTATATTTTGTGTAAATTTTAAAAATTTAATCGTTGAATTGTATGTTCTTATTATATTCTTACATATATCGGGAAAAAAAAATTTAAGACATTATAAATTATGTTAAAGACATGTTTTAAGTATAAATTTTATATATATATAATTAAATTCAAAGAATAACCCATATATATTTATATACACATAGAATATGTTTGTAACGTGGTTTAACATATGTTATTTTCTTTCCTAAAAAAACATATGTTATTTTTCTTACATTTAACAAAGTATTTGCATCAAGTATATATATAACACTTTCTCAACCAAAAAAAAAAGTATATATATAACACTAATAAAAATTAATGTACCAAATAACGTGTTAAATTAAATGAACCTATAATTTTTTTTTTTAGTAAACAATAATACTTATTAGAACATACACCAAAATAGTGATATTAGTGTTTTAAACTGGGTTTATAATACATTACATAACCAGAGTATAACTACAAAATAGTCTAACCTAGGGGTGTCCACGGGTGGGTTCGGGTCGGGTTTGTGCCCAACCCGAGACCGACCCGCCAGACTCGGGTGGAGAATGTTCTGACCCGCCGCCGACTGGCGAGGGAGTCGGATCGGAGCGGTCGGTTTTGCGCCGGAAACACGATCGGTTCGGTCGAAACCGTTCACAGTGGAAAATCCAGCCAAAATAGTTGATTTCAGGCCAAAATGCGCTAGATCCGGTGAGATTTCCACCAGATCTGGCTGAGATCTCACTAGATTTGGTGATATCTTCCGAAATCCGACCCAAATCTCATAAAAATCTAAGGTATTCTGACCAAAAAATCCCCAGAAAATTCGTATTTCGCCGGATTTTGGTAAGGCTTCGGTCAGGTCGGTTGAGGCGGGTTTTAGAGGAGAGAACCCGCCATCCAACCCGCCGGACTCGGTTTCTGGGCTTTGCAACCCGTCGCCGACCACCGGAGCTCACGGATCGGTCGTGGGTGGGTCGGTTGGATCGGGTCCAGGTCTGGCTGGACACCCATAGTCTAACCTTTGTAGTTGTAAACTGTGATTATAAATAGCGGACACTAGACACACACAACCAATGTAGGATAAACATCCCAACCTTTTTTTTTTAGTAAACAATAATACTTATTAGAACACGCATGAAAATAATAATATTAGTGTTTTAAACCAGATTTATAATACATTATATAACCTGAGTACAACTACAAAATGGCCTAACTTTTATAGTTGTAGACTGGGGTTACAAACAGCGGACACTAGACACACAAAACCAATGTGGGATAAACATCCCAAATTTTTTTTTTTTAAGTAAACAGTAATACTTATTAGAACACACGCAAAAATAGTAATATTAGTTTTTAAACCGAGTTTATAATACATTACATAACCAAAGTACAACTACAAAATGACATAACTTTTGTAGTTGTAGATTAATGTTATAAACAGTGGACACTAGACAAACACAACCAATGTGGGATAAACATTCATACTTTTTTTTTTTAGTAAATAGTAATACTTATTATAACACACACAAAAATAGTAATATTAGTGTTTTAAACCGGGTTTATAATACATTACATAACTAGAATACAACTACAAAAGGATCTAACCTTTGTTGTTATAGACTAGGGTTATAAACAGCGGACACTAGACACACACAATCAATATGGGATAAATATCCCTACTTTTTTTTTTAGTAAACAGTAATACTTATTAGAACACACACGAAAATAGTAATATTAGTGTTTTAAACCGGGTTTATAATACATTACATAATCAGAGTACAACTACAAAAGGGTCTAACCTTTGTAGTTGTAGACTGTGGTTATAAACAGTGGACACTAGACACACACAATCAATGTGGGATAAACATCCCTAATTTTTTTTTTAGTAAACAGTAATAATTATTAGAACACACACGAAAGTAGTAATATTAGTATTTAAACCAGGTTTGTCACGCCTCAAACCCAAAAGGGTCCAAAGTATGAGAAAAACATCCCAAGAGTACCTGTAGATTTTTTCTTTTTTGGCAAATCAAACTATAGGAAATCTTTATTTTCCTTTCTTTTCCAAAAGATAAGAATATACAATCATGCTAAAATCTCCACATTATAAGTCAGAGCTCTATAACACATTTACGAACAATAACTAAAAATCATGTGCCTCCATGTAATACATGAAAATATTAAAAAACTCTGATTAAATTACACAAGGTCACAATCTTATTGAGAATAAAGACCTTAACATTGAGTCTAGGCCTACCACGCCAAGGGCTAACAAACCTCAAGCGATCCACCTCCATTATAATTAATTAAGGTCTCGTTGAACATAGCAAGATTGAATCACCAACTATTTACAGCAAAAGTCTCCAAATTTAACATAGCACTCTAATCATCACCAAAGAAGTAAGCTCCATATTTAAGGTATAGCTAATAAATCTCAAAAACTGATAGAGGGTGGGATGAGCTAACGCCCAGTAAGTAGCATAATTAATGGGGTGGGGGAAATGCAAGTCTCATGATAATAAACAGTTTATAAAACATGTTTTAGTTTGAGAAATTTCTAACTAAATCCTGCAAGATCATTTTCAATAATAATGTGACAAGAATGATTAAATGATAAAACACAAAATTTCTCAAAATAATACCATGAAACTATATACAATAATATGTGAGCACTAATAATATAATTCCAAAACCATAAAATCTAACATACGGTAATTTATCACAAATATACCACACTACCACATAGACCGGTCAGGGAATCCACCCATTCACAACTAGCATGATATTGTCCTCTCTGATATGCAGACTCTTGGCCCTATGGACAACAGCCTCACCCATACCCTTAAGGTTTTTCTCTTCCCCCATGGGCAGCAGAGAGAGCGCATCAAATAGGACCTCTCTTGTATGTGGTCTCTCGGCCTCATGGGCAGCAGCCTCACCCACATACAATCAAAAAACCTTTTCCCCCCCATGGGCAGCAGGGAAGAACGCGTCATCCAAAGTGAAAGGGCACTAACCTAGGTTTGATTCCGTTGTCACAAAAAATACGAAAACCAAATCGGGTGATCATCGGGAAATCACACATGACATAGTGTTAAAACCACATAAAGCTCACAGGTATACATTTCCTTTCAAATACATAGTTTATAACCATGTAGTTTCAGAAAAATCTTAAATAATCTAACTTCCACAAATTTTATAAGGTTTTCAACTTCATTTTTGTCAAAAAGATTTTCTATCAATTTCCCACATAACAAGACAAAATAAGCATCTTAAAATTTTCTAATATACCATAAAACCCAAGATTTCCTTATCAAAGATTAAATAAAAGATGCTCATTTATCTATATCAACAAATTCATGCATTTCCCCAAATGCAATACCAAATATGATGCATTTTCATATATAATCATACATATATTAAGGTTAAGACACGATAGTTTTTAGGAAAATATAATTTCTATAGGTAGTTTCCAAAAGCGTGTCTAATCCAAAAACAACATTTATGCAACATGTTTCTTTTTCAAAAATCTCATTAAAAAGCTACTTACCTTACAACCCCCAAAAGCCTAATTCTCCAAGCTCCAAAGGAGATTAGTTAGGACCTAAACAATATCAAGCAAACCTAGTATTTAGCCTCACAAATAATATTTTCCACTTCCAAAGTTTCTCAACCAATTAATTTACAAGGCATAGACTCCCATTATACTCATGAATCATTCAATGTATTATCTCTAATATCAAAACCTCAACATTTTATAAGTACTTCCCACAATATTTACACCACATCAACAAGAGACCCATGATACCAAAATCATAATATCCTCCAAAACAAACGATTTAAATCTTTAACTAGTTCCAAATAATCAATAAAAATTATATTCACCATCTATTTCACATTAAAAAAACCCAAGCTCCCAAATCTTTACCACTTAGATCACCACTATTGATACAAACCATAAACCCACTCATTAAATAATTCCACCAATACAAAACCCATACATATAAATACATAAATATCACTTCCAATGCTCATAAATCACATGGGTATCATTAGAAACTTTTACCTCAAATAAAAGGGGTGAAGATGCTTATAGGTTCCTAAGGATTTTCCGGTGACATTGCCGGAAAAATGATGGTGGTATGGGGGTACTGGTGGGAGAGTGTGAGGGAGTGAAGAGAAGAGTGTTTGAGAGAAAAAAAGAAAAGAAAAAAAGAAAAGAGAGCAGGGAATGAATTGAGCCGGCCAAGAGAGAACAAGGTAGATTGAAAATGAGTGGTGGGGAAGTGATGTGGTAGGTGAAGCACTTGTGGTCCAAATCAGTACTGGAGCCCAAATCAATGGTTGTGAAGCCAAGCTCAGTGGTTCTCACACCTCTTTCTACCTCACCGTCTCTCTTTTCCTCTCTTTAAGGTTGATTTGGAAGTTTTTAGCTTAGAATTTTTGTAGATTTGATGTTAAGGCTTTGGTGGTTGTTGGGAAATTTTGGAAGATTTGATTCGATGGTGTTGCTTTACTAGTTGCTGGGTTTTTTTTCTTTTGCTTGGATTTGATGTTCATGTTCTTTGATTTGAGGGTTTTTTTTGTTTTTTTTTTTTGTGTTTGTTTGCCAAGAATATTTATGGGTTTGAAGGCTAAGGTTTGCTTTGCTGGAGATATGGGTTTGGGGTTTGGTTCTTTGCTAGAGATTGATTATGGGGAAGAACACTGGGGAAGAACACGAAGAACAACTTCAGTCCTTACAAAAAAATAATGAAAAGTAAAAAAAAAAAAGTTTTGTTTTTTAATTTATTTTCTTTTTTTGGTTTAAATTGTCTGACATGGCTTTTTATAAAAAATTAAAATGTTGACGTGGCATATAAAAATGCCAAATAATATTTTAATCGTCACATCAGTGCCATATCAGCGCCACGTCAGCTAATAGGGTATTCTCTCTGTCACCTCAACTTTTCCCGTTAGTTGGCTGTCGGTAAGGACTTAAATGTCATGCGTTAATTGTTTAGGAACTAAAAGTGGTAAAAATAAAATGTAGGGACCAAAATGAAAAAAGTGCAAAATGTAGGGACTAAAAGTGCATTTACACCTATGTCTTTTTAGGGAAAGAAAATAACGTATGTTAAACCATGATACAAACATGTTTTTTATGTATGTGTGTATTTATGTATATAAGTTATTCTTTGAATTTAATTTTTTATATATATTTAGATTGGTCCTCCCTGAAGAAATTTTATGACTTCACCACTGCATATACATATGTAATTTATACATAAAACATGTCTTTAACATAATTTATGATGTCTTCTAAAAAAAACATAATTTACGATATATGTAAGGAGAAAGTTTAAGGACAACAAACATACATGTTAAATTAAATGAACCTATAATATGATAATAATCAAATAAATTTTTTTTTTTTTAAAAACTCATATAATGTGTTACTATAAAATAATAACCTATAACTTGTTTTTAAAAAGAGACATGTTTATTTTCTCAAAAAAGTGAAAAACTTATCTCTCCCCTTCTTTTATTTCCATATGTAAGAGAATACTCGTTCCACCCTCATGCTTCTCTCTCCTCTTCATCCCATGAAATTCAGGATTTCCAATTCATTGTCTTTACTCTAAAACTAATTATGATGAACCATTACACCATCAAAAAAGTTGTTCACGATAGAAAAATCACTCAAAAGACTTCAAAATTATGGCTAGGATTCGGATTCCTTGGATAATTTCTGTTGTCGTGAGCATCACATGGGCTCATATATGTGATCAAAGTAGGCTCAATTAAAATAACCAAGGATTTTGAATCCAAGTCATAATTTTGAAGTCTTTTGAGTGCTTTTCTGTTAGGATTAGTGCCCTTAAATCCTATTCCTATGTATGATATTAAGTTTGGCATTGTGTATGACATTATGTATGACTTAATATTGTGTTTAATGAATTTGTTTTATTATTATCTGAAATAATGATAACATGAATATTCGGACATTATCATTTAGCCCATGAGATGCATAGTATGTGATTTATGTGAAAAGTCACAGAAGATATAAATCACAAGTTCTTTGTAAACTCAGAATTATAGTTCGTAGTCGGTGATGAAATTGGGCATTTCATCTGCGAAGACTATAACATATCAACCACGATGATTTGTCTTGATCATGGAAGTGGAGATTTCTGGTTGATGTGTTAATATGTTTTAAGAGTTAAGACATATTGAACTGGACCGCTGTGAGATTTATTATTTTGCTAAGGACTGTCATATGAATAATAAATCTCACGACTTGTATTTGCATGAACTCTTAATCCTGAGAGAATAATGGACCTGATCATGAGGTGTAGGTTGCTTTGATATATCAAGAGTGAGATCTATAGTAATGGTCAAAACCTCATTATGTTGGGCAGCCACATTTAGTGTTGATGGAACATGTATACTCAAGATGGAATTCATAATCTCTTAACGGAGATATAAAGTATTCCCTTGAGATAAGTTTAATGAGTTTGTTATTCAGAGAGTTAGGCCTAACCACTTTAGTAAGACTAAAGTATATATTTATAGAATTAGATTTCATAAATATATAATGAATAACATTAAAGGATTAAACCGGGTATTCAAGGATTAAGATGTAGTAATTTACAAAGTGGAAGTCTACATTAATGACTTTGTATTATTACGAATATTTTATGAAGGGGTTGTATGTATAATAAAGTCTTGGGATATAATTTATAGATAAGGCCTAGAGTGCAACTATATTTATATAGTGGTATTAAATATAGTTAATGGTAACTTTGGACTTGTCAAGAGTTGACAGAAAAGCTCAATGCCCATTGGAGCTAGTGTCTTATTGGTCCCACTCCAAGCCACATACTTAAGCCCAATTGGAAAAGCCCAAATGGCCAGCCCAATTAGATAATTAGTTAGATACAAAGGGAAAAATGTACAGAATTTTCTGTGTGAGAAAAACAACATTGTAATGGTGTGGAAGTGAGTGTATGTCACTCTCTAATCATCCATTTGTAACCAATTGAGAGTCCACCCTTCTTGGGCGTTAGTGGAATTGGAGTGAAGATTAAAAGTATTCCTAAGTGCTTCAATCTTCGGTTTTGAAATTCACCGCTTCAAGGTACGCTCTCTTGTTCTCTAATTCTGAAATTTACTTAATGCATGTTATCAACTTCGAATGATGTAGATCCGTTATTTTTCCGTTCACATTTATTTCCATCATTTTCCACAAAGTAACCCTTCTTCCTAGCCAATCAGAAATGAGTCCTCCAAAGCCAGCACTAATTACTATTGCCTTGTTTGTCATTACCTTGACTATCCACTTGTGTTGGCACACCAAGTCAAAACAATCACGAAAGAACACCATCACACCGTGATAGATACCTGCAACAAAGCATATGACTATCAAAACCACAAGACTTAAAAAAAAATTGACCAATGCATGTTGATGCAGAGCATATAAAACAAAACTATTTGAAAGCACTCCAAAGCAAAATACTAAAAGAAAGCCTAAATGTCCATAAGTTTGATTATGTCATCAAATCATCAAACTTGGTTGATTATGTATACATTGGTATAATACCTTTGATTGCAAATGACGCAATTCACCCATTTGCAACGGGGACACTGCCTCAAATTGTTTAAATTAGTATTCAATTTTTTGGCATATTGGAGATTCAATATTAGTGGGATTGGTCCGACGGAAAATTGGCTATCCAATCTTTAAATTAATCACCTCATCAGAATAATTGATTTGGAGGATATCGCATTTTATTTTTCTTCATTGTTATCTCTGTTTCAGCGCACTTAATCCATATATTTATGTCCTTGAAAAGAATGGAATGCTAGTAGAGGAAACTCGGATGGTATTTGCCATAAGAGTCCTTGAGCACTAAAAGAAGCACATGCTCCTCAAATTCTAGAAGAAGCATACGCAGCAATCTGAGCCTCCATTCAAAGGATCTTCTAACTTAATCGAACATTCTCCGCACAAAACCAAGAAGCATGGTGATGGCAACAATCCAGATGACCTTTTTAAATTAAGCCAAAGCAATGAGCATAGTTATAGCATATTTGATGATAAATGGCTTTTTTTTTGGGTGAAGAAAACAATTATATAAAAGCACTACGAACATAAACATAGACATAACCGAGAGTATATATGTTTTTATATTATTTTCTACTAAGAAACACAAGTAATTTCTTATTTGAATATAAACATGAGATAAATGTAAGGAGAAAGTTTAGAGACAACAAACATAATTTACGTGTTAAATTAAATGAACCTATAATATGATAATAATAAAGTAATAAAAAAACTCATATAATGTATTACTTTAAAATGATAACCTATATCTTGTTTTTAAAAAGAGACATGTTTATTTTCTCAAAAAAGTGAAAAACTTATCTCTCCCCTTCTCTTCTTTCCATACGTTAGAGAAGACCCATTCCACCCTCATGCTTCTCTCTCCTTTTCATCCCAGGAAATTCAAGATTTCCAATTCATTATCTTTACTCTGAAACTAATTGTGGGGACACGTTTTTGCAGCCCAAGCCCAAGATGTATGAGATCTTGGCTCAGTGAGCCCAATACAATAAATTTGTAGAGAGTGAGTTGGAGAACTAGGCCCTAATGAATTTAATAATGGCTAGTATGGATTTAAAGGATGATTGAGCAAGAACAAGGCATATAGGACTGAATGAATTCACTGTCCGAGGAGGCAAATCTTGTATAGATTCATAGAACTGATTACAAATGCAACTTTGATTGCTACAGTATTCTTTCTCTCTTTTCCCGATCCCCCTTCCCTCAGGGGTCTCTTACATTATATACCTCCTTCCCGGTGATCTTGGTTCTCCATTTGTCAATCATCCAAGTCACTACTCGAGTGCCCGTCCAATCAAACACCCCTTGTAATACCCCGATTTGATTTTATGATCATCACTGTCATCATCATTATTAATATAGAGTTGAGGTACTATATGTGTGTGCATAGTAAGATGGGACAATTTTGTGGTGCTACAAATAGGTGAGAAAATTAAAGTTTTTGTGCATACAATTTGGAGCGACAATTAAAATAATAAAAAAAAATGAAAGAGGAAGATGTTTTATGGGCTTATTAGAGACTAAAGAGATAAGCTTAAGTAGGTTTTAAACTCCAGCCCACTACCCCACCAAGCCCACATCTTTGATGCGTTAAAATATAAGGTGGAGGAAAAGATAAATTAGGATTTCATCACTAAGAGGCTGAGAGGTGTTTTTCCTTGGAGTTTAGAGCACATACAAGTGAAGAGGCAATCAGAATGTTCAAGGTATGATTTCTCACCATTAGAAACAAGAATTAAAAAGTTAGAATCTTATCATGGAATTTCAAATCTTAATTATGAATATGGCTTTAACGTTTGGGGTTATATATATTAGGTAGATTTATCGTTTTTTCTTGGGTTATATATATATATATTAGAGGATGGCTTTAAAGACCTCAATAAGGTTAATCCAAAAGCTGCTGAATTTTTAGAGATAGTCGCAATTTGGAAATAAAAGAGGATGGCTTGAATGTTAGGATGGCTTTAAGCCTTTAACGTTGTTTCGTTGGGATATATATATATATATATATATATATATATATATATAAATAAAATTCTAGATTTGAGCCACGGATTTTCAAGGATTTATGGTTATGGCATATGTTTTCCTTTGGATACGTACATATATAAATATAATATATTGGAAGTCAAGGATTTTGCCACTGTTCGGACCTTAGAACAAAAGCCGAAATTGTTAAATCCTTATATTAAATTCTAAAGTGCTGCTACTGCATTCCTCATGGTTAAATGAGTTTCGATTAATGCAAGGATGTATTATTGATTAGAATACCATCGGTTAGAAAATGTTAATTTAGTGCTAAAAGTGTTATCAGTTTAGCAAAGTATTTTTCCTAGTGAGTCAGTTTGTATAGTTCTATAAGCTTTATATTTTGTAGAGGATATTAAGTATATTTTATGATTGATGATAGGTCCTATTTAAGAGTGTTTAGAGGCTTTTTGGAGGTTGTTTCGGCTGGACTGTTAGAGTGATTCAAGTGCTGTAAGTAATTATGCATAATATGCACAATTTTGTTCATTAGGTTCTTAGATGTCAAAGGTTTTCAAAAGTTATGTTTTTAAGCTTATGTTTTCTAAAGTCTATTAAAAGCATTTTTACAACTTTGAAAGAGAAACTTCGACTTTTAAATAATGTTTTAAAGAGAAACTTTGAATTTTAAATGAAGTTTTGAACGTCTAAGTCTCATTTAAAAGATGATTTCTAAACTAAACTATTTTCAAAAAATAATTGAGTTTCAAAGTAAGTTTTCTAAAAAGGTTCTTGTCCTTTAAGTTTGTTTAAAACTAAGCGATTTCAAAGTCATATTCTTATTTTCCAAATGGTATTTAAGACATTTCTTTTAGCAAATTGGGTTTTCAAACTTACTCAAGAATTGTAAAAATATTTATAGAAACTCTTCAATTCTTATTCATTCCCTAAGAGAGTCAAGCATCCTTTGATTTATGCTCTATTCGATATTGTGATCTTTGATATGCCTCTGTATTTAGAATAATTGTTAATATCAAGTGAATTATTATATTTTGTATAAACTTTGCTTTTGTGATATGCGATTCAAAATAAATGTTTTTAGAATTGATCAGATATATCAGGTATATATGTAAATCCGCTCACAGGATTGTATGTGAAAATATGTGTTGATCCCTCACCAGCAGGGGTTAGATGTTGGTATCTGCTCACAGGATTGTATGTGAGAATATGTGATGTGTATATGTGACACTGTACTCTGATCAATTATATGTATGTGTTTTCTAATGATTTTAAGATGTGATTACATATGTATTAAGTGATTCATTATATGTTTTGGAATAATTATTTTTGATATCATTGAATGAGTTAGTGAAAAATAAAAATACTCGTGCTCTGCTTGACTCTATTCCGTTGTATATTTTGTATAATCACTTACTAGATGTGTGGCTCACCTCATCAATTACAATTTTAAGATTAAAGTTTAGTTGGGGAACAGAACCATTGGATTGCTTCGTAAGGTGCAAGGTAGAGCGTGAGAGTTTTTAGGCGAAGTCAATAATACTTGAAGCCTTAAAGGATTATTAGTTATTTTTATTCCACTTTAAATTTCATAGTATTTTGGAGATTATTCTAAATTGAGGATTTTAGTATTGTAAAAGATTTATTAAGAGCATTGTTTATTTGGAGTTTTATTGAATTATATTTAGATTAATTATGTTTATTGAGTTATGTAAGTTCAGCAAGTTAGTCGTGCATCTAAATTCATGTTCCATGGATTTGGGTCGTGACACCCCTTCTGGCTCTCTGTGAGTTGCGGTAGCCAAGGAAGCTGTCACAACCCAAATTCATGGAACATGAATTTAGATGCATGACTAACTTGCTGAACTTATATAACTTACTAAACATAATTAATCCAAAATAAATTAAAACTCCAAAGAAACAATACTCTTAAAAACCTCTTACAAAAATCCAAACTCCACAAATTTAGAATAATCTCCAAAATATAGTGAAATCTAAAGCGGAATAAAAAAAAAAAAAAAACTAATAATCTTTTAAGACTTCAAGTATTATTGACTTCGCCTAAAACTCCCACGCTCTACCTTGCACCTTATGAAGCAATCCAAAGGTTCTGTTCCCCAACTAAACTTTAATCTGAAAATTGTAATGATGGGGTGAGCCACACATCTAGTAAGTAATTATACAGAATACGCAATAGAATAGAGTCAAGCAAAGCACGAGTATTTTGATTTTTCACAAACTCATTCAATGATATCAAAAAATAATTATTCCAAAACATATAATGAATCACTTAATACATATATAATCACATCTTAAAGTCATTAGAAAACACATTCATATAATTGATTAGAGCACAATGTCACATATACACATCATATATTCTCACATACAATCCTGTGAGCGGATACCAACATCTAACCCCTGCTGGTGAGGGATCAACACATATTCTCACATACAATCCTGTGAGCGGATTTACACATTTATCTGATCAATTCTAAAAACACTTATTTTTGAGTCACATATCACAAAAGCAATGTTTATACAAAATATAATAATATACTTGATATTAACAATTATTCCAAATACAGAGGCATATCGAAGATCACAATATCGAATAGAACATAAATCAAAGGATGCTTGACTCTCTTGGGGAACGAATAGAAACTGAGGAGTTTATATAAATATATTACAATTCTTGAGTAAATCTGAAAATTTAATTTGCTTAAAGAATCATTTTAAATACCATTTGGAGAATAGGAATATGACTTTGAAATCACTTGGTTTTAACAAATTTAAAGAACAAGAATCATTTTAGAAAACTTACTTTAAAACTCAATTATTCTCGGAAAATGATTTAGTTTAGAAATCATCTTTTAAATGAGATTTGGACATTCAAAACGTTATTTAAAATTCGAAGTTTCTCTTTAAAACATTGTCTAAAAGTCGAAGTTTCTCTAATGCTTTCGTTAAACTTTAGAAAACGTAAGCTTTAAAAACATAACTTTTGAAAAACCTTTAGCTTCTAAGAACCTAAAGAATAAAACTCGTGCATATTATGCATAATTACTTAAAAACGTAAGCTTTAAAAACATAACTTTTGAAAAACCTTTAGCTTCTAAGAACCTAAAGAATAAAACTCGTGCATATTATGCATAATTACTTACCTCTCTTGCTAACACATCTGAACACAGCTGAACACTTTAATCTTCCGTAAGATCTAAACAAAAGAATGCTTTAATCAGTAAGCATGGAATCTAATCCTTACAAACCCTTTCTTTCCTACTATCCTACAAAAATCAGGTATGAAACTACTTTCGTATATACCATTGAATTAAGCAATTTATTATTCCTTATCAAAGTCCCACCGCAACAATGTTTCCCCAAAACTGATCTGTACTACTAGGGTTCAAACAAATTTCTATAATCACAATTGATATTCTAGGCCAATAATGTTTCCTTGCATTGGGTCAAATCTCATATTACCATTAGAGAAGCAGCAGCCGAAATACCCTAGACCTTTGATTAATATTCCCATTGAAAACGTAAGGATACAGGGCCACCTTTAGGATTAAAGGTTATAATCATGAAGTCTATATTCGAAGGAAATCTGTAGGCAACTCAATGAAATCATGTACTCACTTGTAGGAATTAATCTAATATATATAATCCTTTGTTAGACCCAACGTCCTCAATTTCAACAGGTAATCAATATAAAATACGAAAGTACCATTAACTTAAGAGTATTACAATCGGATCTTTACATGAATAACGCTCATATATATATAACCATCTTTTCATTGTAATCGATTACTCAAATAGTAGACATAACTGAATCTTATCATGCTGCCAAAATCGTAAATATATCTCAAGATTTATAAACAGTATAGAAATATTGAGATGAGGTTCTCACCTTGATTTTGTAGCCAAACCGTATGCCCCTAAAAAACTCTACCTCTTCAATTAACTCCGAGGAAAAATACACCTCCTAGCCTCCTTAGTGATGAAACCCTTCTTATATAAACCCTAATTTATCTTTTCCTCCACCTTATATTTTAACGCATCAAGGATGTGGGCTTGGTGGGGTAGTGGGCTGTAGCTTAAAACCCACTTGAGCTTATCTCTTTAGTCTCTAAGAAGCCCATAAAATACCTTCATCTTTTATTTATTTATTTATTATCTTAATTGCCTCACTAAATTGTATGCACTACAACTTTAATCTTCTCACCTATTTTGTACCACCACGACATTATCTACTCCCATCCTACTGTGCACACACATATAGTACTTCAACTCTATATAAAAAAAATGACGAGGTACGGTGATAATCATAAAATCAAAATTTGGGTATTACAGAAGCACTGTTCAAGGGTCTTCTCCACATAAATGCGGTTAGAAAAGTAGCTGCAGTGCATTTAATGCGGAGGTAGCAGCTTTTCCTTAGATGTTTTTGGGTTTCTTTCCTTCTCGTGTGGTCATGAGGCACGCTTCTAACACTGGAGCTCCTATGGAGGTCATTTTCGTCGTTGGAATGTGTATCTGAGTTATATTTGTCATGGCCAAGGAGGAATTCGTCCTCGGACCGCCTTCTACCCCTTCTTTATTCATGAGACTCTAAACTGGAATCCCTCGTAACTAATTGTCCCTCCTCGGACATACCAACGTCATCGGACAAGGCCTAAGGCCCAATATATAATTTTTGGCCCTTATCCCTACATTAGCCCCTTAAAACTCCGGTTTTTCCCTCTCATCCTAGGAGAAAAGGCGGGGTTTTGATTTTTAAGAGACAAAACCATTTATCTTTCTGGCTCACACGTGCGAGAGTGCCATTTTACGCGCCCCATGATTGCTAAAAACACTTCGTGGCTTGCGAGGCGTCATTAATTGCTCCAGGCGGCGTTATGTTCCCCACATCTAACGGCGAGGCGCAGATCCAGTGGTTGGCATTTTTCCTTGGGTTTTGAGTGGGATGACTCCCACTTAATCCCACCCTCTATATAAAGCATCCGGGGAACTTATTCCCCTCATTTTACAAGTCTTCAAGCTCTCTAGAGATCCCAAGCGCCCAAACTCACAAAGCTCTTCCAGCCACTAAATTTCCCTAAATCCTTTCCTTAAGAAATTTCCAAAAGATTTATCCTAAAGGCTTAGGATTTAGTACACCTATTCTCGAAAGTATCTATCTCTTCAAACTTTCTTTTTCTCCTCGGCCTTCTTCCTTATTAGAAAACTTTCTCCTTGTCATCGACATTCGTATAGATGGGTAGATTTAAGCACCTAGTGGATTCTCCGGCCAGTATGGAGGGTTTTAGGGCCAAGTACCATATCCCACAGGGAGTGGACTTACAATACTGTCCTCCAGACCGAATACTTACTAATAGAGAGGTGGGTGATGTTGTCATTCCGATGATAGCTTTCATAGAGGGAGGAATGACTATTCTCATGGGTAGGATAACTAGAGATTACCTACTCAACCACAAGTTGTGTCCCCACCAGTGCGCTCCCAACCTGTTTAGAGTCCCAGGGTGTATAGATGCTCTAAACGATCAGATGAACCTAGGGCTCACATAGCACGACGTCGTTCATATGTACGAGTGCCATTCCCTTGCTAGCGCGAGATATTACCTCAAATCCCGGTCCGATGTCGTTAAGTTGATATCCTGCTTTCCTAAGTCCAACAAGGGCTTGAAGGATGACTATCTGGTCGCCTTCGGGGCGTGACATGACGGTCTTCCCTGCCCAACTCGGGCAGGAGAGCCAGGTGGGGTACATTAGGATCAATTCCTTAGAACAAAGGGTTTCACCCTTTCACTTTTAACACTTCGTCTTCTCCTGATGATAATCTTTATAGGTCTGACTGTGATTTCTTGCTCGGATGTTTTTGCAGATAAAAGCCACGTCGCTTCGATGATCAGTTTGACTAACGTCCTGGCCCTCAACTACCTACTACAGTCGGAGATATTTATAAGTGAGGACGGACAGTTACGAGCCGCTTACTTAATTTTGGATTACGAGCCTCTGTCTCAGATATTCCAGGACGCAGGCTAGGCGATAAGGGTCGGAAGTTCTAGATTGGCTCTGATAGATGTCTCGAAATCGGGGTTTTTGGCTCGGAGAGATCTTCCGCCCGTTCAGCTGCCCATTCAACATGCCCTTCAAGAGGTAGCCGCTCCAAAAGAGGAGACAGCTTCTACACACTCATCTCTCGAGGCCAAGATTGACTAATTCCTCTTTGACGAGGAAGGTGAAGTGCCAACAAGGCCAGTAGAACTCTCGGACTCTGAAGCTGATTTTGACCGACTTTCTACTGCGCATTCTCCGAGGTTGATAATAGCTTGGATCGATACCAGCTCAGAAGTCGAAGAAGAGGACATAGACCTGAGGCAAAGGACTGGTTTAAAGGGCTTAATGGCCAACAGGAACAAGGGCAAACTTCAAAAGATGTCCCCAAAATACAGGTTCCTTCCGATCCTCTTCCTCCCCCTTCACTCCCTGCTGACCTTGGACTGAAGGCCAACCCAGACTTAAGGAAAAGAGACCGGTAGAGGACTTAGAGGAGGGTGAGATGGAACCTCCAAAGAGTGCTAAGTAGCAGAAGAAAACCAAGGACCCCAAGGATAAGAGGGCCAAGTCAGTGGAGAGTAGGGATGAAGCCGAAGTGCGCCGAGGGCAGCGCTCTTGGGCTCCTAGGCTAGAGGTGGAGGGTGCTCCCGTTTCTTAGGATGCCACGATCTGGGAGTCCCAAAGGGGGCACGCCGGCATCCTCGCCGAGGCCCTAGAGCAGCCCCTTTTCTTCCCCAGAGACATGGAGGGCCTTAGGCGCATTAGGCAACCTGACCTTTTCATGTTATTGAAGAGGGACCTGGCAATGGTAAGTTAACTTGTATCATTTTTCGTTAACACTAGACTGCACGTTTATTCATATGTGTACATTCTTTATGATCCCTTTGTTACTTTTATGCAGATCACTCAGCAGGTTTATGTAGCTGAGGAGTGGGTCAGGAACGCTAATGATGAGGTAAAGGCCGAGGCCCACTCCCGTCTTGAGGTGGAGAAGGTGCTAAGAGCTCTGAAGAAGGAGCACACATAGCTGTCCGAGAAGCTAAAGGAGATAGACAAAGCTTGCCTAAGCGCCTTGGCGGGTTTAAAGACTGCAGAGAGGTAGGCCGAGGATCAGCGCCAAAAATTGCACATAACTGAGATTAACCTGGCCATTGAAAAGCAAATTGTTTTGGATCTGAAGGCGGAGCTGCAAAAAGCCAGAGACGCAGCTCGAGTGGCCAGGGAAGCCGCTGAGGCCGCGGTGATGGCATCCTACGAGCGTGGGGTGAAGGACATGGAGACTCGGCTGGCAGATGAGGTGGCCGTAGTGTGCAGGGACTACTGCACCGAGTCCTGGGGAGTAGCAATGGACCGGGCGGGAGTTCCTGCAGACTCTGAGCTGAGGAGGGCCAAGAACATTTTCTTCCTAGTAGATATCCGAGAAATTCCGGATGCGGACCCTCCTCTCGAGCAACTCCTTTCCACCCAAGCTTCCCTTCCTGAAGGGGCTGAGGTGGGTAAGGAGGCTTAGCCTCCAGTGAAGGACAAGCCCTCCGAGGACTCCCTTACAATCAAGGATGTGGTCTCCCAAGCCAAGGACACGACAGCTAAGTCCAAAGCTTATGATATCCATTCCAAGACTGCTAATTCTAAGAAAGACCCTGCCCCAACCGAAGCTTAGATGTAGGGTGTTTTTTTTTTTTTTTTTTTTTGAAGTTTTTCCTTTGTATCTATACTTTTTTGTAATGGCAATCTGCCATCAAACATAATGTATTCCCTTTTATGTTTAACGAAGATGTTTTTCTTCCTTTTATCCCCTGTATTTTCACTTAGTATGCTTTGAAGTTTATCACTATTGCTTTGAATTGCTAACACTTTAAACAATTTGATTAAGTACCAGTAAAAAAGAGGTCTAACACACATTTGTACTATGAATTGGACTAAACAATCAAAGACTTTAACTTACACAGAGTTTGAAATCCAAGAAGCTGGTTATAACCTGGAATCTGTTTAGACAGAACGTTAATTTCACCACAGCATCTGATCCGAGGACTTCAGGCATGACTATGGTTCTGTTTAAAAACTTATAAAAGATGTCATAGTGTTAATTTCCCCATAGCATCTGGTCCAAGGACTTCAGGCATGACTATGGTTCGGTTTAAACACTTATAAAAGATGTCATATTGTTAATTTCTCCATAGCATCTGGTCTGAGGACTTCAGGCATGACTATAGTTCGGTTTAAACACTTATAAAAGATGTCATGGTGTTAATTTCCCCATAGCATCTGGTCCGAAGACTTCAGGCATGACTATGGTTCGGTTTAAACACTTATAAAAGATGTCATGGTGTTAAATTTCCCATAGCATCTGGTCCGAGGACTTCATGCATGACTATAGTTCGATTTAAACACTTATAAAAGATGTCATGGTGTTAATTTCCCCATAGCATCTGGTTCGAAGACTTCAGGCATGACTATGGTTCAGTTTAAACACTTATAAAAGATGTCATGGTGTTAAATTCCCCATAGCATCTGGTCTGAGGACTTCAGGCATGACTATGGTTAGATTTAAACACTTATAAAAGATGTCATCGTGTTAACTTCCCTATAGCATTTGATCTGAGGACTTCAGGCATGACTATGGTTCAGTTTAAACACTTATAAAAGATGTCATGGTGTTAACTTCCCCATAGCATCTGGTCTGAGGTCTTCAGGCATGACTATGGTTTGGTTTAAACACTTATAAAAGATGTCATAGTGTTAACTTCCCCATAGCATCTGGTCCGAGGACTTCAGGCATGACTATGGTTCGGTTTAAACACTTATAAAAGATGTCATGGTGTTAACTTCCCCATAGCATCTAGTTCGAGGACTTCAGGCATGACTATGGTTCGGTTTAAACACTTATAAAAGATGTTATGGTGTTAATTTCCCCATAGCATCTGGTCTGAGGACTTCAGACATGACTATGGTTCGGTTTAAACCATTATAAAAGATGTCATGGTGTTAACTTCCCCATAGCATCTGGTCTGAGGTCTTCAGGCATGACTATGGTTCGGTTTAAACACTTATAAAAGATGTCATGGTGTTAACTTCCCCATAGCATCTAGTTCGAGGACTTCAGGCATGATTGTGGTTCGGTTTAAACACTTATAAAAGATGTTATGGTGTTAATTTCCCCATAGCATCTGGTCTGAGGACTTCAGGCATAACTATGGTTCGGTTTAAACACTTATAAAAAATTGAATAATGAGAAGTATACTGCCTTTGATAATTGAACATATTGACAAAAGAGAATTTCATTAATAATAATACATTTTCAGGTTGTTTACATTCCACGAGCGTGGTATTACATGCTCATCTAAGTCTTCCAGAAAATATGCTCCGATACCAGCTACCGAGGTGATGTGATATGGTCCTTCCCAATTGGGCCCTAGCTTTCCCCACGCTGGGTTCTTCGCAGTACCCAGAACCTTTCTCAACACCAAGTCACCAGGCACTAATGGTCTTCAGCTTTACGTTGGCATCATAACCTTGCTTAAGCTTGTGTTGGTAGTATGCCAGTTGGACCATTGCATTTTCTCTCCTCTCCTCAATCAGGTATAGGCTTTTTTCCAACAATCCATTGTTATTATTCGGATTAAAAGTACTTGTCCTTAGCGTCGGGAAGCCAGTCTCTAAAGGAATAACGGCTTCAGCTCCATAGGTGATTGAGAAAGGAGTCTCCCTTGTCGACCTGCGAGGTGTGGTTCGGTATGTCCACAAGACGTGTGGCAGTTCTTACACCCATTTTCCCTTCACATCGTCCAACCTCTTCTTGAGTCCGCTTACAATGACCTTGTTAATAGCCTCGGCTTGTCCATTTCCTTAGGGATAGGCGGGGGTAGAATATCTATTTGTAATTCCCAGGTCACAGCAGTATCTCCTGAAAGATTTGCTATCAAACTGAAGGCCGTTGTCCGAGATAATGGTACGTGGGACTCCGAATCGTGTGACGATGTTCTTCCATACAAACTTCTTGGCATCCACGTCTCTGATGTTTGCTAGAGGCTCGGCTTCGACCCACTTAGTGAAGTAGTCCGTGCCGACCAGCAGGTATCTCTTATTCCCTGCTGCTTTGGGGAAAGGGCCCACTATGTCTAAGCCCCATTGAGTGAATGGCCAAGGGCTGGACAGTGGATTTAGAACTCCCCCCGGTTAGTGTATGTTTGGTGCGAATCTTTGGCATTGGTCGCACTTCCTTACATATTCTTGGGCTTCCCTTTGCATATTCGGCCACCAATAGCCTTGAGTGATGGCTTTGTGCACCAAAGATCTGCCTCCGGTGTGGCTCCCGCAAATCCCCTCATGTAACTCCTCAAGGAGTATCCGTTACCTCGGGGTGTATGCATAGCAGGTATGGCCTAGAAAAAGAGCGTTTATATAACTTCTGGTCCTCGGACAGCCAAAACCGAGGAGCCTTCCTGCGTACTTTGTCTGCTTTTAATTTCTCCTCGGGTAGGGTGTCTTCTTTTAAGAATAATGCTATAAGGTCCATCCAGCTAAGCCCCACCCTAACTTGGTGAACATGATCCACCTCTCTGTTCATCTCTGTAGGCTTGCATAGGTCTTCTACAAGGATGACCCGAGGTAAGCTTTGCGTCGAGGAGGTTGCGAGTGTGGTTAGGGAATCGGCATGTGTGTTTCCGCTCCTAGGGATGTGCAACAGGCTGAAAGATTCGTATTCTGATTGTAGGTGCCTAACCTGACTCAAGTACCCCTGCATTCTTTCATCCCTCGCTTCAAATTCTCCTATCACTTGGCCGATGACTAATTTGGAGTTTGAAAACATATCTATGGCTTTTCAGCCCATTTTTTCAGACCATGGCCATTCCCATCAGCAGAGCCTCATATTCAGCTTCGTTATTGGTGGCCAAAAATCTCAATCTTAATGATTTCTCGATGGTGATCCTTTCGGGGGATACTAGTACTAATCCCACTCTGGAACCCTTCTGATTTGCTGCACCATCAACATACACTTTCCAGGGCAGGGGACCCTGTTGGGAGAACAAGCCAACCGATTTTCCATCCATGTGTTGTGTTTCCGTTCCTTTTTCTAACGGGGATTCAGCAAACTCGGCTACCAGATCTGTGAGGACTTGACCCTTGACAGAGGTGCGAGGCATGTATTTGATGTCGAAAGCCCCTATGATGGTGGTCTACTTGGCAATCTTCCCTGTGTAATCAGCACTTCGGAGCAGAGCTCTGAGTAGAAGCTGAGTTAGGATAATAACCATGTGTGCTTGAAAGTAATGGGGGAGTTTGCGTGTGGTGTGTACCACTGCTAAAATAGCCTTTTCCAGTGGTAGATAACGGATCTCGGCCTCATGTAATGACCTGCTCACATAATAAACTGGCCTTTGTGTGCCGCTATCAACTCATATCAGGACCAAGCTTACAACATGAGGGGCCACGACAATAGAAGCAAACAAGACTTCGTTAACCTCTGGGATGGACATAATAGGAGGCCGGGAGAGATAATCCTTAAGCTGTTGGAAGGCCAAGGCGCACTCCTCGGTCCACTAAAACCCCTTCCATTTATTCATAAGTAGGAAGAAGGGTTTACACCTATCCGCCGACCGAGAGATAAACCGGTTCAGGGCAGCAGTCATTTCGGTTAGTTTCTGGACTTCCTTGGAATTTCGAGGTGGTTGTAAGCTGTTAGTCGCTTTAATCTGGTCGGGGTTAACTTCAATTCCCCTATGGGTTACCATGAATTTGCCTGATCCCACACCAAAGGAACATTTGGAAGCGTTGAGGCGCAACTTGTGTTTCCTCAAAATTTCGAAGATGTTCCCGAGATCCCCTAAGTGCTAGGACACTACCTTGCTTTTTACCACCAGGTCATCTATATAGACCTCGATGCTCTAGCCCAACTGCGGTTCAAACATCCTAGTCATCATCCTTTGATAGGTAGACCCTGCATTCTTCAAACCGAACGACATCACTTTATAGTGGTAGTTTCCGGTAGGAGTGACGAAAGCTATCTTCTCTTGATCATCCAGGGCTAGTGGTATTTGGTGGTATCCTTGGAAGGCGTCTAGGAAGCTTATCCTAGGATGGCCTACGGTTGCGTCCACCAGCTGGTCTATCTTAGGCACAGGGAAGGGATCCTTTGGGCAAGCCCTATTTAGATCTGTGAAGTCCACACACACTCGCCATTTCTCACTCTTCTTCCTTACCACCACGGTGTTGGCCAACCATTTAGGGTAAAATATCTCCTTGATAGCCCATGCCTGCTTTAGTTTCTTCACCTCATCTCTGACAGCATCAGAGTGGTCCTTGGACGAGCGCCGAAGAGGTTGCTTCTTGGGAGTGACAGAGGGATTAACATTTAAATGATGGCAAATGAAGCTCGGATCCACCCCCGGGCTTCGTAAGCACTCTATGCGAAGACATCAACATTCTTCCTGAGGAACTCTATCAATTCTTCCCTCTCTAGAAGAGATAGCTGAGCCCCGATCTGAAAGAATTTCTCCTGATTGTCACCAATAACAACCTTTACCAAACCTTCACATTTTGCTTCCTCGTCCGACCCATTGACAAGCAATGTCGAAACTTTTAATTGCTATAAGCCCCTTTCGGCATGGGCTGAGGACTCGGCCTCAAGTTGATGCCAAATGGCAGCCACCAGGCACTGCTTGGCCACAGATTGGTCTCCCAGGATTTTCTTAACTTGTCCCTCGACGGATATTTCACCTTCTGGTGCAGAGTAGAAGAAACGGCTCCTAGGGTATGAAGCCAAGGTCTGGCCACAATGGCTGTGTAGGGTGAATAGGCGTCTACCACAATGAAGTCTACCTCCACTACTTCTGCACCAGTCTGCACGGGTAGCCTGATTTGGCCCTTCAGGATGACGATCTTCCCATCAAAGCTTACCAGGGGCGAGCTGTAGGGTGTAAGGTCCTCGGGTCTCAAGCTCAATCCCTTATACAGGTCGGGGTACATTATCTTGGCACCACTGCCTTGGTCCACCATCACCCTCTTCACATCATACCCCCTATCCTGAGCATGACCACCAACGCGTCATCATAGGGTTGTATGGTTCCGATCTTATCCTCTTCCGAAAAACCCAGTGTTGGTTGGGTGTTCACTTTAGCCCTCTTTAGCTCTGGATTGGGGTCCTCGGCAGTCAGTCGAGCCACAGACATCACTCTGGAAGGACAGGACCTGGTCTTCCCTGGTGCGATGAAGATGACATTTATCGTGCCTAATGGAGGTCTCGAAGGAGTATCTCTCTGTGGTTCCTGGCCGGTCTGGCTCCCCTGGCCACTAGAATGATGTAAGAGGTTCTTCAACTTTCCTTCCTGGACCAGCTGGTCCAAATAATCTCACAGGTTCCTACAGTCTTCTGTAGTATGTCCCTAGTCTTGGTGATATTGGCAATAGAGGCTCTGATTGCACATCATAAGGTTTCCTACCATCTTGTTTGGCCATTTGAAGAATGACTCATTCTTAATCTTCTCTAGAACCTGATGCACCAGCTCTCGGAACATCGCATTGACCGCCTAAACGTTAGCAAGCCCCTGCTGCTCGGCGTAGTCCCTCCTAGGCCGATTGTTATTGTATCTATCCGACCTGAAATCCCTCCTCTCCTAAGGGTTAAACTTCGCCTTACCTTTCCCCTGCTGCTGGTCTTCTTCAACCTTCTTATACTTGTCGATCCGTTCCATAAGTTGGCGTACGCTGGTGATAGGTTTTCCTGTCAAGGATTTCCTTAACCAGTGATCGTTGGGAGGCCACTCTTGAAAGTACTGATAGCGACATCATCAAAGTCACCATCTATCTCATTGTACATTTCCCAGTATCTATCCGAGTACGTTTTCAGAGTCTCCCCTTCTCGCATGGATAAGGACAGTAGGGAGTCTAAGGGCCGAGGGACTGCTACAAGTGATGAAGCGAGAGCCAAATGCTTGGGTGAGCCCCCTAAAGGAGTCTATGGAGCCTGCCCTCAAGCCATCGAACCACCTCATGGCCACGGGTCCTAGACTGGAGGGGAACACCTTGCACATTAAGGCCTCGTCCTTAGAATGGACGGCCATTCTCTGGTTGAAATGGCTCACATGCTCTACAGGATCTGTCCGACCATTGTAGATGGTGGACGTGGGTTGATTAAACCGCCGAGGTAGTTTTACGCCTTCAATCTTGTGCGTGAAGGGTAACCTGGAAATCTGGTTTAACACCTTGCTCATAGCGTCATTTCCCAGGCTTCTGCGTGGCGGACTCTTATGCCTATGCTTGTGGTGGTGCTCCTTCTTGTAGGAGAAAGACTCGCTAGGCGGGGTGCGAGACCTTCACCTGTAGCTGACGTCCCTTTCATCACCAGAAGAAATGTCTGAGTTAGAAGGGGTTCGCCTTCATCATGCATGGCGCAACTCCCTCTTCAATCGGTCGATCTCTAGTTGCATGCCCTTGTTACTCCTCGCATGGGAGATACGGCTTCCACCTCGAGGTTGACTCCTATCAGTATGTGTGGTATGCACACTTCCTTCGTGGTCACCTCTCCGCTCAAGGTTGACAAAGGGGTCGCCCTGCTGGGATCCCATAGATTCTGCTTGGTGTGGACCTGAACCTACCATAGTTAACCGCTGCACTCATTATCGCACAAGTTCTTCCCATAGACGGCGCCAATTGTGGGGAGACGTTTTTGCAGCTCAAGTCCAAGATTTATGGGATCTTGGCCCAGTGAGCCCAGTACAATAAATTTGTAGAGAGTGGGTTGGAGAACTAGGCCCTAATGAATTTAATAACAGCTAGTATAGATTTAAAGGATGATCGAGTAAGAATAAGGCATATAGGACTGAATGAATTCACTGTCCGATGAGGCAAATCTTGTATAGATTCATAGAACTGATTACAAATGCAACTTTGATTGCTACAACATTCTTTCTCTCTTTTCTCGATCCCCCTTCCCTTAGGAGTCTCTTACATTATATACCTCATTCCCGGTGATCTTGGCCCTCCATTTGTCAATTGTCCAAGCCACTACTCGAGTGCCCGTCCCATCAGACACTCCTTCTGGCTCTCTGTGAGTTGCGGTAGCTAAGGAAGCACTGTTTAGGGGTCTTCTCCACATAAATGCGGCCAGAAAAGTAGCTGTAGTGCATTTAATGCAGAGCTAGTAGCTTTTCCTTAGATATTTTTGGGTTCCTTTCCATCTCGTGTGGTCATGAGGCACGCTTCTAACACTAGAGCTCCTATGGATGTCATTTTCATCGTTGGAATGCGTATCTGAGCTATATTTGTCATGGCCGAGGAGGAATTCTTCCACGGACCACCTTCTACCCCTTCTTTATTCATGAGACTCTAAACTGGAATCCCTCGTAACTAATTGTCCCTCCTCGGACATACCAACGTCCTCGGACAAGGCCTAAGGCGCAATATATAATTTTGAGCCCTTATCCCTACACTGATTATGGTGAACCTAATTGCACCATCAGAAAAGTTGTTCACGATCGAAAAATCACTAAAAAGACTTCAAAATTATGGCTCGAATTCGAAATCCTTGGTTAATTTAAGTCGTCGTGTGCATCACAGGGCTCATATACGGGATCAAAGTAGGCTTAATTAAATTAACCAATGATTTTGAATCCGAGTCATAATTCTGAAGTCTTTTGAGTAATTTTTCTGCAAATAAGATTGTAGCCCTTCTTCTTAGCCAATCAAAAAGGAGTCCTCCAAAGCCAGCACTAATTACTATTACTATGTTTGTAATTACCTTAACTACATCTAGCATCCACTAGTGTTGGTGCACCAAATCAAAACGACCGCAAAAGAATGCCATCACAATACTTAAAAAAGAAGTAGACCAATGCATGTTGATGCAAAGCATATGGAAGAGGACTATTAAGCACTTGATCATCCAAAGAGGATTACTAAAAGGAAGCCTAAATGTCCATAAGTTTGATTATGTCATCAAATCATCAAACTTGGTTAATTACGTATACATTGGTATAATGCATTTGATTGCAAATGGCACAATTCACCCATTTGCAATGGGGACACTGTCTCAGATTGTTTAAATTAGAATTCAATTTGTGGGAATATTGGAGATTCAATATTATTGGGATTGGTCCTACGAAAAATTGACTATTCAATCTTTAAATTAATCACCTCGTATGAATAATTGATTTGGAGGATGTCACTTTTTTTTTTTTCACTATTATCTCTATTTGAGCACACTTAAACTCTATATTTGTTTCCTTTAAACGAATGGAATGCTAGTAAAGGAAACTCGGATGGTATTTGAAATAGAGTCCTCGGGTACTAAAAGAAGCACACGCTCCTCAAATCTAGAAGAAGCATACGCTGCAATCTGAGCCTCAATTTAGAGGATCTTCCAACTTAATTGAACATTCTCCATGCAAAACCAAGAAGCATGGTGATAGCAACAATCCAGATGATGCTTTTAAATTAAGCCAAAGCAATGAGCATAGTTATAGCATATTTGATGATAAATGGTTTTTTTTTTTTTGGGGGGTCAAGAAAACAATTATATAAAAGCACCATGAACATAAACATTAACATAACCAAGAGTATATATGTTTTTATATTATTTTCTACTAAGAAGCATAAGTCATTTCTTATTTAAATATAAACATGTGATAAATGTAAGGAGAACGTTTAGGGATAACGAACATAATTTACGTGTTAAATTAAATGAACCTATAATATGATAATAATAAAATAAATTAAAAAAAAAACTCATATAATGTATTACTAAATGATAACCTATATCTTGTTTTTAAAAAGAGACATGTTTACTTTCTCAAAAAAGTGAAAAACTTATCTCTCCCCTTCTCTTATTTCCATTCGTTAGAGAAGACCCATTCCACCCTCACGCTTCTCTCTCCTTTTCATCCCAGGAAATTCAGGATTTCCAATTCATCATCTTTACTCTGAAACTAATTATGATGAGCCTAATTGCACCATCAGAAAAGTTGTTCACAATCGAAAAATCACTCAAAATACTTCAAAATTATGGCTTGAATTCGAAATCCTTGGTTAATTTAAGTCGTCGTGAGCATCGCAGGGCTCATATACGAGATCAAAGTAGGCTTAATTAAATTAACCAACAATTCTGAATCGGAGTCATAATTCTGAAGTCTTTTGAGTAATTTTTCCTCAAATAAGATTGTAGCCTTTCTTCTTAACCAATTTAAAAGGAGTCTTCCAAAGCCAGCACTAATTACTATTATTATGTTTGTAATTACCTTAACTACATCTATCATCCACTAATGTTGGTGCACCAAGTCAGAACGATCGCAAAAGAATGCCATCGTAGTAAGACAAACAATTTCTACAAAAAGTATATGACTATCAAAACCACAATACTTAAAAAAGAAGTGGACCAATGCATGTTGATGCAAAGCATATGGAAGAGGAATATTTAAAAGCACTTGATCATCCAAAGAGGATTACTAAAAGGAAGCCTAAATGTCCATAAGTTTGATTATGTCATCAAATCATCAAACTTGGTTGATTAGGTATAAATTGGTATAATGCCTTTGATTGCAAATGGCGCAATTCACCCATTTGCAATGGGGACACTGCCTCAGATTTTTTAAATTAGAATTCAATTTGTTGGAATATTGGAGATTCAATATTAGTGGGATTGGTCCTACGGAAAATTGGCTAATTTACGTGTGTCGAACATGTGATAAATGTAAGGAGAATGTTTAGGGACAATGAACATAATTTACGTGTTAAATTAAATGAACGTATAATATGATAATAATAAAATAATTAAATAATTAAAAAAAAAACTCATATAATGTATTACTATAGAATGATAACCTATGTCTTGTTTTTAAA
Organism: Quercus aquifolioides; assembly: GCA_019022515.1. Classification (NCBI taxonomy): domain Eukaryota; kingdom Viridiplantae; phylum Streptophyta; class Magnoliopsida; order Fagales; family Fagaceae; genus Quercus; species Quercus aquifolioides. The sequence continues at coordinate 16,565,954 of CM032326.1, read as the reverse complement.
AAGAGATATGTTTATTTTCTAAAAACATTGACAAACTTATCTCTCCCCTTCTTTTCTTTCCATATGTTAGAGAAGACCCGTTCCAGTTAGAGAAGACCTGTTCCACCCTTATGCTTCTCTCTCCTTTTCATCCCAGGAAATTCAGGTTTTCCAATTCATCGTCTTTACTCTAAAACTAATTATGATGAACCTAATTGCACCATTAGAAAAGTTGTTCACGATCGAAAAATCACTCAAAAGACTTCAAAATCATGGCTTGGATTTGGAATCCTTGGTTACTTTATGTCGTCGTGAGCATCGTAGGGCTCATATATAGGATCAAAGTAGGCTCAGTTAAATTAACCAAGGATTTTGAATCTGAGTCATAATTTTGAAGTCTTTTGAGTAATTTTTCCACAAATAAGTTTGTAGCCCATCTTCCTAACCAATAAAAAAGAAGGCCTCCAAAACCAGCACTAATTACTGTTGCCATGTTTGTCATTACCTTAACTACATCTATCATCGACTTGTGTTGGTGCACCAAGTCAAAACGATCACGAAAGAATGCCATCACACTGGGATAGATACCTGCAACAAAACATATGATTATCAAAACCACAATACTTAAAAAAGAAGTGGACCAATGCATGTTGATGCAAAGCATATGAAAGGGGACTATTTAAAAGCACTTGATCATCCAAAGAGAAATACTAAAAGGAAGCCTAAATGTCCATAAGTTTGATTATGTCATCAAATCATCAAACTTGGTTGATTGCGTATACATTAGTATAATAACTGATAAATTTAGAATAAAAATGCAAAATTTATTAAGTACCAAAACATTTGCAATGACAAATTACTCCATAACACATTGAAAAAATAAAAAAAAATAAAAAGCAAAATTCACACTTAATATTTTATAATACACTTTAATTAAAAAATTTAAAACAATAAATTTTAATTATGAAATAAGATATTTTTGAAAATCTACCCTGAAGTAAAGGACAAATTAATAGACAATATTTTTAATATTAATTTAATAAAGTTTGGTCAATTGGAGGTTAGGGGGAAAATGTATTTTTATTTTAAAGCTTGGGGCGGAATGTTATTTCTCAAAACTTCCGAGGAGTGTAATTACAAAAAAAGAAAAAAAGAAAAAAAAGAAGAAGGAGAGGGGCATTTGTGTAATCAAAGCCCAAAATCAGGCTAAGAAAAGCGCGGGAAAAACACTCCCAAGTCTCAGACCTCAGTCCCGCGTGCCCTCACTTTCAGATTTACAACTTCATAAAAGGGTTTCGAAACCCCCCTCTCTCTCTTTCTTACACTGACATTTTCTCTCTCTGTCTTAAATTTTCCGATCTGAAAGCTGCCGGAGAGAGTTCAAATGAACGGCGAAGGAAGGAGGCGGGACCGCCGTGACCCGCGGAGCTCCAAGAAGCAGAAGCTAATCCGCACCGCCGTGGAAGAGCTCGAGTCCAAGTTCGGCTTCGATCTCTTCTCCGAAGGCGACAAACGCCTCGGATGGTTGCTCACATCCTCTCCCGTAAGTCAATTTTGGTCTCTATTCATCAATTTCATCTCCATGTATATATCCTGTTAGTCAATTTTTGGATGATTACGTTTTTATCTGCTTCGATTTGGTTCATATCATTGGCTATTTTGCCTTTATTATCGGTTCGCAACGAGGAAATTGCAAATTGATAATTCATTTTGAAGCTCAAAATATTTAGTTGCAAAATGAGTGATTGGTTTAGTCACTTTAGTTGTGCTATGTTCATATCTCAGAGAATGAAAATGTCTTACAATGTGATATTCAGTTTGCTCTACTATATGCCTCAATTTTACTAGCAACACACAAGTACATGAACTTTTGTCATGAGGAAAATTATTGATGCGTTCTCGTGTTTTGCAGTCTTCTTGGGAGGATGAAGACACCCAACACGTCTATAGTTGTGTCGATCTTTATTTTGTTTCACAGGTAAACTTTCCCAACGCAGTTATATTCTTTACGTGTACGGATAGTGGTTCCTTACTGCACTTAGTTGAAATGTGTTTTCCTGCGTGGTGGTTGTTTGGCTTGTTTGATTATATAACAGTTTTAGTTTAATTGTAGGATGGTTCGACTTTCAAGTCAAAATACAAGTTCCGACCTTATTTCTATGCAGCCACTAAGGTATGTATGTTTAACTTGAAATATTTAGCAAGGGTCAGTAGTTGTCATAATGGTGGTCACATTGATGGAATTGTTATTATAGGAAAAAACAGAAGTAGATGTTGAAGCATATTTGAGACGGCGCTATGAAAGCCAAATTGCTGATATTGAAATCATTGAGAAAGAAGACCTTGATCTTGTAAGAATATTTTTTTTTTGTTTTTGCATTACTATTCTTATAATTTTTCTTGTCCTATAGAATATTAGAAATGTCTTACAATTGTACTGCTTTCCTTCTTATGCTTATCAGGCAAGTTTTTTAGTTTCTACCATTTTTAAGTGATTACCTGACTACTTCTTGGGCCTACCAAAGAAGTGAAGTTGTTTGAATTCAGGGTTGGTGGATAGAGAGATCTCAATGATCCCATTGGCAATGCTAGAAGCTCCACTTGTGTTTGGGCAGAGCTAGAGCTAGTTTCATTCTATAACAATTGATGTTACATAATCATTATGCAAGTGAATTTAGTTCAACTAAATTGGGAAGCATATTAATATGCCCTGCCTTTCGAAAGTTTAGTTTTTTGAAGCAAGATCTTCCCACAGAATTTAAAGTTATGTTGGGATGGTGGGTTAGACATAAGAGTGGGACCAAGGTCTTGTATTCTTTTGATTGCTTGTCGACCTACTCGCATGGAAATGAACACAATGCTTGATTGACGCCATGGTGTGGATTACACTTTTTTTTTAATAATTTAATTCCGACATGTTGTAAAAAAATTATCTCAGGTCCTTTTTTTTTTCCTGGTGTAATTTCGGTAAACATACTAAGAAAAATTATAAGTTAGTCTCCATCTTGTACTTGTCCCGATTCTCATTTCTTAAGTGAAAGGCACATCAAGTTGATTTGGCAAAATCATAGTTTTTGGTGAAAAAGGTAAACCGATCTATCTAATTTCTAACCTTGACTAGGAGAGTTGATCGCCTTCTATGTTATCCTACTTTATAAATAACCCCTTCCTGCCAATCTACACACCCAAACCATATTGTCTTGGTCTCACTGCATCTTACATGGTAGTATTATTGATGTGTTTTTACTGAACTGGAATATAGTTTACTAAGTTAAATGGGGATTATCACATGATGACTGGTAGTCATTGAAACTTAAATCTTCAGAAAGAAGAAGAAAAAAAAAAAAGAGATGGCTTCCTAAATGGTCCCTTTCCTTGCCATATGCCCCTTGACATTAGCGCAGATGGATGTAGCACACTTTTGACACAATAAGCTCGTTATCCTACCCTGGTGCATCACATTTCTTTGTTTTAGTAAAACTGTGGGGTTTACATTAATCCAGCTGCTTTTGGAATCAACAAACCACCATCTGGATGTTGCTACATTCACCTTTGTCCTACTCATAAATAAGCTAGTTTGTACAACTGAGGCATTTGCATAAGGCTTAAGGATTTCCACCTTTTTGTTATCTTTCCTTGTATGCTTCATGATTAAAGAACCATTATGTTGTGCAAAAAAATACATCAAATTTGCAGTTAGGGTGTATAGTTGTCTATTCAACCCATTTTCTTGCTAATCATCTTTTCTGGAGTGTTAGGTCGTACCATGCTAAAATAATTGTTGCAGATAATTTTATAATCTATATCATTCACCTGCAGACTTAATTTACAATAGCGGGCTTGTTATGATTGGTTATTCAATGGTCATATCCTTGCACATCGTTATCATTATTTATTCTTGAGTCGGTATTATAATTCTGTATCCCTATATATGCATTCTGATATCTTTGTATGCTTCTGGACAGAAAAACCATTTGTCTGGCTTGCACAAACCTTATTTGAAGCTATCTTTTGACACGGTTCAACAATTAATGAATGTGAAGAGTGACCTATTGCACGTCGTTCAAAGAAACCAGGAAAAATTTGATGCTGCAGAAGCATATGAGTCCATTATAGCAGGGAAAAGGTAAGGCTTTATTCTTCATTCAGGTTCCATTTGCGTTGAACCAGCCATTATTGCCCTTTCAGTGAAAAGGTTATTGTTTTCTTTCTGCAGTTCTACTCTTCTTATATGTGGTATCTCTTTACTTATCCCAAAATATTTGGTACTTGATCTGCAGAGAACAAAGGCCTCAAGATTTTCTAGATTGTATTGTTGATCTCCGCGAGTATGATGTTCCTTATCATGTTCGATTTGCCATTGATAATGGTGATTTCTTGTTTCTTTCTATTTCTTTTGAGATTTCATTTTTATTTTTCCATCTCCTTTAGAGACACTGAGAAATTCATGACTCAGATGTACGATGTGGGCAATGGTATGACGTTAGTGTATCCAGTACTGGTATTATGCTGGAAAAGAGGACAGATCTTTTGCAACGTGCTGAAGTGCATGTTTGTGCATTTGATATTGAGACTACAAAGCTTCCTTTGAAATTTCCTGATGCTGAATACGATTTAATAATGATGATCTCGTACATGGTTGATGGACAAGGGTACCTGATTATTAACAGAGAGGTACACATGATTGGCTTATGCTTAGTGCTCTTTCAGTGAATTCTTTATCTGTCTTGCAATAAGATTTTGTGATTCCTCTGGTCTGTCTTATGTTCAGGTATAATAGTTGCTTAATTTTATAACTAGTTATTGGCATTTGATGCTTTTTTTGGAGGGGGGGGGGGTGTTGTATGCTTCTCCCCGTTCCCAGTATAACTGTGATTTATCAGCCGAAGATGTATAAAATGAGCATTATCTGGTTTTTAATTAAGAAGTTTGGGACATATTGGTAGAGTTAATGGCTCTCACAGATGCATGTTAAAGAACCTGGGGGTGAGGGGTATGGTTGGGGTGGGGGGGGGGGGATGTATTTGTAAAAGATGACTGCATAGGAGTTTAACTCTTAGAAACTTATTGTTTCATTTTACTACTGATTTTTGGCCAGGAGATGTTATATGAAGTCCTTTCTGTCAGGCTCTAGTATGGATGTTTCTAGTGAATGACAGCCAGAGCTTTCCTTTTTATTTTATTTTTATTTTTATAAGTAATATATCCTGACTATTTTGGTAATACTAATTCAGTTCATTGAAAAGCATTGAAGATTATCTCCTTACAATATCTATGATTTACTCTTGGTTACAACAGATGTTATATTCTCGAGTTCCAATATTATGTTACCTTTGTAATTAATTAACCAAATCAATGATTTTTAAGATTGTGGCCAGTATATGTTCATAAAAGTTTGATTTCCTCCAGTGATTGCTGATGAAAATGAATTATTATTCATTTCTTTTGCATCTATGTAAGCCTCATTATTGCCATTGCTTGTTATTCATTGATCCCCTAGCCATGATTTTGTTCTGTGTTGATAGACTCAATTCTTCATTGGCAATTGTTAATAAATATCTGCGACTTTTTTGTGTTTATTTTCAGTGTGTTGGAGATGATATAGAGGACTTAGAGTATACTCCAAAACCGGAATTTGAAGGGTATTTTAAAGTGACAAATGTGAGAAATGAGGTAATGATACACAAATCTTTATATGTATGTATAGATGCATGTATTTAGTTAGGTATATATTTATATTGCATGTATATGTGTTTGTGTTCCAGCACGTGTGTTTGTTGTTTGTCCATATATATATGCATGTGCATTTATATCAATTAGGTTTCCTAGACTGCTTTAGGATGCTTATGCAGGATAATTTTTGTTAAGTGATCTGATTGTTCTTGCAGGTAGAGCTTCTTAGACAGTGGTTTGCCCATATGCGGGAGGTGAAGCCTGGTATTTATGTCACGTACAATGGTGATTTTTTTGACTGGCCATTCCTGGAAAGCAGAGCAGCCTATCATGGGTTAAAAATGAGTGAGGTGCGTTGTTTATTTCTGTTAGTTGAATGACTAGAATATCAGCTTAGACTTTTACCTTCTTTTTATTACCTAGAAGGCTAGAACATAAATATCATTAGTTGTGTTAAATTACCGATTGTCCCAAAAGGTTAAGCTGTTCGGAAATGGTGAGTTTAATTACTTAACCATAATTCTAACACTCTCCCTCACTTGTGGGCCTAAACTTCCCCTTAGTAAGTGGGGGCCCAACAAGTGGGAATTTAACGTTTTAAATGGGAGGTAGAGTGAAGACAGGGATTGAACTCAGGATTTCCTGGTTTGATACCATGTTAAATTACCGATTCTCCTAAAAGATTAAGCTGTTAGGAAATGGTGAGTTTAATCACTTAACCATAATTCTAACAAGTTGCATGCATAAATTTACCCTGTATCATGATCAATGGCTATAAATATGTTGTTATAGTTAGTCAGTGATCTACTGCTGGCTAATGGCTTGTGGCTTGTGGCAAAAGACTTCTGAAATCATTTTGCCACTAAAATCTTGAACCAGACTTTCATATTGTTTAGTCTATGTTTTTGCCTGTAACATGTTGTGTTACATCAATTGTGTCTATATTCAATTGAAGCATTTAGATATAGAGTGCTTTAGAGAATATTTAGTTTTCTGTAGTTTAGCTCTCCAAAAAATTCAACTGAAATTACACATACATGAAAATTTTTGGCTTTTCTGTTAGTAGTGGGATTGCATGCATTTTACTTGGAACTTCTTTGAACTTTCGTTTTTTTTTTTTTTTTTGTATTCATATCATATTTTAAATTACAGCAACAGTAATTGACAAAAGTTACACATTTCAAATTTCTTTTATGTTTTATTGGACCTTGATGCTATCATGCCAATTATGAAAGAAGTTTCAAAAGCATTGTTAGCTAAAATTTTCTCTGCTTCTCAATCTTTGATTAAATGCGTGCAAAACTATTGACTTGATGCCGAGTTTAACATTAATTATTCTAGTAAGAGTAGTAATAGTTGAATTGTTCTTATATACACATGATCTTCGAGATATTCTTATTTCAGTTGTCATCGGGATATCTTGGTTGCTCCATGTACAAGTATAGCTTTGTTCTTTTTAATGTTTCTCCCCTCCCTGTTGAACCTTTTTTTTTTCCCCCTGTTTTGGGCTCAGGAGGTAGGATTTCAGTGTGACAAGAATCAAGGGGAGTGTCGTGCTAAATTTGCTTGCCATCTGGATTGCTTTGCTTGGGTCAAACGTGATAGTTATCTCCCTCAAGGAAGCCAGGGCCTAAAGGTACAAACTCCCAACTTGGGTTCAATTTGTTTGTTATTAGTTTAATTTTTATTCATTACAAGTTCTTGTATTTCTTTTCTTTACCCAGAAAATATTCTTAATTATGGCATGTACATCTTGAGAGTTGATGGTTAACAGGCTATTAATTGTTTGAATATTAACCCCTTCATTTCTTATTACAATTCTATGATAGATGAAAGAATAAATTTTCATATTATTGTTGTATTCAAGTTCTCAAATGACTAATAGAGGTAACACATAGTAGTGATATTCATTGTTTTTATTTTTATTTTCTGAAATTTTGCGTTTACATCTACATGCAACCATATTTAGATAGATTCTTTAATTGGTAAGTGATAACTTTACTTTGGTTCTTGTTGATTGGCATGGTCATTTTTTAGTCTTGTTTCTCATTCTTTTATCATGTCCATATCAAAGTGGGATTCCAATTTTATGCTTTCACTAAAATCCACAACATCCAAAGGCCTATTTATTGGCTTTAGCATTTCCCACATTTCTTAATAAATAAATGCTACAATCAGAGAGTTAATTCTTTACATGTTGATAACCACTCTGCGTGATTAACATGTTATTTATATTGGTCAAACAATGGCTAGTGTTCATGGTTTAATTTACGTGAGCAGCCATTTTCAAGTATATATGCTGAGTGTTAGGACTGTATATTTGGATCTCCCCTCTCAGACCCTGCAATGGCAGGACTAGCGTGAATTTACAAGTGTTGCCATCTCTGAAAGTAGAAACTTCAATTCTCAGAATCCAGCTTGGGAATATATATTTTCTGAATTAGACCTGGTAATGGATGCATTATGGTTTGGATACATGGTGGTGTAGCCTTTGTAAAATTGCCAAAGCTTTGTGTAATGATGGGTTTATTGTGGCTTGGGTTTTGGTTCAAGGGGAGAAGTGGTGGCTTAGGCTTGGTTTGGTGATTGTTATGATGGGCAGTGGTTAGCTATTTTGATTGATGGAGCTCAGACTTGTTTTTGTCTTGGTTGCTGGAGTTGTTGGCAGTTGTGGAGGGGTTGGTGTGGCGGCAAGTGAGAGAGAAGAAAATGATCATATTTACATATCAACATAGGAGATACTGTGCAAAATCTAAATGACAAATGATCCTCTTGAATCTTGATTAACATATTGACAAAAGAATAACTTCACCTTGTGTGGTACATCCATGCTCTTACCTTAGAAATATTATAAATTGATTTAGGAGAAAAAATTATGAATGACATGCAACTTCAATATCATAATCATAATGACAGAATTTTATTATTTGTGTTGTTAGTTTTTAGTTTCCAGTAACATGAAATTCCTTTTTAGTAGCTGTGCTGTGCATTTACATTTTCTTGATCTTATGTCAGGCTGTTACTAAAGCAAAGTTGGGTTATGATCCCCTGGAGGTGAATCCTGAGGATATGGTTCGCTTTGCAAAGGAAAAGCCTCAGGTATGAGTGACTGGAAATGTTGTTCCTGATGTAGCAAAATTGACTTGACATGGTATGCCAGTTATAGAATTGGAACATGTTATATGATAATGATGATGGGATGTAAGGACAAAAGGATCACTATATGAACTATTGTAGATATATAAAATGACAGCTGTACGTGCTTATTTGTGTGTTAGGTCTGAAATTTACCTCTTTATTGGTCTTTTGGAGCAAGTGGCATGTAAGTTTATTTGCTTGGCTGAGCTCAGTATCATCCACCATGTCTTAATTTGTATGTGGACAAAGATTAGCTCCAAACCAGTTTGGAGGAATCTCTTCCAACCCACTACGTGGCAATTTGTAAGACTATTCATGTGTATTATTTAAACAAGTCACATGATTCATTAAAAAAGTCATGTGATTATAACTACACATTGATGGTATCTTCAATTGTCACATAATGGGTTAAAGGAAGATAGCTCCAAACTGGTTTGGAGCTAATCTTTTTCCTTTGTATATGTAGGGCAACACAGAAGCAGATGCATAAGCCAATCTTGCCACTTTTGACATTCCCAAAGTTTGATTCTAATATGTTCTAATGAGAATTCATTTTGATATTGAAGAGGGCCTTACTGGTTAGGCAACCTCATAGATGTGCTGCTAATAACTCATAATTGATTAGGTTTTTTGAGTGAAAAGCAATTAGGGAGCTAGTCATATGCTGGCTTCTATTACTAACCCTGTGGCATTCAGGGGGAAGGGGAGAGAGAGTAGCTCAGCAATAAAATATCCTGCTTTCGCTTTGGGTTGAGGCACCAGAAGTTATGTCTATATGGTTATTTATAACCCTAGTTATGAAGAGAACCGACAGCTATGAGTCTTCCTGTAATACATAGACACATTTACACAGACATTATATAAATATGATGTATGTGTCGAAGTTGCTGGCTGCCACCACATCAGATGCCCTGATCCCAAGTGCTGCTATTGTTGTCTCAGGGTTGCTTGGCCAGGGATGTTATATACCACAATTCTTTTTCTTGGCAGTCAGCATTGTCAAAATATATTTTTTTTGAAGCGCATTGTTGATATGTAGTACCTGTTAGTTGAGTTTTTCAGTTGAAACTTCTGTTTGGTTTTTGCCCACCTTTATTTATTAATTATTTGTATGTTACCTTCTTGGGATCATTTCTAATGATAGTATATATGTATTTTTTTGTTGAAAATATTATCACAGATGATGGCCTCCTATTCTGTTTCTGATGCTGTTTCAACTTACTACTTGTACATGACGTATGTTCATCCCTTCATTTTCTCTCTTGCTACTATTATACCTATGTCACCAGATGAGGTTTTACGCAAAGGTAGTGGGACCCTTTGTGAAATGCTGCTTATGGTTCAGGTGTGTTCTTGTGTGCATGCATTCTGAAGCTTTTACACTTCTTTGTAAAGCAAATTCTTCCAACACTATGCTATCAAGTTTCTTCCAGTTTCACATGTTTTGCAACCTTGCAGGCGTACCAGGCTAATGTTATCTGTCCTAACAAACACCAATCTGACCCAGAGAAGTTTTACAATAGTCACCTTCTTGAGAGTGAGACTTATATAGGCGGCCATGTGGAATGCCTCGAAAGTGGGGTTTTTAGATCTGATATTCCTACTAGTTTCAAGCTTGATCCATCTGCCTATGAGGTATGCAATTTCTTCTTCTGTTTCATGTACTGTTATTATTGACCAGACGTTCAGTTACATCATTCGAAAATGACTTCTGGTTTGATTTAGTGTTCATCCAGTATCTCTACATTGTCTGCTGTTTATAACATTCATAGGCCACTGTCTAGCGAATTTATTCTATTTTGTCTGACGTAGTTGTCAAAACAACTAAATATGATATATCTATTTCAAATGAGTGTTTATTTCCTCTAGGTGGAAATATTTTAACATACACCAAACAGCAATTTGTGTGTGCTTGTGTTGTTGAAAATCTTACTATATGTTCTTTAACCTCGTAGTCTTGGTTCATCGAGGCATTCAGTGTGTGGAATATTGTTTTATTTGCTGCATCATTTATCTTGTAATGTTATCCTTTTTATTCCTATATATTTCAGTCTAACAACTTCCTTCAAGATTGATCCATCCTTTTGTAAAATTTCCTGGAAGTTGCTTTACTGAATTAAAAAAAAGAAAAAAAAGAAAAAGAAAAAGAATCTACTGTGCCTAATCAAAAGCTACTCAATTAAGGTTTCCTAATATGAATCCTTTTATTTCTGCTTTGTGAATATACTTGATTCACTCTGGAGTATTTTGAATTACAGCAATTGATCAACAACCTTGACCGGGATTTGCAATATGCTATAAGAGTAGAGGGTAAGATGGACTTGGAATCGGTGTCCAATTATGATGAAGTGAAGAATGCTATAATGGAAAAGGTACTGAGTATTTCTATTTCAAGCATATGATTTATGTTCCAGTAATGGGGCTTGGACTCGTGTCCAAATATGTTCAGTAAATTTTCTTTTAATAATATGTAATGCATTGTATAGTAATTTGCATTTAAAGCTCATAATCACTAAGCTTGCAATTCTTTTTTTATTTTTATTTTTTACTGTATAGTTCTTCACCTAAATATGGTGTTAACATCTGAATATTTAAAGATATATATTTGGGAAGAATTTTTTTTTCATTAATTATTTTCTTCCCTCATCTGTAGCTTGTAAGACTGCAAGGCGAACCTATACGCGATGAATGCCCCCTTATTTATCATCTTGATGTAGCTGCAATGTATCCAAATATTATTTTAACAAACAGACTCCAGGTACGATGTTAATAAATGCTTTTAGTAATTGTGGATGATATTCATTTTTTTTTAAAATTTCTTTTTAAATTTTGGTTTATGTTTTCCATTTGCTTGTAAAATATGTTGCAAGGATGGAATGGTTTTGATTTGAATACGGAGAATATGACAGTGGGACATCATAAGATCTGTAAGGCAGTGTTCTCTGATAAAGATTAAATTCATAAATTAAAGGAGAAACTAGAAAGCCCAAGTAAATTGGAAATGTACAGAACTTCTTCTTAGTTATTACAATCTAAACTTTAAAAGGTCAAGGAATTTTATAAATGCAGCCTGTAAGAGTCATCCAATTGTTTAAAAATCCCAATAATAATAACTTAATTGAATTATGAATGAGCTCAACACCATCAAATGTTTGACTATTTCTATCTTTCTCTCTCTCCAAAATGTCCACATAAAGATTTAATGGGAAATTATTCCATATCTCTTAGTATAAGCCTATGTCAAATATACTTCCTACTCATCAAAAAAAAAAAAAAAAAAAAAAAAACTATACTTGGTTTGATAGCAAGCAAGTAATTGGATCAAATTCCTTGGCATCGCTCGTATAAACAAGTAACTGAAGCTCTCCTGCCGCCAAACAATGAAGTGTGATCAACTTGCTCCCCCATTGATTTTACACATCCAACACTAATCAACTATAAGAATTTCCTTCTTATGAAGTTTGTCCACCATCATATCTTCTCCAATGCAGCCATTCAAACAATAAAAGAGGCCTTCTGATGAACCTTTGCACACCATATGCAATTCCAAACCAAATAGCCTTTTCGGGCATCATGAAGAGAATGAACATCAAGCTTTATGGACCTGATCTTTTCAACCTCCAACGCACTCTGGAAAATTAGTTTACAGATGAAAAATCCAGCAACTAATTCCAACCCCTAATACTGGAATTTGGCAAAAAAAAAAGAAAAAAGAGGATTCCAATGGTGTACTATCTCTTTTGAACAACCCAAGTATGAGGCAACATAAGTACCCTTGTCCATATCTTGAAGGATTAAGTCAAGAAACTGATATCTTAAAAGAGAATTACCACACCACAGCTCATGCCAAAAGCAAACCTGGTTATTATCCCCAACAAATTTAATGTTCAGAAAAGAGATCCCAACCACTTCTAATACTTTTTCCATTGGAAATCCTTCCCAACATTTATAATTACTGCAAGTTCACTTTCTTTGACATATTAAACCAGTTTTCTTATCCTTAGCAAGGAAATTGTTGTCTTTTCACAAGTTTTTGTCAACAACTTTGCCTTGTTTGTCACTGTAATTGCTTTTATAGCAAAGGTCAACCTAGTCCTATACTGTCCCCAAGCAACAGGTGACATTACATTACCAGGTTGGCCTAAATACTGTTTGTCACAACGTGGGAAAGCGATAGCCACATTTGTGCTATACATCAAATAGATTAGTGACAGTTGGAACTCCATGTAGTCATTTATATATCCCAGATTGACCTAGTACACGCCCGATGTGGGATCACATTGCTATGGTAAGGTTTTGTGTTCATTAACATGCTTTGTTGATGCCTCTTAATTATCTTGTTTCTTTGAGAGTTATCTCCTGATTAGTGCATTACAATGTCTTTTCCAATTTGAGCTGATATATTAGTGGTTTTAAATGTTTATTTTGTTTTGTACATCGGCATCATCAAATAGTTTTTGTTGGTCTCATCCCCCCAATTGTACCTTTGCTATCAATGTATACCAAGGTTTCTTCTTGTTTTATTCCAGCCACCATCAATAGTTACAGATGAGGTCTGCACTGCATGTGATTTCAACCGTCCAGGAAAAACTTGTCTACGAAAGCTTGAATGGGTTTGGCGTGGAGAGACATTCATGGCAAAGAAAAGGTTTTTATTTCTAGTTTTAGTCTTCCCTTATTTCTATAGGTGCATCAATAAAAGACTGACTGATGATTGTGTATGCACATCTCCTTAATAACTTCAGTGACTATTATCATTTGAAGAAGCAAATTGAGTCTGAGTTCGTTGATGGTACTGGTGGTCAGTTGCCAAAATCTTTTCTTGACCTACCAAAGACAGAGCAACAATTGAGGCTAAAAGAGCGTCTAAAAAAGTACAGTCAGAAGGTATATTTCTCACTTGGTACTAGTAGATGTTTTTGCTTAAGTAATGCCAGAGATAATAAATTTTACTGTCTTCTGCAGGCATATAAACGGGTACTTGATAAGCCAGTCACTGAACTCCGAGAAGCAGGGATCTGCATGCGGGAAAACCCATTTTATGTTGACACTGTTCGTAGGTGAGCAGTTAAAATTTTGTTATGCTATAAATTCTGAATTTGTAATATTCAAAAGGAAAGTCCTTTTGTGTGCGTCTGTGTGTTCCTGAATTACATTTTCTTTTCACTAAGTCGCATTTCTTTTGATCTTGTTCAAGCTTTCGGGACAGAAGGTATGAATACAAAGGACTTAACAAGGTTTGGAAAGGGAAGTTGTCAGAAGCCAAGGCTAGTGGAAATTCTATAAAAATCCAGGAAGCACAAGTATGGAGATTATTCATCAGCTTTTGGAACAATTGGAATATAGTCAATTTGTGATGATGAGTTACATAGTCTCGTATTGTTTTTGCAGGATATGGTAGTGCTTTATGATTCATTACAACTTGCCCATAAGTGTATACTTAATTCCTTCTATGGTTACGTCATGCGCAAGTGAGTTTGGTGATTTCCATTTGGTTTGAAAACTAATTGTATGGAGCCTGTTGTTACAGTGGCTTCTGTGTTTGTGTTATCTCTCAAACATTTATTTTTTTCCAGGGGTGCAAGATGGTACTCAATGGAAATGGCTGGAGTAGTTACGTATACAGGAGCAAAAATAATTCAGAATGCTCGCGTATTGGTTGAAAAAATTGGAAAACCACTTGAATTAGATACAGATGGTATCTGGTGTGTGCTCCCTGGATCTTTTCCAGAGAACTTTACTTTCAAAACCAAGTATGATTCTGCTCTTCATGCTTTACATAGTTATTGGTGTTTGTTTTTTTATGTCAACTGTCAAATCCTCATCACTTATATGACATTTATTTTAATTATACCACTTGCATGTAGCCAAATTTAAATGCATCATCCAAGGTTTTGTTCTGACTTGTGAAAATATTGTTATTGAGTATTGAAAGAAGCTGACTATCATATGGGAAATATATATTTCAGAGACTTGAAGAAGAAGCTGACAATCTCATATCCATGTGTTATGCTCAATGTTGATGTGGCCAGAAACAATACAAATGATCAATACCAGGTTAGCTTGGAACCTTATTGATTATTTAATTCCTGATGTATTCTGTATCATTCTGGTTATGCTTAGTGTATTGCAACATGACTCTGGCTGTCTATGTAACTGCAGTATTTCTTCAAGTTCTAACTACTATGTTTTACAGACGCTAACAGATCCAATCAATAAAAGATATACAACTCATAGTGAATGCTCGATTGAATTTGAAGTCGATGGACCATACAAGGTAATGTTGAATAGTTTCTAGTTAATTTAACAATTGATTTGTTCTTCATTACATTCACGCAAATCATCTGGTCTTCCGTGTAGGCAATGATTATTCCTGCTTCTAAGGAAGAAGGAATCTTAATTAAGAAGCGATATGCTGTTTTTAATGATGATGGAACCCTTGCTGAGCTTAAAGGTTTTGAGATCAAGCGTAGAGGTGAGCTGAAGCTCATCAAAGTTTTCCAGGTAATGTAATATGTCCCTGCTTTTACCTGCTATAGAATCAGCTTTGTTTTTTTCTTCATTGTGGCATGTCTTGATAAAATTATGTTGATGTTATATGGAACCAAATTTTCCTACCAACAGAAAGAAAAAATGAGCCAACTTTATATTCATTTTAGTAGTTAGTCTTGATGCATCTGACTATATTTTTTTTCCAAATTATCTCCTTCTGTATGTAAAATACTATCTTGTTTGCAGGCTGAGCTCTTTGATAAGTTCCTCCATGGGTCCACCTTGGAGGAATGCTATTCAGCTGTAGCTTCTGTTGCAAACCGCTGGCTCGATCTTCTTGATGTACGTAAATAGTTTGATGTATTGATTTTGATTTTGCTTTGGTCACTAGTTCAAATTTCCCCTTGCTTTGTTTAAAGTATGGCTCTAGGGTTCCTTGTACAAACCCTTTTTCTTTCTCTTTCTTATTTATTTGTAATAGAGGATGTTCATAGTTTCATGATTAGTTCAAGTTTCAAAACAGGGTGTTAGAATTATGGTTAAGTGATTAAACTCACTATTTCCTAATAGTTTAAGCTTTTGGGACAATCAATAATTTAATATGGTATCAGAGTAGAAGATCCTGAGTTCGATCTCTGTCTTCACTCTACCTCCCATTTAAAATGTTAATTTCTCACTTGCTGGGCCCTCACTTATTAAGGGGAAGTTTAGGCCCACAAGTGAGGGGGAGTGTTAGAATTATGGTTAAGTGATTAAACTCACCATTTCCTGATAGTTTAAACTTTTGGGACAATCGGTAATTTAACACAGGGATTGCTCAAATTTCCCCATATCTTTTCTTTCATTTCTTATCTCAGAATCAAGGAAATGATATCGCAGACAGTGAGCTGCTTGACTACATATCTGAGTCAAGCACTATGAGCAAGTCCTTAGCTGACTATGGTGAACAAAAGTCATGTGCAGTGACGACTGCAAGACGCCTTGCTGATTTTCTTGGTGATGCAATGGTTAAAGATAAAGGACTCCGCTGCCAGTATATAGTTGCATGTGAACCTAAGGTATGTTCCTTTTTTTCTTTTTAGCTTCAGGAATGTGAGCTTTATGGATCCTTCCATGTGTGTACTTAGCCAGTGAAGTTTCTTCTGATATCATATGGTCAATATGATAGGCTGCAGTATGGACAATATAGATCCATTCATAAGAACGAAATCGAAATTCTCTTGGATTAGGTAAAATACCATTGGCTATATGATGTCAGCTCTTGGTATATTAATCGTGATTAATTTAAATTTGGCATGAATTTTGTCAGCATTGATGATATATTTATCACCTTTGTTGTCCTGGAAGGGTATTCTCATGGTAGGCTTAGGATTTTGTGGCTGTTGTTGTCTTTCACCCAATTTGTGTTGCTGATCTACTTTACACTTGAAAGATTGATAAGCTGAGAAAGTTATTCCAAATCGCATAATGAAAGAGCAATTTTATACTCTTCAGGATCTTGGCAGTAAAGCCAACGATCCTATTATAATGGGTTTGCTGCCCTTGTCACCATCAGAAACATTATTGTTAGTGCCAACCTTTGCCTTTCCATCAACGTGTTTGACTCAATTTCATCCATGCCTCTGACCCCAGCTAAACTTTGTAGAATGTCAGCTTGATTTAAATTGCTCTTTTCCAACTCTTAGGCTAGCATAATCTATTCCTTATGTGAAAAGCCTACTTGATCAAAGTTTTAAATCAATCACTCAATAATACATCCTCTCATATGAGCATTCTCATTGAAGTGTATTTTAACATGGACAAGTTTTCAGCCTATCATCATCATGTTTAAATTTTCCCTGTGAGGTCAAAGGTGTTGTTAGCTTTGTTGGATGCTGCACATATCAATCTCTCCTATTATCATGCATATACAAGTATGGATATATCAGAAACAAAGCTGCTTTGATTTGAGGATGTCTGAGATAGCAAAAACAATGGGAGATTCTTGGTAATTAGGAAGAAATAGGAGGCCGGGCCTCCCTTTGTTTTTGCTATCTCAGACATCCTCAAATCAAAGCAGCTTTGTTTCTGATATGTCCATACTTGTATATGCATGATAATAGGAGAGATTGTTTCATCTCTTTGTTTCAGAAACATAGGAGAGATTGTTTCAGAAACAAAGCTGCTTTGATTTTCCCTGCTGTGCTTGTTTCATCTCTTTTTGCTATCTTAGATACTGTTATTGTACTAGACTTGGCATATCTATTTTTTAATTTTCAAATTCCTCTTTTTTTTTTTTTTTTGGGTGGGGTCATTTTAATCTAAAGATTGTTTTTGTGTTATGCGAGTAGGGAACACCTGTAAGTGAGCGTGCTGTTCCTGTTGCAATATTTGAAACTGATGCTGGTAAAGTTCTGCCATGGTTTTCTTAAATTTCATTTGCTTCTTGTTTATGTACTAAAGAAAGCATGTACACATTTGAGTTCACAGAAATAATGAAGCATTATGTGCGGAGATGGTGCAAGATTTCATCAGATGTGGGCATTCGATCCATTATAGACTGGTCTTATTACAAGCAAAGGCTTAGTTCAGCAATTCAGAAAGTTATTACCATTCCTGCAGCAATGCAAAAGGTTTTGTTGCTTGTTCATTGTTATTTGTTGAAGTTATCTATCTCCCTTTTTCTTGTGTGTGCCTCATGTAAGATGAGTTGAAATTTTCAGGTTGCGAATCCCGTCCCTAGGGTAGTACATCCTGATTGGCTGCATAAGAAGGTTCGCGAGAAGGAGGACAAGTTTCGACAACGCAAATTAGTTGATATCTTCAGCTCATTGAACAGGGATGAATTTTTGAAAAAGAATAGTGATGCTGCTGGCGCCAATGGTGTGATGAATGAAGAAATTGTTATAGACTTGGAGGACTTTGGAAACAAAAGCAGAAATTCTGTAAATGGACCTAGACCAATTGTTCGTTGCTATGAAGTTAATAATAGACAAAACTCTGTCAAGACAAATGACCAAGTAGGCTGCCTGCAACAACAAACTGATCATAGGCTACCTGCCCTTTCTTCTGAAAATATTGACAAAAATGTAGATTATCGAGGATGGCTTGATCTGAAGAAAAGAAAGTGGAAAGATACTCTAGAGAGAAGGAAGAGGCAAAGGTATGCTCTTTGTTTCCTATGTACAAAGGCCCATCTGATGGTTTTAGAACTGTTCATACAGATTGGATATTGTACAAATGTGATTCACAATTTGCCTAGTACATCTTTTGTTTTGAGTTTTCTTCCTTACAATAGATCTGATTAATAACATTGAAAGAACCAGTTTACATTTTATTATTTATAAAATGATATTGTTTTTCCATTTGGAGTTTGGCATAGAATTGTGTAACTAAAAGGTCACTCTTATATACTCACCATCTGGACGTTCTTTAAGGAATTGCCCCTCATTATCACTTCTGAAGGTTGTTAAAGGGAGCACAAGCCATACAGATGACCCTAAGATTAGGCTGACCAAAAATAGGGCCTGGTTTTATTTCCCATGGACAATGAATTGTTTTGTTGTTTATGTGATATGATTTTGTGAAAAAATATATTGTCATCAATGAAGCAATTCAAAAGTGGCAACCATAAACATAAAAAGCTAAATAAGGGAGTTTCTTAATTTCTTAAAAATTGATCCACCCTAACAACTATGGTGGATGACTCCGCATCATTTAGGTGGTATGAGAATATAACTGTTCACTTTTCATGGGACTACAAACAGGTCCTTAGTAAATTTTATTTGATTGGCCAAATATGTGGTTCTACCCACCAACTAGATGTAGAACTTCAAATGAACTGTGATATGTATGCAAGTCTCTTAATGTGAGCTTAGATATTTTTTCCTGATGATGTTGCTAATCTACTACTTGGTAAAATGGCACTGACTTTAACAGATTGAGCAATTCAAGGACCCCACACCGTGGTAAAGGTGTTCTTGAAGTGCTGGGTGATGTGACAAATCGTAAAGATACTCAGGGCAGATCTGGTGTCAGTTCATATTTTAAGAGGCATGAAGTATCTCTAACACGCTGCCACTGGCAGGTATTGGTTTTAATACGTTTTAAACACTTAGATGGAATGGTTTGAATTGAAGGTTGATCTCTTCTTTCTATGGTTCAGATTATACAGCTAGTTCCGAGTTCAGGTGGCCAATTTTTTGCTTGGGTTGTTTTAGAAGGAATCATGCTTAAGATTCCAATGACTGTTCCTAGGGTATTTTACCTCAACTCAAAAGCACCTGTAACAGAAGAATTTCTGGGAAGGCGCGTGAGCAAGATTCTTCCTCATGGAAGGCATAGCTTTAACTTGTATGAGGTATGTTTACTGTTAGCTCTTTTAAAGTTACAATAATGGTGCTTTTACCAGTTTTTTTCATATGAAAGGTATTTGAGGTTTAATTTTCTTCTTCTTTGATGAATTATTAATAGGTTATAATTGATGAAGATCAATTTAGAAAATATAGCAAAAAACTTGCAGCCCTTCTTGCAGACCCTGAAGTTGAGGTCAGTATGCTAACCTATAATCATTTAAGAAATTGAAAAAAGCATATATGGTTCTTGTTGCATACCTTGTGCATGATTTCTTATATAGTTATATTACTGGTCTTCATTTCCGTTTAATGTCACAAGTTTCTTAACCTTCTTTTTAAATGGTAATTACGCTTGTGTTATCATGTTGGCTACCAATCAAAAAGAGATTGGTTAGGAAATCTCCTATATGGTTTGAAGTTTGATGTTTTCTGCTTGTGCATTAACAGCAATGTGGGGTATTTTATTTGTAGATTGCGAACTATCAAAACTAGATTTATTTAATGTATGACTTGTTGCATCAGCAACTTTATATTTTTTAGCACTTTATATTGTCTTTTTTCAGCTAGCAAAGAGACAATGGGTACAACTTATGTCAAACATAAAATTTTAGACTCTATGAGTACAACTTATGATTTCATGATCAGGTGTGTAAGTTGCATCAAATAAGTATAGCAAGTTACATCTACTTTTGTTTAAGATGACTTTAAAATTGCTTTAAGGCATTATTGAGGCATTATAGGCATTCTTTTTGGGTCTTTCTATTTTTGGAAACTGTAGATATCATAGGGATAATGTATATGCAAGATCTCCCAATAGTGCTCAAATAGTGTGGAAGTTTTTATTGCATGCTATGTAAAAATTATATTACTTATTAATCCTGTCCCTGTACAATGCTAATTTTTAAGGGCTTTTATGAATTTCCTTCTTAGCTTTGAAATGTGAGTATAGGCAATAGAAATTTCTTGTGAACTTATTGGTTCCAAGCATCTTAAGTTACTCTAAACTATGGGATTTCTTTCCTGTATTCTTTGCTGTAACACATTTGGAAAGGGTTTAACTCTTAGATGAATGATCCTACTAATGCATTTGCAAATGTAAGTGCACATGTTTGTCTCTTGATTTTGTTTGCCTATTTCTCATCCTTGTTGTGTGTTAGAATTATGGTTAATTGATTGAATTCACCATTTCCTAATAATTTAAGCTTTTGGGGACAATTGGTAATTTAACATGGTATTAGAGCAGGAAATCTTGAGTTTGATCCTTGTCTCTATTCTTCTCCCATTTAAAATGTTTAAAATCCCATGTGTTGGGCCCCACATGTGAGGGGGAGTGTTAAAAATTATGGTTAAGTGATTGAATTCACGATTTCCTAACAGTTGAAGATTTTGGGACTAATTGGTAATTTAACATGATACTTGTGAGGTGATTCTGAGACATAATAGTTCCCCCCTCTGTGGTTATTTGTCTATTTATATGTATTTTAACGTCCAATCTAACGTCCCACTCTAAGGGTTGGAATATTGAAATTCAGAACTTGGTTTGTTAATAGGGCTAAAATGACTCATATGCTACCAGTTTTATTTGAGATATCTACTTTAGTGGTTTGACTGGAATGCAATCCTTTGATCAGGGGATATATGAAACAAAGGTGCCATTGGAGTTTAGTGCTATCCTCCAGATTGGTTGTGTCTGTAAAGTGGACAAAACAGCTAAGAAAAGAAATATCCAGGATGCCTGGAGTCTGAGTGAACTACACATGAAGACAACAACTGAATGCTCTTATCTGGAGCAATCCATCTCCTTCTTTTACTTGTATCACAGCATCTCTGAAGGACGAGCTATATATATTGGGTATTTTCCAGCATCAAGAACAATATCTGTTGTGGTGGTTAATCCTTATCAAAATAAAGATTTGTCACCATCTTTTCTTGAAAAACAATTCCGTGAAGCTTGCCAAGCTCTATCTGTTGAACCGCCTCCTCCTAGAAATGGTGTAATTTTCAAGGTGGACTATGTTGGATATATCAAGGATGCTGAAAAGATTTTGCAAAGAGAAATAAATGAGTACAGACATGAACATCATGGACCTACAATTGCTGTTATTGAATGCCCAAACGCTCAATCAATGAAGTCAGGTATACGAGCTCTAGATGATTTCCCATGTGTGACCATTCCTTCCAATGCTCGCGATAGTCACTATCAGGTTCTTGGGTGGCAGCAAGTGGCTGCGAAAATTGGAATGCAACGTTGTGCTGCATCGTCCCAGTGGTTGAATGACAGAATCTCTCTGTCAAGATATGCCCATGTACCAGTGGGGAATTTTGAACTTGATTGGCTTGTATTTACAGCAGATCTCTTCTTTTCAAGAGCACTACGTGATCAACAACAGGTACTTTGGATATCTGATGATGGTGTTCCAGATCTAGGTGGCATTAATGAGGAAGATACCTGTTTTGCTGACGAGGTCCATCAACCTGTTCTTACATACCCTGGTGCATATAGAAAAATAACAGTGGAGCTAAAGATTCATCACCTGGCTGTAAATGCTCTTTTGAAAAGCAACCAAGTGAATGAAATGGAAGGAGGTGCTTTGTTAGGATATGACCAGGACATGCATTCTGGAGCACCTGTTCAGAATGAACATGTTGGCTTTGATGAGGATACCGCATGTGCACCTGCATTTCGTGTCCTAAAACAGTTGATCCAAAGGTGCCTTGCAGATGCAGTCACGTTTGGAAATGTATATGCTGATGCAATATTGCAACATCTATATCGATGGCTCTGCAGGTTGCAGCATCTTAACTCTGATTTGTATGCCTTCTTGTTTTTGGATCATATAATTACTAGTTTCATTTTTATGTTGCAGCCCTGAATCAAAACTTCATGACCCAGCTCTTCACCGCATACTTCACAAGGTAAATACTTGTTGGATTGCATAAGATTTCCTTGTAACACAAGAAAGTAGTCTAGGCTGCACATAGAGCTTTAAGGTTTCTCTAATATACTTTTTGTTTTACTTTGTATGAGGTTTTGTTACATGGCACATTCCTTGAGATTATCTTTATTTAAGCTTCCACCTCTTCAAAGTTTAGCATTTATGACAAAGTATTAATTAATGGAAGATGCGTTTATTTCAATGTATTTATTAATAAAGTTCAAAGAATTTGTATGACTCTCTCTCTCTCTCTCTCTTTGTCTCTCTCTACACACACACACACACATAAAATTTACACCCTATAATTGTCATTTTAGTCCATCAAACTTAAAGTTTTTCATTTTATTCCGTTTAACACCTTAGTAGCCTAAGGTTATGCCATGTAACGCATTCTTAGAGAATAAAACAAATTTAAACAAAATCCAACAAAAAAAATTTAACACACAATCAAGAATATAATAAGAATAATTATGTTCTTAAGTTGGAAAAGTAATTAAATATTTGCCAATTTATGCAAGCAATATTACAATAGGTTCATATTCTAAATTATATTAATCTTAAAAATTTACAATACTTAATGAGTGTTATAAATTTCCCTTTTTCTAATGGCATGTAAATAATTGAAACTTATTTCTCAAATATTATATTACTTAATGAGTATTATAAATTGGTCATAAAAATAATTTCTTATCAAATATTTTGAAATGAACTTATAACATACGTGCGTATTGCACGGGACATCAGCTAGTTATAATAATGATTTGAATTATTTTATTTGTGAAAAAAAAAAGATATTTCACAATGAATTGGATTTCTCATAATTGTATACCTTGTGAGATATGGTGATTCATTTAATATGTGAATTTTATCTAAATTAAGTCCTAATCAATTGATCTGACTTCTTTTGGTTGTTTTTAATATCTACAGGTGATGCAAAAGGTGTTTGCATTATTGTTGGCCGAGTTTCGGAAATTGGGTGCCACAATTATTTTTGCAAACTTCTCAAAGGTTATTATAGACACAGGCAAATTTGATCTCTCTGCTGCCAAAGCTTACTGTGATAGCTTGCTTAAAACTCTGCAAAAGAGGTTGGTCTTGACAAAGAATTTAAGTAGATTTATTGCTATTGTCTTCTGTCATGTAATTCGTCTTTGCTATTTTGTAGAGACTTGTTTGAGTGGATTGAGCTTGAGCCAATGAACTTCTGGCATTCTTTGCTTTTCATGGATCAGGTTTGTTTACTTTCTCCTTGTTTATAACTTAAATTGCACTTCCTAGGATTTTTATGGCTTTCTCATTATTCTTTGGTTGTCTTTGGTCTCCCCTCCTCCCCCTTTTGTTTTCCATAAATTAGTAAAAGATTATTTCTTAGATCTTACATAAGTATCCATCTCATTGGGTAGTTCACAATATATTCGCCACATAATTCTGGAGGACCTTCAATTTTTCATAAATTGTCATATTAAGAGGCATTTGAGGTACAGATACAAGAAATTAGTAAAGCTAAAACTGACCTTTGGACGGGCTTTTTGCTTAGCTTGAAATTCGGTAGGCCTTGCTAGGTTTTAGATTGCATAAACCCTAGTTAAAAAAAAAAGCATTTAAGTAAGTCCTGCTTTGATGCCTCTTATCTGTTTGGTGACGGGTCAGTCTTGTGTCAGTTTCTAGACTAAAATTTGAAGATCCTTGTGCTGGAGTAAACATCTTAATTATAAATAGTCATTTTTTTGATCTTTTGGTAGAAAATCAAGTAATCCACATGTTAAAATTACAAGACGATAAGAATATGAAAAATGAAAAAGAAAAATGTGTCATCTAACAACAACCACAACAAAGACTTTTGTCCCAACACTTTGGGATCCGCGATGGATCCTCAGCAAACTAATCTGGGTCGGCCAAATGTTTTCTTGTCTGCTAATACATCTTATCCAACTTCATAGTTTCTGTCACATCCTTAATAATCATGTCCATTTTTGTTACTTCTATGCTTTTGATCCCCCAACTTGAATCAGTTGACTCTTTCTCACTAGTGCATTAATAACTCTTCTTTGCCCTTGATCAAACCATTTCAAATGACTTTCCCTCATTTTCTGATCAATAGAAGCCTTCTCTTTAAATGGATTTCTTCATTTTGTATCATGTCTTTTCTTGTTTTCTACGTATTCATCCTAACATTCTCATTTCAACTTTACTCATTTTATTCACTAGTGCATTAATAACAGTCTTATAAAACTTTCACTTTAACTTGAGGTATTCTACAATCACACATTATTCCTGATGTGTTTCTCCAATTTCCATTTCATTCACCTTGCTCTATGTTGTGATTCACATCCTCTTTGATCTCTTCATCCTTATGAATTTTTTTATCCTAGATAAAGAAAGGACACAATCTCTGATATCTCATGACCATCCAGTTTTATAAGGCTTGCATCTTTGTTTCACTAAGGCTATGTTTGTTTGGGCGGAAAGGGAGGGAAGAGAAGAGAAAAGAAAAAAGGAGGGAAAGGAAAAAAGAAAGGGGAAAGAAAATATTTCTTTTATGTGTGTTTAGATGAAGAGGGGAAGAGAAAGGAGAGAGAAGGAATAAAAAATAATAATTAAAATTTATTTTGTAATTGGGCTTGTAAATTATAAATTCATAATTAATTATGAGGATATAAAGGTAATTTCACAAAAAAACAAAATTCTTTAAGGGTATAAGAGTAATTTTATGGATTTGGAGGGAAAGTAAAAAAAATAAAATATTGGTGGATCCATATAAACAATTTGTCTCCACACTTCCTTTCTCTCCTCTCTTTCCTTCCAACCAAAGGATGATAAGTCCTTTCTCTTCCCTTCTGTCCTTCATTTTAATCAAACATGTAAATGTACCCTCCATGTACTCTGTTTTTAGTCCTACTTAATCTAAAGCATTTAAATTCTAAACTATCCCTCCAAATCTTTAAAACGATTTTGATTCCATGTTATCCACTAAAACTATATCATTTGCAAAGTGCATATACCAAGGGAAAAACTCAGATATTCTACATTCTTATTCGTACCAAGGGAATATACATAAATGAAAGTTTTGTCTTATACCTAAAAATTTTATTCCTCAAATATTTATTTGAGTGGATGGATGCTTCAAATCTATTCTCCTTTGCAAGTTTAATTAAAATTCTTGACGGTTGTAATTTCAAAGTTAAATGTTGATACTTCCTGTGTACATGGGTTGTACCCCTTTGTGTTTATCTAATGAAATATTTACTTATAAAAAATGTTTATTCTTTTTCTTCTTTATTACCTTAATCATATTCATTAGCAAACTAGACTTCATTTGATTTATGGTTGCTTTAACTTTTAATGATAGTATAACTATGGTGGAATTCCGGCCAAAGCTGATGATATTGTACCTGATGAATCTCAAGTGGATATTGTGTCAAGCTGGAATATTGCTGAATACTTACCCAAGAAAATTCAGGTAAGCTTCCCAGTGATGTTTTTACTGTACAGTGAAAGGCAGCTAGGGGAATATCAATATCAGTATCATACAAAATTTCTATTTTTAGTGCATTCATATACTTCCCAGACTGACTGGTTCAGTCATTTTGTGTTCTTCCTGCAGGATCATTTTGTTTTTATCGTCTCTCAGTTTATGTATATTCCCTGGAGTTATGCACAAAAGCAAGCTGCAATTAGAGCCTCTTTGCAGGATGGCAACTTGTCTACTCCGTCAGTGACTGTTGCAGGTGCTGAGAATTTTGAGTCACATATGACAGAATATCTAAAAGGGCAGGTATGAATAAGAATGCTTGTGACCAAAGGTTGTATGACTTTTGATTCCTCAATGTGGGTAAATACCAATTGGATTTATGTATTTTTATTAATATTCTACAGATCAGCTCTTACTTCACAGACAAACTTTTGGGTATTGTTCGTGATACCATTCTTCATATGAAGGGGATGAGCAGAACTGAAAATGACCAAAACATATCTTCTGGGCTCCCACAATTTGCTGATAAAACCCACAAAGGGGATGCTGCGCTTGAGTTCATTAAGCATGTCTGCGCTGTTCTGGCCCTAGACCAAAATGTTCAACATGATGTTCTGGTAATACTTTTTCTATTGATTCAGGCATTACACTATGTATATAGTGTCTGTTCGGCAAAGATTATTTTTGTCAACTTATTTTACTATTCAACTTATTTTTGGTATTATTCATGGGTCTCACTGTACTTTTTGGTACTATTAATGGGTTCCACTGTACTATTTTAGCTAACTTTTATCTTTATCTACAGTATTTTCAGCAAAATTTTTTCAATTTTAGTAAAATAAGCGAATCCCAAATAGACCCATAATATGCAGACTCGATATTTTTACTTAGAATGATATAATAAAAGGGAATGTTTGTCCAGTATGCTTAATATAAACATTTGCAAAGAAACCCAGTAAATAGATGTTTGATCCAGTGATTTGTGGGTTTTACTAGTTCTCTATTCTTTTTACCCTTTTCCCATCGGAATGCTCTCTACTTTCTAGGAGTAATTGTTAAATGGTATAAGTTTTGGTGTAACCTCATAGTTTTTTATTTCATATATTCCTTTTATTTTATTTTTCTGCTCATTTTATCTGTTTTGCTTAAGGTTTTCAATTATTTTAAGATTTTACAATATTAGATTATCAAATTTGATTTAGTTTTCTATTTCAATACTGTAAAATCATATGATTTTCAAGTCACTTTTGAAGACCCTAATATCTTATCTGGAATTCTGGTTCTAACAAGGTTGTTCTCACCTGAGATTTTTAACAAATAATGCATAAGCTAGAGCTTTAGCATTAAAATTTGATGTATTTTCATGAGTTTGATCACAGAGACTATTTTGTGATTTCATCATTGTAATACATCTAAGATATATAAATTAAAATGTTACACAGATGAACTAATGGTCATGACCACATGCCGTGAAACATTAATTTTAACTTAGCCATTTGTCATCTACCCAATGCAATTCCTGATTCTGCATCATATTATAATTATTATAATAACAATTTGCATGCTTGCTTCTGCTGGCTGACTGGTTGACAATTGAATGATAGGGCTCTAGATATTGAAAATTGAGGAATATGAATCAGGTTACTGATGCATCAATATGCATAAGTACATATACCTATCAACAAAAGAAATATGCAGATATACATTTGAGGTTGGAATAATTGGAATTTTCTTTTTTCATGCAACCTTAATATTTCACTGGTTTATGGTTTAAACTGTGTATTATATGCAACTGAACTCTTCCACACTTACTCATCTTCAAAAGCTCAACTCTTCTGACAATTGGTACAGGTTGAAATGCTTTTCCTTATGGGTTTCCTTGGTCAATAAAGTGATATCTTGTTCATGTGCCCATATTCCACAGGTGATGAGAAAGAATCTTTTAAAATTTGTGCGTGTGAGGGAGTTTGCTCCAGAAGCTGAGTTTCATGATCCTTGCCCATCCTTCAATTTATCAAATGTCATTTGCAGGTAAGAGATTTCCTTAAGAGGAAAATCCAGTGCTTTATTTTTCCTTCAAGTTGTACTATTGGGAGTTGATAGGAGATAATTAGTGATTGGAAAAGTATATGAAAAAGGCCATAAATAAAAGAAAGCATACAATGCCTGTCCAAACGATATACAAATAAAGTTGGTAATAGCACATACACCCGGTGGGTTTCGATCTTGCAACCACACCCTCCACCTTGTTTTTAGATTTAAGATAAAGCTAATAGGCCAAACAGGCCTGTTATAATGACCATAATGACCTTACTCACCATCTCTTTAATGTGAATAAAAAAAATGCAAAGCTAACATTTAAGTGCTTCTAAGTTGAGTACAAGTGACTTTGACAAGAAGTGGTTGATGCTAGAAGCACAAAGAAATTTTTGTTTTGTTTTTGAAAGTCAACTGTATTTTATGTTTAATCTTATTAGTTAATTAGGTTACTAGTAATTTTATTTAATTTTCTAGAGTTGAGGTTAGTTTTGTAATTGAATAACTGGCTTTCCTAAGTCAACTAGAATTAGGGTTTAGTCCTAGCAGTCTATATAAGTTTGCTATTTTATTCCTATGGATACATGTTTGATTGATTTATAAAATCTCTCTGGAATTTTTCCAACAGTCCAGTGTTAATTCCAATTTCTCTAGGTGCTGACTACCAGGTTTGTTCTCCCTTGCTTGGTGTTGCTCTTAGGTTATCTATACTTTCTCTCTCTCTCTCTGTTAAAAAATTCATTAAGATAAAGAACATTGGTCAATGTTTTTTTGGAATATATTTGATAGTATGGGAGTGGGGAAGTAGGGGGGGGGGGGTATTTGAATGTTGGACATCTTTGTTGGAAATAGCAGGAGATGCTAGTTGAGTTGCAAGGCTCTTGGTAAGAACATTTGTCAATTATTACGACCATAAATAGGTTTAGAGTGAAAATTAGAAATCATAAATTATTTGATGATTTTATGTCTAAAACATAGAAGGTGGTTCTCTGTTTGCTAGATTCAGTTAGACTGCATTACTCTCAGGTTACTATGATACATCAACTTGCTCATTTACCTCAATGTTGCTACATTTGCAATTTAATCTTATGAGTAGTATCAAATGAACAGGACCATATTTTGCATTGATTTTGGGGATCAAATTTCTCCCCAAATGATATATTTCATTTGGATAATTGAAAGGACGAACTTTACACAAAAGGATAGCCAACTTATAGGTGTGATGTGTAGCTAGACTAACATAAATGGACATAAGAACTGTGATGACTAAGTTTCCCAGGTCTGGCTTCACCTCTTGAATTTCTTTCTGAATGACATTGTGAATATTTGTCTGACAAACAAAAGTAGGAAATAAGGTTGGCTGAAATGATTTGCAATATATAGTGAATTCTGAAGGCCCAAATCTGGAAAACCGTTAAACATCACAACTCACTCAAGTGTTTACTATTGCATTGCTACTGGAAGGCATGTAAGATATGCTCTAGATGCTAGTACTTGTGTATTGGTACAAGCTAGTACCCGCTAGTGAAAGCAATTATCACAAAAAGAGTGTAAAGTTTGTTATGGTATCCTTTAATGAGCCTTGCATAAAATCAAATTCGAAAGTTAATTTAATCAATATATAGGAAAAGGAGCCATTCTATAAGAAAGTCATGACAGTACAATTTGTCATAGTGAAACCAGAGTCTGTATCGTGACAGGGGGGGCTGTGGAAGGCTGGATTTCGTGTATTATGTTAAATATATCTGGTAGCTTGTTTAATTTATGCCCTTAGATGCTTGATCCTTGATTGATACACTAAAAAAGTAATAATTTAATCTTTCTTTCTTTTCATTCTCATTGAACTTGTTGGATCCAAATATCATGTTTAACCTTTTCCAAAGTTCAAACTGATCACTGATAAACATTCATTTTTCTGGACAGCTACTGCAATGACTGCAGAGAACTGGACTTATGCCGTGACACAGCTCTACTGGCTCAGGAGTGGCGCTGTGCTGTGCCACAATGTGGCCAACCTTATGATCGTGAGGTCATGGAGAACGCTCTTCTTCAAATTGTACGGCAGAGAGAACGTCTCTACCACTTGCAGGACCTGGTGTGTCTTAGGTGCAATCAGGTGAAGGCTGCACATTTAGCTGAGCAATGTGCTTGTGCAGGCCCATTTAAGTGCAAGGAAGATTTAACTGAATTCCGGAGTAAGATGCAGATTTTCTTGAAGATATCTATTCATCAGAAATTTCAACTTCTCCAGGAGTGTACCTCATGGATTTTAGAACTTCGATAACTATTAACCTATAGTCTCCTATAAATTCAATTGGATGAGTGACCAATGTGGGCAGTTATTAAAAGATGCCTGAAATTGGTGAGCTTAAATTATAATGTTAGGGTTGAAGCTACTGTGGTTGAAGGGAAAAAGAAATGAGGCTAGGAAATTGTATCGCTACTCATGACAGGCTCAGGTATTGGTTCCTCAATGGGTACATGTTGCTATAGTTATGCTAGGCAGGGTCTTCCATGGATTGGTCCCCATCTCTCTTTTTCGCTCTAGTAAAACTCATGACTTAAATTTTCTATCCCCACTTTCCCGGGGGTGGGGGGGATTGGGGTCGGCACAAGATCTTTGGTTAAACGATGTATTACAATTTTTCTTCTTTTATTTGTAGATTGTGTATAATGTGTTATATCAGAAACTTGTATATAACTTTGAAATGATTCATTCAATCAATGAAATATAATTTGTATTCAGTGTACAATCCCTGACTACCAAGTTGAGTTGAGGCTTTGACAAAAGCAAATGATTTGAGGTGCACACTTTGGATGAAGCTGTCTTTAAATGGTTTGCAATGGATACTGGCTTTAATGATAGTTTAGGCAAACTTGATGCTTAACGGTATCCAATGAAAAGGGCTCATGTATCATTTGCCCCTATAATAACAAGTCCCTCTTAGTTTTACAGATACATTAGTCAATGCATGTGGATATCATGACCTAGAGGTGACGAAGAGTGCAGAAGACCCGCTACGGAGAGAATAGCTGAAAATCACCACGGAAGAGATATTTCTTTGGTGGCTCACCAGGTGGACCAAAAGGATTGCAGAAGATCAGGAGAAAAAGTAGCTAGGAAACCTCCAAAGAGACTTGAGTTCTTGATGGCTTTCAGGGTTTTAAGCTTTTTGAATTTTGAGCATTTGCCTAACATTTAAGCATGTGTAGTTCCTGTAACCCCAGGTTACCACTTGTGAATATTAAAGAGTTCAAGTTATGATATCTTCTCGTAAGGAAAAAGAAAAAGAAAAAGAAAAAGAAAGATTGTTCTTATTATACAATATTTGATTTGGTTGTTTTAATTGCTTAGTTCTGTCCTTTAAAGGTACAAGGTTGATGTTGATCCACTTGTTTCTTACCAGAGGCCGAGTGTCACTCAAGCTTTCTTAGTTTTTACGTCAGTTGGGTATTGCACCCGGCATGCAATACTTCTAATCTTGGCTGTTAATTTAATCTAAGTGTCACTCAAGCTTTGATTTGATTATTGAATTTTTACCTTAGAGATATCCAAACCTTAAAATTTTGGATGTTTGATATCCAAATTAATATGTAGAATTTAAGTAGTGTTTCTAAGACATGATTTATGTATAACATGAATACTATTGAATTTTTGCTTTAGAGATATCCAAAGGTTTGGATGTCTAATATCCAAATTGATATGTAGAACTAAAATAATGTTCTTAAGACATGATTTCTACATAACATGAATTCTATGATTTTTTGCCTTAGAGATATCTAAATTGATATGTAGAACTAAAATTGTGTTCTTGAGTTAAGACATGATTTATGTATAATAAGAACACTATTAAAATATCCAAGTAGAAGGTGAAGCAAATGATTTATTATACGCCCATGTTCTACTCAATAACTTCGAAACTCATACATTATACTGTTATTATTATTATTTTTTTTTTTTGAGAGCCAAACGGAAAAGGTAAAAGGGGGTTCAAGTATTTGTAGGATCATTTCTTAAGAAAAAAAAAGCTCACGAGGACATGCGATTCTAAGTCTCAACGCCTATATTCATCTCCACAATCACCAATCACTCTAAGAAGATCTTTCCCTTTTTTCGAGATTTCTTGTATGCTGTTTACATCATCATTGTCAAGAACGAGAGAAAAGACAGCATTTGACTCTTGAATATGGTCTGACAGCCCAAGTCTAACACCTATCATCGATCCCGCCACTGCTGGCTGCAGTTTTGCAAATCAAACTAATCAAAGGTGACTTCACAATGTGGCTTATCGAAAGTCAAATAGATTCAAGCTTATAATAAAGTGGGAGAATCGATTTTACCTGATCTAGTATATATTTCACGGCAACAGTTGGGATTGAGACCCCATGTTTAGAAGCTACTTTTTTAAGTGTTTGAAGCAGTACTTGGAACTGGCTCCATCCTCCCCAGGCATCAACCATCTGCAATATATTGTAAACTTTCTATCAACGATTCAACATCATGCACAACATTTCAAATTCCCCTTAGAACCACACACACAAACCCCAACAAAAAAAGACTCCCACTCCCCCGTATAGAATTACAAATTTCCAGATCACCATTATTCATCCAAAAAAATAAATTCCAAAATCAATATTGACAGGATATTTCTGTTCAAGAACATCATACCCTTTTATACTTTTGGAGGGAGGGTGTGTTTAATGAAGGGCCAGCAAAAGGAATGGACAAGTTGGTGTCAAGGAACTTCTCAGATAACAAACCACCCATTACTGTTCCATACCTGCATCAGAATTTTTTATCTTAAAAAAGAGAAATGCAAAAGAATGCTTAGTTGTCTGCCAGAGACTATAAAATGTTTTACCAAAATGAACATTGAAGTTGGTCATTCCCTCCAAGACTAAATTTAGATTATCACACTAACAAGGAATTATTGGCCAATTAATGAGCAAAAAAATGCAGGAAGAGCCAAACTTTTGTTGTTTTTTCAGAAAAAAAGACTCATGCTATATTACTGATTACATCCTATAGTAGAGGGTAATGCTTGATAGACAATATAACTGTGTGCGTGTCTATTTTGGGAGAGAGAGAGAGAGAGAAATACGTTATAAGTTTGACTCCTGTAAGCTGACAAAGCTCCGCCATTTTCTGTTGAGGACGCATGTCAACAATTGAATGTTGCACCTACATTACCCATACGTATTATTACAATAGAATATATGATGTAAGGGAGAACATTAAAATATTTAGAAGTAAAAGCATACAATTGTATCTAGCATATACCTGATTGCTCACAATGGGAATCTTGTTTTCTAGGATTATTTGCAATCTCTCTGTATCGAAATTTGTTAAGGCAACAGTCTTGATTTTACCTGCAATCCACTTGCTGAAATGATCTGATCAAATCGAGAAATGCAATCTGAGATGTTAAACGTATTTTAATGAGAAAATGATACTAACCTTCTTCTTTCAGATCTGTAAGGTGTTTTAGTGCATCAAGGTAACCGGTATTTGAGTAATCCCACCTATTTCAAGAAGAAATTGAGAAAAATGCCATCAGAGAATAACAATCTTAAAAAAATATTAGTTAAATACTCTATTTATTGTCTATTAGTTTGGATAAGTTGGACCTAATACAAGGAACGTCAATTGTAAGGAACATAAATTGTATTTTTGAGGTAATAAAGTAGTACAATGTACAAAAACTATAATGTATGGGATAGTAGCAAGAAAGAGAAAAGATAGTGAAAATAGAATTTATTTGGACATGCTTGTATAATCTGCCCACATGGTAATTATTTATATTGGAGTTTCCTTGTTACACAAGTTACAAGTGTCTGACAATGCATTATTTGTCAAACCTTTTGTCTTATGAACTGAACAGTCTGACCTCTGAACCAATACTTACGCAGGGTTAAATGACATAAGTTTCCAATATAATTACAGTCAAACCAACTTCTATGGAAAAGTACATCCAGAAAATGGTTCCAAAAAAATCCTGCTAGTATCTGGTTTGATGCAGACTGGAATACTCTGTTCTATGTAAAAGTTACCCACCCTGACAACCTTGCTTGCCTTAACAAACATCAATACTAGCATCAAACGTCAACCCTAGCATATAATCTATTCCACATACAATTTTTTGACAAATGGAGCCTTTTTCCTCTCTCTCTTTCTTTTTTGGCTGAATAATGGATCCAGATCAAACAAAAAATTTCATTGAATTTCTAGCTCCCTATCCAAATATAGCATGATCATTTATTGTATATTGGATTACCTACCAAGCACTAAAATAATAGGTATTCACATCACTAAAAATTATGCAGCCATATCATCGCAGCCATATCATCAATTATCACACTAGATTAGCTGAGTAGGAAAAAAAAAATATTTATACCAATGAAACTGAAGCATATCCAAGGAAGCCACATCCATTCTCTTCCGAGAAACATTAATACTCTCCCGGACATAGCTACTTGTCATCTTAACAGGTGGAGGCACCCATTTAGTAAGACTGCATCACATAACAGAAGAGGCAAACATACTGTAAGGTTTCCCTTTCTATATTGTCCAACAAAAAGGTTTTAGTTTCTTTCTATTCAGCCAAAAAGATGCAAACTGGATTAGTATAATAAGTAGGAGGCACTCACCCTCTTATCTTCTCCAAGAATTCAGGCGGGCGCTCTCGACGAACTCTATTGATGAAGATACCATAAAGATCTTCAGCAGGCCCATCTACAACATCATAACAGTCAAAACAATAAGAAAACAACCCATAATTCCCGAACTTAAATCCAAAACCAGTTGACTAATTGTCATGAATCCATACATTATGTGTGTGTTTGCCAACAGCTTTTTCTTTTTAACTTTTTAGTTTATCTGCTTACGTACAACTTTTTAAAAACTCACTTTTTTTAAGTATAACTATACTTAAATCAACTTTCGACAAATAATCAAATAAGCTTTCAGCAAAAAGCTACATCCAAACGAGCACTATAATGTGTTGTAATTCAATTGGCACCTTCTAATGTTTCTAACAGAGACATTGAGGTTCAAATCCCCTACCCCTAACTATCTAATTATCAAAAAACATAAAAGACAATCCAAGAACTACAAAGCACGATTGACTTATTAACTATCTAATCTAAGACATCATTCAAAGTTTTAGACATTCCATAAAATTGGCCAAACAGAAGTCCCTCTGCATAATAAAAACAGTTAGAAGTAGCATTAGTAGTATACATATATCAGCCATATCAAAAGTGGTGAGTCCAGCATCAGCATATTTAAGCATAGCATCAGTTGCATTGTCCTGATCAATTCTACCCCAGCCACCGCTCGTCTGCCACATCCCATTCACGACCCTGCAGATATCCAATGAATCCTTCCCATTCTTGACTACAGTTCTTCGATTCTCTTCACTTAACACACACCTTATTGGTCCCAAATTCAGTTTTCGCGGTCTAGTACTGTCTCTTTTGGTTTTTGTTATTGTTGAGTTGAACGTGAAAGTGAATTTGCTCAAGGAATGGTGCAACAACTCTGCCATTTCAAATAAGATAGAAGCAGGTTGTGAAGGTCTCTGCTTTTCTAGTATATATCCTTTTAAACACATACCATGTACAACTAATTTTTGTCCTTATCTCCTACTGTCTCTGCGCCTTTACTTTCTACAAATGTTATCAATTTTGTAATGGTCCCAAAGTTTGTACCAATTTTGCATATAACCCCTCTGTCTTTTTCCTTTTTTAAAAAGTATAAATAAATAATACATCTCACATAGTTATTAAACCTGAACCGACCGAGCTGGTTAGGCCAATTACCTGATAATTAGACGGGTCTGAACCCGTGCATAAAACCCGTTTAAATCCAATTAAATCCACATGAGTCCTTTGTAACCCGTTCCACCCAAGTTCTTAAAAGATGTATACTTCAAATAATTTATGGGTCCTGTTAACGGATATGAGTATTAGTTAAAAGAACATTTTGGAAAATTTTTAATACCAATTTTATAGAAAATATAAAAAGCAGTAAAAAAAATCTAAAAATATTTCCTAAACTAAAATTTTCCCATAACTAATTTATCTTATTTTTAAAATTTATTTTCATAATAAATAAATTAACATTTTGGGCATTTTGAGAAAAAAAGAAAAGAAAAGAAATATTATTTCAACAAACAAAACTAAAAAGGTACAAAAACGTAATTAAATAGGAATAGAGGGTTCAAAGTTCAACAAAGTGGAACAGGTGACAAGCAAAAGGCCACGTGGGTTTACTTAATATCCAATAAAAAGTCAGAAAAAGTTTAACACAGCCCAATTAGAACCTGCCGCGTACACAGAGAGAGAGAGAGAGCTAGGGTTTTGAGTAGTACTGACAGTGATCGGCCATGTCGAAGGTGGAGAGGCCGGAGTCAGCGTAGCGAAGCATAGCCTCAACGGCGTCGTCTCGATCGATTCGGCCCCATCCCCCACTGGTCTGCCACATTCCGTTAAGGACTCGGCATATGTCGAGGGAATCGTTCCCGTTGGCGAGCGTGACTCGCTGAGTCTCCTCGGTTCGCACGGCGCAGCACTTCACGCTCGCTCGGGGCCGAGTAGTAGTGGTGGTGGTGGATTTGATATGAGAGAGATTGGCAAAGACAGGTTTTGCAGTGGCTGCCATTGCCATTGCCATTGCCATTGCCATTTCCACTGTTGTGTGGAGTTCTGTGTTTGTGTGGTGAGGAGTTGGGGATAAAACTCATTGCCGTTTGGATTTGGCGCCTTTGATATATACGTTATGCTTTTTTTTTTTTTTGGGGAGTTGCTGCAAAGACACTTATACCCTTACATTATCTTTTTATGCATGGAAATATCAAAAATGAGAATTTTTATTTATTTTTATAAATTAAAATCTTAAATTTATGAAACCGTTTCATTTGAAGTCCTAATCATTGCTTTCACCAAGATCACTCCAACATCTCTATGTTTAGTTTTTCATCAAAATTTGGAGGAAAAAAAATTACTTCTATATTTCACATAATTTATAAGTTAGTCTTTAGGATTGCTTCATCCTTGGTTAAGTTTGGATGTTTAGTTTTTCATCAAAATTTGGAGGAAAAAAAATTACTTCTATATTTCACATAATTTATAAGTTAGTCTTTAGGATTGCTTCATCCTTGGTCAAGTACCAAACACCCTCCCCGGAATACAAATGGTCCGTTTGGATTGAACTTATTGTTACTGAAACTGAAAACTGAAAATATTGTAGTAAAATAATTTTTAAATGTGTAAATAGTAACGTGAGACCCATTTTTAATATTTTTTATTACATAAACCGTGCAAGAACAGTGCATAAACAGTGTACGCACTGTTTATGCACAGATTTTTTGTCTCCCAAAGTCAAACAATGCGGCCAAAAAAGAAAAAAAAAAGAAAGAAAGAGGAAAACGCAGACCCTTAGACGCAGACGTTGAAACCAAACACTCACAAAGAGGATTAGGGAGTTGTCTATCTAAGAAAGGAGGCACATTCGAAAAGTCAGGGGAGATAACTTGTAAGCTTCACAACAATCACTTCCGCATTAAATGCGCTTTACCTACTAGTCAAGCCGCATTTAATACAGAATGATTACCGGAATAGTGTCACGCACCCATGCTCCCACCCACATTCATCTCAAAAGAAGCAAAAAAAAGAGATGCGACAATTATCTGTCCTTCCTTTCATCCACCCTATAGATGGATAGTGAGGAAGGGACTTCAACCCTTATAAATAAGACCTGAGTCCCAAAAAGTGAGCGAGAGAGAAACAATTGTATTCAAAAGTCCATCATCCGCACGCCTAAGGACCCATTGTGAATAATATAACTTGAGCCTCCTTCCTTTTTAAGATTGTATTGCCATTCTTGCTTAGGATCTCACTCTTTTTAGATTCTTTTTTTTTTCAAAAGTTCTTGGCCTATATTAACAAATTAATTGTGACAATCATATTCTTATTTCCATGGTAAGATTTTTTTGATCCACACACTATAGATTTGTAAAAAAAGAAAAGAAAAGTAGAGAGTTTGTTGGAGATAGATTGATGTTCTAATGGAGTAGAGAAAAAAGAAAAATTGTTTATAAAACTTTGTGTTTTACTTAGGTACTCAATTTTAGTTTTTTTGGCAATCATTATCTCTTTCTAAGCAAACATTTCTCTCTTTAAACAAAGGTTTCTCTCGCTGCTCTCATGTTTAGTAGCTACTAAATTAATCAATAAACAACCTTAAGCGAAATGCAAAGTTTAATAAATTATTTCCCACTTTTATTTGCTATGTTATTGCCCACAATCTTATAAATGAAAAATGGAGATGTACACAGGCCTTAATTGAAACAATTTCATAAATTTGAAACTTTAATTAACAAAATTAAAAACTTAAGATCTAATATGAAAGTATGAAATAATCAATCAAATGAAATGATGGAGAGGGTGGGGCATCGACTGTGTGAGTGTATCATGTGAAAAATGAAATATGATAGAAAAAGAAGGAAATGAAAGGAAGGAAAAATCTACGAGTTATTTTGAGATTATGAAAAATTTAAAGGTATTTTAGTAAATATGTCCGGGGTGTGGTGAAAAATCTGTCTTGCCCATCCCCCATGGTTGGAGATAATATTTTGATTACCTCTAATACCATTTGTCACGATCCAAAGAAAACACTAGTCATATTTGTGCTATATTTTTAAAGAACTAGTCAAGTTAACATTAAAAGCACTAGTCATGTTTGTGCTGTATAGCACCCAATGTGTGGCTCAACACATGTTTGCCCAACTCATTCATCCAATTCTATCCACATATTTGGGATATTACAGAAGACCAAATGAGAGTTGAAGGATGAAATTCAAAAAAAAAACTATAGAGACAAAAATAAAAACATGTCAAACTTAGAGATAATTCGTAATTGAGTCTTAATTGGTTTCTCCCCCAAGCCAAACTAGGAATAAAGCAACATATGTCGATAATATTAAAGTTGTACAGGGTTAAAAGCAAGGATCTCTAACCGATCTCCTGTATCTAAGAATGCGTCATCATGATTCATGAGCAAAGTAAAGCACCTCAGTCCATCAGCGGAAAAAAACAACTCTAAAACTACGGGTACAAAATTTATAAATGTGCCAAACTTAGAAATATAATTTGATTTTGAGCTTAATTGTTTTATCCCCCAAGCCAAATTAGGATTGGAGCAACATCTGCAGATTATATTAATGTTGTACAGGGTTGAAAACAAGAAGGATCTCTAACCAATCTCCTGTATCTAAGAAAGCATAATCATGAGCAATGAAAGTAAAGCACTTCATTCCAACGAAACACACACACACACAATCTACTCTGGTTTAATCCATCATAATTTAGTCTGTTAAACAATTTATCTCCATG
Organism: Quercus aquifolioides; assembly: GCA_019022515.1. NCBI lineage: Eukaryota > Viridiplantae > Streptophyta > Magnoliopsida > Fagales > Fagaceae > Quercus > Quercus aquifolioides. Next base: position 16,526,499 of record CM032326.1, on the reverse strand, counting down.
TGGGTTGGTCCAATAACAATTTAGAATCACAAAAGCCTTTCTCAATTGCAACATTTTTAACCCCTAAAGTTTGTATTAAAATGAAAGTATTAGTGATAATTTGAATGGAATCTTAACCGTTTCATTTTGGTCCAAACTCAGGAGATTAAATGTAACAATTAAAAGTTTGTGTACTATAAATTGTGATAGAGCCAAACCACAATGAGGTAAATTGTAAGGATATATATATATATATATATATTAACACCAAAATGCTAACAATTTCGTTAGTTAGCATCGTTTCCAAACTATTTAGGAAATTAACATCTCGAGCCACTCAGACTCGAGTTCACTATAGCAACTCAAGTCTTAGAGACTTGAGTTCTATGTGTTGGCAGAGCTGGGGTGGAAATTTTTTTCACATGGAACTCGAGTCTTTAAGATTCGAGTTCCCTAAACAAAACCCAAAAAACACACGCTTTCATCTTCTCCCCAACACCCAGCTCTCATTTTCTCTCAACAAATCTAGAAAACAAACACACTCTCATCTTCTCTCAAGAAATCCAGAAAACAATAACAAAACAAGAACCAAACCCCAATCCCATGCTCTCATCTTCTTTCAACAACAAACCTAGAAAGCAACAACAAAACAAGAACCAAACCCCAATCCCACGCTCTCATCTTCTATCAGGCAATCGCTTTCAAAGCAATCGGCGGCGGCGGTGACGAGAAGGAAGAATGGAGTGTTGGTGTCCAGCAGAGCTCCGAGTTGCAATTTCATAAATTACTTGCCCCAAGACGAGGCGGTGGCGGTTGGGCTCTGCCCAAACGAAGCTGGATTGGATGCCTTTTTCTTTCTTCTTCACTCCTTCACTCAGTCTGTATGCCTTCTTCTTTTCTTTCAGCTATCCATGTGGAAATTTTTTTCCACATTAGCTTAGGACTCGAGTGTCACAGACTTGATTTTTAGAGGGAATGTGCAGAATAGCACAGTGAGGAGGGAGTATATCGTAAGTTAAGGTGCGCTAGAAAGAAAGTTGGAAACTAGCATCTCGAGTTTTGTAGACTCGATTTCAATCTATAGATCTTGAGTCTCTAAGACTCGATTTTGTACTTGGAGATCTGAAGAAAAACAGAGGAAGAACAATTTGATGAGGCACGATCTGAAGAGGAAGCACGATCTGATCTGAAGAACGAAGAGACAATTTGAAGAGGCACTATCTGATCTGAAGAGGAAGAACGAAGAGACGATTTGAAGAGGTACGATCTGGTCTTCAGATCTGCCGTCGAAGAACGAAGAATGATCTGACACTTCGAAGAACGCAAGGAAGAAGTGAAACTCGAGTCTCAAAAACTCGATTTCCACAAATCGAGACTTAAAAACTCGATTTTTATCTTGGAACTCGAGTTTTAGACACTCGAGATGATAGTTTTCAACTTTGTTTTAAAACGTATCAATTAAATAAAATTTTTAATATTTAATATTATTTGGAAATAAAATTCTCGATTTTTACATTGAACTCGAGTCTCTTAAACTCGAGATGCTAGTTTCCTAAATAGTTTCGGAAACTTGCTAACTAACAAAATTGTTCCTAAAATGGTGTTAAATGGCAAAAGAATCCTAAATTGTAATAATCCCAAAAGTACTTTATGTCATGAACTTTCAATTATCGATTTGTTGTTACGCTACTAAAGACAATGTGGTAGTGCTTATACTGCAGTTTTTTCCGTGGCTAACTAGTTCCCTTTTTGGAATCTGAACAATGCACAATAAGTAGGAAGAAAATATAGAACATTAATTGTCAAATCATTAACAGAAAACTCAAGTTAATAGGTAGATAGAGCTTTTGTTTATAAAGCACCCCTTGTAAACACATGCGACCATGTAGATGGAGCAACTATCAAAAATTCTATACATGCTATTACAGTTCTTCACTTCCATAAGGAAGTGATTGCATTCTCACTTCTCAGGAACTTCTCTCAAACAACCGAGAGAACTTGATGGCACACAAGCGCTGCTTTGTTGTTTGCTCTTGAGTCTGATAATCCTCCGCTCCATCTGTTCACCAATGTGTTGAGAGTAATTTAAATGTAGTAAAACACAAGATTGTTTGAAAACAAAATAAATAGTCTATTACCCGTTAGTTATACTGTGATATTACCAGCATTTGGGTACATATATATATATATATAGAGAGAGAGAGAGAGAGAGATTAATTGCTGGTTCAAGCTGGACAATATACATTCTAGCTTGTTGAGTCATGGGGATAGCTTGGCTGGTAATCCATTGCACTTGATGGGAAACCATGACTAATCTTAAAATCATAAACCATCAATGCCTCCCAATTGGTGAACTTTTGAATAAGTGCCAGCAGTATATATCATTTACATTGGTGCTTGATAGTTCAAGCACACTAGTGAAGTTCAAAGGACTTAAAGAGAGATTTTTGGGGAATTTTCAAAATTAATTTGGTAATGATTCCAGAAGAATTAGCCAGCAATCTATATACCATTGCAAGGCTCTAGGTCTCCAGTTTCCAAGGTATCAAACAGTGTGCAATTTGGAGTTTTCTATACGAAATTATGGCAATTTTGCTAGACTGTTTGGGCTGATAGAAAGTACTCCAAAAATAGCCAAGTTTAAATTCTTTTGTTTCTAATTATGCTTGATTAGTTCCCAATATGGTTTTTCCAATTCCTATGTCTTGTTAATGGGTCTTGTTAATTTTGTTGTGAACATTTTCTCAAGTTCTTGATTTTTATTAATTATTTTTGTCTGGGGGATGTAAGTTGTTATTACCATGTTTAAAGGGTTGTTCCAAGCTCATCACATATGTAAATTGGAATCAGAAAGAGAATTTTATTTTCAATTAATCAGCCTTTACCTTGTGAGTAGAGGGATTTCTAGTTTAATTCTCACCCTTCTGTGGATTCCTATAGGTGTCAAGTTTCTTGCTCTATATCTCTTTGGTCAATTTCTAATAGTGGTGAGCTTATCAATCCATTTTGAGTGTGTACCTTTATTCCCTCATTACTCCCTAAACCAATCTGGTATCAATTTGGGGTCATAGTTTTGGTTGTCATGGATGGCCGTTGTTGTCATGTTTTGGTGGGGTGGATCTTTGATTATAAATATTTACTAAATCATAGTAAGGTGAAATTTGTGAAATCCGCCTCTTTATGTGTAAAATCCAATAAAAGGAGATCATGAATGTAGAAGCTGTATTGTTGCTTGAGAAATGCCAAGAGGAAGTTTTTGCCAGACAACTACCAACAAGATACTTAGGTTCCACAATTTCTAGCAAAAAGGTATGTCTGTTGAAAAATATACCATAGAGTTTGATCATCTTATGATGAAGTCTAATATTGTTGAGCTGGAAGAGAAAACTATAATTCAGTATCTTAGTGGTCTAAAGGTAGAAGTTGGTAATGTTGTCCAACTATAACCCTATTGGACTTATAATAAAGTTATTAAGCAAGCACTAAAGGGGGAGGATCAACCTTTTTCTAATAAGTAAATGATAATTTTATTAAATATAATCGATGAATCAACTTGCAGAACATTACAAGCTAAGATTTAGAGAATCTAAAAATCCAGAAAAAATACAATAGGGATGTTGCCTAATGCAATCACCCAATCAGACAAAGAGCATGACATAATCTGTTTAATTACATAATTGGGTGTTCTACCCCATCAAAAGCCCTACTATTGCTTTCTCGTCAATAAGTCCACAAGTTATACAATGAACAGCCTTCCCAAATCTTTTCACTTCTATAATTAATGAATCTTCTTTGCCATGAAGATAACATTTGGATTATCATCTTTTGCATTACCCATGATACTCCAACTAAAGCAAACACCAAAGACCACATACCTCTAAACATAGAACAATGAAGCATGAGATGCCCTACTGTCCCCCCACTCTGTCTACTCATGCAACACTGATCTAAAATCCCAATGTGTCGTTTTCGTAAATTATCAACATCCTACCCAGTGTTGCTGTCCATCTGAAAAATGCCACTGTGCATGGCACTTTGACTCCCCAAATATATCTCTAGCCATAGTACCTACTCCTATCAAACAATCCTGTGATAATCAAGCTACTACAAGCATTGCTTTGAATCCTCATATGAGTGGTCTTGCACATGGGGTTTTACGAATAGTAGTTCCATTGTGTTGTTCATAGAGTCGATACCTTGTTGTATATAATTCCTTTTGATGTAGTTCTTCAGGCTATTTTGTGTTCTTTATACATGTAGTATTTTTTTAATAAATTTTTTTTATTACCTATCAAAATTATGAAAGGACCAAGCACATCTAAGTAAACTGCTACTTTGTATGGGACAAGATACGAAGACGAAATAGCTACACCATTTGTACAATCTGAGAACTAACTTGATGATTTTTTTGATAAGTAAGAATACTTTTAAGTTAAAGAGACTACTTCATGTACATATAATGAGCACAAAGAAGCCCAAAGAAAAGAACCCACTTGCTGATGTCTTTACTAAATCATTATGTGGGATTCAATTAGAATCTATTTGTACCAACTTGGGTTTATATGACATATATGCTCCGACTTGAGGGGGAGTGTTAGAAACAAAGAGAATTGTATCCTTCTAGAAGGATAACATTGGTGAAATGTCCCTACCATGTCAATCTGTCACAATCAGAATGTTCTTTATAATATTTTATAATCTCCCATATATATGGAATGAATTGGGAAAGGGCTGCTGGACTTAGAAATAGCCCATTTTCATTCACATTTTCCTTGTTAGCAGCTTCTTTTTAACTAACACAGACAAACCAAGGCAGACATTGGTACCCTTGTCCCTAAATTGAAAGCCATCCAATCCACATATGGACCCCTAAATAGTTCTTGCCTCCCCAGCAGTCATATCTGCCACTTTCATCTTCTTGCCTTCCCTAAATAGTTGCCTCTCCATTTTGCAAGCAATTCCTATATAACTACTTGCTTCCTCAGGTCATTCACACCCCTATCATTCCATGAAATAATTTTGAGTTGCATTAATGGTAATGTAACATCCTTATCGAAATCTGATTTTCTGACCTACCAACCACGTTTCCTGCAATTGAGGATGCCAATTCTTTAAATTCCCTCATAGCAATGGCACCTAGAAATCTTTGCTTCATCTAGTCTTTGCTACCACACATTTTCTCAATATTTACAAATGGATGCGTTACTCCTTGAAGGATATTTACATAAAGGAGGTGGAGGAAATTCTTGATAACCAAGCGGTTACAATAGGACATGGAATATTCTTGAAATAGCTGGGAAGAAAACATCATCACTAGAAAAATTCCTAGAAACTTCCAGATCCTTATAGAAGAGTACCGCCCATTACAACCCAAAATATCATCTTTCTATTTCTCCAACGTCCTTAAAATCAGGTTTCCATAATTTTCTCTCCAAAGAAGACTTACAAAGGTCAAGGAAATAAAAAATTAAAATCATACATATGAAAGATCAAGAATAATAGTACAATGCCCTTTCCAATTAAACATTATCGTGAGACTTTAGAAGATATAAATGAACATTGTGCAATACCTGAGCATAGGCCTCCAGCTTGTTTCGAGTGTGAGAAAATTCATTCTTTATCCAAATTAAGGCTCTGGAGAAACTGAAACAGCAAAATTTGCAATACAAAGGGGTCAGGGGATTTATTCATTTATGCAAGTATGAGACAAATTTAATTGAGAAATAAAAATAATCTTCTTAGTGTAAAAGGCAAGTTTTTAGTTACTACAAAACTGAATGATACTGGCAGATTCATTCAAATGAAAGGAATTAAAAAACAACAGGAGGACAAACTTAGTGATTGAATGAATATAATCAGCTATGCCTTAATTTAAAACGTATACTTTACAAGGAAAACATCGAATTATATATAATCTATAATATATGTAAAATCGAGTTTGACTTTTGGTTGACCTCATAAGATTGTGCCGCATAAGCTTTTGGGGCCTCACGATTTTACAGGTCATTATTTTATATATGTAAATATTTTAAATTTATTTTAAATTATATTTTATATTTAAACCCTCTATTAAAATCTTGGCATGTCATATTTTATTTAAAAGGTAAATATATAAGTTCCATATACAAACTCAATCATAATAAATGCCTATTAATAACTACCACAATGATCAAATTTCATATCTAGACAAAAAAAGTAAGAGAGAAAAATCATATTAAGTTAAGCTTTCCTTTGTGCATTTCACAGGTTACCAACTAGTTAGTAGAAAAGTGAACAAAAAATCATTTTTGGAAAAATTGGTTACCTTCTAGTGTACATGTCAGAGCACATTACCAGCCTTTGTGCAGAGCTGGTATCCTTTCCCCTAAGAAAACGGAGGTCTAGGGATCAACCCAGAAGTGAGGGAGGGCTACCTCCTTTGTGTAACATAAATACATATAAATATGTATATATGTATGCATGTAAGTTTGTGAATATATATGCATATATGTCAAAACACTCCTTTAACTTGCTATGTGCTTTAATGTTGACATGAAAGCAAGAAAAAGAGAGGATTGGTTGGGTAACTCATAACCTAATTAGCGTGACATGCACAAGTGTGAAGTATTAGAGTACCTGACATTACCAATTAAGAAGGCCCAGTTTAAAAAAAAAAAAAAATCAATTGCAATAATTTATAACAAGGATTACAAACTCAATTACAATACATTCAGTCCTGAAGTTGAACAAGAAAAGAGACTTGATAGAGCAGTTTATGATGGAAATTAGAGAAAATAAATTACTCAAAAAATGTGATTAAAGAAATCTAAAACATCAAACAACCCCTTGCAATTTGTTTGGATGGATGATTATTAATTTTTTGGAATAGATGGAAAAAGGGATAAGCCCATGAACACCACAAGCATACAACAAAAACCACATTGCAATGGGAAAACATTCGAAAAGGGAAAGGAAAAAGGGTAATCGCAATTACAAGGACTTCAGGAACTTCCCAAAGTAGTCTCATTTAAGTAAACTTTACACAAAAAGGAGGATGAAACCCTCATTTGATATCCTTCTATGACGCTTCTTCCAATTGGTTACTGGTTAAACTACGTCATACTATTAACATTTTCAAGAGCAATAGTGACAGTGACTGGACCCACTGGTCCCATTAGGATTCAAATTTGATATACTAGGGGTCAAATTTTGAATTTTACTACAATCCTGGTATATTGTATTTGAAAAAGCTAGGTTTAAGCCAGTATATCTTATTTTCAAAATTTGTTAGTAACTTCTCTATGAGCAAAATGGATCTTAATTGCTTCTTCTCAATAAGTCATCATTCATATTTAGGCAGTGTGAATAACAGAAATCCTTACTTTTCCTTGTTCATCTGATCACAAGACTTAATGAGATCAGCACATGCAAGTTTCACATGCTTGGCACCAATGCTGTAACACCAAATAAAAAAGTAAGATCCAGTTTGCAATCACCAAGAGATGGAAGGAGAAAATAATCTTCTACGTATCCCTTGAAGCAAACATAAATAATTTTGGGAAAACAAGTCTATAATTAAAACTTCCTTAACAAAATGACATAAGAATTAAACCAGTAACACAAAGTATCATGTTGAACAGCTGATAATATTGATCATAAGAACAAGAGGAAAGTTATTCAATCTCATGATATCAATTTTGAAGGTTGCCATTGTTTCTAAATATAGCTTGAAACTTAGCATTATGTGATTCATATCTTAAATATTCAAACCACTATCATGTAGACGTGTTATATTCAGTGCAGGTAATGGTAGTCTACATTTTGTGAGATCCCATTATATTAGATTGACCATTACAAGTAGTGCTGAAAATTCTAGTACTCAATGTTGTTGATGTCATAAACATGAATCAGGAAGTTCAGCTTCTGATATTTAACCTTTGACCAAATCACAAAACGTGTCAGGGGTAAGCCGGGTGGGATGATTTCCTTCTGACTCTACATACACTCGGGTATACATCAAGGATGGTACATACCAATGTGTCAATCACATTCTTCCCAAAACTTCAAAGACAAAGGGTGCATCTGAGTATCAAAGTGTGCAACTATAATTGATTCCTCTCTTTGGGAAAAATGAAGATACGACATAGTGTATCATCTGTAACAAGGAATATTCATTATTCACTTCTACACCAGTATCCACGTATATAAAAGATTGGTGAGATTTGGGGGACAGTTCCTCTTTGCATCATGTGGAGAATTTGGTGCGAGAGGAATAATCATACTTTCAATGATAAAGAGCTGGCAGGGAACTCACTGAAAAGCTTTTTTTTTTTTTTTTTTTTTTTATATTCTTTATTTGACTGGCTGCTTGCTTTGGGAAATTTGCACTCTGATGCATTCTTGAATTCATTGTTCTAAACTTTTTATGATGATAACTTGATGATAGGATTAATTCTTTTTTAATTTCAATGTATTAATTCTTTTTTGCTTGAATACAATTTTTTATTGCCTACCAAAAAGTTACAGCAATTTCCAGTAATAGTAGGAAAAAGGAGCTAATAAATTACATTTTCTATTCCGTGTTCTATAAAAGTTTCATAGTTTAGACTGCTGGGATGTAAGTGCTAGAAAAACAGGTTCGTGAAACAGGTGGTAAGGACAGACAATGCTTTCTTACTTTTACTACAAAGGAGGAAAAACAAATCTTAGCATTCTATTAGAATGAAGAAAATTTGATGATAAACTCCAGTGCTATTAAAATCTCAATGTGTGTTCTTACTTGATGAGAAAAATGATCAAACTGCCTGGGCAGATCATGCAAAAACAAGGTGCCTTCATTAGCACCCATATTATATGGTAACTACTATTTGCAAATAGGCAATGTCAAGAAGAACAACATAACTAAGCAAGCAAAAACTATTACTAGAAGAAGAAAAAAAAAATGTATAAAATACTAAATAATCTTTCAATACTAGAAAAGAAATGAGAAAAAATTATCCAAATCTATAGACATATATTCAGTGGGTTGGATTGTAAAGCCAAAGGAAAAAGGCCTGGCTGAAACAGAACAAGTTACTACTAAAAGTTGAGAAAGGCATGTGTTTAGTCTGCCATGCCCTTCACTAAGATAGATGTCAAGTCCCAAACCTTTGATCAAAGCCTCCTGCTCTTGAGTAAGGCAAGACATTTTATAAAAACCAGCTGTCCTTTACACAATGTTAGAAGCAGCTTTTAAATATACCCAAATAGATCTGAATTGCCTTTCAATAACAGCAGCCTGTGAACATGTTTACATTATGAACCTTGACAGAGTTTCTCCATTTACCAGACATAAGTGAATATCACTAAGGTAATGCAATTGAAAAATTAATCTATCATGCTACCTCAAGCTTCTCTCATCTACTTTGTGAGCCAGTTCAGACAGCTTTGAGAAATCAACATCAGGACAATCACTGCAGATATAAAAACATGAATGAGAAATAACCAAAAGTAAATATAGAACTAGAATCTGTAACTGGAACCATGTAAAATTAAATGAATATGGAGATACATTTTGCTTGTAAGTTCTGATAAGATTGTTTCAACATCAACAAAGTACTTATCAATCAGCTGCACAACATGCTCAGGTTCCTCCTCACTTTTCAAAGTATGAATCTGAGAAAACTGATCATTTACTATCCCCTGCAAGCAATGACATGAATACACATTATTAACTGTCTGAACGTTCTTTTCCAAAGAAATGTTCAAGCTAGGATATGGAATCTCATTCAAAATTAAATCTAACTTGAATTAAAATGCAAAAGATGCAGGAACAGGTGAATTACTGCATTATCAGGTTTTAGTATCCTTCAAAAGAATTCAATTATATTATGATCAAGCCATTACAAGTGAAAGAATATCAATTGGTGTTAATCCCCTAGAAGCCCCTAAAATCATTTCAACATACAAAAATCCTACAAAGTAGAGCAAAAGGACTGTTGGCAAAGAAGATAAAACAGAACCAAATCAAAAACCAGATGAAAAGTTTTCTGTCACCTCGTCAAACAATGACTGAACATATCCTTGGAGCAGTCCTTTAAGAATAGACAAAGCCATCTCTATAGAACGTGGTGTCAGAAGCCCTAAGAAACTGAAACTAAAAGAAAAACTTTAACTGTTTGAGAAGGAAACATTCTGCATGAGATACACTTGCTTCAGTGTGAGGTTTGAAAGGCTAAATTAATTGCAGATGAAAACAATCTGCGTCAGACTGCCATGAGGTTAGCATGACTCCTTGTAGATATAACACCTAGAATTTGCAAATTAACATCTTTGCCATTCTCAATGACAAATGCCCTTCAAATCATCATTCTGTAATTACATTGTTCATATAGATAGATTAAGTGAGTTATAAAGATTGAGAATCATACAAACAATCATGGAATGATGCGTCAAGGATGAATAATGCCCATAGTGGCAACTTGATCGGGACTGTTCGCCCTTGCCAGCGGCTCCCTTTGAATGATCCAAACTGTTGGACATATATGACAATATGTAATCAACCATAAACCATTAAAGTGATTTAATGTCACAACCAGTAAATCAATAACTTTAGTTTTCTAATAATCAGACAACATATTACGACGTGATAACAAACTGCTCTAGTGCAAAGCATAAAAATGGAATGTTTTCACTTTTCTTGATAGGAAATGACACAATATATTAACCTTTCTCAAGATGGCTTCACCAATAAATAGCTGTGTGGCAAAAAATTATTGGCTGGCTTCATAACTGCAAATTACAGGTTTAGGTTCTAGAGAAACTAATTTGAATGACAATACCTTTAAAATTTTTTTGAAAGAAGTTTGCTGTCAATCAATGCAACAAATGGTGAGAGTCAAAGTGAAAATATATTTGGTAGGTAATAGCACCTAAATTACATATTCTTTTAATTATGCCCATTCCCTCTTCTACTTGACATGGTAAGAGTTGGATAACATTACCATGTCAGTGAGCACAATAGAAATTGTTGACCCACTTCTTAAAAACTTACTCTTTTAGGATAAGTGGTAATTCATTATGGTATAAATGCAAGGAGGTCTTGCATTTGAACCTTGTATAATCTCCATTTCTCCCATTTAAGTAATTTTTTTTTTAAAATTTAAAATTGGTAAGTACACATGCACCCATTGGATCCTAAACCCAAGACCTCACCTTCAATCCCATAATTATGAAAAGAGGAAGTGTCATTTGAGTTAAAACTCATTGGCTACATTTAAGTTTGAAATTGCACATTTTGACCTCTACTTATGAGAGGAGTCTTGGGCCCACATGTCAGGTCAGGTGTTAAAAGGGAAAAGAGAGAGAGAGAGATTTGAACCCATATTTAAATTATACCTATTAATTTGCACTTGTTTCAAAAAAGAAAAAAATTGCACTTGTTTTTATGACTATAAAGCCCATTGCCAAATATAAAGGGATTTGAACCCATAATTAAATTTATCAAATCAATTCGAACAACATGATTATTTACATTAATAAGAATAAAGTTTAAGAAAGTCTGAAATTTATTTTTCATGTCTTCTGAGCAAACAAATTTCAATATAATGTTCAACTATTTAGTTGCATAAATACAATATAATTGTCTGTCACTTTCATTAATAACGATAATAGAACTAGATTCCTTATTGGCCCACAATGGTTTAAGTAACTTTTTTTTATAAAGAAAGTGGTTTAAGAAACTTCTTTATTGAGAAATCTCTTTTTAAGAAATTTATTCACTGCTTATGTGACAGGATAGGATTTCAAATGACAGCTTTTCTTAGATTAGGTTTTATTTACTTGCTAGTTGCTTCGATAGAGTTGTTATCAAATAAGGAAAGTTTTAAATTGCAGCTTTATAAATAATTATTTTTTTTTAAAAATAAATTTATTTGCAAGTGAGACATGCACTTAGTGGGTCCTAAACCCATGACCTCACCCTCCATCCCATTATTGTGGGAGGAGGAAGTGTCAATTGAGGCAGAGCTCGTCGGCGAAAGGTAATAAAAAATGACAGATTTGGGGTTAAAGAATTTGTGCTTGTCTAAGAGAAGGCTTTTCATTAGAGTTATGTCAAATATGTTTGCATAATCTTGCCCTACTATGTAGCTCTACACCTCTACTTTTTTTCTTTTGGCTGAACAACATACTTTATTCAAAAAAAAAAAAAAAGTCAGAAAAGGACTCTATCCATTCTCTATTCCCATGACAGAAAGAACTTGGGAAAACAAAACAGGAAAATGCCCACTGGCAAGAAAATGGGCTGATACAAGCTCTATGCCTCTACTTGCAGCAACCCATTACACAGGATAAGGATCACCTCTTCTAGCATCATTGGCATCACTGTGGTATTAGAAGTACAGTCTTAATTTTAAGGAGTAAATGGAATTCAAAGTAAAGGAAAAAAGCTTTGGTACATAAACACTTGGAATACTTTTGCCCCAGGGTTCAGTTTGTGAGAAAGCTGCTCAGAAACTTTTCAATTTTGAGAAATTTTAAATTTCAACTATTCAAAAACAAAAAGAATTTATAGAATCTATAGAGATGACATTGCATTCATAACTCACAGGAAAAGCACTTCCAAGCTCCAATGATTAAGTAAGATCTAGTTGTACATTTTAGCCTCCCAAATCTGTACTCACTGCTCAAACTGAGGCCTCTTGCATGACAGGGCAAATACCGCATTGTGATTATCAACAATGGAAGCTGCAAGAATACAAAGGCTTTGAGTGAAGATCTCATACTAAACTGCTGAAAGAATCACATCTCACACCATAATGGATTATTTAACTTGAAGAAGATTTAACAACAATGCATTTTTAGTTTTTTCACAAGCCTGAAAAAGAAAAAAAATTTACAAAATATTATTGATGTAAAAGCTTACCCTATCAAAATAGATTATCCATTCTGACATAAGATTAGTTTTAATATGATGATGAACATTACAATTTCTCAAAAATGATGAATTTTCTTTTATTCTTTTCTTGGTCGAATTATAATGTGATAAACTAATTTTCTTTTGCCTTTTAAAGATAAGTCACAGTTCCCCTAGCAAAAAGAAAAGACCACGTAGGAAAGTCAAAGGTAAGTTATCTTATCATGGCACCAGTATGAATATTTATTTACTGTGAACACCACTTATTGTTGTGCACAAATAAGAAGTGTTGCACCATAACTAGTCCATCAAAGGTATACATGAACAAAGTACTAAACAAGAATAAAACGTACTTATAAAATTTATAAAATCTAATTCATGTCGATTAAAGTATCCCAGAGAACACTTGGAGACTAGGAAATCAACTAACTCAAGCTGAAAATACAAACAAGAATATATCTGATGAAAAGCATAATTTAACCTGACCACGCTTTTTAGCTAAATTATTAAATTCATTGGCGATGATAAAACAGTTTAATCTGTAAAGGAGAAAAAGAAACTCTATAGAGAGAAATTGAAAGAGAGAGTGACAGACAGTAAGGCATGTGTACAGAATGGATGAGCAGTGGAAATGACAACTGTTGTCTTTATGCATTTTTGCTGTTTCTCTCTACCATATTTTCCATTTCTATCTGCATTTACTTGTTTTGCTTCTTTACTCTTTCCTTTCAGAGTTGCTTTTGATTTTGTTCACACCCTACTGAACGATTTCTTATCAAAATGTCTTATCTAGAGTCCTTCACCCTTACATATCATAACCAGAACCAATTAAAAATGGTAATGAATCTAGCAATGAATAATTTAAGAGACAAATGGCATTTTTAAAAGAAGCATTTCCAAATTGAACCCTAAAAGAAAATTGGAACAGAAACGGATGAAGAGTGATGTCACAGAGGTAGCAGAATTGGTGCCAGGGATTTGCTCCCAATGCCAACTCCTATAGGACAAAAGAGTGATGTCACAGAGGTAACAGAATGCAATCCAGAGAGATGCAATTAAGACCTACCAAATCTAACAGAACCTTAAATGAAAAGGAAAAGATTCTCTCACACAAAACTATTACTGAAATATTTCCTATAAAAGATTATGAGTTTTGTCTTTTAATAAGATAAACAAAAAGGGCATTGTGTGAGGAAAAAAATAATGAGCTACAATGTTAAATTAGTTCACAGCTTTCTTCCATTCCTTAAGGTCCTAATCCCTAGTTCAGTTAGGATATGATCCAAGGCTGTAGAGACAACCAAAGATTTGACTCAGTTAGCGTATAGTGCTTTACCACTGTGCAAGTACACTATTGGCAGAATGAAAAACCTTAGGTCATAGACACTTCGGTATTAAGTAGAAATGCATGCTTTGTAATAAGACAAATTTTTTATTATGATTTAGATTTAACCTATGGATGCATTTGGTTAATTTGAGAATGTTGGAATGTGGGGAAAGAAAACCTACCAACTTTTTAGAAATGTGACAGTTTGAGCACATTTGGATTGTGTAAAAATTACACTTCCCTGTGAGAGTACAAGGTTATCAAGTTCTTTTCTTCAACAACAAAGCTTATTTAAAAAGAAAGGAAGTGGCCAAAGCCCCTACATTGGTTGAGGAAAGGACCCAACTGATGCAATAGATATTTTTTTAATTTAATTTTTGAAGTCAATTGCATTTTATCTTTTATTTTTTTTGATAAGTAAGAAAGCTTTTATTAGAAATAAAGAAATTACATAGCATCCTTTGTACACAAGCAGTCTACTCGGACTCGGACACCTACAAAAGCATCACCTAAAAGAACAAGCATCTAAAAACTTAACTAGATTAGAACAAGAATGACATTTCCAAATAGCCATCCAACCAAGGTGTGCAGCAGGATAAACTTTAGGTCCAGCAAAGAGCGCTCAACTGCCTAAAAAATGTGACTGATCTGTGCTCTCCAATTGGTGCACATGATGCACAAATGAGCTGCATTCCACACAACAGCACTCTGGTGTCTACCAGAAGGCCCCTTCCAGTGAGAGCCAGCATGTCTACCACCCTCCTAGGCATGGTCCAATGGAGATGCAAAAGACAAAAACACCAAGGACCAAAGCTGGGAAGATTATAGTTTTTGTAATTCAATAATTGGAATTTCTCAAGTCAATTAGAATTAAAATTAGGGTTTTCCTATGTCAATTAGAATTAGGGTTAGTTTTATTAGTCTATATAAGCACAGTATTGTTCTCCTATGGAGAAGATAACAGTTTGATTGATGAATAGAACTTCTCTTGGAATTTATCCAATGGTCTGGTGTTGACGCTAGCCAATTGTAGGGTGCCAATTCCTAGAGGTTTTGTTCCTCTTGCTTGGTGTTGACTCCTAGGTTATCTTTTTTTTTTTTTTTTTTTTTTGTTTTGTTCTTCAATTTTATTGCTGCATCGTTTTGGCCGTCTTTTGTCAGCAAGGGTCAATGTCTAAGGCTAAGAACTTCTAGAAGGTCAAGAAAAGAAAGTGAAACATCTTCTTAGATCAACTCTTCTTCCCTCTCTCTCTCTCTCTCTCTCTCTCTCTCATCATTAGATCATATCAATAATATTAGACCATGGAATTAAGTATTAAAGAAACCTTTAAACTCTAATTTCTTCATCTTCAACTAATTAGAATAACATCAATAAATATTTCCTACAAGGCATACTTTTCTTCAATTTTTATTAATTTTGTACCCTAATTAATAGCAGCATCAAGGGAATGCATAAACTCAATTTTTTTTCAAGGATCAGTGATCCATAAATTCATCATGAAAACAAACAACATCTTGCTTACCCTAGCAGATACAAGCTTAAGTAAAAAACAATATTCACCATATCTGCATAGCAAGGAAATCAAAGGCAGAAAACTTTCTGAAATTAGAAAGTGAACAACTTTTTGAGCATTTATTGCTTCATGGACCCACACCAAACTTAAATGTGGAGACTCCAAAATAAGGCATTTAGAGTAAATAAGAAGTTTAATTTGCACTTAGCAGGTTTATCTGTAGCTAGAGATAACAAAACTTTCTGTGACTATGACTCTGTGTGGTTCACAACTAACTTGAGAAACACCTGACAAGTATTGGGGGTACAAAAATATATCGCTGGTCCGTTAAATTTCTATTTCTTTCCCACTAAATTTAATTGATTTTCTTGCTTACCCACCATTTATTGAATGCACAACTAATTAGTTAGCATATTTAACAGTCATATAAAGCCAAAATCTACTGCTTGGCAACATCACTAACAAAGTTAGTGCCTGATTTTCCACAAACATTTCTGGTTCTACGATTTTAAGGGAATTCTAGAATAACAGCTTTCAGTGTTTTAAATAAAATCCCATGAACTTAGCACTTTTGGGAACAACACCATTCACATGAGCAAGTCATTAGTTGGTTCAACTAGATATGATATGAAGTTAACATAAAGATACAAATAGACCATATATAACAAAGCTGATCTATCTACCACATTCTCCTGTTTCGAACCTCACATGTCAGATTTTCAATCAGATATTATTTAGCTGGAGAGATCATATAGGACCCATCTAGTGACATGTTTCAGCTTCCTTTCAATGTCCATTCTCAAGGTCAATGATCTTTCTCTCCATCTGCAGTTGAAGTTGGCCCAGAGAAGAAAATAATTAGAAAATGCAAGCACTTGAAAAGGTTCTTACTCTTAAAATGTGTTCAATCAGTTTTCAGGCCAAAGGGAAAAAAAGGAGAAGCTTTGAGGACAAATTTTATTGAGAAACATAAACATTGAGATTCAATCATTACTGAACATATATACTTAATTCCACTATCAACAGCATTTAATTAATGTCTTCAATCTTTTGCTTCATAATCAACTTAGAATAACTGCAATACTAGATCTCTCTCTACTCCCCTAGACTTTTTTTGTCCCAAATTCTCTTTTCTTTTGTTTGTTCCCCAAAATACTACCCTTTTGTCCACAAACCCTTTATAAACAAAAAAAAAACTTCTCTGCACATGCATGTGTGTCTTGATTGGTGGTTGGGAGGAGGGCACAGGACATGCTAGTTGTTAGTATAAAAAAAAGTAAAATTCAGATTAAGGGAATGCATGAATTAAGGTTTAAGATTCAAGCACTTCACACTTCAGAAAATAAATTACTAATTTCTAACACAATTACTCATCAACACATATGGATGTCTAGAAATTATGCAAGAGTATTTTGCAGATATGCATAAGGGAAGGGAACCATAGACAGCAAATTTCACCTACATACTATAATCAGAACCAACTCAAGGTCAAAGTTGCTAAACATCACTCTGCCACTGTCTACAACAGCACAATAAAGCAATTAATCACAATAATCACATAGCCATTGATTGTATTAACAAAGATTCTTTGGTAACCTGAAATGAAATTTATAACCCATGTCTTAGATGAGCTCTGTGAATATCCAAAAGAAATTTAAATACCAAAACCATTCTCAAATGTCAGAAGGGTTATACTTTCATCTAGTTTCTACCAACTTTTCTACATGAAAGTAAAAAATAAATAAATTACAAAGACCATGTTGTATTTTGATAATGAAAAAAAGCACAAGAAGGTAGAATGTGCTATTTATTCCCAGAAGAACTAGAGAGAATGTTTATTAGAAGTATAAAAATTAAACTATTCACCACCATACCTGAACAACAGTCTCAAATTTTCTTTTCAGTTGGGAGAATTCATTCTTAGTCCAATACAGAGTCTTGGAGCAACTGAAATATCAAAATTTAAACAAAAATAGATGCACATTAACAATCTACATACGTAGATAGAAACATGCATTTTAAATAATAAAAAAAGACACACACACACGCACAATAAAAATCATAAAGAAAAAAGTACTGTCAAAAAGAGAAAATATCTGAAGTTTGATAGAGATAAAATAAAAGTTAATTGCGGAATATAAAGAAAAATGGAACAAAAAGAGCATGTTTACATGCTTTAATGGTGGACATGTATGGTAATGAAATTAAAATCCACTGAAAATTTTTTTATAAGCCCACTAATGCAATGATCCATTCATAATAAAGTGACGAAATTCAATAATAGAGGCATCAAAGAATTTTTAAACATTTGCATTAAAATGTCAACTTATTGCTAACATATCACAATAAAGTTACATCAGCATTGTTCTCAATATATTTGACATATTGATAGTATGATACTTTGCGCATCAAAAGGTATTATTAATAAACCCACGGGTACAAAAACCATTAAAAGAACCCCCAATAACACATGGAGATATTTTTCAAGGACATTAATCACTAGATCATGTAATTTTCTTTTTATTTTTAAAAGCAACCAAATACAGAAATCAAAACTTTTTTATTTTTATTTTGGATTAGTAGAATGTTTTTTAAAAAATATTCACAAAACGGGGCGGTACTCCATTACGTGCCTAGGTGGGACTCAGTAGGCATACAAAATGCTAGAAAATAAAAAAGACAAAACTAATTACTGAAATTAAAAAAAATCCAGAAACAATAAAATAGTAAAAAAGGAAAAACAGCTAATTGCTGCCATCCACTTGTAAAGCAACTCAAAAGCATCAACTCTAGCAGAGAAAGCTCTTCAGCACCAAATGTCTCAAGAATACGTTTTCTCCAATGCACCACTTACCATAGTACATATCACGCAATGCACCTTTCTTCAACACTAATAAAGTTATAGTACTTGAAGATAATATTTGGACACCTTTTGGCAGTAACAATGTGTGTACTTTCTACACATGATTTACCTGCCGTGAACTGTAATTATATGATGCTATTATCTTATAATGTGTATAAATACAGAATGTATTTAGCCTACGTTTGGATTGCACTGGCGTCTGGCGTTTTCTGCGTCTGGTGTTTTTTGTGTGGGTCTTGTGCACTATTCATGGGACCCGCAAGTACGGATTTCAGCAAATTTTTCTTTAAAACTGGGTCCCACGGCACTATTTACACATTTAAAAAGTATTTTGCTACAGTATTTTCAGTTTTCAGCAATAAGCGGTATCCAAACAGACTCTTACTTCCCAAACTTGTGTTATATGAATTAATATACTGAGACAAACTTGACTGACATTTATGAATATATTTATTGTTAATTAATAAGAAAAAGTACATCAATGTATAAGCCAATCATTTTGAGGATTTTTTTAACCTTCCGACTTATCAAAAAAAGATGAAATCTTAACCTTCCAAAAAATTGTTAAAAATGTTTTTTTGGACTAGAAAAGGGAGTCTATGACTAGGTCATGAAGATCGATAACCTACTGGAAGAAAATATTAGTTCTAGACACATAACTAAATTGAGAATCTACCATTTGGTGGCTTTTGTTTTTTAAGCAATTATGCCATAGCTTAAATCATCAATTTGATTTCAATTTCAAGAGATCTCAGAACTGGAACTGATAACAAGATACTAGTTTTTGCTCAAAAGCCAAAGCTCTCCATATATTTCTCATCCACTTTGTCCTTGATGCCTTCAATTGCAAGAATAATTGAAGTGTTATGCACTAGTATGAATATCTACCAAATTGATTTATTAAAGACAGCTAACCACAACTCAGGACATCATTTTTTGTAAGAGCATTTTCACTACTTGGGTCAACTGCTTAAACAACTCATCCATTAAGCATGAGTTACCTTAATCAATTATCCATATTTGGTAGAACCCATTCAACCCCAGTAAAGAGGAGAAAAAAACTGGAGGTTGAGAAACACACACAAATATATTAAAAAGAGAAGTTGGAATATAGGAGCCATTCCAGTCATCTATCAATCATAAGAGTAACAAGAAATTTGATCAATCAACACCAGATACAAAACAAGTCCCACAAAATGCAGAGCAGAAAAATTAAACTCTAATATCATAGACCAAAACTAATAAATATAAGTCATTGGTTATTCAAATAATACTCTAATGCATAAAATTAGATGGGTTGAGTTTAAGTTACACCCAATGTAACTTTTGTTAATGTTACATCACTCAATAACTTTTTATTGGATGAGTTTTTGACAAATCCACCGGATTACTTTGCCACTTTATACTGTCAATACTTGCAAAAGATCAAGATTATGATAGATCAATAACTATTTCATCTTCTTCTTTTTTCTTTTTCTTTTTCTTTTTATTTGTGTGGAAAATTACACACACACACCCGATGGATCTTGAACCCATGATCTCACCCTCCACCAAGCTTACATGAGGAGGGGGTGTCAGTGGAGCTATAGCTCATTGGCATTCCATCTTTAAAATATTCAATTTTGTATTTTAATATTATACAAAAAACATGAGTTTAGTGATTTAAAATATGTGTTTGTGTGCACAATAAATACCACAATACATTTATGCAAAATTTGATAATTTTTTAAGAAAACAAGTAGAGAAGCAAATAAAACCCTAGACTTTGTGCAGTTTAAATAATATCTACACCAATGACTCATTTAGTTAATTCTGATACTGAGGCTTAAACTGTGTGTGTGTACATATATACATATATGTGTGTGTGTATATATATATTTGTATGTATGTATTAAGTAATAAGGAAATTTATTAATAAAAGGAAAGCTCAAAGGCATAACTACAAAATAATCATTCATAAATGTAGCAAAATTCTTTAGAAATCCTTGAAAGGGAAAAAAAATGTACAAGACCTACAGCATGAAGATAAAAGTTCTACACGATATACTGAACTTGTTGATTGACAGTATTTTCAGGGACAAAATTATCCTTTAGTCATGAACATGTATATGACTTTCTTAAGCCAGAGGATATAGACATAATAGACAGCTAAGTCCAAAAAAAAACAAAAAAGAGAGAGAAAGAAAGTGTTTTCTTACTAATCCTTATCATTCTCCTCACAAGCATGAAGGAGTTCAACACATGCATGCTTGACATGCGCTGCACCAACACTGTACCAAGAAGGAAAGGAACATATAATTGTATTGTTGAGACAATCATGGAAAGAAGAAAAATTATAAACTTAGATAACTAGATGCATTCTCAGTCCATGTGATTAATGCTGCGACTAAATAACGACTCAAACATTCATATTCATAGTGTTTTCAGGTAGAATGGAAAGGGTAGTACTGCCAAAACTAAATAGGACCCAATCATCTGAACCCTAGGCCACACACACACACACACACTACCCCTTAAAGAGGGTACATCCTATAGAACAGTCATTACATGAGATGAAAGCTGTAGCGACAAAACTCAAACTCATAAAGAAAGGGGAAAAACTTCTCCTTGGGGTTGGGCAATTATAGTAAAAAAAAAAAAAATTGAAACAGCAACTCATTTTCATATTCCAAAAAATAAACACATTTCTTTATTGTAACATAATATGAAATGTTACCTGTTGGATTGCTCAAATAATTCACGAGCGGAAACATTAACCTGATGAAAATCAACATTCTCTTGGTTGCTGCAGATAAGTATGGAAAATGGATTATAAATTCATAATCAACTTTATTTTACAAATGATAATCAAGTTATCAACTTCCAAACAGAACTTAAACTAGTTCATAATTACATGTGATCGGTCAACTGAGTGAACAAATTTTGTGCGGACATGCAGTAGCTGGTGACTGCTCTCACAGCATAATCTGGTTGAGTAGTTTTCTTCATTTGTTGTATTTGCCAGAATTGGTCATTCACATATCCCTGAAAACAATTAAACATTTTCCAAAAACTTAGCATTTTCTTTCCAAACCGCAATTTATAAACCATTTCAACTTATCAATAAAAAGTTATAAGATTTGAAAGAAACCAAAAACAATTTTTTCAATCTACTTATAAAAAAAAAAAAGTTATTTTCCCAAAAATCTTGTAATGAAAATATGAAATCATACAAATCAAGAGTGATAGTGGAAAACGTCGCACAAATAAAAATCATTTTATCATGTCAGTTGTGTTTGGATTTGAGAAATTAAAATCAAGGGATTCGAAGAACAATTATGAGTATAAATTGTTTGATATAAATTTTACAAAAATGAGGGTTTAAATTTTGATATTATGGATTTGAAATTACATTTTACACCTTATTATTTCAAATCGGTGTATGAACAAAGCTCAAATCCAATCATAAAGTTTATCAATAGGGAAAAAAAAGTTGACCTCCAGGGTTGGAGAAATCTCTTCCAATCCATTACGTGATGGTTTAGACGACACAGTAACGCTCCATTTGTTTTGAAGTAAAATATTTTCAGAAGACGTATTATCGCTCCGTTTGTTTGGAAGTAAAATATTTTATGGACCATTTTCAAGTGCCGGGATTCGATCACTGGAGACAACATTCTGATGACCGGTGCCAGATGTCTGGTCATTGGAGTTGCCGTTCTGACAACCAGTGCCGAATGTCCGGTCATCGGAGCTGCCATTCCAACAACCAATGATAGAGATTCGGTCACCGGTGTTGGCGGTCCGGTGGTAGGAGACACCGTTCTGGCCACTAGTGTTGTAGTCTGATCACCGGATATACCACTGTAGCGGTGGCCACCGACAATCTGGTCACAGGAGCTACCGTTCCAGTTGCCGGTTCTGGTGGCCTGTTTGCCGAACCTCCGGCACAATGACTCAGTTTAGGTGGTTGCTTTAAAAGTTTTAGGGCCGTCTGGTTGCGCATTTCAAATACCTTTAAATAATTTTGGGTAAAGATTAATAATTTATATTTATTATAATTTGAGATTTTTATTTTTATTTTTTTTCAATCACAAAAATAAATAAATAAATAAATAAATATGTGGGTGAGTTTTGTAAGTTGTGAGAGTTTTAAAACTAACAAAAGAGTGATCATATTTTATAGGGAGTTAGAGAGTAGGAGTAGAAATTTAAATTAACGTAAAAGTAGTAGCTTATTAGAAACAAGTTGACATTTTAACGTAAAAATAGAAATTTATTATTTTTGTCAATTTATTATTTTAACCTCATTTTTAAGTTTTAGGTATGAGTATTTTTTACCGTAAAAAAAAAAAATAACTAACTTTCTTTTGCCAATTTACTATTTTAACCCAATTTTTAAGTTGTTGGTTAATTAATTTAGGGCTATTTTTGACAGGAAAAAAAAACAATAACTAATTTTCTGAATCCTCTTAATATATACAGATTACACAGATTTTCACATATTTTTACACATTTTTTCACTTACATATATTTCAAAAAACTACAAACAACACTACTTAAACTCCTCTACCAAACGAACCCTTACTTGTCATACTAAATACTTGAAAATATTTTACTGAATATTTTATATGTAAAATATATTTTACCTTTATATTTTACTTCAAAACAAAATATAAATTAAATTATTCATTAAACCAATTAAATCATTTAAACAAGTTGCATGATTATTAAGTATAACTCATTATTTATATTTATATATTTATTTATCTATACTATTATTTAAGAGGCTTCCCTTGTTTGGATTCTTCATTTTTTAATTCAATAATGCCCTTATATCCCTATATTTAATTAGAGATAAAACTAAAGGACAATCTGGTAAAAATGCAACTCTAACTCCTACTAAAATATTGCCTTAAAAATATGGGGTTCTTCTGTTTGGATTCCTCATTTTTTTAGTTAAAAAATACCCATACAAACTTATATTTAAGTAGAGACAAAATTAAAGGACAATCCGGTAAAAATGCAACTCTAACTCCTATTAAAACATTGCCTAAAAAATAAAACCACTCTCCTTATTAATTTTCAAATTAATTTATTCACTTATAAATTAGATTTTTAAAATAAAAATTATATATATATAAAATACAAAAACATAATTTTTATTTTACAAAATAGGACCGCTAAAAAAAAAAAAAAAAGCCTCATTGTGCGAGCATGTGATGAGGCTAGTTAAGTATAACTCATGTGACTAAAATACACATGGATCACAATCATATACATGACATCCACAATTTCACATCCAATGTCCACATTTAAAAGAACAATGCTACCATAACAAACTCCATAACTTTTTTCATTGAGTTGGTGTTGTGAGTCGTAACAAAGTCCATAACTTTATTCACAACTCTCTACTAGCGAGTTGGTGTTGTGAGCGGTAGTGGTGTGGCCTTTGTTACGGACCCACCACTCACTTTTGGCAAAAAAAAAATTGTTAACTTTGTTGTGATATTAACATTTTTAAATGCAAAATTAGTGATGTATACTGATGATGTATAATAAAGAGTGTGAAAATCAATACCCTTTTCAATTTGGAGAAAAATTATTTTAAGAAAAAATTGGTCTTTTCATACTCTATTCAAGATATTTAAAAAAAAAAAAAAAAAAAATGAAAACGAAAATCCTTCTCTTTAAATATCCCTATCAAAACGAAAAATATAGTTGTAAGGACTCAATTTGGAAAGGCTCTCGAAAATCAAGAGGAAAAAGATCCAAAAAGCCCCACAATACATTTTTAGATAGTGGGTAGAAGAAATTGGCCCTTGCAGACGAATGGAGCCCAGTGATGGATTCATCCTTGTTGAAAGCCGGTGGATCCAAGTTTCACCTTCAAGTTGCTCCTCGGCACTGATCCGAGGAGGTTGACATTTGTCCCTCTTCTTTTTCTTTCTTCCTTTCCTCCCCCCTCTAACTGCTCTATTGATTCCTCTTATATAGTCCTCCTCCTCCCATCTCTTTCTTCTATCTGTTGATCATCCATGCGTTTTCCCTCTGACCGTCCATCCCATCAGTTGCATTATCAGTACTCAAGTGATTTGCAATAACCAAGGTTGCCCTGTCCAAGAGTCACATCTCCATTAGTGCAGCCAAAGGGTTAGGTGAGCGCATTTAGTGTGGAGGTGACAACCTGTCCTAGGCCTGTTCTCCCACCTGGAGTTAGTCTCGGTCCACCGAGAACAGGGTTATCCTCGGCGCGGATTTCTAAAGCTTAGACCCTCATACACCATCCTCGGAAGATCCTCCTTCCTCGGCATGGGTCCTGGGCCGGATATAAAGTGGGCCGAGGTCACCAGGCCCTCAGGCCCCACAATGGTATTAGTAAAAGCATGTAACAAAATCAGTGCTTTTTCTGAGAATGGGTCCTTGTGAAGTAACCACCGCACCAAGGGTGCGCGGTGGTCGAAGAAAGTGTAACTTGGTATGAACCAATGTAGGTGCTCGATGACACATGAAGATAACAATTCCACTATAATTAATGGCAACAAATCTTCACATAATGAATTTGATGAGTTAGGGTTAGCCCTAAAGTGATTTTCCTGATTGGGTTTTCGCTTTGTGAGCAATTCCTCATCTTTGTGTGTAAGTTATTTGTTTAGTTGTTGTTTATTGTCTTTACCCATATTGCACTTGACAATATTGATTAACTAATTACCTGGAATTTTTAATTGCAATATTAACAAAATTAATTGGTAGTAAGCCATACTTGGGTCCAAACAGTGTTTTCAACTTTCAAGTGTGATGCCACGAAAAAATTAATAGTTTTGACTTCTAGATTCATCTAAGCTGCATAAACACGTATATGAAGTGTTATTGATCAGTGGAGCATAGGGATCTCTTATAATTTGAGTCAGTTTTATCTCTAAACCTTTGTGCACTGCAATTTAGAGGCATTGATATTTAATGTTAAGTATAAATAAATAAAAATAGATCAAGAGATTTGAAGCTCAACTAGAACTTCTTAGCGTTTTTAGCTGAGACATTTACAGTTCAAATCATCTCTCTTTTGTTGTAATTATTAAATTTATCAATGAACAACATGGTATTTATTTTTGTTGATCATTATTAAGTACATATGAACTAATTGAACAAATACATTAATGAAATGACCAAACATATGTCATTGCTGATCACCTTGACCTTATTAAAAAATTTATGACAAAGAGTGCTCCAATCGCTTAGCTCTTTTAGCTAGACAGAGTACTAAAGGGCAAGAAATTAATTTGATTCATCATCTCTTACAAACTACTCCACGGCCGTTCATCCCGCTAGAGCAATTTAGATTTCCAAACTCCAAATTTTCCAAAGAATTACCTTCCGTGAACTGACCAGTAAATCTTGCCACAGCACAATCAGTGGCAAAGAGGCTTGAGGATGAGAATTCTTTGTCACCACCCAAAACAGGCATGACCACTCCCATCTTCACCTTACTCACATAGTTGCTCGCATAAGTTTGGCCCAAAACACCATTAACTTGGCCGCTCAATGCATAAAACTTGAAGCTCAAGTCCAGATGAGCAAAGCAATCCTCTTGTGTAATCCCATAATTATGAACACGTGAATCTTTCTCAGTTATAGGCACTACCGTTGCTTTTATCTTGAAATTCCCTTCAACCTCAACTTCTACTGAGTTAGTGTCACGAAGCCTTGTGATCGTAACACTTGGCGATGTCATGGACTCCCATTTGGTGCCTTCACCATCAAGCAAGTGTATGGGTTCACCATTGAAACCTAGGGAAAGGCGGTCATTGGAGTCATCCCAAATTGATGTATTCTTTGCGCCAATGAAGAGATTGTGGGTGTCAAAGAGGATTCCTAGAGACTGCACCCAGGTGAAGTCCCTCTTCATGTTTTGGTTTCTTTTTCCAATGAAGTGAGCGTTGATATGGACGTTGGAATCAGAAACTATGCAGAAGTCTTGGCCCTTCTTGCCATGGAAGTAAAAGTTGATTCCATCTCCACCAACGAATCGTGGATCTTGGCACACAGCACCGGGTCGGTTGCAATCTGATCAAATTTGCATGAGCAAATGTTGTCACAAATTTACTCACCTCATGTGACATATTTTCAACACATAGACTCTTAGCAGATATGCACACTTAGTTTATACGCATAGGCCATTATAGAATCCAGGTGAAATGATAAAAATTACACCAATCATTGCATGAATGCCAATTCAACTCAAAAAATAATGTATTAAAGTTACAATCAATTTTAATACAAAAAATTTACAAATTGTGATAATAAATATGATTAAAATCATCTCAATAATATAACAAATAATTGTCTAAATTACTTTTTATGATATCGGTAGTGCATTATCATACTTATATAATAAAATTTATAATATATCTACCATCACTTTGTCTATAATTTAAAAATAAAATAAAATAAAAGAAGAGGTTTTTGAGTTTACAATAACTTCCTATAAAATAAGTTTTTGAAAATACATATTTTTAGACATAATTATTTTAATATATATATATATATATATATATATTTAATTCAATTTTAGAGAAATATATAGTGTTAAACTACGCAAAGATAAGACACTATTCCTAAACGAATAATTATAAGGAATGACTTATTCAAAACCGGAAAAAGACTTTGAGATTGAATCATATGTATCGTTACTCGTTAATTTAAGTCCTATATAAAGAGCAAAAGTGTAAGGACAAACTTACTGCAAACGGGACTGCAGGTGACGCAGTCAACCTCACATTGCTCGAGGCACCCACTAGGACAACTATGCTCCATGGCATAGCAGTGAGGGTAATTCTTATTCATGCATCTAACTTTCTTTCCATCGGAACTCGAAGCTGGGGGAGGTGGAGGGGGATGTGAAGAAGGGGGAGTGGGTGTTGTCAATGGAGGTGGAGGGGGTGAAGGATAAATAGTCGTAGGAGGTGGTGGAGGTGGTGAAGAATGAATGGTAGAAGGTGGTGGAGGGGGTGAAGAATAAATGGTAGGTGTGGGAGGGGGAGGAGAGGGTGAAGGATAAGTTCTAGGAGGTGGAGGAGGTGATTGCTTCCTAGGCTTTGGTGGTGGCGGTGGTGGTGATGGTGATGCTGTACAAACAGGTTGGCATGAAACACAATCAACCACACAAGTACGAGGGCAAGTTGTAGGACAATATTTGTCTACATGGTAACAAGTAGGGTACTTTTTGTCTTTGCATTTCACTTTCTTCGGTTTTGGTGGTCCTGCCTCTGCCACAATCACCGTGAAGAGGAGGAGCAAACACACAGTCAGGCATGCTATAGATTGAGCCATTTGATGATGAAATGAAAGAATATTGTTCAAATGACTGTGGATATAGGTTCCCTATACTCCTCCTTTTATATTGATTTCGAAAGGTGGATTGGTTAGCTTGTGTAAGCCTCAAATTTAGCATGGGCTTCACTTCACGCTTGCTTTTTTACGTGGAGTGCTCTTTACTTTAATTCCAATTGGGGCTGTCACATGCCCCATCAAAAATTAAGAAGTCGACCTCTAATTAAGTCTTGATTAATTTGTACATCAAAACTGATTCCTAGTTAGCGTTTTCGAGTTTTTGTTAAAATTAACGATATTTGATCAAATGTATGCATGCCATTATTTTGGATAACAATGTAAGCTTTCTTCTTCGCTCCTACTCCAATCAATTCTTTCTTGTATGTAGGCCTTGTGTATGTCATTTCTACTAGTAGTACTAGTATGACCGTGGGAATCTTGTTTGGATTTTTGAGTTTATGAAATTGTGTAACATGTGTGGCGCGCTAATTACCAATATAGTGATAACCACGTTTAAACTAGATAGTTGCATTTGGAAAAAAGAAAATGGAAACTCTACTCAAAAGAAATTAGGAATCTCATCTTAGAAAAAAAAAAAAAAAAAAAAAAACTCCAAAGAAATCTTAGTAGCATTCTTAAAGCCCTTACTTTCGGCATTTAAATAGGCACTAACTTTACATCGGTAATGGACTTGCGAAAAGTCTAGTAGGCAATCCATGCAGGATTGTGTTCTTTAATTGCTTTCAGGATAAATGATATAAAATAGAGAGAGAGAGAGAGAGAGAGAAAGGGGACAAAACGATTAACTGTACTGTTTTTTACATAAATGAGTTTTTTTAACGTATGTATAAATAAGTTTAGAGTCATTTGACCTAAAAGAGAAAGGAAATTTCTAACTAATAAACTCCAAGTACTTGCAATGTACTTTCGGTCCATGTAATTTAGATAACCATTCAATTAGATGTCTATTCTAAGCCTTTCAATATTTATATGTCAACAAAGATTAATTGGAATTCAATGGTCACAATGATGCGACATACTTTCTTTTAATTTTTTTAAGAAAAAAAATCTCATTAAACATAAGCAAGTTAAACTATTTTTAGTTTTTATAAATGAGTACTTTTTTGGGTTTCTTCTCTTGGCAAGATATATAGGGATATGAACTTTTCTCTTTTAGAGCTTCAACCCCCAAACAATTGGAAGATAAAATAATAAAAAAACTTGACTTATGTCCAATGCTCCAATACACTAATTAGACCCATCAAGATGATAAAATATAACTTGTCCAAAAATATGTTATGAAAAATACTTTTAAGTTAATCTTCCTTATGGATATCACATGACTCAAAAATAAATTCACTAAATTTTGGATGTCATATTCCAATGAGATGATATTGACTCATTAAAAAAGAAAGGGTAAATTGCAAATTACAACCCTAAAGTTTTTAGATGATTGGATTTTACACTCCAAAGTTTCAAAAACTTGATTTTACATCCTGAAATTTGGTTCCGTTAGCAATTCACCTCTCACGATTAGTTTTGATGTTAAATGGCACATCATCATACTGATGTGCTTTATTTTTGCCAAATCAACGCAAAAATTACGTCGTTTCAATGATGGCCAAGTGAAGAGCTGGCACAATCAAAATTGTGTCGTTTCAGGCCTAAACTTAAAACACAAACCTCTAGCTTAAACGACACCCAAACTCTAAAATCAAAAACAAAATCCATAAACCCAAGCGACGACTCAGCTCATGAACCCTGTAAAGTTATTATTTACAACTATATATTTTGTTGGCTTATATTCCGTGCCAAATTTGATTGTAACTATATTCAATCTGTTGTACCCTGTATTTATTGTGGGATTTCATTGTAAGGGTTGTGTGTTAGAGAGAGAGTGTGTGAAGACTCAAGCATCTGAAGACTGAAAATTTCTCGCGGGTATCTCGCGACTTAGCTTCCTGCGAAGTGACACATGTGCCCTGCACATGCTAGAATGCGAAGAGTCAGGCCAGATGGAGATAGCTGTGTCTCGCGAGTATCTCGCGGGTAAGGCCTTCCCGCGAGACACCCGCAAGGCATTCTGTTCTGTCAGCCTGTCCAGTCTGATTCACACTTTCTGTACCCACACTATTTATACCCATATTACTCACAATTGAAATGAAAGCCTCTGAGAGAAAACCCTAGCCAAACACCTTCAGAGTTAGAGATTGTTATACCCACAATCCTCTACACATTTATTTTGGGAATTTCCTCATCTCCTACCTCTCCACTTCCATACCATTGAGAGGTTGATAGCCCAAACACTTATCACACCCTTTGAGAGTGTCAAGTGACGTTTTGGTGCTGCTGGAAAGCATTGGAAAAAGCCAAGGATGGCAAATGCAACATGGAGCTTGTTGCGGGATCCGAAGAACTAAGACAAGACACAGTTCCGAGAAGCCTCGTTGGAGTAGGAGCTTGGAAGGCTTAGGTACATCGGGTAGATTAGGCTTGGAGGGTCTCTTGCTAACCCATGTATCGCAATTGATTGTCTAGTGGATCGATTTCCGCTTGGAGGGCAGCGGAGAGGTTTTTCACCGAGTTCTTTGGTTTCCTCTTCGATAACACGTCTCGGTGTTATCTGTGTTTGCATCTCTCTTCCCTACTCTTGTTCGTTTCATTTTTACTGCTGTGTTGCTTTAAATATGGATTAGAGTAGTTGTCTTGCTTATACGCTTGTGTTTACACTATTCCGCACTTAGTATTAAGTTAGTGTAAAATCAACCAAGCCGTAACTTTAATTTGGGGGTCTAAACTGCTCGTGTGTTTTCGACACATTTCCGAGCTTTCAAACCCAACGGCGGCCAACAAGTACAAATCTAGCAATAACAACCCTAAGAACTCACAAACCACTGCAAACACCACCAATCACTGCAAACAATTTTAGCATCAAAATCACAAACCCCACCCCCTTTGACTGAAAGCCTAGGCTTGCTGCATCCCTCTTCAGGAACCAAACCCAATCACAATAAAGCCCACCAACTATAATCTCCAGCGAAAGCCACCTTCAAGTACCAAATCCACTCACACCACCTTCAATCAACAAGCCCCACTGAACCAATCAACAGAGAAACCCACCTTCAGACACTAAACCCACTCGCACCACCTTAATTCAACAACCAAACAACTACAAATTCAGCAAAAATAACCTTAATAAAAAGCGAGAAAGAGAGCTAGAAAGAAATGGAGAACTAATGGTTTTACCATTGCTGTGGCCGTCATCACTGCCGCCTGGGTTCATGAGGCGAGCCGAGGGGTTTGGGGTTAGGAAGGTCTCGTGGGGTTTGGGTTAGAGAGGTTTTGAACATATTGTGGGATTCATGGTTTCTATTTTTGATTTTAGAGTTTGGGTGTTGTTTAAGCTAGAGGTTTGTGTTTTAAGTTTAGGCCTAAAACGACGTAATTTTGATTGTGCCAACTCTTTACTTAGCCATCACTGAAATGACGTAGTTTTGGGACTGATTTGGCAAAAATAAAATACATCATTATGGTGATGTGTCACTTAACAGCAAAAACTAACCGTAGGGGGTGAATTGCTAACAAAACCAAACTTCAGGATGTAAAATCAAGTTTCTAAAACTTTGGAGTTTAAAATCCAATCAACCTCAAAATTCAGGAGTATAATTTGCAATTTACTCAAAAAAAAGACTTAATTGGAAAAATCAAAACCTTAAAGACTTTATTCTTAATTGTATACTCAAATCACAAGAACTTAAAGTTTTTGTAATTATAAAACCAAAAAGTCACATAATCAGTGGATAATTAAAAACTATAAATATATATTGATAAACCATAGGCATTATGTTTGGTCAATGCTAATTCTCGTGAAATTACCATTAGCATGAACCCATGTCCATCTGGAACTGGTATCTTTATAATTCAGTAAAACTTAATTTATGTCCTTAATTAATTAGTAGGGCTTCGTTGATAAGTAATGAGAATTAGATGAGAAAAAAACATCTAGTACTTGTTTAATGTTTGTTTACAAGATGATCAATCGTTAGACACTAGAGAAAGACGCAATACCGAGACCAGTCAATGGAGGAATTTATATAAGCATAGTTATCATACTTTGTTGCCTTATTTTGGAGATTGCTTTGGCAGGAAGTGAGGGGCTGTGATTGGTTTCTTGG
Organism: Quercus aquifolioides; assembly: GCA_019022515.1. NCBI lineage: Eukaryota > Viridiplantae > Streptophyta > Magnoliopsida > Fagales > Fagaceae > Quercus > Quercus aquifolioides. The sequence continues at coordinate 16,494,458 of CM032326.1, read as the reverse complement.
TTTACATGAAAACACGAAGTCCCCAAATTAGTGTGATGCCATGAAGAAAGGGTTCTGACTTCTCGATTTTTGGTCATCTGGGCGGCATAAACAAAGGCATAGATAGTGTGATTTACAAGCATAAGTCAGGGTCTTCTTGTCCATATATAGTCTTAGAGCTAGGTACAGCTACCACAACACAATAAATTAAAAGTTTCGATCATAAGGAAATATACGCGGTAGAATGATGAAGAGATATCTCTAGTTATATATGATTGTTCCAAGTATTGTAGAGAGAAAACCACGGCCTTCTTTAGAGAGAACTCATCTAACTTATAACCAATATATCTTGATAAACCCTTTCCTGGAGACACATGTTCCCTTTTATGTCACTGTTTATTGGAAAATAATCAATACTTCCTGAATATAATAACGAAATTTTATTTTTCCTTCAATCCCATCATGAATATCAAGTTGCTATACTCCAAAAGTACTAAATAATTAATCTTATTTATTAAATAATGTTTCATCATCATTAAACTTTTCATAATTAATATATTTAATCTTTATTTATAACTCATATCAATATTTAATAAACATATAAAAATTAATCATTAAGATAAATTATGCATGGAACAAATTAGATATTCTAATATAAATTTATTTTATATTCTCCACTTGGCTCACTTGACATTTAAATATCCTATTAATTGAGTCATATATGGTATATGGACATTATTATACTACCATGTCATCTAGATTTGAAATACTTCCACTCAAATAAAGAGCCCATTATTTCTCTAAAAAAAAATTAAAATAAAGATCCCATTACATGAATCTTGACCATAATACCATTAATTAATACATATAGCAACTAACAAGTACTTCATTCCGTGAATTACAATGCATTTTACTCTTTAAGTTAGTACAAATATCAATTTGTAATGGACTTCCGGCCAATAAGCCATTCAGATTTTCATTTATATATCCCAATTAATGGATAAAATAAACTCTATACATATACCTTGTGTGAACAAAATAAACATCAATATTCTGTTTATTTTCTATTGAATAATTAAATATATGTTACAAAAACTAGAATGGCTAGAGAAAATTAACCCCATATTATATAAGCTAACAAGTCTTATTCTTCACGTGATCTTTTTACTAATTTATAATCCTTTTAGCCATAGGATTTGTGATCATTAATTAACTCAGTAGGTATATGCTTAATGGATAACTTATGTTTCTTAACACTCTCTCTAACACAAAGGTTTTATTTGGTAGGGGAGTTGGAAGAGTAAGAGTATGAAAAATATAGGAAGAATAGTAAAGCTGGAAGAAAGAAATTATTCTTGTTTTCTTTTCTTGTGTGTTTGGTAAAAGGGATAAAAAATTATATATAAAAATCCTTTATAGATATTTTTTGGCTTTCATATTTACTTGAATTACGTGTTGATTTTTGTTTGTTGTCTCATGATTATATCATTAAATTTATTTCTAATATTTTGAGACTTTTTTTTTTCTTTGAAAGTCTCAAAAATCTACATAAATAAAGCAAAGATGAAAGAAGAACTAATATTTGGAGGGATGGAGTGATCAATGTTTGCATTCTGCTTATTATTGTAATTTTCAGTTATGCTAGTGTTAGGGTCATATTTTATTGTAATTGACTAATCTTTTGACAAAATGTACTTTACTTTTAATTTGGTAGATCTAAAATGGGTTTAGTACTTCAAGAAACATGTTGTTCAAATCAAGTATTAAAGACATGAAAATCGGTCCAAGAAACAAGTGAAGAAAAGCCATTCATTAAGTCTCGACAAATAGCTCAACAGAAGCCTGCTATCGAGACATAATATAAAGCTCAATAGATAGCTCGACAGCAGCTCAATCTACCAAGAATTACGATTTCAGAATTTTCAAATCTAAAATTCGAACCAGGTTTGTGTAACTGTTTAAGGTTTCTTTTCTCACAACCCTAAACATATATAAGGTTTATTTTAAGAGTCGTCACATACGGAGAAACCAAGAGATTTATTTTCTCTGTGAGAAGCTACTGCGTTTATACACCATAGGGTTTTGTAACCAAATGCGTCCTAATCTTCATTGTTGACAAAGTGAAGAACTTTGCAACTAACAACATCTGTTCAAGTTGCTGGAGTTAGTCACGTACTGGGATCCATGCAAAGAGTTAGTCACAAATTAGAGGTTTGTGATCAAGGGAAAGAATGCTATTACAAGATCAAGTCCAATTGGATATTGGAGTAAAGGTTCAACTGTAGGTTGGTATTTCGGGATAAGCCAGGATAGTTGGTAAGGGTCCTTGTACTTGTAACTACTTGACTGTTGATTAGTGGATTTTTGGAAGTGATGACCTTAAAATCACCCGATGGAATTTTTGCCTTATGAGGTTTTTCCCATTTGTTAACAAATCACCGAGTCTCATTTATTTTCCGCTACACTTAGTATTTTTGGTTATTTGTTAGTGCCTTCACAATTTACATGCAATTGAACCTAATTAATCAACTTGGGTAATTGAATTTAACCAAAGTCAAGCTATCTTAACCCAATAGCTAGAATATGTAATTATAATATTGAAGGAAAATGACTTTTCTATCTTTTAATTTTTATTTATTTAAAAAATCAATCAATGTGACCAAAAAAAAAAAAATCACTACCAACCCAAACTCATTTGGTTCAATTCCTTTAATAATAATGGATCAGTTGAATTAATGGTTTCAAATTTGATGATGTTGGATGTTGATTTAGATTGGAAGTACCATTTAAACAGACCTGTTCCACATCCATAATATTCTTGTTATATCAGTATAATTCTTTCGAGTAATGTTAGTATCACCGAAATTAGCACAATTTTGTGCCTCAACTCGCCACATGGCGAGTTGTGAAAACACACATTCATCAATCACAACTCGCCATATGGCAAGTTGTAGCACAAAATTGTGCCAATTTTGATAGTACCTAGCATTACACAATTCTTTCTCATCTTCATCATGGGTGTTGAAAAAATAAAAAGAGAAATAAATGGAAGCTCTAACAAACTTAATTAAATATAATTTGTCCTTATATATATAATGACCAACTGCACAAAATGCATGGCTGAACCACACAGAGTAACTCTTGTGAGCAACATACGTTACATACTTACCTACTATATCCTCTCAGGGTTACATATAACAATAACCAGAAATCTCTAGTTATTACAATGAATTGCCATTCAAATCGGTGGAGAAGAAGAAGTCAAGGGTCTAATAACTTATTATGAATGAATGTACTTTCTATTTCTCGTTTTGCGTTCATAGAATTTGAGATTTTAAAAATATATCACGGGAGTCAACAATTATTCTTGGGTTTGGAAAAAAGAATCTTAAATAAAAATATAATTACAGAAGTTAATATTTAATAAAAAAAGTAAGAGTTTTGTAATTCAATAGTATTATCTTATTTCCTTTACGAGAAAATTAAAGTTCAAATCTCCAATTTTTGTAATTATTGAACTATTTGAGAGAGAGAGACTAATATTGAGTCATTTTGCAAAAAGCCTTTGTAAGTTGTAGCAAAAAAGAAAAAGTTGAGTCATTTTCAAAATCTTTAAAACTAAATCAAGATAATTGATAAAAGTCTCACTATTTTAATATTGGGTTGAACGCACACACTAGCTTAGTTGAGTCAATTCCTCCCCCCCCCCCCCCCCCCAAATTATAAAATATATATTAAATAAGACAATATTGTATGTTCTCGATTAAGGTAGGTATGCTACATATTTTTAAAAAATGTACAGTATAATTCTCCATATATAAATTATTCTTTTTCCATTTTCAATTTATATTCTTAAATTTTTTTTTTTTTTTTTAATGATAGTATCTGTGGGGCCAGAATAAGTCAAGCAACCCCGGCCCACTTCAGACTAGGCCCAAAGGCCCACGCCGAGGACGCGTCCAAGGTCCGAGGACGAAAGTGCAGAGCCCAGAGCCCAAGGAGCATTGCCGAGGATGGTTACATCCTCGGGCGACCGAGGTCAGAAAGTGGGCAAACAGTATACCCTTAAGGGGAATCTCCCCGAGCATCCAAGGAGCAAATAGCAAGTACCAAGCACCGGACATGGAAGCATGGTGGAGGAGCAAGTCCCAGGTGAACTGTCACCTTCACATTAAATGCCCTCAACTAACGCCCTGGCCGCATTAATGAGGATAAGACTTCTGAACAGTGCTGTCTTGGGCGCTGCAACCCACAGGAGGGATGAGAATGCGGCTGATGGGACAGGCTCTCAAGTGGAAGCCGGGTTGATCAATAAATGTAGGGCTAGGATCAACTGGGAGAGAAGTATATAATGTAAAAAGTCCCTCTTAAGAGGGGGACGGACGGAAAACCAGGGAAAAGAGATACTGTAGCAATGTATTTTCTCTCAACCATTGTAACATTTCTTGAAAGAAATAAGAACAACTTCAACCTCTATAAACCCGTCCGAGGAGCCTTATTGTGCATTCCAACCCACGTTTAACTTATCACAATCCACGAACAACCATGCATGGCCGTTGCATTCTTTACTAGGGCCTAACTCTTGAACCCATACTCTATAAATTCATTGGAGGGTTAGCTGGGCTTGGGTCCACTCTCTCAATCCTTAGAGAGCGCTCGAAACCGGTCCCTACAGTATCAATTTACAATTTCAATAGTGAATATTTGTTGACTTTTGTAGCTAATAAACAACAAAAGTTGTCAATGCATTATCGAGCTTTAACATCTTCTGTTGAATATAAAAGTTTTAGACTATCATAACGACTTATTTTTTACAACTGAATTTGTTAACACTTTATTGACTCCACGGCCTTCATTTGAAGACAAGTTTCAAACTATCATAATGACTTACTTAAATAACAAACAACTAATGAATAATAAGAATCTCTTTTTCTTTTCTTTTTTTGTTTAAAATGAATATTAAGAATCTTGTTAATTTAACAACATGAATCTACATTTATGATTCATCATAGGAAAATCATGACTAAAATCAACCACAAAAATTTCACAACTGTGCATTTTTGCCACTAAATTTTTAGAGAACAAAATTTCATATTAAAATTTTTTATAAAATAAAATAAAAAAATAAAAGAAGAAGAAGAAGAAGAAGAAGAAGAAAGAAACATATATCTTTTTTTTTTAGAAGAGAAAGAAACATATATCTATACTACTATTTAAGGGCTTCCCCTATTTAGGATCTTTATTTTTTTTGTTCAAAAATACCCTTACACCTCTATGTTTAAGTAAAGACAAAACTAAATGACAATTCGGTAAAAATACAACTCTAACTTTCACTAAAATATTGCCTAAAAAATTAGGTCACTCTCCTATTAATTTTCAAATTGTTTTATCCACTTATAAATTAGATTCTCAAAATAAAAATTATATATAAAAAATAAAGACACAAGTTTTTTTCGGTTTCCTTTCTTCTAAATTCTAATCTCACGTTTTTTTTTTTTTTGGTTTTTGTTTTAATTTTTTCAAATCTCTTTTTCTTTATTTTTGAATTATTAAAAAAATGTGATTTTTAACGTACACCCTTTTTTTTCTTTTTAATGATTTATTTATTTATTTATTTATGTTGATGTTTGAATTGTTTTCTCTTCAAATCTATTTGCACTGCCCTTTTCTTTTTATTTTAATGAATGTATTTTCTATGTCCAAAATAAAATCACTATGTATGTGGTTTAATTGGATAGAAAAGAGAAATGTCTCAAATTGAGATGAATGGAAAATTATAACATTAAACCCAAAAAAAGTCTCATCGCACGCACGAAATATGTGTGATGAGGCTAGTATATATGTGTGTGAAGTATGAGAAATGTATAATTGTTTTGGGAAATTGGGATTGAATTCAACACATGCACGCACATATATATAAATTATTCTTTTTCTATTTTCAAATTGTTTCTTCGATTTCATACATAATAGCATTAACCGACAATTTATAATAGTGAATATTTGTTGACTTGTCGTTAATAAACGACAAAAAATGTTAATACTTGATCGGCTTTACAGTTTTCATTTAAATACAAAAGTTTCAGACTACCCTAACAACTTACTTAAAATAACAAATAACTAACAAAAAGTAAGTGAATTAATTAATTTAACAACTTAAGTTTACATTTATATTTCATCCTAGGGAAATCATGGCTAAAATGAAATCACAAAAATGTCATAACGGTCATTTATGATTTTCATATTTAAAATATGTTTAAAGTGGAATTTTTTATATTAATGAGAAAGTGAGAATAAAATTTACTTAGACTAATATTAAAAATTGACTCAAAATCATTAACAAAATGTGCTCAAGTAGAAAACCAAAAACAAGAAGAAATTCAACTTAAATAAATAAATAAATAAAGCTTTTCTTATGAATTTTTTTATAATTAAAAAAAAAAAAAAAAAAAAAAGGTGCCCTCATGGTTAATTTCTTAAAGTAGAGGGGTAAATAAGACCCTAGAGCTTTTCCCTCGCCCGTTACTCTTCTTCATACCAAAACAACAAAAAGAACCAGAACGAGCGTCACAGACAGCTATCTCAGTCTCTTAAAAAGAATCAAAAATTATTCTATAAAAACCAAACCCCCCATTCTCACTTCTCACTGCTTAGCCTAAAATCCTTCACTCTACTCTCTGTTTGTGTGTGAGGAAAAAATAAATGTCTTTGGAGATTCAAAAAGCTCTGCTGTTTGGCTTCATTCAGAACATGTATGACGAGGTAATCACTAATCAGATTTCACTGTTTCGTTTTTCTCTTTTGTTCAACATGTTTTTCATCTTGAATTTTGGTTCTGAAATGTGAAATCATTGTTTTTAAAACATTTGGAAGCCACCAAAAAAAAAAAAAAAAATTTCCCTGCTTTTTTTACACGTGCATTCTCAGAAAAAGCACTGATTTTGTTACATGCTTTTACTAATACCATTGTGGGGCCTGAGGGCCTGGTGACCTCGGCCCACTTTATATCCGGCCCAGGACCCATGCCGAGGAAGGAGGATCTTCCGAGGATGGTGTATGAGGGCCTAAGCTTTAGAAATCCCCGCCGAGGATAACCCTGTTCTCGGTGGACCGAGACTAACTCCAGGTGGGGGAACAGGCCTAGGACAGGTTGTCACCTCCACACTAAATGCGCTCACCTAACCCTCTGGCTGCACTAATGGAGATGTGACTCTTGGACAGGGCAACCTTGGTTATTGCAAATCACTTGAGTACTGATAATGCAACTGATGGGATGGACGGTCAGAGGGAAAACGCATGGATGATCAACAGATGGAAGAAAGAGATGGGAGGAGGAGGACTATATAAGAGGAATCAATAGAGCAGTTAGAGGGGGGAGGAAAGGAAGAAAGAAAAAGAAGAGGGACAAATGTCAACCTCCTCGGATCAGTGCCGAGGAGCAACTTGAAGGTGAAACTTGGATCCACCGGCTTTCAACAAGGATGAATCCATCACTGGGCTCCATTCGTCTGCAAGGGCCAATTTCTTCTACCCACTATCTAAAAATGTATTGTGGGGCTTTTTGGATCTTTTTCCTCTTGATTTTCGAGAGCCTTTCCAAATTGAGTCCTTACAACTATATTTTTCGTTTTGATAGGAATATTTAAAGAGAAGGATTTTCGTTTTCATTTTTTTTTTATTTTTAAATATCTTGAATAGAGTATGAAAAGACCAATTTTTTCTTAAAAGAATTTTTCTCCAAATTGAAAAGGGTATTGATTTTCACACTCTTTATTATACATCATCAGTATACATCACTAATTTTGCATTTAAAAATGTTAATATCACAACAAAGTTAACAATTTTTTTTTGCCAAAAGTGAGTGGTGGGTTCGTAACAAAGGCCACACCACTACCGCTCACAACACCAACTCGCTAGTAGAGAGTTGTGAATAAAGTTATGGACTTTGTTACGACTCACAACACCAACTCAATGAAAAAAGTTATGGAGTTTGTTATGGTAGCGTTGTTCTTTTAAATGTGGACATTGGATGTGAAATTGTGGATGTCATGTATATGATTGTGATCCATGTGTATTTTTAGTCACATGAGTTATACTTAACTAGCCTCATCACATGCTCGCACAATGAGGCTTTTTTTTTTTTTTTAGCGGTCCTATTTTGTAAAATAAAAATTATGTTTTTGTATTTTATATATATATATATAATTTTTATTTTAAAAATCTAATTTATAAGTGAATAAATTAATTTGAAAATTAATAAGGAGAGTGGTTTTATTTTTTAGGCAATGTTTTAATAGGAGTTAGAGTTGCATTTTTACCGGATTGTCCTTTAATTTTGTCTCTACTTAAATATAAGTTTGTATGGGTATTTTTTAACTAAAAAAATGAGGAATCCAAACAGAAGAACCCCATATTTTTTAGGCAATATTTTAGTAGGAGTTAGAGTTGCATTTTTACCAGATTGTCCTTTAGTTTTATCTCTAATTAAACATAGGGATATAAGGGCATTATTGAACTAAAAAATGAAGAATCCAAACAAGGGAAGCCTCTTAAATAATAGTATAGATAAATAAATATATAAATATAAATAATGAGTTATACTTAATAATCATGCAACTTGTTTAAATGATTTAATTGGTTTAATGAATAATTTAATTTATATTTTGTTTTGAAGTAAAATATAAAGGTAAAATATATTTTACATATAAAATATTCAGTAAAATATTTTCAAGTATTTAGTATGACAAGTAAGGGTTCGTTTGGTAGAGGAGTTTAAGTAGTGTTGTTTGTAGTTTTTTGAAATATATGTGAGTGAAAAAATGTGTAAAAATATGTGAAAATCTGTGTAATCTGTATATATTAAGAGGATTCAGAAAATTAGTTATTGTTTTTTTTCCTGTCAAAAATAGCCCTAAATTAATTAACCAACAACTTAAAAATGGGGTCAAAATAGTAAATTGGCAAAAGAAAGTTAGTTATTATTTTTTTTTACGGTAAAAAATACTCATACCTAAAACTTAAAAATGAGGTTAAAATAATAAATTGACAAAAATAATAAATTTCTATTTTTACGTTAAAATGTCAACTTGTTTCTAATAAGCTACTACTTTTACGTTAATTTAAATTTCTACTCCTACTCTCTAACTCCCTATAAAATATGATCACTCTTTTGTTAGTTTTAAAACTCTCTCAACTTACAAAACTCACCCACATATTTATTTATTTATTTTTGTGATTGAAAAAAAAATAAAAATAAAAATCTCAAATTATAATAAATATAAATTATTAATCTTTACCCAAAATTATTTAATGGTATTTGAAATGCACAACCAGACGGCCCTAAAACTTTTAAAGCAACCACCTAAATTGAGTCATTGTGCCGGAGGTTCGGCAAACAAGCCACCAGAACCGGCAACTGGAACGGTAGCTCCTGTGACCAGATTGTCGGTGGCCACCGCTACAGTGGTATATCCGGTGATCAGACTACAACACTAGTGGCCAGAACGGTGTCTCCTACCACCGGACCGCCAACACCGGTGACCGAATCTCTATCATTGGTTGTTGGAATGGCAGCTCTGATGACCGGACATTCGGCACTGGTTGTCAGAACGGCGACTCCAATGACCAGACATCTGGCACCGGTCATCAGAATGGTGTCTCCAGTAATCGAATCCCGGCACTTGAAAATGGTCCATAAAATATTTTACTTCCAAACAAACGGAGCGATAATACGTCTTCTGAAAATATTTTACTTCAAAACAAATGGAGCGTTACTATGTCGTCTAAACCATCACATAATGGATTGGAAGAGACTTCTCCAACCCTGGAGGTCAACTTTTTTTTCCCTATTGATAAACTTTATGGTTGGATTTGAGCTTTGTTCATACACCGATTTGAAATAATAAGGTGTAAAATGTAATTTCAAATCCATAACATCAAAATTTAAACCCTCATTTTTGTAAAATTTATATCAAACAATTTATACTCATAATTGTTCTTCGAATCCCTTGATTTTAATTTCTCAAATCCAAACACAACTGACATGATAAAATGATTTTTATTTGTGCGACGTTTTCCACTATCACTCTTGATTTGTATGATTTCATATTTTCATTACAAGATTTTTGGGAAAATAACTTTTTTTTTTTTTATAAGTAGATTGAAAAAATTGTTTTTGGTTTCTTTCAAATCTTATAACTTTTTATTGATAAGTTGAAATGGTTTATAAATTGCGGTTTGGAAAGAAAATGCTAAGTTTTTGGAAAATGTTTAATTGTTTTCAGGGATATGTGAATGACCAATTCTGGCAAATACAACAAATGAAGAAAACTACTCAACCAGATTATGCTGTGAGAGCAGTCACCAGCTACTGCATGTCCGCACAAAATTTGTTCACTCAGTTGACCGATCACATGTAATTATGAACTAGTTTAAGTTCTGTTTGGAAGTTGATAACTTGATTATCATTTATAAAATAAAGTTGATTATGAATTTATAATCCATTTTCCATACTTATCTGCAGCAACCAAGAGAATGTTGATTTTCATCAGGTTAATGTTTCCGCTCGTGAATTATTTGAGCAATCCAACAGGTAACATTTCATATTATGTTACAATAAAGAAATGTGTTTATTTTTTGGAATATGAAAATGAGTTGCTGTTTCAATTTTTTTTTTTTTTACTATAATTGCCCAACCCCAAGGAGAAGTTTTTCCCCTTTCTTTATGAGTTTGAGTTTTGTCACTACAGCTTTCATCTCATGTAATGACTGTTCTATAGGATGTACCCTCTTTAAGGGGTAGTGTGTGTGTGTGTGTGCGGCCTAGGGTTCAGATGATTGGGTCCTATTTAGTTTTGGCAGTACTACCCTTTCCATTCCACCTGAAAACACTATGAATATGAATGTTTGAGTCGTTATTTAGTCGCAGCATTAATCACATGGACTGAGAATGCATCTAGTTATCTAAGTTTATAATTTTTCTTCTTTCCATGATTGTCTCAACAATACAATTATATGTTCCTTTCCTTCTTGGTACAGTGTTGGCGCAGCGCATGTCAAGCATGCATGTGTTGAACTCCTTCATGCTTGTGAGGAGAATGATAAGGATTAGTAAGAAAACACTTTCTTTCTCTCTCTTTCATAACATTTTTTTTGGGGTAAAATTACTCATCACTATCTTGACGGTTTTAGTGTAACATTGGATTCAAGTCAAGTCCTATTTTTTTTTTCTCCAATTCTTTTGGGGTTTAGGAGAAAAGTCCCCATCCCTATAAATCTTGTCAAGACTAAGCACAAAAAATTACTCATTATAAAAACTAAAAAATTATTTTAACTTGCTTAATTATTATGTTTATGGGATTTTTTTTTATTTAAAAAAATTTAAATGAACGTATGCTATTTCATTTTAACCTTTGAATTTCAATTAATCTTTGTTTAATAAAATGACGTTGACATATAAAAATATTGAAAGGCTGGGTTTACAAATTAAAAATTTAGACATCTAATTGAATGGTAATCCAAATTACATGGACCAAATATTAGTGTGAATCTTTTCTTTCCTTTCTCTTCTAAGTCAAAACTTATATGAAAAACAGTAAAGTCAGTAATTTTTCCACTCTTTTTCTTTTAGATAAACATCATGTAATTCCCTCAAAAAATAATAATAAAAAATAAGATTAGCACCATGGATTGCCTGCTAAGTCAATTACAGTTGTAAAGTTCGTACGTTCCTGTTTAGATGCCGGAAGCAAGGGCTTTTTAAGAATGCTAATAAGATTTCTTTTTTTTTTTTTTTTTTTTTTTTGGTCAGCAATAAGATTTCTTTAGAGTAGAGTTTCCATTTTCATTTTTCTAAATGCAACGACTATCAATTATAAGCTGGGTTGCTACTAACTGGGGAGGCTTTAACTGACCAATTTTTTAGTGCCAACAGCTAGCGGCCAAAATCTAGTGTCATGATAGTAGCATTCCTGGTGAAGCCTCCCAAACCGTTTCCACTTAATCACAATGTATTAGGATAAAGTTTATTTATAATGAAAATTTTTAAATGTATTTGTTCTTCAATTTCATTTGTAGTCGTTTGACCTAAGTACGGATGGAGTCAGAGAAAAGTCGTTCACTATACAAGCCTGGGAATTTCGATCAGGCAAATTGATGATTGGCCGAGCGAAATCAAACAAATTCAAAAAGCTATTGGAGCCTAGAAAGTTTTGCATGACATTCGCACGACACTCTGTCAAAAAGCTAGTGAAACATGTTAAGGAAGGCAACCGACCTTGCTTTCACAATTTAATTGTAGCCAATCATCCCATGAATGTAATCTACACCATATTAGGAAAAAAATTAAACTCCCAATGTTCAAAAATGAAAGATGATAGAAGAATTTGAAAAGAGAACGTTGCCAAAGCCATCAAAGGCATGTTTGGTTGTGTTATTTAAACAACAGTTTTCGTTATTTAAACAACACAACATGTATTTTTACAATACTTTTTTACTCACACGTATTTCCCCAACACTTAAACAACGTTATTAGAATAACATTACCAGACGGGCCCAAGTCTTTCACCCTCTCCAATCGACATATGCTTGAGAGGAGATTACTCTACAAAACACAAGATCTCCACCTATGTTATTGGAGTGTTGATTTGAAACCATAAAGACAAGAAAAATCTTTAAGAAACCTTGAAGTAACCAAGAGATTGGTTTGGTGGTCGGCACATTGACTTGCGGCATCAAATAACTGTGAAGACACAAGGCTGGAGTTTGTAGTTTAGAGCAAAAGCGGGGAGCTTGGGTACATTATCGCTTGACATGAGCGAGAAGTCTTGTAAGTGAGCCCGTATCCCCGACAATCTTTGTAGTGGATTTGATGAGTTGGGCTTGACCCTAAAATGCATGTTTTTCTTAATTGAGTTTTCACTTTGTGAACTATTCTTTGTTGGTGGATGAGTGAGTTGTTCGTGTAATTGTTATTAATTTATTTGCTTTGTCCATATTGAACTTCAAATTGGTTTATTAGTTACTTGGACATATTAATTGCAAAATTTATAAAATTGGGAGTAAGCCGACTTTAGGGGTATAAACAACATTTTTCAATTGGTATCAAAGCATAGGTTCCTTGCTTGGATTTATTTACCTTGTGTGATCCTTTGACTATTCCCCCATATTTTGATTGCAGCAATTATGCTTATGGAAAGTTTGTATGTGTATTGATGAGTATTGGTAAAACGGTCGTCCAGTGTAAGGATGACCATAAACTGCATCTAAGTCGGGATAACTCCCACGAGCAAATAATGAAAGGCCGTCCGTATGAATAGATGAGCATATGCATATTAAAGTTAGAAGTTAAATCCATCAGGCCAACTGACAATGAGTAAATGCGCCGAAATGGTTATAGAAGCTTTGATGAGCCAACGGTCATGCATTATACATTAAATAGAATCTTCATTGCCATTAAATGCCGCAATTCACTCAGGTGAAAACGCACAGAAGAGCATTAACAGACATAAATGATTAATCAGAAAGCAAACTGTAAAAGGCTAGCCAACCCAGGTGAGTGGGATTCAGGAAAAACACGATATACTGCAATTATCCTATCAATTCAGAACCATAATCTGACTTAGGCATTAGAGTGCCCATAGTTGACACCACGTCGGTGATCTTTCTCTTTATTTCTTGTCTCTTCAACAGGTATCGCAGTTCGTCCATCAGCATTGACGATGAGCATACTGATGATGTCATTTTTCGGCTTCATCATGTACATTTTTGAAATCTATTGATAATAAAGTCTGGTTCTGTTGAGAAGGGTTGGACCGTCCCTTAAATTGTTGTGGCCGGATTGTCTAAGGAACAACAAGCTAAGTCTTTTTTTTTTTTTTTTGGCTGAATAAAAAAATTATAGTTTTGATGAGTTATATGCTAAACTCAATGATATGATAAATTCTAATTTCATCATAGATAAAAAGATTGCTAAACCTAGAATAGTGAGAAAAGTTATGAGATCTTTACTTAAGAGATTCCTTCCTAAGGTCAGTGCCAATGTGCCATAGAAGAAAAGAAAGGATACAGGTTACCAATGGATTCAAACTTTTGACATGTTTGAAATTCTAAAATTGCAAAAATGCCCCTTACAATGAATGATTGAAAATTCCAAGTTTTAAATGCTTCAAATTTAATCCGATCGGAATGGACATTGTAATGATACACCAAATCCCCAGTGGATTCAAACTCCGAATTCAATCACCTAAATCTCATGCAAAATCACAAATGAACAACATCAAATTTTCTCGAAAGGAATTAATTTCTTAGTGCATCAAAAATTTCAATATACATTTTCAACAAGATCAAAAAAAAAAAAAAAAAAAAAAATCAAATCTCAGTGCGAAATCCTACATTTCAAGTTTCAACAAATTCCTAAGAAAAACATCACATTTTTCAGTTCTCGAGGGGAACAACGTGACTTCTTTATCAACACATTCCCGAAGTAAAACACCTTAAATGGGCATAAAAATTTGTCTCAAATCACACATTCATGAGGCAAAACACACCTTAAAGGTCATAAAACCTTATCTTAACTTAACACATTTATGTGATAAAACACCTTGAATTTTCATGAAATTCTATTCCAAAATCATCTTAAACCAACACATACTTACGAAGTAAAACACCTTAAATAGTCATGAAACCTCATCACCGCGGTCACACACATTCAAAAGGAAAAACACCATGCATGGTCTTAAATTCTCATCATCTTAAAGTCTTTGATGATTGTATAAGAGATTTGGGGTTCAATCCCCCGCCTACACTAAAAACTGATTGGTGTCTTAACCTGATGATAAAGAGCTATCATCAGGAGTGGATGCCATAAGTTGAAACTCTTTAAAAAAAAAAAGTTCATTAAGGAAAAAATTACACTAGTATAAACATGGTTATCACTCATTAGTTACCATGTCACGCATATTATGCAATTTCATATGCTCAAAAGGATAATGATACTCTTATACTCATTTTCTATAGTCAAACATACACAATTCGAGCATTTAGAAAGAAATTTATCGAAGTGAGAAGAAGAAAGCTTACATTGTTAATTAGCCAAAAGGATGGCGTATCACGTACATGCATTTTTTTTTTTTTTTTGAGAAATGGCATACATGATTGATAATATCGTTTAACAAAAAACCAGTAATCAAGCATTATTATTATTATTATTTAATTTTGATAGGGAATCAAGTATTATTGATTTAATTTCACATAATAATCATCCTAAGTTGGACAATCCCCACGCAGAGGATACGTAGGGATTCAAGAAAGTTTGTTTAATCTATTTTGAATTACATAACATGCATCGAGAACAATTATGGCAGCATATATGATTACATTTAAAATGAAGTCTTGAGAGCTAGTTAGAAGTTTTTGGAAAATGCTAGGATCAGTTTTGATGTAGTACAAATTAATCAAGAATTTGAGGTTTGACTTCTGAATTTTTGAGAGGGGGCATGTGATGAAAGCACCAATTGGAATTAAAGTAAAGTCTAAAGAGCACTCCACGTAGAAAACAAGCGTGAAAGCCCATGCTAAATTTGAGGCTACACAACTTGAACAACCCACCTTTCAAAATCTCTCTATAAAAGGAGGATGTAGAGGACATAGGAAACCATATCCACAGTCACTGAAACAATATTCTTTCGGAATCAAATGGCTCAATCCATAGCGAGCCTGACTATATGTTTGCTCCTCCTCTTCGCGGTGATGGTGGTAGAGGCAGATCCCCAAAAGGCGAAGAAAGTGAAATGCCAAGACAAAAACTACCCTGATTGTTACCATCAAGACCTATATTGCCCTGACTCCTGTCTTCGCAATTGTCAGGTGGATTGTGCCCCGTGCCAACCTGTTTGTAGTCTTGACTCCCAACAATCGCCGCCACCTCCAACAACTTATCCTTCACCCTCTCCACCCCCTCCTTCTACCATTTATCCTTCCCCACCTCCACCACCTCCTAAGACTACCTATTCTTCACCACCTCCCCCTCCACCACCACCATCGCCGCCGCCGCCGCCGCCATTACCAAAGCCTAAGAAGCACTCACCTCCACCCCCTTCTACTATTTATTCTTCACCACCTCCACCAGGGACAGAACTAGAATTCGAAGTCGAGGGGGGTAAATATAAATTTTCAAGGGCTTATTTTTTTTTTATTTGAGAAACTCATGGGCTTATTTTCTAAAATCTCAAATATATACCTACTATTTAATATTTTAAAAAAATTTGGGGGGGTGGGGGGGCACACCCCCCTATATCTATACGTGGTTCCATCCCTGACCTCCACCACCTTCTACCACTATTTATTCTTCACCCCCTCCACCTCCTTTGACAACACCCACTCCCCCTTCTTCGCTTTCTCCTCCACCTCCCCCAGCTTCAGGTTCTGATGGAAAGAAAGTTAAATGCATGAATAAGAACTACCCTCATTGCTATGCCATGGAGCATAGTTGTCCTAGTGGTTGCCCCGAGCAATGTGAGGTCGATTGCGTTACCTGCAGTCCCGTTTGCAGTAAGTTTGTCCTTACACCTTTTTTTCCCTTCTTCTTTTCTTCTTTAGGAATTAAATTTACTGTTATGACATATGTGGATCATGTTAGTAACATATGTCAATATTTTATGTAGTTGGCTAATCATTTAACAAAATGCACTTTACTTGTAATTGGGTAGATCTAAGATGTGTTTGATACTTCAAGAAACATGTTGTTCAAGTCTAGTATTAAAGCCATGACCAAGAAACAAGTGAAGAAAAGCTGTTCAATAAAGCTGGACAGATAGCTCGACACATGTGGACAGATAGCTCGACACCTATGGACAGATAGCTCGACACCTGCTCGACACCTCTTGACAGCTAGGCTATCTATCGAGCTCTTCAGTTGATTGTTATCACAATCTTGACACCTCTCGATAGATAGGTGGATCGATCGAGAAATCTCCTGTCTCCTCGACAGCTTCTCGATAGCTGTATCTGTCGAAGTTTAAAGCTCGACACCTCCTTGACAACTCTTGATCGATCGAGGTTACGAAAATTCAGATTTTCAGGTCTGATTTTCGGCCCATGCTGACATGTATGTGTAGGGTTTCTTTTCTCACAACCCTAGACTTATATAAGGCTTATTTTAGAGGCCGTCACATAAGAGAATACAAGAAGAACATATGAAAAGATGACCGATGTCTTATTCTCTCTGAAAGAAGCTGTTAGGTTCTAAAGACTTAGGATTTTATGTATTTAGAACTCTAATGTGTAATATTGGCAAACCATGATCAAAACAATATGTTTAGTCTTGTTAAGGCTTGCTCAAAGTTGATTAATTATTGTAAAGTTGGAATCGAGAGGCTGCAGATGCATTGAGGCATTTCGGCCTGGCTCGATCGATCGAAGGATAGACTCGATCGATCGAAAGTCGGCTAGATTGCATTTTCTGCAGAATTTCCAACTCAGCCCTAACTCATTAAACGTTTAGGGTTTTATGTTTTTGCCCTAGGTATATAAAGCAATACCCTAGCCATGTTTTTAGAGTTGCTCCTGTTGTATTGTTGCTCATACATTGCTGTTTTGTGTAAATCTCTTGTGAGATCTAGAGGAGCTTTCCTTTACACAAAGCTTAGGGTTTTCAAGGTAGAGATAGTATCAACATCTTGATGATCAACTCGGTTGCTGCCATTGGAGCTTAAAGAATAACAAGCGTGGGTGCTTGTAGCTGATTGGAGAATCCAAGAAAGAAGAAGTCCGTGGATTCGGAGCTTGCACGTGGTCGTGTCAGTAAGTTCTACTGGTAGGTAGCATTAGGAAGTCGAGCGGGGAGCTTGTAAGTCATTTTGTATGAACTTCGATTCTTTCGCATAGTGGATTCAGTTTACCTTGAGGATAGCTAGGTCAAATCCTCCCCAGGTTTTTACCGTGTGGTTTCCTGGGTGATCATATCATTGTGTCTTTTATATTTTCGCTGTTTTTTACTTTTGATATGATTGTATGTTTGTGATAACCTAGAATTGCATAAATTGACTAAGTTAATCACTTGGCTAATTAACTAGGTTAATCCGGTTGGTTTAAGGGATTGCTCCCATAGGTGCATCATGTGATTGCTCCTGATCCTGATCCTTAGAAACAAAGTGCTTCTTGATCACTGCATCTTTGCACCTCAGGGTTTTGTAACAAAGTGCTTCTTGATCTTCATTGTTGATGAAGTGAAGAACTTTGCAGCTAACAATCTTCTTCTAGCTGGTGATTAAGTCGCGTACTGAGATCCGCGCAATTGGTTAATCACGTACTGGGATTCATGCATCAAAGGGTGGCGTTCATATATTGAAGAGTTCAGAGGTTCTGAAGCGGTAGAAGGTTTCTGCTGTGAGTTCATCTACGAGGATTGTAGAGTCTAGGGACAAAAGTTTTGTACTAGATCTGAAACTTCTCTTTACTATAGTGGATTGCTTTCCGGGAAGGTTTCCCCTCAGGTTTTTTTACTGTGAAACTAGTTTGTTTCATTGGTTTTCTGGGTCATCATATCTTGTCTTATTTACTTTTCTGCTGCATGATTTTGACCTGATATTGATGTTTGTTTGTTTTAACAAGTTTTATTCATAATAAATCTAATTAACAACTTGGGTTTAAAACTTGTTAATTCTATCAACCGGGGTCTAAATTTCCCAACATTTATGAGTACCAACATATGATTCCATCTCAAAATCTTTTTTGAATAGGTGATTCCTTTTAAACTTGTTTTAGGAATAGTCTATCAATCCTATTTTTGTTTAGTTTTAGCAGTATTAGAAACTCTAAAAAGAACAAATAATATATATATATATATATATATATATATACACATATGGGTTGCTAGCCCGTGCAATATATGGAAAAGTTTAACAAAATATAATTTTTTTTCTTCCAAAATGATATTTAAAAATTATAGTAATTATTAATAGACATTTATTATGATTCTATTTGTATAGAATTTAAAATACATAAATAAAAAAATAACGTGTAAAATTATGAGACCTCAAATGTTTTATGAGGCAAAATATTGTGAAATGTCTTCGGTTTATATATGTGTGAAAAAATATGGATTTTCCAAAATTTATATGTGACAATCTTATTAAACAAGTAAATAAAAATAGATATCTTGATTCAGATGTATTACGAATTACAAAAGTAATTCATAAATTTTATTTATTATGTTATTAAAATGATAATGAAAAAGCTTTACCCAAAACCATTTTTTCTCTCCTTCTGTAGGAGCTCTTCCTCTCGTGAAAACGAGCCTTATCTCCCTGGGATTTCCCTAGGGCTTTTTCCATCTTTTCTAAACTCTCTAATTCTCTTTATCTCTCTATCCACTACTTGTCCCTAAAATCACTTTTGGTATCGCGTTGTTCTGGCTGTTCATTTGTGCTTAAGAAAACAACTATGGCTGACGATGTTATTCATAGTATGGTAAACCTTAAGTTGATGTCTGAGGAAGAAGAAGAAATTCAGGTTTCGGAGGAGGGCAGACTGGAGGAAATTGATAGCTGTGCATTAAGCCTAATAGGAAAGTTTCTTACGTGTAAGCCGTACAATCGAAAAGCAGCAAAAAATACTCTTCGGAAAGCGTGGGGGTTAGACAAGGACTTGCAAATATCGGAGGTGGGTTCCAACCTGTTTCAATTCAAGTTCCATTGTGAATATGACCTTGACCGTATTTTCCGAGGGGGGCCGTGGAGTTTTGATAACCAATTTTGATGCTCACTCGGTGGAAGGCAGGAATGAGTGCAAAAAACGTCGTCTTGGAGCATGCATCAATGTGGATTCAGATTTGGGGCGTGCCTTTCGACATGATGGCCTCAAAGGTGGCAATGGAGATAGGGAATAAGATGGGTGTCGTTGAGGAGGTTGAACGACGACGACGAGCTGATGAACAAAACCTTTTCTTACGAGTTAAGGTTGCGCTACCCATTTCCAAACCCATTCGTAGAGGTGGATTTCTAATGGGGCTGGATGGAAAGAGGCATTGGGTTGACTACAAGTATGAAAGGCTGCCGATGTTCTGCCATTTTTGTGGAGTCCTAGGACATGATCTCAAACACTGCCAAGCACACTATGAAGAATCTAAGAAGTCTACCAATATGGAATACCAATACGGGGACTGGCTAAGGGCATCCAATGGGAGAAATAGATCCCCCTCACGTCAGCGGAATGTAAATCCGCATGGCGATGAATTGGGTGAAGAAGATGACAACCAAGCAGTGGGGAGGAGTGGGATGGGAGCAACGGCAAAGACGGCGGCTAGGGTTTTCGCTCCCAGTAAAGTGCGCACAAACGAAATTGGAAATAACGAGATTCACGGAACCGTTACAGATATTCAACCACATGCTACGGAGGAAATCATGCAAGTGAATAAATGCATGGCTGAACACATGCCGAGTTTAACGCATGGGGAAGAGTTGGATATCAACTTGAACGTAGACAAAGATAATGGGCTTGAGGAAGGAAATAAGGAAGTGGGCTTGTCTATTTCACGGCCCAATAAACAAATGGGTAAGTGGACTCGGCTTAATAGAATGGAGGTTGGGCTGAATGAGTCAAATAAATCTAATAGTTTGACTATGTTGGGGAAACGGTCTGTTGAAGATCCTCTGTTTTTGAGTTGCAAAAAAGGGGCTGTAATGTGCTATCAAAAAAGAACCAAAGTTGATATTGGCGATGGTGATTTAGACTCTACATCGGCGGGGGTGCATGACCACCCTTGCCGGGAACAATGAAAATACTCAGCTGGAACTGCCAAGGGCTTGGGAACCCTTGGACAGTTCGAAACCTTCGCAAAATAGTGAAGGAACAAGCTCCCTCTATTTATTTCCTCATGGAAACTAGACTGGACAGAGAAGGTGTGAATTATTGGTGCAGGGAACTACCCTATAAAAACAAGTTTGTTGTTAAAAAACCGGGTTTAGGTGGTAGACTGGCTATGATGTGGAAGGAGGATATCGGACTAGATGTTTTTAAGTTCTCAGACAACTAAATTTCAGCGACGGTGACCGAAAGTGATGGTTCTCAGTGGATACTGATTGGTTTTTACGGGTGGCCGGAAACACAAGAACGGTATAAATCTTGGGCTCTTCTTTCTTATATTTGCTCTCTAGTTGATGGTGCTTGGATGTGTATAGGTGATTTCAACGAGATGTTAAGCTCGTCGGAAAAACTAAGTTGCAGACCAGTTCCTCCCCGACAACTGGATGCATTCCGTGCAGCCTTGGAACAATGTAATTTGGTGGACTTGGGTTTCATTGGATATCCATTCACTTGGGATAACCGGCGACCAGGGACAGCTAATACAAAAGAACGACTGGACAGAGCGGTTGCGAACCAGATGTGGAAGTCTAAATTTCCTGGAACTACTGTGACTCATATTATGTCGCATACATCAGACCATCTGCCTCTGATACTTCAAAACAAGGAACCTCTGAAACATAGTCATAAAGGTAAACGTGGCTTTAAGTTTGAAGAAGCATGGTTGCTTTGGGACGGATGTGAACAGGTGATTCAGGATGCTTGGGATAATGGAGAAGGAGGTTCTTCGGCCTTAGAAACAGTTCGAAAGAAGATTGGAGGGTGTGCTTCGGAGTTACTTGTGTGGGGCGCATCTAAAACTACTCCAGGCACGGAAGAAATAAAAAACTTGCAGAAAAGAGTTGAGGTTCTTAACCGGGCTCCACCAACTCAACAGAATAGAAGTGAATTCCTCCAGGCTAGCAAGGAGTTGGATGAATGGCTCAGAAAGCAGGAAATTTATTGGGTCCAGAGATCAAGGGTTAATTGGATTAAACATGGTGATAAAAATTCAAAATTTTTTCACCTAAAAGCATCCCAACGCAGACAGAAAAATCTTATCCAAGGAATTTTGGATACACATGATAATTGGGTGGAAGATATTGAAGGAGTGGCAGATGTGGCAGTGCAGTACTTTAACAATTTATTCTCCATGGGACCGTGTACAAGAATTGAGGAGTGCCTTGAAGCCGTACCAAATAGGGTGACTAGTGAAATGCAACAGATGCTGACCAATGAGTTCAGTGAAGATGAAATAAAAGCAGCTCTATTTCAAATGGGACCCACTAAGGCGCCTGGACCTGATGGTATGAATGCCCTTTTTATCAAAAATTTTGGCATATTGTTGGGGATACTGTTGTGTCTGCTGTTCTTGAATTTCTTAATAATGGTCATATGTTGCCTGAACTAAATCATACCCATATTGTACTCATCCCTAAAATCAAAAATCCTGTTAAAATGTCTGATTATAGGCCCATTAGCCTTTGTAATGTTATTTACAAAATTATTGCAAAGGTGTTGGCAAACAGACTGAAACAGGTATTACCCTAGATTATTGCTCCAACACAAAGTGCTTTTGTTCCTGGGAGATTGATCACAAACAATGTCCTTGTGGCATATGAAGCATTACATACGATGCATGGCCGGAAAAAGGGTAAAACAGGGAATCTAGCTTTGAAGTTGGATGTGAGCAAAGCCTATGACAGGGTGGAATGGAGTTTTTTGAAGCAGATTATGCTTAAATTGGGTCTCCCAGGATGTTGGGTTGATAGAGTGATGAGCTGTATTTCCACAACCTCCTTTTCTGTACTGATTAATGGCAAACCATATGGTATGATTACTCCTACTAGAGGTCTCCGGCAGGGAGATCCTTTATCACCCTTTTTATTTCTCTTGTGTGCAGAAGGTTTCACATCTCTTTTACAGAAAGCAGAAATGGAGGGACATATCCATGGTGTTTCTATTTGCAGGAGAGCCCCAAAAATCTCACATCTCTTGTTCGCTGATGATTCTCTCTTATTTTGTCAAGCTTCGGAGAAGAAGACACAGGAGATATTGGAGATTCTGAAGTTATATGCGGAAGCCTCGAGTCAGTGTATTAATATGGAGAAGTCTTCAGTCTATTTTAGTAGCAATACATCATCTCAGAAAAGGGAGTTGATCAAAGCCATGCTTGGTGTGAGTAAAGTGGAGAGGTTTGAGGCCTATCTGGGGCTACCAACTTTGGTAGGGAGGAGTAAATATCACACTTTTTCTTTTCTGAAAGATAGAGTGTGGAAAAAACTTCAAGGATGGAAAGGTAAAATTCTATCAAGAGCAGGAAAGAAGATTTTAATAAAAGCAGTGGCTTAATCAATTCCAACGTACACTATGAGTGTCTTTCAGTTGCCGGTTAAATTATGTGAGGAGCTTCAATCTATGTGTGCACGATTTTGGTGGGGACAGGTTGGAAATGAGAGGAAGATTCATTGGCTAAGCTGGGACAAACTTACCAGACCAAAAAGAGAAGGAGGGATGGGATTCAAGGATCTACACCAATTCAATTTAGCAATGCTGGCCAAACAAGATTGGAGGTTGATGCAAGATCAAGATTCTCTGCTATTTCAATGCTTGAAAGCCCGGTATTTCCTACGAGGTCAGTTTCTAGAGGCCACTGACTTGCCGAACAGCTCCTACACATGGAAGAGCATCATGGCAGCAAAATATATCTTGAAAAGAGGGTCATACTGGAGAGTAGGTAATGGGCGCCATATTCGGGTTCTTAATGAGGCTTGGATTCCAAATCATATTACAAATAGAGTGCTCCATCCAACATCCAACATTGAAGAAGGGATGATGGTCGCTGAGTTGATGGATCCGGATTCTAGAGGTTGGGACCGTGAAGTCATTTGGCAGAAGTTCCACTGTGAGGATGCTGAAGCCATTCTGCGTGTACCTTTAAGCTACAGAAATATAGCTGATACGGTGGTTTGGAGTGGCGAGAAATCAGGTGTGTATTCGGTAAAGTCAGGGTATCGTGAGGCACAAAAAGCTTGGAAGGAGCTGAACTGGACTGAATGTTCTAGGGGAGTTGTGGGAGGAGAGGTGTGGAAGACCCTATGGAAGCTAAAGATACCAAACAAAATTAAGGTCTTTGGCTGGCGAGCTTGCCGTGGCATACTGCCAACTCGGGTTAACCTGTCCAAGAAGAGGGTCATTACAGACAACCGCTGTGAAGCTTGCAAGACGGAACCGGAAACTGAAATCCATGCATTATGGAACTGTGGTGTGGCGCAGGACATATGGTCTGGGTGTTCAGTTAGATTGCAGAAGTGCCATGTGGGTCCGGAGGATATGTTACAACTATGGGAGGAGCTGATGGCTAGGCTCACTATTGATGAGCTAGAATTATTCCTAGTGCAGGCTTGGACAATTTGGAATCAAAGAAATGCTTTGATACATGGGAAACAGCTGCAGGCCCCTGGAGTTCTGAATAGAAGGGCGGAAGACTATATTGATGAATTTCGGCATGCTCAATCCCGTTTAACCACAAGTTCACCAAGCAAGAACCCGACTAGTTGGAAGCCACCACCCCTGAACCGGTTCAAGCTAAATTTCGATGCGGCGATATTTAAGGAGGAAGACGCTTCAGGTTTCGGAGCTATTATTTGGAATGATCGAGGCGAGGTTATGGCTGCATTTTCAGGCAAGGGACCACCGGTGTCATGCAGTGAGGAAGCTGAAGTTCTCGCTGGTAGACGTGCAGTGGAGTTTGCTTTGGAGTGTGGATTTAGGGAGATGGTGGTTGAAGGAGACAACCAATCGGTCATGACTGCGCTGGCGAGGAAGAGAAATCTGTCATCTTGTGTTGGCCATATTCTGCAGGACGTGCTCTGTTTGCTACAAGCTTTTGGATGGTCACAAGTTCAGTTTGCTAAAAGGAGTGCTAACACAGTAGCTCACTTATTAGCTAGGCATGCAAAATATGTATCACATGATGTAATCTGGCTAGAGGAGACCCCTCCACCTGTAATGCAAGCCGTGTATCTTGACTCTATTGCTATCTAATGAACCACGAGGAAGTTTCCCTCTTCAAAAAAAAAAAATGATAATGACACTGATCAAAATCATTACCACGTCATGTAGTAATCCTTTTGGAAAAAAGTTGATACTATCTTTAGCATTTTGCATGAATTGACATGCATATAGATACAATGATTGGTGTGACATTTATCATTAACTAGATCCTATAATTGTCCTATGCTACAAAATTCTTGCAGACTAACTCTATCACTATGTTTTGAAAATATGTCAAATGAGGTGAGTAAATTTTGATGACATTGACACATGCAAATTTTGATTAGATTGCAACCGACCTGGCGCCGTGTGCCAAGATCCCCGATTCGTTGGTGGAGATGGAATCACCTTTTACTTCCATGGCAAAAAAGGCCAAGACTTCTGTATAGTTTCTGATTCTAATCTCCATATCAATGCTCGCTTCATTGGAAAAAGAAACCAAAACATGAAGAGGGACTTCACTTGGGTCCAGTCTCTAGGAATCCTCTTTGACACCCACAATCTCTTCATTGGCGCAAAGAATACATCAATTTGGGACGACTCCAATGACCGCCTTTCCCTAGGTTTCAACGGTGAACCCATACACTTGCTTGATGGTGAAGGCACCAAGTGGGAGTCCATGACATCACCAAGTGTTACAATCACAAGGCTTCGCGACACTAACTCGGTAGAAGTTGAGGTTGAAGGAAATTTCAAGATCAAAGCAACAGTCGTGCCTATAACCGAGAAAGATTCACGTGTTCACAATTATGGGATCACACAAGAGGATTGCTTTTTGCTCATCTGGACTTGAGCTTCAAGTTTTATGCATTGAGTGGCCAAGTTAATGGTGTTTTGGGACAAACTTATGCGAGCAACTATGTGAGTAAGGTGAAGATGGGAGTGGTCATGCCTGTTTTGGGTGGTGAGAAAGAATTCTCATCCTCAAGTCTCTTTGCCACAGATTGTGCCGTTGCAAGATTTAGTGGTCAGTTCATGGAAGGCAATTCTCTGGAGAATTCGGAGTATGGCAATCTAAATTGCTCTAGTGGGATGAATGGCCGTGGAGTGGTTTGTAAGAGATAACTAATCGAATCTCCTTCTCCTTAGTGCTCTATCTAGCTACCTAATGAGCTATATGTGTAAGTGAGCACTCTTTCATCATAAAATTTTAAATAAGGTCAGAGTCATCATCAGTGACATATATCTTGGCCATTTAATTTATATCTTTTTTCAATTAGTTCATATATTACAACAAAATGCTAAGCTACAAATATTATGTTTCTTTCTTCTGCATTGAAAAAAAAAAAAAAACTATTAAATAACTGCAAAATGTGCATATAGTTAATAGTATCAACAACTCTAAATTGTAGTGTGCAAATTTGAAATTAACTAAACTTTCTGAGAAAAAAATTTGTGTTATATTCTTAGAGATCCTCACTTGTTACAAAATGCTCGCCAAGCTCTATATGTAAGAAAAAAAACTTCACTTGTTTCAATCTTTTGGCTAGAAAGTAAAATATGAAAAACCTAAACAAGTAAAGGGGGGAAACAAAAGAAGAAAAAAAGGCAGAACACCAGCAATATTACACAATAGGCCTAAAAATTTGACCTACATCTTTTGTGTTAGATAAACGAAAATGGGGCTCTTAACTTTGTGTTTAGTGTCACTCCATTCCAATGATGCTGATAAACTTAACTTTGTGTTCAATGGTGGCCCCTTTATCACAACCATGAAAGATTTTTCCTCGTGCAAGTGACTAAAAGCTAGTTGTTTAGGAACAACTGTGACCTTGAGATTCTCTGGCGCCTTGACAATTGCCTTGTATATAGCTTTTTCTGATCTCACATTTGTAACTTTCCTATGAAACATGGTTGATATACTAGAGTTAGGGTTATTAAGCTGTAGAGACATGGATGGGTAATTTAGGGCATCTTGTCCTCCAATGTAGGGAGACTTGAGCAACTGGTGTTCTCATTAGTGAATAAGCTTATAGCTATTGTTAAATATTAGCATTGATACACCATGTTGAATATGCTAGTATGGATGCGGAAGAGAAAGCATAAAGTATAAAACACAATAACACACGAGGGTTACGTGGTTCAGTCTAACGGCCTACATCCACGGAAGAAACCCTAAAGGGCTACATCAATAATATATTAGAGTGTAGTACAAATTCTGTGTTACAATGAATCATAACATGTGTATATATTGTAGGCTAAACCCTAGACTAATAGACTTCTAGTACAAGTAGGAGACTTGGCTTGCACACAAAGTAGAATTAGGCTTGGGCCTATGCTATAATGAGCTAATATATCTCTAACAGCTATCTTGGTATAACCCTCACTACATAGGAAGCTGGCGTAGTCAGACTTTGACAAGTTATAGATCAAACCAGGCTTCAGTGCTCTAATTGGGTCAATATGGCCGGCACCATAGGCTAACTCAGCTTGGTCATCCTTGGCTTTCAATTCATATGCTGATAGTCAATCAAGAAGAAAAATTATAAAACACCCAGAAAGCCTAATTTTTCGTACTAAAGTTATTTTAGGGAAATATGAGATGATATCTTGAATGTATATATCTAGAAGGAAGACAAATGCTAAACTTATTACAAGTTTTACTACCAGAGCTTTACAAAAGCTAAGGTGATGATATAAATTTCATTGGAGTAACTAATAAATAATTATCTAAATTACTTTTTTCGTGAATTGTGACACCTATTTATAAGGATTATGCAATGAATTGTGACACCTATTTTTGGGAATTATGACACTCATGAATTGAATATTATACAATTCTTATTAGAAAATGGTGTTCTCCATTTCACTAGTCATGGAGAAAGTATGTTTCCTAGTTAAGATTTTATTTTTGGAGCAAACAGTATACAGATTGTCTAGTGACACTGGATACGTGTTTACATGTGTAATATTATTCTAAACCAATTGGCATGATAGCCACATTGCTGGGAAACATTGAGCAATTTGACCGCCATTCTGAATTTGAAATAAATAGTACTAACAATCTCTAATTGACACCATCAAGTAGTGGTTCTTGCAAAATGACACTAATCTTTTATAAAGCATAAGCGAAAGTGGGAGAATTTCAAGAGACTAACCAGTTGTCATTAGGGCTGATTTGATTGCAGCAAGAGACCAATCAGGGTGGAATGTTTTGACATAGGTAGCAGCACCAGTCACATGAGGGCAAGCCATTGATGTTCCAAAGATTATATTATAGACATTAACCCGGTTGTCATCAGGACTCCCAGTCATTGATATAAGTTTAGACTAACTAGCTAGTATATCTACCCCAGATGCCACAATATCCGGCTGCAAATGAAACATAATTTAAAACCCACATACTTGTACATATGCTAACAACAAAGTACACAAATTTATGCCTAGAACAATAATCATTACAAATGGTTACCTTAAGTACGTTGGGAGAGACATTGGCTGGACCTTGGGATGAAAAGGAAGCCACAAAGGGTGCAGCAGCATTGCGTGTTGTTTTGGTCTTATATATGACAGCCTGAGGGTTTCTGAAAGTTTTACCAATTAAAAAAAAATTGGTAAAGAATGTTAAAATATCAATGAGAAAACAAAAAAGGTAGAATAAGAATTGATAGGCCAAAAACGTATTGACCCCTTGTGATTAAATTAATTGATTAATTATCCAAGTTATTAATTAATCAAATTAACATGCAAACGCGTGGTAGCACAAACAAATCATCAATAAACTAATTATGCAGCGGAAAATAAATAACACGGTGATTTGTTTATGAATGGGGAAAACCTAACGGCAAAAACCCCACTGGGTGATTTCCAGGTCACCACTCCCAAAATTCCACTATTATCACAACAAGCGGTTATAAGTAAAGGAATCCCAAGTACCTTACCAACCTACAGTTGAACCCTTATCCCAATATCCAATTGGACTTGTTCTGTAGTGATAATTTTCCCTTTTGATGCACGGCTCCCAAGTACGTGACTAACCAATGTGCGGATCCCAGTACACGACTTCAATCACCAACTAGAAAGAGTTGTTGGCTGCAAAGTTATTCAGTTCATCCTCGATGAAGATCAAGAAGATGTTTGGTCACAAAACCCAAAGGTGCACATACATAGCAACTTCTTCAGAAGAGATGAACTAGGGCAAAACTTTGTCTCCGGTCACAAATTGCTTGAACAAACTTTGCTCAATGCTTATGCAACTTGTGTACTCTTTGACGGCCCTTAAAACAATCCTTTTATATGTCTAGGGTTAGAAGAAAAGAAGACCCAAACAAATAAACACGGATCCCAAGAAATCAGATCAGAAATTCTGATTTTTGTAAACCTCGATAGATAGAAGCTGTCGAGCAGGTGTCGAGAACATGGGCTTGAGCAGCTTTCTAAACCTCGACACATGCTAGCTGTCGAGCTTTAGTAACCTTGCACTTTCAGCTTGTTTTCTTGGACAGATTCGAAGGCTTCAACACTTGATCTTGAAACATGGTTTCTTGAAGTTTTTCAACACATCTTAGATCTACCCAATTACAAGTAAAGTGCGTTTTGTCAAAGGATTAGCCAATTACATAAAAGAATGACATATGTTCTTAACAAGTGAACCACATATGTCCTAATAAGAATAAATAGAACTAAAGCGGTTAGAAAAAAAAACCTTTGCTATTATACATTCAGTATTTAGAATTATGTTCAGTGAATCCTAATTAAGGCATGTATAGGACTTAAAGTTAGTCTAACTCTATATTAGTATGAGCCTAGAATATACATTGGTCAGAACATTTTTAAAAGAAAAAGAAAAATCTAATAACAACTTTCTCAGGCCATTATGGGGGGCATTTTATATAACAAATTTGATTCCTCATACTCGCCCGTTTGAGTTGATATATGTAATAATTTTGTCATTAGCATTAGCATCAACATAGATAGCAGGGAGTGTAAATGAAAAGCCCGTATCTACTTTCTCTTGGAGAGTTATAATCATCCCGATCACACCAACGCTCTTAAGGTAACTTGGACTTGCTTCTTCTTTGCATAGCACAATCTTTCCCCTGACCTTTTTCTCATCCAAATTAAGTCCCAAAATCACATGTCCTGCACAATGCTTTAATTGATTAGTGCTACTAATATCAACAGTCTGAATGTATATTAGGTTAGGTGATCTTCAATTACAGTATAAATCATGAAATAGAAAATGCTTTCTAATTACCAGGGATCTGTATCTGGCGTTAAACTACCATTGGCAGCATTTCCGGCGCTGGTTAGAGGGTAAATCCGGATTTTTGGCGAAAATGTGTTGACGGAAAGTCCCTGTTATTCAATGCACCAATAAATGTATGATTCTCTTTGTTATAAAGTGAAATGAACAAGGATCATCCCCATCATAATTCATGAGACAAAAGTTGTTTTTTAAGATCATGCTGATTTGAAATCTTTTCATTTTGTGGTTCTGATTAAATATTATAAATTTAGTGCTATATCATTTAAAATTTAAGGGTGGCGAAACTTTGTAAACGGACCCAAATAGAAAGAATCGACTTACAGCAATTTCCACACCATTTCCAAATTTAACCAGAGTACGTACTAAACTGCCTATCCATGGCAGAAGCACCAATAGTCATTATCCAAGGAGTCGTGTTCACCACAAAAGACGCATATGGGCCGTCATTCCTTGCTGAACATGTTGTCAAAATTCCCTTCATCATTGCATGAAAGGCACCGATCGCAGTGGGATCTTCCAAGTAGCTACTCGTAGCATTGTCGAAGAAGCTACTCGCAGGCCCTCCGATAGATATTGATATCAAGTGAACTTCATCATTAATGGCATCGTCCATTCTAGCCAGAAGGTCATCATCACTACAACCTTCGAGCCAACACACCTGTACATTGCAATGCGTGCAGATGGAACTCCACCTTGGGCTGTGCCTTCAGCTAAACCATACAAGTTCGCGCCTGCTATGGGGACACTTGCTGCAATGGATGAAGTGTGACTGCCATGGCCTTCCTCGTCTACTAGGGATTCAATTGATGGGAGAGTGGAGGGGTTGTCGTGGTAGAAACTTGCACCAATTACCTTGCTGCGTAAAAGGGTGAATAGTTTTGAAATTAAATGAGAGATCCATGTATGTAAAGAAGTATTACTTTAAAATTCATTTCCAACTTGAGTAATGCTAAAAAATCAACATTTTTATTTATTTATTAGAATTTTTGATACGATCAATTATGACTAGAATAATATCAATTTTATTTGGATTCACTTGATATAATTTTTAATGTGCACCACCATTAGTGGCGGAGCCATGAATTTTTTTTTTCTTCAGAGGGGCCAAACAATGTACAACAAAAGTCTTAAATAAAAAAGTATTAATTCAATAAAATTGTATCCTAAATTTAGTAGTCTATTTTTCCGAAAAAACTCATACCCATATTGGTGGCCGTAATTAGGATCATGTTTGAAGAAAGCAATGTTTATTTCTTAAGGTTCACTGTTCACATCTATGAGTCTTTATAGGGGTTTAACATATGAAGTTTTAGAATTTTGAATCGATGATTGAGCAATAAGCTTTAAACTTTGAACACTTTTTTTTTCTTAAAACATATATAATGTCTCCATTAAATTACGGACAAAATGGGCTTTTGCCCTTTTCAACCAAATTAATTAGCCTTATACCCTCATTCCCAAACTAAATAGGGAAATGCCCCTCTTTTAAAACTCGATTTTTGATAAATCGAGTTAGGTCCTATAGCAGCGTTTTTAAGGACCTATAGTGACGTTTTTCAAGACCTATAGTGGCGTTTTGTAACTCGATTTATATGAAATCGAGTTATAGGTAAAAAAAATTAAAAAAATTGCCTATAACTCGATTTAATGGAAGTCGAGTTAAAAAACGTCACTATAGGTCTTGAAAACGTCACTATAGGTCCTTAAAAACGCCGCTATAGGGCTCCAGATTTTTTTTTTTTTATAACTCGATTTATCAAAAATCGAGTTTTAAAAGAGGGGCATTTCCCTATTTAGTTTGGGAAGGAGGGCATAAGGCTAATTAGTTTGGTTGAAAAGGGCAAAAGCCCATTTTGTCCTTAAATTACTCACACTTTAAAAACCATGAATATTAAAATTTATAAACTAGTTATACAATATATAGTTAACGTTTTTCACATAAAGAAGTGTATAATATTCAATCAAACAAAAGCATAAGATACTATGGTACACGAAGTAAAGAAATATTAATAAACAACAACTTTTCTCTTTTTGTAGACCTGTGGTATACGTAGTGGCCTCTGACCGTGTGTGGTGCACAACGTGGCATTAATCTACAGAAGTAAAGGTAAGCAAGCACTACTTTACCAAAAGAGTAAACATTGGGTCAGGTTGTGGCATAAAACCAGTGTTTTATGCTAGCCAATAGGAGGCTGCCAATTCATCAATTGAAATAGCTTTTCTCTTTCTCTCTTACTCTCTCTCTTGTCTTCTCCGTTTCACATGGCTCTCTCTTCTCTCTCTTTTTTCTTACTTTCTCACTTGTTCTCTTCTTCTCTCTAGCCCTCTCACCCATAGCTTTCTTCTCCATCTAAAATCAAATCCAATTAAAAGCTTCAAGGCCATCAGCCCTTCCCTTCTCCCTCTATGAACAATCAGGTTGTGTATATACAACCCGACTGTTCATGGGTTCTAAACAGAAATATTAATATTTTATTTCTCACACTTACTTTAATCTCCCTCACTGATTCTCCAAAAAAAAAAAAAAAAAAAAATCTCCCTCACTCTCAGACTCCCCCTCTCTCTTCTCTCACTGTCTCGTTCCCTCTCTTTGGCTCTCTCTATTTGTTTCGTTTTGTCACTACATCGAATTTGGATGACCGGAGGAGAGGTGGCTGCTGCTAGGGATTCAGATTCGGAGGACAGGTGGGTGCTCCGTCAAATTCGTTTTCCCCAAATTCTTTTCTTCGATCAGATCTGCATGCATATCCAAATTTCCTCTCCAATAACCTTTTCAACCACTCCATTATCAACGCCACAACAAGCACAATGCCTAAAATCTTTTCACCGATTCAGATTTGTTTCTCATTTGGGGGAGAAAATGGGCAAATGCCTTTTTCGCGCAAATTTTGTAGCGTTTTACCCCCTTTCCCAAACTAATTAGGGAAATGCCTCTCTTTTGAAACTCAATTTGAGATAAATCGAGTTAGGCCCTATAGTGGCGTTTTTAAGGAGCCTATAGTGACGTTTTAAGGACCTATAGTGGCGTTTTGTAACTCGACCTCCATGAACTTGAGTTATAGGTAAAAAAAAAATAAAAAAAATTGCCTATAACTCGAGGTCATGGAGGTCGAGTTACAAAACGTCACTATAGGTCTTTAAAACGTCACTATAGACTTCTTAAAAAACCACTATAGGGCTCCAGAAATATTTTTTTTTAAACTCGATTTATCTCAAATCAAGTTACAAAAGAGGGGCATTTTCCTAATTAGTTTGGAAAATGGGGCAAAATGCTACAATTTTTTCTCAAAAAGGGCATTTGCCAATTTTTTTCCTCATTTGGGTTTTGTTTTTGTTTTGGGTTTGTGGGTATGGATATGTGATTTCGGTGGTTGTTGATGTTGGTGATGGATGGTGATGGTGAGTTGCGGCGGTGGTGGTGGGGGTAGTTAGCGGTTCTGATTTGGGTTTGGGTTTAGGCTTTGTTTGTTTTTTTTAGGGGGGGTTTGTGGGTATGGATATGTGATTTTGGTGGTTCTTGATGGTGGTGACGGATTCCAGGTGGTGGTGGTGGCGGTGGTGATGGATTCCAGGTGGTGGTGGCGGGCTATGGAGGTGGTGGCTGTTGTGGAGAGAGGAAGAGAACAAGTGAGAAAGTAAGAAAAAAAGAGAGAGAAGAGAGAGCCATGTGAAACGGAGAAGACAAGAGAGAGAGTAAGAGAGAAAGAGAAAAGCTATTTCAATTGATGATGTGGCAGCCTCCTATTGGCTGGCGTAAAACATTGGTTTTACGCCACAACCTGACCTAATGTTTACTCTTACCAAAAAGAGAGGAGAGACTTTTTATCAAAGATTCAAAATAGAGAAAGATCTCAGCAAAGAAAAAAGAAAAGAAAAGAAAAGAACAAAGAGAGATATACATATACCCAATGCCACCGGTTTGGGGGCGCCGGAAGTTGATTGGAGGTTAGATTAAAGCGGAGCTGTTGAAAGGGAGACTACGGTGGCATAAGGAAGTTGTCTTTATATTTATATTTGTTTTTCTTTCAATTTAACGATGGATATATCATATATATTAGAGATATTTTCTCTTTTTGTATTTGGAGGGTCTGATTTACAAGGGAACTTTTTTTCCCCATAAATTGCTGATTTGGTTTTTTCTTTGAGCAATGCTGACTTGGGAATTATAGCTTTTTTGGTGTTTGGATTTGAAGGGGCTTTTTATCCCTAAAAAAATAAAAATTGGAGGAGTTATTAGTCCAAAGAATGGGCCAATGCTATTATTTTTGGGTTCTTTGAATTAATTGATTTTTTTATTGGGGTTTTCCTTAATTTTAAGATTCTGGGGGGGCCAGGAAGTTAATTAACATGTAATATAGCTAAAGTTCATCAATTTGGTACTGCTATAAATGGATTTTCGAAAAGTTAGGGAGCCATGGCCCCCCTACCTCCGCCTCTGACTACCATATTAACTATTGTGAAAAAAAGTTAATAAATTTAAATTTTGTGTTACTAGACATAATGTTTTGTAGTTTGGTCAAAATTTTTAATGTGCACCACCATATTAACTATTGTGAAAAAAAGTTAATAACTTCAAATTTTGTGTTACTAGACATTATGTTTTGTGGTTTGGTCACAATGGAGGAGAGAAATTGAGATTGTTTACTTGTTGCGGCCAGTGAAGTTTACTCCTACTTGGCAAGAACCCTTCCATTTTGATGGAGGAGGTCCAAATCCTTTGTCGTCAAAACTGGGGGCATCCATATAAATTCCTAAAAAATAAGGGGAGGAAAAAAGGAAAGATTAAGAAAGTTATCAAAACTGGCCCATGTAATAAGGTTAAAGTCAAAGCTTTTTGAGAAGTCTTAGTTTATTACCTGTATCTAATACTCTAACAATAATATTACTTTCAATTTGATGATTTCTCTTTACTGATTGAGGCATTGTTAAGAAATCCCATGATCTTGTTGTATGAAGTTTTCGCATTTTGCTAGGAAATACCAACACCACATTTTCGTTCTTTGCAAAGGATGCATATGTGTATATAAATTACATAAGACAACCACCCCAAGAGAAAAAGAAAAAGAAAAAAGAAAGAAATAAATGTTGTGTAACATGATATTTTTAGTGTGCACCTCGTTGTTTTTGAACTTCATCTGGCCATAGGTTTGCCGCAAATGCATTAAAGCTCTTCGTGTAGCTATGTATTTTGGATTGTTGGGCAATACTAGCGCTGAAAAACAACAACACTCGATGGTTTAATTGTCTTCCCAAATATTACACTTTTGTTGCATGCTAGCTGTTATGTCATATCATATATGGATTATACCCTAAAACCTAAATTTATATGCATTGAAAAGCCTAATGCTATACATATGGATAAGTTCCTAACCATGGAACTCTCCCCTACTACCACCAAATCTTTGGCCCATGCATGTATTAAACCTTACCCAATTTGTTACACATGAAGTTGAATTGTTAGAAAGTATAATTTACCCTCCATGAAAGGGAAGACCAAATTAAGACATTGATTGCCTAAAAATAATTTTGACATTGGTCAACAAATCAAGGGATTGTTTGCTAGACAAATTCATGAGATTGAGACAATGAACTATCTTGAAAGGTGTATGAGAATCTTACTCTACATGTTTATCTTGAAGTATAAAGAATCTTACTCTACAAGTATAAAGAATCTTACTCTACATGTTTATCCTGAAGTACCTACCTACAGTTGATAACCTACTGAGCTATACCAGTCTCAGCCAAAGTTTTGAATTCGGTTCTGGTTTGGCTACTGGAATGAAATATTTTGGTATTGGTATGCATCGGTGCACTGTTTCCGGATTATGCACCAGATATATATATATATATATATATATATATATGTATGTATGTATGTATGTATGTGTATATAACATTAAAAAAAATTTAAGAAAAGAATAACATAGAAAAATTTTATAAGTGATGTGCTAGTCTTATTTGTTTGATTTTTTCCTAGATTAATGCTTCTTTTTATTACTATTTTCAATAATTCTTCTCTCTTTCTTATTATTTTCTCTTTAACTGTACGTAACACATTATTTTTTTCTTTAACAAAATATCTGATTAGTTCTCCACTTCTCTATCTTGGAATCTCATCCTTTTTTTTTATTTTTTTTATTTTTATTTAATAACCTTTTGATCATACACACAAATATCACTTAAAAAAAAAATAATGTTCTCTTTCTTTACTCTCTTCTTGACCGAATAGATCTAGTCAAGCGCATATACAACCTTCCTCCTATCTTGCTACTGCTTGACATACGTAGTAAATATGGTCAATAGATACAGATAAGTTCGCTATTGCTCAACAATCTTCCTCTTTCACTACTACCTAACAGTGGCATGGTAAACCTTCTCTTATCCCCTCTTCTCCTCTCTTTATCTGGGAAAATGTTTTGGGGGGAGGGGGGGGGATGATTCTGCCAAAGTCATTTCGGACCAAAAAATATTTTCTAGCTAGAACTCCTGAAACTGAGTGGAATGGCATGTTTCATCTAGAATGGTCTGGTATTTAAACCGAGACGGAACAAGGGGTATGGTTGTGCTGGATTGGTTGCCGGCACGAAAATTTCTGGTAATTCTGGATGGAACGGAACGGATTTCAAAATATTGGTCTTAGCTCCAATCTCCAATTGAACTTGATCTTGTAGAAGACTTCTCATTTGCACGAATCTCCTGATTTGTGACTAACTCCACAACAGCCTTTTTGATTGTTGTAACTTTGCGGAGTTCTTCAATTCATGCTTGGATGAATTGGAAGTAGCTTGACACAAAACTTTAGATGCATAAACGTCCTAGTAAGTGTGTCACTCTATCTTTTTCTTGACGGATGTAAAATATGTCTTTTATATGCTTTGGAACTTAGTGCATGAATTCCTAGAAAGCCAAGTCGTCATGGGCCCGAAAATATAACTTAACCAAGCTTGATAGATCGAGCAAGGTATCAAGGTTCACTAAATCTCAATAGATTGACAGATATCAAGCCAGGTATCAATTCATGCTGATGCAGTTTTTCTTGATCAGTCTTGTGTCTTCCATCATACCACTTATTCATTAAACTTGTTAATCCCATTGAAGTCTTCTTGAATATACTAGAAACTAAGGCTGTGTTTAGTTGAGTGTAAAATATTTTCCGAGTGTAAAATATTTTCAAGTGAAAATATTTTCAGAAAAGGAAAATATTTTCAAGTGTTTGGTTGCATTCCAAAAAATACTTTGGAAAATATTTTCTAGTGTTTGGTTGTGTTGCTGAAAATGCTCTAGAAAACCCATTTTTATCATGTTTCTCACATTTTCTTAGTATTCAAACAAATATTATTATAGAGAATCAAAATATATAAACAACACAAGAAACAAAAATCAAAACAAAAAAATCAAAATCACAAGACCAATCGTGAGAGAGGGACAGAGAGAGATCGGTTCGTGGGTGCGACTCGCCGGTGGATGATCGGTGATGAGGGAGGGGTGGATCGGTGATGGTTGGCGATCGGTGATGAGGGAGGGGTGGATCGGTGATGGCTGGTGATTGGTGATGAGGGAGGGGTGGATCGGTGATGAGGGAGAGGCCAGCCCAGACAGCGGTGTCGTTGATCTCAAACGTGGGCTAGTGGTCGGTGACGTTGAGCGGTGACGGCCAGATCACCCAAATCGGGAGAAGAAGCGTTAAGGAAGAAGAGAGAGAAAAAAAAGAAGCTTGGCCGGCGCGTGATTTGGGCGGTGGGGCGGGGTGATTTGGGCGGTGGGGGCAGCGGTGGGGGCGGCAGGATCTGGGCTGGCCGGAGGGGTGTGCTCTCTCTTCTTGCTCTCTCCCTCTCTCTTTCTTTCTTTGTCTGTGAGGGCTGGAAACTATTTGAAGGTAAAATAGAAACTGAAATTGATTTCCGGCTTGAGAGGGGTATTTTACAGTCAAAGCTGAAATTAATTTCCGTTGACCCTATTTTCCTGTGCTTACCAAACACATATAGGAGTGTAAAATGATTTCCTGAAACCCTTTTCAGCCAAAACAAACGGACCCTAAGACTCAAATAAACATAAAATGCTTTTTTTTGAAGGGTATGCCCATACATAAAAATACGACCCTTACAATCTTGATCGTTTTCCATTAGATATCATACCAATAGCACACAAAAGTTCTACTTTTACAGATTTTGAGAAAACTGAGTAGGTCTTACTCCCTTTTATTTATTTATTTATTTAATATAGATGTTGGTTGTATTTTTTCTTATATATATATATATATATATATATATATAACAAAACTATATTTGAAGATTATTATTACTATTTATTTGTTTATTATTATTATTAGGACTTCTAAAAGTCAATATATATTATGGAAAGGCAATACATGCACACAAGGTTGTTTAAAAAAATTAAATTAGGATTTGTTGAACCATGTACATCTACCTATTACACACAATGTACACACAACTTCTATTTTAATTAAATTAAAATCATGATTTCAAATCATAATTCTAGTTAAAAAAAAAAAAAAAACTTGTGTGTACATTGTGTACAACAAGGAGTGTGCCTTTAGGAATAGTTTATCATCATTATTTTGTTTACTTTAGTTGTCATTATATATACACACACACACTAATTAGAATAATTATGAGGAAACAAATATCATCTTTCAAGAGCTTATGAAAAAATGGATTTTTCAAAATTAGCTTATATGTGTGACAAATCACAAATAAATAATTTTTACATTTATTTATTATGTTGTTAAAGTGGTAATGAAACTAATCAAATTAATCACTGCAACATTTTGTAAGCCTTCAGAAAATAGATGATAATATTTTTAGCATTTTCCATGAATTGGCATGCATGGAATGATTGGCATGACTTTTATCATTTTTACTAGATCCTAATAATTGGCCTATATATGCTAAAAAATTCTTGCATACTAAATCTATCGCTGTGTTAAAAATATGTCATATGAGGTGAGTAAATTTTGATATCAATGACACACGCAAATTTGATCAAATTGCAACAGTGTGCCAAGATCCGCAATTTGTTGGCGGAGATGAAATTACCTTTTACTTCCATATGGAAGAAAAGGCCAAAGATTTTTGTATAGTTTCTGTTGGTGCAAACACAATAATAATGGAAATAATACAAAGAGAAACTGAATAATACTTCTGAATAATTTTTAATTTGAAGAGAAAAAAAATACACAACACTATTTGGACTGAGGTGCGACACTCGCTCTCTTTAAGGAGATTCAAGCCCTTGGTTGGCTAAGCTTTGTAACTGGTGCAGACCTTCTTTGACTTGTCTCCCACAGCATATAACAGCCCAACAAATATCATATGACTAGAACAACCTTTGCACAAACTGTTCAAGTCCAAAGCTGTACAAAAAAAGAAAAAAGAAAAAAAACACCATTATTTGCCAAGAACCTCTCAATTTTTTAGTGCATAAGAATGCTTGCAATTGTTGGATTTTTTAGGCTCAATGGGCCTCACAAATTTACTACCCAAATTAATCTGATTAATTGGGTTCATTATTCTGATGTAGTGAGTGTTACAAGTTTAATTGCTGGACATAAATTTGATGAGTTGGAGTTACACAATTAATGGATGAGATAATGAGTTTATAAAGAATAAAAAGGCTCAAACGGATAGTCCATTAAGTGGGTTAATGGCTTTTCATTTTCCATAATAAAAATGGAGTATTAATTCGGGTCATTTACTCACCAAGGGATATGGTAATTATTCTAAATAAACTGTTAAGTAGGAGGATCCAAGAGGTTGACTCATTTCCATTTTTGACACCTCCCTTCATCTCCCCCTTGCGCACGTACCTAGCCTAATATCTGAATCAATTCATATTAGCCCAATATTAATCACCACAATTAAAAAGAATATAATAGTCTCTCTCCTTTTCAATGTGGGATTAAACATTTTCACTAACTCCCCATCTTCCATATTAACTCCCATATCTTTACATTTATGTTGTAATATTATCCATTTTAATTAATTAATATTAAAATGTTCCAACAGTTTCTGATTCTAACCTTAATATCAATGTCCACTTCATTGGAAAAAGAATCCAAAACATGAAAAGTGACTTTGTTTGGGTCCAGTCTCTAGGAATACTATTTGACACACACACTCTCTTCATTGGCTCCAAGAATTCATCAATTTGGGATGACTCCAATGATTGCCTTTCCCTAGGTTTCAAAGGTGAACTCATATACTTGCTTGATGTTGAAGGCATGAAGTGGGAGTCCATGACATCACCAAGTGTTATAATCACAAATCCTCACAACATTAACTTGGAATAGGTTGTGGTTGAAGGAAATTTCAAGATCAAAGCGATGGTTCTGCTTATAAATTGAGAACGCATGTTTTTAGTTTTGAGTTTGTAGTGTTGGCAAACCATGACAAAAAGTAAGTCTAATTGAGTTAGAATGGTGTACTTTCAAGTCCAAGACAAAGACTTAAGTTTAGGATAAAGAAAGATGCAATCTGCCCTGTTCAATTAATGCTCGATTGATGTTTGATCGATCAAGAAATTTTTTGATCAATCGAGAGTTGCAGATTAGCAAAAATCAGCAAATGTAAAAAGCCAATAACTTATCGTTTCAAGCCCAAATTGTGATCCGTTTGTTGCAGTATTTGAAGGCCATTATAAGCCAACCCTAGGAGGGTTTTTTTAGAGAGAGAAGAGTGCTTTTTGTGCCTTCTATTTTAGATTCAGGGTTTCTGTACCCAAATCTCTCTCAAATATTCTACTGGCAATATTGTTTGAAGAAACTAAAGATCAAGTGTTGTAGAAGTTGTTGTCATCACTAGTCATCAAAGGTGCTAGAGATTTAAACCTTCAAGGGTGGTCTTGGAGTCAAAGACTGGAGGTCTATGTTGGAGATCTGAAGGTGTGAACTGGAGGTTCATGTTGAAGCAAATCCACATCAATGAAGTTTAAGGGGTTCAGAGCTAGATTGGTAATCTTAGTTAAGTTTACTACGAATGGTATATTCTTGACTGTAAACTTCTATTTGATATAGTGGATTGTTCTCTTAGGATCATTCCCCCCAGGTTTTTTTACCTTGAACCTGGATTGTTTCATTGGTTTTCCTAGGTCATCATATCTTGTGTTGTTTAGTTTTCCGCTGTGCATGATATGTTTGATGTATATTTAACCTAGATCTTCATAATTGACATAAGTATCAACTTGGCTATTTAATTAGATTAAACATAGTGTTTTTCAGTGGTCTAGAAACTAACAAGTCGTATCAAATTTATGAGTTTAACCTTCCTAAGACCAACAAGTCTAAATCTTTGGCCTTGAAATCAGTAGATGATGTTAATGATAGTGTGTTTGACAATGAAATCTCTTCTATTGAAATTGCTTACCTTACTAAACAATTCAGAAATTTTTTGAAAAATAACAATAAAAATGCAAGAAACAAAAACTTTGACGAGTATAAGAATGTGAAGAAGAATGAGCAAACTAAGAATGATTAATTCGAAAAGCCTAATTTTGGAAAAGTTGGTCAAACTTCTAGCAGTTCTTTTGGTCAACAATGTTTTGATTGTCAAGGTTAGAACATATAAAATCTGAATGTCCTACATACTTGAGGTTTAAAGGAAAGGCCATGGTTGTCACTTTAAGTGACGATGAAGGATTTGATCATGATTCTGATAATGATCGGGAAGGTAAGTTCTTGGCTTTCACTGATGCTGCTAGACACTTAGAATGAGCAACCTTATTACCCTGAAAAATATTGTGTAGAAAGCATGGTTGCAATATATAAAAGTTTAGATCATTATATATATATATATATATGGGTTGGGTTTAAGTTACACCTGGTGTAACTCTAAACAATGTTACACCACTCAATATTTTTTAATTGGATGCGAATATTAACAAATCCACCATTAGATTACATTATCTTTGTATATTCTTCATGCTTTCAAAATTTCAAGGTGATAAAAAATTAATAGCCATGTCATCAATCAATTGTTAAAATTCAAATTTTTGTAGTTTAAAATAATGCATAAAAGATGAGTTTATGGATCAAATGGTAAATAGTATCCGATTGATATGAAAATTGGCATGCATGTTAAGAACATATAGAACATGTAATTCAACGGTTGGATTTTCAAAATATTAATTCAATAACAAGTTATTGAGTGGTGTAACATTGCTTAGAGTTCCACCAGGTGTAACTTGAACCAAACTATATATATATATATATGTGTGTGTGTGCGTGCGCGTGTGTGTGTATATATATATTTGGCAAGCTCTCAAATGAAGTTGGCCGATAAAAAATGAAATAGCTAAACCGAAAATGACCAGGGGAATATATATCTGTCTAAGGTGAAACCTTGTCATTTAATCCCATGTTTAAATCCAATTAATCTTCCTGACGTTTTTTTGTATTCAAAATGTTTGACAAATACTAAAGGTTTGGATAGCCATAAAGTTAAAAACCGTTTGAGCACTAATGACAATAACTTCAGCCAATTAAGGTCAGAATTAAAAACAATGTATTAAGATTGAGGGTTTGTTTGGGATCCGCTTATTTTGTTGAAACTGAAAACTTTTTGCTAAAAGTTAGCTGAAATAGTACAGGGGCCCCATGAATAGTACTAAAAAGTGCAGTGAGACCTATGAATAGTAGCAAAAATAAGTTGAATAGTAAAATAAGTTGGCAAAAAATAAGTTATCCAAACGCAACCTGAATAAAGGGAAAAACGTTAGCCACTAATGTTTACTAGGCAGGCAACTCATAACAGATAGTTGAATGAAAGGTAATAAATATAAAATATTACTATTTTTATAAAAATATTGAGGGGGGGGGGGGGATCATGCTTGTTTTGGGTGGCGATAAAGAATTTTCATCCTCAAGCCTCTTTGCCAAGGATTTATTGGTCAGTTCACGGAAGGCAATTCTTTGGAGAATTTGGAGTATGGAAATCTAAATTGCTCTAGTGGGATGATCAGCCGTGGAGTTGTTTGTAAGAGATAATTTTTAATTAAATCTCTTGTTCTTTAGTGCTCAATCTAGCTATCTAATGAGCTATATATCACTGGAGCACTCTTTCGTCACAAAATTTCAAATAAGGTTAGAGTTATCATAAATGACATATGTTAGGCCATTTTATTAATGTGTTTTTTCAACTAGTTTTTATGGAGTCCAAATCTTCTATCTCATTTTTGCTGAATTATATTACAACAAAATGGTAAATTATAAATACTTTGTTTCTTTCTATTACTTAGAAAAAAAACATTAAATAGCGGCCAAATATGCATTTAGATTTTGGAGTATCAATAACTCTAAATTGCGGTATGCAAATTTGAAATCAGCTAAACTTCACATAAAAAATTGAGTTAAATAACAAGCGTTCCCCTCTTGTTCCAAGTTTGCACCCATATACGATTTACACAAAAAGCTTGCCAAGCTCTAAATTAGTAGACATTATATCGGCCTAAAAACAATTTGACCTATATGCCCAAAAAAATGTGGATAGGGCTCTTAACTCTGTGTTTAGCGTCATTCCATTCTAGTGATGCTGATAAACTGGAAATATTGTTCAATGGTGGCCCCTTTATCACAACCTTGAAAGATTTTTTCTCGTACAAGTGACTAAAAGCTAGTTCTA
The DNA here is from genome assembly GCA_019022515.1 of Quercus aquifolioides. Lineage (NCBI taxonomy): Eukaryota > Viridiplantae > Streptophyta > Magnoliopsida > Fagales > Fagaceae > Quercus > Quercus aquifolioides. The sequence continues at coordinate 16,450,745 of CM032326.1, read as the reverse complement.
TCGGAACAACAGTGACCTTGAGAGTTGCTGGCGCCTTGACAATTGCCTTGTATATAGCTTTTTCCAAGCCAACATTTGTAACTGTCCTATGAAAGATGGCTGATATACTAGAGTTAGTGCTATTAAGTTGCAAATACATGGATGGGTAATTTAGGGCGTCATGTCCTCCTATGTCAGGGATACTTGAGCAATTTGTGTTCTCTTCAGTGAACACTTTTAGTACTGTCCCGGAGTAACCCTCATTACATAGGAAGTGGATGTAGTCGGACTTTGACACGTCATAGATCAAACCGGGATGCAATGCTCTAACCGGGTCAATTTGGCCGGCCCCATAGGCTAACTCAGCTTGGACATCCTTGATTTTCAATTCAGATGCTGATCATCAATTAAGAAGCAAAATTATAAAACACTCAGAAAGCCGAGCTAATTTTCATATAAAACTTATTTTAGGGAAGTATGGGATGATATCTTGATCTATGTGTTTACACAGAAGGAATACATATGTTAAGATTATTACAAATTTTACTACTTGAGCTTAACACACTAAGGTGACTATAAATTTGATTGGTGCAACTTCAATAACTAATAAATAAATATTTGAATTATTTTTTTGTGAATAGTGTCACACTAGTTTGTAAGGGTAGTGCAATAAAATTTGTAGCATCTCTAAAATCACTTGTAAAATGAATATCATTAATTTCTTATTAGAAAACAATCATCTCCGTTAATCACGGAGAAAGTCCGTATCATAATTAAGATTTGAATTAAGCTGTCACAACAGATATATATTAACATGTGTAATATTTACTCTAAACCAATTGGCATGTTAAGTATTAACAACATTGCTGGTAAACAATGAGCAATGTGATTGCATCAGAGAATTTCAATTAAACACTAATAACCTCCAATTGACACCATTCAAGTGGTGGTTCTTGTAAAGTGGCACTAATCTTTAACACATCATGAGTTTAAATGGGAGAATTTAAGGGGACTAACCAGTTGTCATTAAGGCCGATTTGATTGCAGCAGGAGACCAATAAGGGTGGAATGATTTGACATAGGCAGCGGCAGCTGCCACATGAGGGCAAGCCATTGATGTTCCAGAAATTATATTATACACATCAAATCGGTTGTCTTCAAGATGCCCAGTCACTGATGAAAGTTTAGAGTAAGCAGCTAGAATATCTATTCCAGGTGCCACAATATCCGGCTGCAAATCATACATAATTTAAAACCCTCATTCTAGTATATATGCTAAAAAAAAAAAAACACAAATTTATGCCTATAATGGTAATCATTGCAAGGGTTACCTTAATTATGGAGGAAGAGATTGTGTTTGGACCTCGGGATGAAAAGGAAGCCACAAAGGGTGTAGCGGCATTGTGGACTGTTGTAGACTTGTATATGACAGCTTGAGGGGCTCTGAAAATTTTACCAATGAAAAAAAAAAAAATCCATAAAGAAAGTTAAAATATCAATTAGAAAATAAATATTTGTAGAATGAAAAAAAAAGAAAAAAAAGAATTTGGTTCCCCATACTTACCTGGTTGAGTTAACATATATTTCAATTTTGTCACCAACATTAGTATCAATCAAGGCAGTGGGGATGATAAATGTATAGCCTGTATCTGACTGCTGTTGGAGAGATACAATAGCCCCCAACCCACCTATTTGCTTAACGTAATCTTGAATTAGTCCTTCTTTACATAGCACAATCTTTCCCTTGACCTTATTCGCGTCTAGACTCCCTTCATCACACAACCTGCCCATTTCTTTAATTGATTAGTGCTACTAATATTAGCAGTCTTACTCTAAATATATATTAGTTTAGGTGATCTTCAATTAAATTTGAAATAATAATCATACTCTAACATAATTTAAGTGTATGTATATGAAGCTCCTTCCTAGAGATTTGAACTCTAATCCTTGCCCTTCTTCCCTTTATCCCACAAGAACTTATATTTGTAAAGGGACTATCACGTCAAGGGTAAGCATCAGTTAAAATTCCTTATAATTACCAGGGAGAGTGATCTTGTTCTAAACTTCCATTGGCTGCTTTTATCGCAGTGGTTAGAGGGTACATCCGTTTATTTGGTGAAAACGTGTTGATGGAAAATCCCTGTTATACAATGCACCAATAAATGTATATGTTAAAATCATATATATATATATTTAGAAAACCCACACACAAATCAATGAAGAAATATTAGACTCATTATTAAATATTATAGAACTCAAAGACTCATCAAATATTAGAAAGAAGTAACTTACAGCAATCTTCTCAACAAAAAAAAAAAAAAAAAAAGAGCTTACAGCAGTTTTTATGCCGTTTCCAACTTTAACCAGAGTCCTAAACTGCCTATCCATGCCAGAAGCACCAACAGTCAATATCCAAGGAGCTGTGTTCTGCACAGAATACAAACTTGGGCCGTTATTCCCAGCTGAACATGTTGTCAAAATCCCCTTCTTCATTGCATGAAAGGCACCGATCGCAATGGGATTGTCAAAATAGCTACTCGAATCCCCTCCGATGGATATTGATATCAAGTCAACTCCATCATTAATGGCATCATCCAGTCCAGCCATAAGGTCTATATCACTGCAACCATCTGCCCAACACACCTTGTACATTGCAATGCGTGCTGATGGAACCCCACCTCGAGCTGTGCCTTTGGCTAAACCGTATAAGCTTGCCCTTGCTATCGAGGCACCTGCTATGGTGGACGAAGTGTGACTGCCGTGGCCATCCTCATCTGTTGGGGATGGATTTGGGTGGGGAGTGGTGGAAGCGTGGTTGTAGAACCTTGCACCTATTACCTTGCTGCATAAAATGGTAAATGACTTGGAAATTAAATGAGACATCCACGCATGTACAGAAGTAATATTTAAAAAGACAACATTTTTTTCAGAATGGTTGATATGATATTTTGTGATTGGAATAAAATTACTTTAATTTGGATTCATTCAACATAATTTTTATTGTGCATTGCCATATTAACTATTGTAAAAAAAAAAAAAAATTTAATTAATCAAATATTGTGTTATTAGACACATTGTTTTGTGGTAGGTCACAATCTAGGAGAGAGATTGAGATTGTTTACTTGTTACAGCCAGTGAAGTTGCCTCTGACTTGGCATGTACCCTTCCATTTTGATGGAGGAGGTCCAAATCCTTTGTCGTCAAAACTTGGAGCATCGATATAAATTCCTAAAAAATAAGGGGAGGAGAAAGGAAAGATTAGAAAAGTGATTAAAATTCCTCCACGATGATAGGTTACATGGAAAAGTCAAAACTCTATGAGAAGTAATCATAACTTAGTACCTGTATCTAATACACCAACAATAATATTACTTTCAATTTGATGATTTCTCTTCGCTGATTGAGGCATTCCTAAGAAATCCCATGATCTTGTGGTATGAAGTTTTTGCATTTTGCTAGGAAACACCGACACCACATTTTCGTTCTCTGTAACGGATGCATATATGTATATAAATTACATAAGACAATCAACCCAAGAAAAAGAAAAAGAAAAAGAAAAAGAAATGATGTGTAACATGAAGTTTTTAATGTGCACCTTGTAGTCTTTGAACTTCTTGTGGCAATAGGTTTGCTGCAAATGCATTAAAACTCTTTGTGTAGCTATATATTTTGGACTGTTGGGCAATATGATCACTGAAAAACGGCAATACCCAATCGTTTAATTGTCTACCCAAATGTTACAATTTTAATTTTTTTTTTTGAGAAACAAAGTACAAACACACACACACACACACACACACACACAAGGGAGAGAGAAAGATAACACAAAAGTACACCACAGCTCTATTCAAAAGCCATGGTAACTTTTAAAAGAGGGTGAGACAAGTTGTACAACACACAACACACTCTTTTAAGCAATGTGGGACAATTATCTTCTTTTTTTTTTTTTTTTTTTTTTTTGAGAAACAAATACACACATAAGAGAGGGAAAAAGTGTTACAATTTGTTGCATGCTAGATGTGATGTCATATCATATGTGGATTACACCCTAAAAGCTAATTTTATATCATAGAAAAGCCCGATGCTATACGTATTGATCAGATCCTAAGTCCTAAGTCCTATAGCCATTATGGAACACTCCCCACCACCAAATCTTTGACCCTTATGTGCTGGTGGTACTCACAGCGATGTATCTGTGGGGTGTGGTCGACTGTGATATCACACGTGAACCACCCTTATTGACTCTCAAAAAAAAATCTTTGACCCTTGTATAAATTATACTCTACCGAATTTGTTATATATGAAGTTGAATGGTTGGAATGTATAATTTACTTTCCATGAAAGTGAAGAACAAATCTATATATTACTAAAAGCTGAAGCGTAGCGTTTAATGCTGCTGCTCTCACGTTACGCCACATTAGCTGCCACGTCATTCTTTTTTTTCTTTTCTTTTTTAAAATATAATTTTCCTACAATTTTAAAATGATTTTTACAATTTTCAGCCCTATAAATGCAGTCCACTACTTATTTATTTACTTTCACTATCACCCTATAATAAATCCAACACACTACTTATTTATTTATTTCAACTATCACCCTATAATAAATCTGTATAATTAATCTAACCCACCTCTTATTTATTTAGTTCTACTATCAAGCCCAACCCAAAACCTTTTCAGTTTAGCTTTAGGGTTTTGTGTGAGTCTTTTCAGTTTAAAGGGAAAAAAAAAAAACTTTCGAGCTTTAGGTTTTTTTATTTTTTTTTCCTATAATTGTTTTTAACATTTATTTTTTTAATATTTACACTTCTCCAACCTTTCTCTCTCCCTTACCATTTCATCTCCCCACTACTTCTTCAATCTTTCTCCCTCCCTTACCTTTTCATCTCCCCACTACCCTCTACATTAATATCATTCTTCTTTTTTCCCTTCATCTTCCTTTAATTTTGTCTCTTCTTATTCACACCCTCTTACTATAAATTTGTCACTATCTCTTCTATTCTATGCATAGTTTTCCCTCACCAAAAAAAAGGTTCTCTCTCTCTCTCTCTCTCTCTCTCTCTCTAAATTTTTTGGTGGATTTTTTTATTTTTCTTGCATCTCTACATTAGGTTGATAATTTTTTATATTCTTTAAAACTCTATTTTGGATTAATGCGATTTAGTTTTGTTTTTTAAATTGTTGTTGTTGTTGTTGTTTTTTTTTTTTTTTTTTTATTTTTAAATTCTCTTTGATTGTTAAATGTTATCCTATTGCATTCTAAAGAATTAAATATAGCATATAAAAATATAATATTATTCTATTACATAGCATGATTTGGATAATTTGGTATTTATTCCGTTACATAGCATGATTTTTTATAGTGCTCAATTTAGATGTTAAACTATGAGACTTTACTAATTTTTGTTTATTTTCTAATCCTTTGTGGTGGACAAAGTACTCTTAATAGTTGTATTAGAAGTACTTTATAATGCCATTTATTTAAAGAAAAGCAAAGGTTAGCCAAACGAAAATAATCAGATAGGTGACAAATTTTAACTTTTGCAATTTTATTTTTATTATTATTATTTTATAACAATGCATGTATAGAAATTTAATTCTTAGATTTTACTAATAATTTTTTATTTGATAATATGTTTTGGGCGGCCGAAATTATAATTTCTACAAAGAAAATAACCTTAATAGATTATCAAAAACAAAATTTTATCCTAATATTAGTTCAATTAATCATTGTTAAGTTTTATTAATTTTTTTTAGTTTACGTTTTTTTGGTGTTTTGGATTGTTCCTATATTACATTTATGATTATTCCTATAATAAATAAAAATATAATTACGAAATACATTACTCATTATTAGATTAGTTTAAATTGTAAAAAAAAATTTAATAAAATCACCATAAAAATAATTATCCCGCGCAACGCGCGGGTTCGCAGCTAGTCAACATTAATTGCTAGATAAAATTTTGGGATTAGTGAACAAATTAAGAGATTGATTGCTAGAGAAAATCATGAGATTGAGACAATTAATATTTAATATGTAATTCAAATTAAGATTATTTTTTACTTTTGTATGTAATTCTATTATAAATATAGATTCTATTGTACTTTACTATCATGGAAGGTGTATGAGAAAATATAGTCTTTTGAGCTCGTCTTGTAGATGTTGGCCATTTGGCCGAATCATGTAAACTCTAATGTTTTCTCTCTTCTTCCTTCTCTTTTCTTTATATCTCATTTACCAATTTCTACATGAACTATTCCAGGTATAAATTATCACAAAAAAAAAAAAACTATTCCATGTAAGAAACAAATAGCAAACTATTATTGTTTGAATTAAACATGAGTAGATGTAAGCATGCAATGTTTAGATATTTTGTCATCCCACTTACTCTTTAACAACTGAAGAAAGCAAGTTGTGATGAAGATCAGTAGCAGAGGCTTTTGACTGCGGCGCCTCTCCCATGTACACGATGTACGCCTATGTGGTAATGAAAAACAAAATTTTGATTATATGAAGGAAATTATAATATTATACAATATACATAATTACTGTTCATACAAATTATAAAAATATATTCACCTTTCTAACTGTGTCACTAGAACCATGAGTGAATGACCAATGAAGCTGCGTAGCCAGAAGGAAGAGGGTGATAATACAAATTTGAACCATTTTTGATTCCTCCTTTGTATGCAGTACCGCTCTTCCTTTCTCTCTTGCTTTCAGTCTTGCTCCTATATTTATAGTCAGAGATTTTCTCTTTTTGTGTTTTCCTATTCTGGTGGAGATTTTGGAGCTAAAATGGAATCTTTGACTTTTTCCAAAATTAAGATTCTTGCATAGACTAATTAATTAAAGGTAAGGATGGGGAGATTTGATGCAGTTTGCTAAACAAATGATTCTCCATCTCACAAGGTTTAATTGTGCAATATTAGAAAAAGAGAAGCAATGTTTTATTTTTTCTATCTTTTGCTCGATAGGAAAATTAGAATTGGAAGCAGAGGTGTTCAGGTGTAAGTTCAATATAATTAGTTTCCCACCGTTTCTTTTTTAGATTGTCGTCCTTTTTTAGAGGAGATGCTGAAAAAATTTCTGCGTTGAAATTTTTTTTGGAGGCTGAAATAGAATTTTAACAACTTTATTTACACCTTAACAATTTCATCATGCCACACCATTGTTGTAGCGTATAAAAAATTTCATAATAAAAATTATTATTATTATTTTTTTTGAGAACAAACACACTCACACGTACACACAAGGAAGAGGGAAATGAGTCTTAACACAAAAACACACCACAATTTCACTCAAAAGTCATGATAACTTTTAAAGAAGGGTATGACAAGTTATACTACACACAACATACTCTCTTAAGTAATGTGGGACGATTATCCATTCTTTTTTATGTTTCATCATTTTATTGAACAAATTAAACGCTTCAGGCAAGATTATGTGACACTTAATGGAAAATTTTGGACGAATGTGCTGCTAATGCAAACAGAGAATACCTTTAGGGGGTAAAATTTAAATTATGAAACTTTAGAGTGAAATTTCCAAAGAACCCAAAATTTAGGGGTGTAGCTTGCACTTTTGCTTTTTATTTTTTATTTTTTTTTAGTTATGGAATCTTTGTTGGGTTATAAATTGACCCCAATTAATTAATCCAATTACACAAGTTAATTAATTAGTCAAATTACATGCAAATCAGATTAAAGCACGATCAAATCACCAAACTAAATTAAGTGTAGTGGAAATAAGTTTGACACGGGTGATTTGATTATGATGGGGAAAACCCTTACAGAAAAACTTTATCGGGTGAATTTCAAGTCACCACTCCCGAAGAATCCACTAATAAGAAAAAGAGGTTACAAGTACAAGAAATATTACCCTACAAGCCTAACCTAAAGTACCTACATACAGTAGATCCTACTTAGCTATACTTGTCTTAGATTTAATCCCCAATTGGACTTGATCTTGTAGAAGATTTCTTCTTTGCATGAATCTCCCTATCCATGACTAACTTCACAGCAGCCTTTTTTTATTGTTGTAGCTTTGCAAAGTTCTTCAATCCACGTTTGGATGAATTGAAAGTAGCTTAGCACACAACCTTAGGCTCACAAATGTCACAGCAACTCCTGTTATGCGTGTGTCTCTCTGTCTTTTTGATGACGGTTGTAAAATATATCTTTTATATGCATAGGAACCCTAGTGCATGAATTCCTAGAAAGCCAAGTCATCATGGGCTGAAAACAGAACTGAATATTCAATTTTCCCAAAGCTCGATATATCGAGAGGTATCAAGCTAGGTATCAAAATTCATTAAATCTTGATAAATTGATCGGTATTGAGCAATGTATCGAAACCTGCAAATAAAATTTTTCTTGAGCAGTCTTGTGTTTTCAATCATTCCAATTGTTTATAAACTTGTTTATCCCAATGAGATCTTCTTGAATACACTAGAAACTAAGACTCAAATACACATAAAGTGTGTTTTGTTGAAAGATATGCCAATACAAAAATTTATGACCCTTAAAATCTTGTTCATTTCCCCTCAGATATAATACCAATAGTACCACGATTGATGTAGCATGTGATTGTACCTAGTAAACAAAAGTTCAATTTATTTATAGATTTTGGTTGTAGTTTTTTGAATATATATATAGACACACACACACACACTAGTCACTAACCCATGCTATGCATGGGAATAGCTACTAGATGAGTTCTAGGAAAAAAAAAGCCATTATTTTTGTGTTGGAGTAGGGACAAAATGGGCTTCTGCCCTTTTCAACCAAATTAATTAGCCTTATGCCCTCCTTTCCAAACTAAATAGGGAAATGCCCCACTTTTAAAACTCGATTTTCTCAAAATCGAGTTATAAAAAAAAAAAATTCTAGAGCCCTATAGCGGCGTTTTTAAGGACCTATAGTGACGTTTTCAAGACCTATAGTGACGTTTTTTAACTCGACTTCCATTAAATCGAGTTATAGGCAATTTTTTTAATTTTTTTTACCTATAACTCGATTTCATATAAATCGAGTTACAAAACGCCACTATAGGTCTTGAAAACGTCACTATAGGTCCTTAAAAACGCCGCTATAGGACCTAACTCGATTTATCAAAAATCGAGTTTTAAAAGAGGGGCATTTCCCTAATTAGTTTGGGAAGGAGGGCATAAGGCTAATTAATTTGGTTGAAAAGGGCAAAAGCCCATTTTGTCCGTTGGAGTAGTAAGCAAAAAAGCATGAAATGAAAAAAAAAAATATTGAAAAAAATAGTACAAAGTTTTATTAGTTAAGCAGAAGAAAGTAATTTTGTTTTATTTATTAGTTTTTTGTGGAAAGGAATAAGAGACAGAATGTTGCGTCTCTGATTTAGTTAGTGTTGTATATATAGGTATATACAAGATAGATTGTAATATATATACCAAAATGTACCTATTGAAATGTCATAACACTTCAAGTTGGATATATCAAAAGGTGCATAATGAAAGGTCATAACCTTTCATATTAGATATATATTAAGGGTTGCTATTGAATGAAAATATCCTTATTGACCGAAAATGTGTCTATTAAATGAAAATGTACCTATTGAACTAAAAGGTGCCTATGCAATGAAAATGTGCCTATTGACCGAAAAAGGTGCATATTGAATGAAATAATGCCTATTGAAGGGTCATAATCTTTTGGGTATAAATTGTGGTTCATATTCATTTGGTAACTTCTTATCAACTTATTTTCTTTCATCTTTCGTAGAAGTAAAAGAAACCTGTGGGTCTTCTCCAAAATTGCTATTTGTAGAACCCAATAAACTTAGTTGTATCTTGGGGCCAAATTTGTAGTGACCCTTTAACAACTCTTTTGTGGGGCAAATATTGTCTAAGGATAACATTCAATTAAATCAATCAAATTTTTATGTTTGTCTATTGGATCATTTTGTTATTTCATTATATTACTCCTCTATATTTCCAAAAAATAAAAAATATTGGTGAAGTCTAATCTTCGTTTAGCATAACTGAAACGAAGAATTTTTTAGAGGAATTGAAAGACGTTGTTGTTGTTGTTTTTTTTTTTTTTTTTTTGATTGCAATCTACAGATATATGGCAATCGAAGTTTTTGTCTTTACCAAGGACTTGTAAACGCAAGATTGATGGTTTATTGGGAATGGACAAAAAGGAAGTACGTGGTGGAGATGTTGAGATGCAGAGGAAGGAAACAAATTGAGTAGGGAACGTGAAAAGTTATAATACATAGAGAGTGTTTTTGTGCATGTTTAGGTTACGATGGATTTTTATTTTTATTTTTTTATTTTATTTTTTTGAGAAATAGGATATGAAGGATTTTGATATGATATATTCATTTTATTTGTAACAGCTTCTAAAAAAAAAAAAAAAAAAGTTCTAAAATAAATAGTTATTTATTAGAACGTTGCTTATTTCCAATTTATATTGCATTGGTGACTTAGAGGTCGGGACTGAAAAGTGAAAATATCATTGAAACGTTATTTTTATTTCATCAAATGAAAAGACACAATGTTTTAGTGTTTTTAAATGTAGATTTGACACTAATATGTGTAGCCACATGGTGCAATAAGGTGAGGTCAACAAAAAGTCAAACGTTTCACTTTATATATTTATATATATATATATATATATAATATGGAAAGACAACACATGCACAAAAGTTTGTTTAGAAGAAGATAATAAATTAAATTAGGACTTGTTGTACTATGTACATCTCCCTATTACACACAAGTTCTTTTTTAAACTAAAATGCATGGTGACTTCATGTAACAATTCTAGTTCAAAGAAAAAAAAAAAAAAAAAACTTGTGTGTACATTGTGTGCAACAAAGAGTGTGCACTAACAATATAGCCTTTAGGAATAGTTTGTCATCATATATATATATATATATATATATATATATATATATATATTTTAATTTAGTAGGATTTGTAACTATAAAAATCAAATTATATATATATATATATTAATTAGAATAATTATGTGGGAAAAAAATATTATATTTCAAGAGCATATGAAAACAAATGGATTTTTCAAATTAGTTTATATGTGTGATAAATTACAAAAAAAAAAAAATTCATACATTAATTTATACTGCTGTTAAAGTGATAATGACACTAATCAAACTAATTACCGCATCATTTTGTAAGACTTCAGAAAATAGTTGATAACGTCTTTAGCATTTTCCATGAATTGGCATGTGTGGAATGATTGGTGTGACTTTTATCATTTTTACTAGATCCTAATAATTGGCCTATGCTAAAAAATTCCTGCATACTAAATCTATTGCTATGAGTTACAAATATATCATATGAGGTGAGTAAATTTTGGTATCATTGACACGCAAATTTGATCAAATTGCAACTGACTCGGCTCCGTGTGCCAAGAAGATCCACAATTTATTGGTGGAGATGAAATTACCTTTTACTTTTGATGACGTGCAAATCGTCAGTCTTTGTAAGTACGTCCAGATGGAGCTGAGTCCTCGTCTGTGTCTCTGCAAATATAGTAAGATGGCTCCCTTAAGGTGGTCACTGGTGTGACACTTGCTACAACGTCTCAGATGCCAAAGTCAGTATAAGGAAGCCTTTAGAGAATTACACAGAATATCAGAGTAACTATGAGTAATTTTAGGAGTGTCTATCTACCTTGTGTTGGTGCTTGTGAGGGCTTTATATATGTTTCCACAAACCCTAGCCATTGTGGCTATTATTGTGGTTTTAATGCCTCTCTTGGTAATGCTTCATGCTCAGTAATGTGGGCCTTGATGGGATTCCAATGGTCTACACAACTGGTTTTGTAACCGTCCGAGGTGTCATTGACTACACTGAATAGCTTCCCTACCTTCATCAGTGATGTGGATATATTGACGGAGATATTTGGTTTTCTTGTCTGTGAGAGAGAGATCGTCGATCCTATCAGCTACCCCCCAGGCTCTGTGGTCGTTCGTGTAGTGACGATCACTAAGAGGTGAAAGTTTTTTTTTTTTTTTTTTTTGACATGTCTCTTGGGATTTCCCTGTGTATTCAATGCGCAGTGGCACACTAGGTGTGTTGTGGCCACGTGGCGTAACCTAAGGAGTGATTTTAATGCTCCACTCCGTGTGACTCTGATTTTCCAGCTATTTTTTTTCAGTTTTCTATGCTTAGCTTTTTAAACTTCCTTCTTTTCACTTTCCCCTTCACTTTCTCAACTCCCAATCATTGCTTTGAGCTTCTTCCTCTCCAACTTTCCTTTGTGATTTTCTCCGAGCCGATGCGTTCAGTGGCTGAGCTCTCTACATTTTCCTTTTGAGGTATGCCTTTCTTCCCTTCTCTCTCTCCCTCTTTTCATTTTTATTTTTATTTATTTTTATAGCATAGACATAGATTGTGACAAATTTCTGATTTCTGTTTCTTTCTTTTTTTTGTGTTTTGGTTTTTGGGGTTTTTAGGATTCACCTTTTTCCCTCCGTTTTCTGGTTTCCATGGTTAGTAGCTCTGAGGTTAGGATAGCTTGCCCCTTAATTTCTTTCCTTTTTGCACGTTTGGGGGGATCTTTAGGTGTTTTCCCATACCTTGAGAACTTTGTCTTTGAGGGTAGTAGTTTGAGTGTTGCATTGGCTGACTTGCTACCTTTGCTTCGTCAGTCAATTGATTGGTTTGAGAGTTTGGTGAGGGAGTGAGGGATAATTTTTGAGGTTAGATCCAGTGAACTCGAGATTGGGTTGTCTTCTAACGACGAGCCAGTGAAGGCTGGGGGTGATACTGCTGTTTCTGCTCCTCGGGAGGTTAAGGCTTTTTTCGGTCTTAGGGAGGAGTGTGGCTTAAATGCTGAAACCATTTCTAGATTTAGCCAAAGGTTTCAATTTTTTGATAGGGTTAGGGTTCGTCTTCCTGCACCAGAGGATCGAGCTTGCGATTTTTCGCCTGGGGAGGTGTGCTTCTATGAGGCTGTCTTCCTGAGTGGGCTCAGATTCCCCGTCCATCCCTTTATTATTAGAGCTTCTAAACCACTTTGGAATTGCTCTAGGGCAACTTATGCCTAACTCCTGGAGGATAGTGGCCAGCTGTATGGAGATATGGCTGGCTATTATTGACGGGGACATGATAAGGGTGGACGAGCTTGTCTATTTGTACCGTTTGAATGAATCTAAGGAGTATGGGTACTACGAGCTAGTGCCTTGGGTCAGGGAAGCAAGGATTGTCAGGGACTTGCCCTTGTCGTTCCGGTATTGGAAGTCCCGATTCCTTTTTGTTTCCGGGGATGAGTTTGAGACCCTTTCTGGCGAAGTTTGGGGAAACGTCCTTAGGTTGCTCCGTCGGTGGGGAACCCCGAGTCTAGGTTCTCTGTTAGTGTCCAGGGTGGCGGCCTTATAGGCGGAGAACTCGAAGTTGAAGAAAGTTTTGATCATCGCCATGGATGAGGCCAACACCCTGAAGGAAATAGCCAAGACCTTGAGTGACGACCTCAGAGCCGAACGGCAGCTAACTTTGGAAAAGGACGAACAACTTTTGGCTGCCAAGGAGAAACTCAATGCCATTCCTACTAAGGCTTTAGAGGCTTTCCAGTAGACTGAAGAGTACAACATGGTGCTCTTCAGTTGGAATTTTAAAGGTTTTGAGCTCCTTCGTCAGTACTTGGTCAAACATCCTTCTAGAGTAGACCTTGAGAATCTCGACATGGAAGTGGTCGACTAGGAGATGGCGGTGGACGAGGCTTCCTAATCTACTGCTCCTGCTGAAGATGCTCTTGGGGATACTCCCGTGCCTCCTCCAGATGGTGACGATGTTGCTGCTGCCTGACCCTGCCTTATGTTCATTTGTTTTTCTTGGCTTTTTATACTTTTTGTTGCCCAGTGTGTTTTGGGCTTTTAGACTCTACTTTCAGAACAATATTTCTAACTTAAGAACAATGTTTTTAGCCTAGTGTTTATGGGCTTTTAATTTTAATGTGAAAACAATGGTAATTGCCCGTTGTTTTTGGGCTTTTAATTATATTCGTGATTGCATACTTACTTGCTTGTACTCTTTCAGTGTCAGTACCTTGTACTTATTTAAATTTTCTGTTGTGACCTTTAAGGGATTTTGTCATTTTTTGCCTGCGTCAGTACTTTATTTCCGTCTAGGCGGATTCTGCCACTTAGCTAATTTCCTCCGACTTACAACCCTTTTGTTGTTCGTTATACTCATCAGTAACTTACATCCGTCTAGGCAGAATCTTGTTACTTAGCCGTTTTTCTTTTTATGACTTACACCTTCTTAAGGGATTTTGTCATTCTTTGGCTTCGTCAGTAACTTACATCCATCTAGGCGGAATCTTGTTACTTAGCCAATTTTTTGGCTTTTAAGCTACTGGGTTTGCTAGTATTGAGTCGTTGGCTGAGTAGTTCTTTTATTGCTTTTGAAAATGAATACAATTGCCTGTTACATTTCTTGGTGGTACGTCTTCAAGTGCTCAATATTCCATGGTCGTGGAAGTCTTCGCTCGTCCAAGGTCTCCAAGTGATAACTGCCTTGTCTGGAATAATGGACGACCCGGTAGTGTCACACCCCAAACTCCAAAGGGTCCAAAGCATGAGAAAGATGTCTCAAAGTACCTGTAGATTTTTCCTTTTTGACAATCCAATCCACAAAAATCTTATCAAGTACCAACATCAAGAATTATCATAATAATTTCATTGAATATGCTCTCAAAGTAAGTCAGAGCTCTAAGTAATAATTACAAGAACCATTGGCCACAAAAGAATAGAGGTCTGAATAAATAATTACATATCATCAGCTTGTCTCATCAGTGGGAATAACGTCACAACCACTATAATATACAAAAGAATAAGTCATGCCTATTCTAAGATGTACATCATCTAATATCTCCATTACAAAAGTTCAGCCTCCATCAGTAGTTAGTCTACTGTTAGCCACCAAAAAGCTGTCTCAAAAGACTGTTGCCTACTCTGAAAAGTTTATAAAATAATGGGATGAGACAGAGCCCAGTAAGTAGCATAATTAATGGGGGTGGGGAAAATGCAAGTTTCATGATAATGAACATTTTGCGAAACATGTTATAATTTGGGAATTTCCATTTAATTTATGCAAAAACAATTTCATTAACCACATGACAAGAATGATAGGAATAGTTTAGTACCAAGCTTCCAAAAATAACTATGAACTACATTCCATTCACTGTGAGCTATATAAATATCCAATACCATTTCAAAACTAGAAAACCTCACCCAAGATGCAACAAGGACCAACAAGGACAGAGATATCACCCAAACATCATACCGCCATAAACAAGTTAGAGTCCAAACACACTAGCATGATATGTACCTCTTTTGGCATGTGGTCTATTAGCCCTGCCAAGCCTCACCCACACCCTCAAGGATTTACCTATCCCCTTCATGGGCAGCAGGGGATAACACGTCATATAGTACCTCTTTTGCATGTGGTCTCTTGGCCCTACCTAGCCCCACCCACACACTCAAGGATTTACCTCTTCCCCCTATGGGCAGCAGGGAATGACGTGTCGCTCAGTACCCCTTTTGCATGTGATCTTTTGGCCCTATAGGCAGCGGCCTCACCCACACACTCAAGGATTTACCCGTGTCATGCAAAGTGTGAGTCTACAACTTGGCTTGTCGTCACCAAGAAGGGGTAATCACCAACATCATAGCACAAGGGCAAAGCCACATCAAAAGCTCACAAGATCAATGTATTCAAATACATAGTTTACTTCCAAGTAGTTTTATAAGGTTTTACCACAACCAAATATCCACAATATTTTCAAAAGTATTTCTTGTCAAAAATGTTTTGCATCAATATTTCCCAAATAATACAAGACAAGATAAATAAGCACCTTTTAGTTTCCAATATACCATAAAGTTCATGAATTCCTTATCATAGGATTAAGTCAAAGATGCTCATATTTTCCATGTTAACAATCCATGCATTTCCCCAAATGCAATACCAAATATGATGCATTTTTATATATAATAATATATAATAGGGTCACAACACAACATTTAAGAAAACATAGATCCATATATAATTTCCCAAAATGTATTTGACCCAAAAACAACATTTATGCAACATGGTTATTTTTCAAAAATCCCATTAAAAGCTACTTACCTTGCAACCTGTAAAAATGTCTAATTTTCCAAGCTCCAAATAAGATTAGCTAAAACCTAAACAATACCAAGCAAACCTATCACAATAAGCACAAAACTTGAAATTGTATCTAGTTACACATTAGGAATTTCCAAATAAGCACTAAATTAGGCAAGCCTAGATTTAGCCTCACAAATAATATTTTCCACTTCCAAAGTTTCTCAACCAATTACTTTACAAGGCATAGACTCTCATTATACTTATGAATCATTCAAGACATTATCTCTAACATCAAAACCTCAATAATTTATGAGTAGTTTCCACAAGATTTTCACAACATCATCAAGAGACCCATGACACCAAAATCACAATATCCTTCAAAACAAACAATTTAAATCTTTACTAGCTCCAAATAAACCATAAAAATGATATTCACCATTTATTTCACATAATATACCTCAAAACGCCTAAATTTTCACCATTCATAAACCTCAGTTAGCCACCACTAGTAAAACCATAAACCCACTCATCAAATTCGTCCACCAAATCAAAAATCCATATACAAAATTACAAGAATATCACCCAAGAAGCTCATAAATCTCAAGAACATCATTATTAAAGCTTGGGTAAAATAACCTCAAACAAGAACATAATACCCATCAAAAGAGATTAGAACTTTTACCTCAAATAACTTACGTGAAGGTGTGATGTTCTTGAGGCTTTTCCGGTGATCTTGCCGGAAAAATGGTGGAGGTGATGATGAGGAGTGTACCGGTGGGAGAGTGAGGGAGAGGAGTGTGTGTATGTGTGTTGTGTTGAGTGAAAATGAAAAAGAAAAGAAGAACAAGAATGAGAGTGCCGGCCAAATAGAGAAAAGAGAGAAATGTGAGATATGTGGTGGGGGAGGATAGGTTAGGTGGGGCACGTGTGGGGCAAAAAAAAAAATATGACTTTTTTTTTTTTTTTTTTTTTTTTTTTTTTTCATTTGAAAGCTCGAAAATGTGTTGAAAACACAAGAGCGGTTTAGACCCCCCAATTAAAATTACGGCTTGGTTGATTTTACACTAACTTAATACTAAGTGCGGAATCATGTAAACACAAGCGTAAGCAATAAGCTACTCTAATCCATAAACTAAGCAACACAGCAGTATAATGGAATATAAAAGAGTAGGGAAGAAAGATGCAAACACAGAAAACACCAAGACGTGTTTTCGAAGAGGAAACTGAAGAACTCGGCGAAAAACCTCTCCGCCGCCCTCCAAGCGGAAATCGATCCACTAGACAATCAGTTGGGA
The DNA here is from genome assembly GCA_019022515.1 of Quercus aquifolioides. Taxonomy (NCBI): domain Eukaryota; kingdom Viridiplantae; phylum Streptophyta; class Magnoliopsida; order Fagales; family Fagaceae; genus Quercus; species Quercus aquifolioides. Next base: position 16,433,369 of record CM032326.1, on the reverse strand, counting down.
TACATGAGTAAGCAAGATACCCTCCAAGCCTAATCTACCCGATGCACCTAAGCCCTCCAAGCTCCTACTCCAACAAGGCTTCTCGGAACCGTGTCTTGTCTAGCACCCCGGATCCCGCAACAAGCTCCATGTTGCATCTGCCATCCTTGGCTTCTTCCAATGCTTCCCAGCAGCACCAAAACGTCACACAGCACTCTCAAAAGGTGTGGTAAGTGTTTGGGCTATCAACCTCTCAATGGTGTGGAAATGGAGAGGGAAGGGTTGAGGAGATACCACAAGCAAGTGTATAGAGAAAGGTGGGGATGACAATCTCTAATTGCAAATGTGTTTGGCTAGGGTTTTCTCTCTGAAGCATTCCTTAACATTTGTGGGTAATGGGGGTTTATATAGGATAGGTGTAGAATGTGTGAGTCGGTCAGTATAGGCTGGCAGAACAGCATGTCTCGCGGGTGTCTCGCGGGAAGGCCTTACCCGCGAGATACTCGCGAGAGACAGCTGTCTCCACCTGGCATGACTCTTCGCATTCCAGCATGTGCAGGGCACATGCCTCACTTCGCGGGAAGCTTAGTCGCGACATACCCGCGAGATTCCATCAGCTTCCAATTTGCTTGAGTTTTCACACACTCTCTATCACACACCCCTTACAACAATTCCCACAACAAATACAAGGTATAAAAAATTGATAGTAATTACAATCAAATTTGGCACGGAATAAAAGCCAACAAAATACATAGTTGTAAATCACAACTTTACATCATTGGGCTGGGCTGTTACAGGTAGGTTCCTTCCCAAGTTGGGCCGAGTTTCCCTTGGGTAAGGTCTTTGGTTGCTAGGGTGACCTTGCATAGGACGAGGTCCCTTATGTTAAGTCGTCTGAGCTTCACTCTTTTGTTGTAGTAGTCGGCCATCTTCTGCTGGTTCTTTGTCATCTTGTTAGAGGCTCCATCCCTGACCTCATCCAAGCAGTCCAGGTTGACCTTTAGTTGATCGTTGTTGCTCTCTTCGTGAAACATCTCTTGTCTGATGCTGGTTATTCCCACCTCGATCGGGATTACTTCTTCAGTGCCATAAGTGAGCCTGAATGGTGATTCTCCTGTTGAGGTTCTTGCTGTAATTCTGTAAGCCCACAAGACATTGGGTAATTCCTCAGGCTAGGCTCCCTTAGCATCGTCTAGCTTGGCTTTGATGATCTTGAGTAGTGTCCGATTAGTCACCTTCGTCTGTCCGTTTGCTTGTGGATGAGAACTGGTTCTTGATCCCTAGACCTGAGTAAAAGTACCTAAAGCCTTGACTGTCGAATTACCACCCGTTATTTGATATGATCGTCTGTGGGATCTCGAACCTGCAAATTATGTTCTTCCATACAAAGCTTTGGATTTTTGGTTCGGTGATGGTTGATAATGCCTCCGCTTCAACCCATTTTGTGAAGTAATCAATAACAGCTAGCAGAAACTTTACCTGTCCCTTACCTTGTGGTAGTGGACTGATGATGTCAATTCCCCACTGTGCAAATGGCCAAAGGGAGGCTATCGTTGTCAGTCTCTCGGCTGGAAGGCGTTGGACATTCCCAAACCTCTAGCACTTGTTGCACTTCTTGACGAGCTCCCTCACATCTACCTGTATAGTAGGCTAGAAATAACCTGTTCGGATAACTTTGCTTAGCAAGGATCTGGGGCCTACATGGTCTCTGCAAACCCCTTCATGGATCTTTTTTAGAATATTCTTGGCTTCCTTTTCGTCGACGCATTTCAAGTAGGGCATAGAAAAGCCTTTCTTGTACAAGGTATCATTCAGGATCGTGAATCCGACTGCTTTCTTCCTGACCTTCATGGGTTCCTCAACGTCTTGTGGGAGGTGTCCGTCTTGGAGGAAGGACATGATTGGAGTCATCTAGCTATTTGTACTCTGGATTGCAAATGTAGAGACTTCTTCAATGCTAGGCTGTTTTTGCATTTCCAACTCTAAGTCCACGTTCGTTGGTCTTTCTTCCAAGGAGGCTAGCTTCGCGATTTCGTCTGCTATCATGTTCTAGCTTCTTGGGATCTGCACAAATTCCACCCTGTCAAACTCTTGTGTTAAGTGTTTCGTCAGCGTGAGGTATTTTCTCATTCTCTCCTCCTTTGCTTCATATTCCTCCTTTATTTGCCCTATGACCCGCTTAGAATCACTCTAGAGAAGCAAGTTTTTTGCTCCTAGTGCTTTTCTGACCCTTAACCCAGTCAATATTCTTTCATACTTGGCTTCATTATTGGTGGCCGAAAATTTTAACTGGACTCCATATTTAAGCATTTCTCCATCTGGGGTGACGATGACGACCCCTACTGCTCCCCTCTTTTGGGCTGACGAACCATCAGTCTGTATGGTCCACCGTTTTGCCTCGTTGGTGGGGCTGTCCTCGTTTGGAAGAGTGAACTCGACGATGAAGTTTGCCAAAGCCTGCGCCTTAATGGTTGTCCTGGGGTGATACTCGATGTCGAACTAGCTAAGCTCGATTGCCTATTGCACCATTCTCCTTGCTGCCTTGAGCTTGTTCATGGACTCCTTGATGGGTTGGTTTGTCATTACCAAGATGGGGTTCGCCTGAAAATAAGGTTGCAGCTTGCGCAAAGCTACTATCAATGCGAACGCAATCTTCTCTATCCTTGGGTACTTGGCTTTTGCCCCTTGGAAAGCTTGATTGACGTAATAAACTAGGAGCTGTTTCTTGTCTTTTTCTCAAATTAAGGCTGCGCTCCACGGCTATGGCTGATACTGCCAGGTACAGATACAGGTTTTCCCCTTCCTTGGACAGACTTAGAAGGGGTGGATTGCTCAGGTAACGTTTGAGTTCTTGAAATGCCGCCTCACATTTGTCGGTCCAGGCAAAGGCTTGCTTAAACGTCTTGAAGAAGGGTAAGCATTTGTCTGTCGCTTTAGAGACGAACCTGTTGAGTGCTGCTATCCTTCTTGTGAGCTTCTGGACTTCTTTGACGGTCTTTGGTGACATCATGTCGAGTATGGCTCGCACTTTCTTCGGGTTTGCCTCTATCCCCCTTTGGGACACCATGAACCCCAAGAACTTCCCCTAGGCTACTCCAAAGGCACACTTACTGGGGTTTAATTTCATCTGGTACTGTCTGAGTGTGGCAAATGTTTCTTTTAGGTCATCTAGATGAGCAAGCTCTTCCTTACTCTTGACGAGCATGTCATCCACATATACCTCTATATTTCTCCCGATCTGCTTGCTGAACATTTTATTCACTAACCTCTGGTAGGTCGCTCCTGCTTTTTCAGTCCGAAGGGCATTACCTTATAGCAATAGAGTCCTTGGCTTGTGATGAAGGCAGTTTTCTCCGAGTCTTCTTCTGCCATTTTTATCTAATTGTATCCTGAGAATGCATCCATGAACATCAGTAGTTTATGCCCTGCTATGGAATCCACTAGCTGGTCTATCCTTGGCAGAGGAAAACTGTCTTTTGGGCAAGCTTTCTCCAGATCTGAAAGCTCGAAAACGTGTTGAAAAACACAAGAGCTGTTTAGACCCCCGATTAAAATTACGGCTCGATAGATTTTACACAACTTTAATACAAAGTACGGAATAGTGTAAAAGCGAGCGGATGAACAAGTAAGCTACTCTAATCCATAAACTAAACAACACAGCAGTATAATGGAATTAAACAAGAGTAGGGAAGAAGGATGCAAACACAGAAAACACCGAGACGTGTTCTCGAAGAGGAAACCGAAGAACTCGGTGAAAAACCTCTCTGCCGCCCTCCAAGCGGAAATCGATCCACTAGACAATCAGTTGGGATACATGAGTAAGCAAGAGACCCTCCAAGCCTAATCTACCCGATGTACCTAAGCCCTCCAAGCTCCTACTCCAACAAGGCTTCTCAGAACCGTGTCTTGTCTAGCACCCCGGATCCCGCAACAAGCTCCATGTTGCATCTGCCATTCCAGGCTTCTTCCAATGCTTCCCAGCAGCACCAAAACGTCACTCAACACTCTCAAAGGGTGTGGTAAGTGTTTGGGCTATCAACCTCTCAATGGTGTGGAAATGGAGAGGGAAGGGTTGAGGAGATACCACAAGCAAGTGTATAGAGAAAGGTGGGGATGACAATCTCTAATTGCAAATGTGTTTGGCTAGGATTTTCTCTCTGAAGCATTCCTCAACATTTGTGGGTAATGAGGGTATATATAGGATAGGTACAAAATGTGTGAGTCAGTCAGTACAGGCTGGCAGAACAGCATGTCTCGCGGGTGTCTTGCGGGAAGGCCTTACCCGCGAGATACTCGCGAGAGACAGCTGTCTCCACCTGGCCTGACTCTTCGCATTCCAGCATGTGCAGAGCACATGCTTCACTTCGCGGGAAGCTAGGTCGCGACATACCCGCGAGAATCCTTCAGCTTCCAAATTGCTTGAGTCTTCACACACTCTTTATCACACAACCCTTACATCAATTCCCACAACAAGTACAGGGTATAAACAATTGATAATGATTACAATCAAATTTAGCACGGAATAAAAGCCAAGAAAACACATAGTTGTAAATAACAACTTTACAATCTCCCCCTTTGGCTATTCCGTGACAAAACCCTAAAACAGACTCTAGACTTAAACGTGAGTTTGGGAACAAAGGCAAAACTCACTCACACCTAATTCTAGATTCTGATAAGCTCTTGAAACATATGAACAAGTAACTCCTGAAACACAACAACAAAATATTATCATTGTATGCAGAAAACTTGAAAATCATATGGAGCAATAAAAGCATGATCAAGCAAAATGAAATAGAAACACTAGATCATGGCAAGATCAAACAAGTAATCACTATACACAAGCAACTACTATGCTCATTCACACAAGGAATGAACATCCGGATATGCAAGATGATAAACTCATTTGAAGAGTACCATTTGCAAATCCAACACTCAACCAACGCAAAATACTTGAAGTATTTGCATCTAGGAACAATCCTACTAGGGCACAAGAGTGTTCATCACTCAACCAATGCATAGAACTTATATGCATCTAGGAATAATCCTACACGGGCACAAGAGTGATGTACTGAAGTAAATGTATGACATTAAACTTCAATAGCACAAGCATAAAGGCTGCATAAACAAAGTACTGAATATGCATGGCACAAACCATAAAAGCCTACAAATCATGCAATGAAACAAACCCTTAAAGCTTACAAAAGCAACATGGGTACATGCAAAGTATGCTACAAAGCATAGAGAATATCACAAAAGAAACATCTGAAATAATACTTAAATAAAGCATAGTATCAAAGCTTTAAACGCAAAACAAGTAAACATAAGACAACAAAACATAGGAATTGTTGACTTCTTCTCCCCCTATCTCCATACTCCCCCTATCAATAACATCATCTCCCCCTTTTTGTCATGGAATAGCTAGTCATCCTCTTTTAGCTTCCGTTGAATTTCGTCCATCTGAGTTTGGAGAGATGTGAACTGTGAATCAAGACGTCGGTGGTGAGTGTACATGATAGTCGCTAGTCCGGACATCTTTGTACTCATCTCTTGAAGAGCAGTGAAGATATTGTTGAACTGTTCATCATTGGTACGAGTTACAGAACTCGAGGAACCCGATGGTGCATGACTTTCTTGCTTGGTGTTCTTCTTGGCGTGGCTCATACTCGCATGGAGAGACCGAATGTTGATTGGACTTGGCCTTGGATATGGACGTTCATCATCCAATGGACGGACACCTTTGAGCTTCAAAATCTTTGAAATAAGGCGAGAGAAAGGAAGACAATTCCTTGAAGCAGTCCGGTCAACTGTTTTTGCCAAAATGTGAAAGATATGAGAGCACACATCAATCTCTACATCTGTGATCAGATCATTCAAAAACAAAGCTCGACCAAGATTCATATATCCGGTGCTGGACAAGGGATAGAGATTGCTACACATGATCATTGAGAGAAGTCGTAGCTCGGAAGAGAGGGATGCCACATTGATTGACTTCTTAGTGGAGGAGAATTCCAAATCGGCTCCTAAAGACTGTCTGAGATACTCTTCATCTGGGTTCAGCTCATCATATACCGGCGGTATGGGGAGTATTAGCCGGTTAATGTGTAGAATTTCCGCCAAGTACATTGGTGTGACAGAAAAGCTCTTTCCTCGAACCTAACATTTAATCTCTTCACCGACGACACTGGCATTGGCATAGAATTCCTTAACCATGTTCTCGTATGTATCCTCGAAAGTTGACAGACGATAGTTCCAATCTTTTGTGGCAAACCAAATGGGTATTTTTGTGTCCCTGAGTGATGGCTGGTCAACCCCCCTTTCAACTATCAAAGGAGCACCCTGAAAGTGATTCTTGAAGGATTCAAAAGCAGCATAGGATTTAAACAAGTGAGGATCAAAAATTCCTGTTGAGCAACGAGTTCGCTTTGGTCTAGGTGAATTAGTATCAACATCAATGATCGGCTCTTTCCCTTTGTTGCGGCCTCCTTTCACAGCTGAAGTCTTGAATGGAGACATCTGTGGAACATAGCACACAAAACAAACAAGAGACAAGTGCACAACACACAGAGCACAGAACACAGAACTTGATTAGAGTCAAGTTAGGTCAAAACAGAAGTAACACTGCTGAATGCATAGACACAATGCATGGAACTAAGCAAATGGGCATGTGTGTGTATATGTGAGCAAGTGCTAATGTGTGAGTGGCATGTGCAAAGTGCATGAGACACACTATCAATGACCAAATTGAGTGAAATAAGGTCAAACATGTGAAAATCCATGGATTGAAATCACTTGATTCTGAATTTGCACAAAAATGTCACTCGGACATTTTGACAAACACGTAGCATGCACAAATGCAAATAAAACATGAACAATGCATGAACATGGGAAAATCTACCCTCAATACGTGATAAAATGCCACAAGGGGCCAACACAGAGGCAGAAACAACAAATGGGACACAGCCCAAGCAAAAGATTAGACAAAAAATCACCCAATTTTGAAAAAATAGCCAAATTTTCGAAAAACCCCAAAATTTTGAAACCCTAACGAAAATTCTGCATAAAGTAGGACAAAACTTGAAGGGGAATGCTTTAGAAAACATACCTTGAAGTTGACAATGCAGAAAGGATGCTTGAAAAAGATGGGTTTTGAAAAAAAATGACCTTGGGTTGAAAAAGGGTTCGACAAAGGTTGAGCGAGGGAAGTTTTTGTGTTTTTGAAAAACTGTCACATCAGCAATATAAGAACAGAAAACAATCATTTTTCGAGGGTTAGGGAGTGGCGACACAGTCGCGAGAAGAGCCACTGAAGCACAAAAATTTTGCGAGAAGCATTAGGTCGCGAAACAGTCGCGAGACAGTCGCGGTAACTTCTGTCTGAAATTGGAAAAATCCAATTTTAGCCAAACAGCATTTCGCGAGAAGCTGTTGGTCGCGAAACAGTCGCGAGACAGTCGTGAAAGTTTCTGTGTGACATGATAAAAGAAATATTTCCCTCAACTCCTTTTCGCGGGAAGCTCTAAGTCGCGAGCTTCTCGCGAAACAACCCCTGAACCAGTTTTTGAAGAAACACAAAAACATGCATTTTAATCAAAAACAAAAGACATGAAAGTATAAAATCACTTTCAAAAACAAATAAAACACTCAAAAATCTTTTTGGGTTTGATCAACAAAGATTGAGCATGTGAAAACACATTTAATCAAGTACAATCACACAAATGAATATGACATTCATTGAACATAGACTTGTGTGTTGTGTGTGGATATCAAAAATGAGATAGTCCATAGTCCAATGTGAAGCTTCAATGATCAATTCAATCAAGGCATACACAACTAGCACTAGATTATGTGACCTATCTCAATTATAGAAACATGCATATATGACCTCCCACACGTACTTGAAAACAATTCATTGAAGCTTTTCATTTGGCTCCATATTCAACATGTCATTTGCAACTTTTGAGCAAAGAGAATCTCATTTAGAGAAAGATGCCTGAAATTTTTGATATTTCAATTGATGAATTAGCCTTTGGCTTTTTGGGCATCATACATTTTATTTTGGTCGCTTTCCCTTTTTCCTAGTTGAATACTAGTTTGTGCGACAGGCTTTTGCAGCTCTATATCTCTTTTCATTTGGAGATTTACATTTAGAGAGCTCTTTTAAGCAAAAAAAAAAATAAAAGTGGGAAGATATATAGGCATGAGTCTATGCATGTCTCAAGATTAACAAAACCATTCACTAATCATTCATGACAAGGTTGAAGATCTATTTACAACAGTCACATAGATTTCAGAATTTCTTCCACAATGATATGAGTGCATGAGGGACAAGCTAAGCTCGTTAAATGCACAAAGCCATAAGTACAAAGGTACAAGGCAAAACATGTTTTGAGACAAAACTCAACAAAGTGATCAAACTTTTTGGATTTTCTATTTTTTTTTTATGTGTTTTTGAAATTTTTGAACACACCCAAAACAGAGCAAGAAAAGAACGATCAACAAAAATAGCAGGTACAAACCAAAATAGATAAATGAAAAGCTATAAGACACTAAACATGTGGAACCAAAACAATAAGTATGCAACAAAGAGTAGTATAGGTTCACACAAGAGATAGAGTTCAGGGAATGATACCGACACCGATGGTCTTACGCAAAGATTCAAACTTTGGGCCATCTAGAGGTTTAGTGAATATGTCTGCCTTCTGATTTTCAGTGTTGATGAACTCTAAGTACACGGTCCTTTCCTCCACCAAATCTCGAATGAAATGATACCGAATTTCGATATGTTTTGACTTCGAATGTTGAACTGGATTCTTGGACAAATTTATGGCACTTGTATTATCACAATATACACACATTGTGTCTTGAGTGATTCCATAATCATGAAGAAGCTTCTTCATCCATAGTAATTGAGCACAGCAACTTGCAGCAGCAATGTATTCAGCTTCGGCTGTTGACAAAGAGACTGAATTCTGGTTTTTGCTCATCCATGACACCAAGTTGTTTCCAAGATAAAAGCATCCACCGGAAGTACTTTTTCTATCATCAATGCAACCGGCCCAATCAGCATCAGAATATCCGGCTAAGCATTCATTTGAATCTCTTGAGTACCAAATCCCATAATCAGAGGTGCCATTTATGTAGCGGATAATTCATTTGACAGCTGTTAAATGTGACTCTTTGGGGGCTGCCTGAAATCGAGCACACACGCCTACACTGAAGGCAATGTCTGGTCTGCTAGCGGTGAGGTATAAGAGACTGCCTATCATGCTTCGATAAAGCGTTGGATCCACTTCTATACCTGCTGCATCCCGACTCAGCTTTGATGAGGAGCTCATTGGAGTGGAAGTATGTTTCTTAGAGTCTAGACCAAATCTTTTAACAAGATTTTTGGCATATTTCTCTTGAGATATGAATATCCCATCTTTCCGTTGTTTCACTTGAAGCCCAAGGAAATAGTTCAGTTCTCCCACCATACTCATCTCAAACTCCCTTTTCATTTCTTCGGAGAATTCATGAGCCAAATGGTCAATTGTGGATTCGAAAACAATATCATCCACATATACCTGAGCAACTAGGAGAGACTTCTCATCTCTCTTTACAAATAAGGTTCGATCAGCTTGACCTCTTTTGAATCCACGATCCAACAAGTATGTTGTGAGACGATCATACCATGCTCTTGGTGCTTGCTTCAAACCATACAGTGCTTTCTTCAACCTTAGCACATGATCCGGAAAATGAGGATCTTGAAATCCTTTTGGTTGCTCAACAAATACTTCTTCATTTAGAAAACCATTCAGAAATGCACTTTTCACATCCATTTGGTACAGTTTAAAATCCATAACACATGCGATGGACAATAAAATTCGAATTGACTCTAACCTTGCTACTGGTGCAAACGAATCATCAAAATCTATGCCTTCCACTTGAGTATATCCTTGAGCTACCAACCTAGACTTATTTCGAACTACCTCACCGTCTTCATCAGTTTTGTTCTTGAAGATCCACTTGGTGCCAATGACATGGGTATCTTTGGGTCTTGGAACCAACTCCCATACATCATTTCTGACAAACTGATGTAACTCCTGATGCATAGACTCGATCCAATTTTCATCTCTAAGAGCTTCCTCTACCTTCTTGGGTTCGAATTGAGCAAGATAACAATTGTACGTCACATGATTCGCACTGTATTTTGGTCCTTTTCTCAACCGAAGTCCTTCATTTACGTCACCAATGATATTGCTTGGTGGATGATTGAGGGTTACCCTTGATGATGGTCTCTTGGAAGTGGAAGGTTCTTCATCTCGAGAGATTAGAGGTTAAACTTCCGGAGGGGTGAGAGGACTAGAAGGCCCTTGCATCGATCTGGTCTCCCTTCTTGGTATAGGGGGTGTAGACTCTTTTTCTGGTGATTCTTTCTCGATCTCATCATCTTGAGACATGTTGTCCTCAACTTCCCCCTTCTTCAGGTTCGATCCTTCACCGTCATCCCTTTCCCTTTCAGATATGGTATCATCAATGACCACATTTATTGACTCTATTACCGTCTTGGTGCGTTTATTGAACACCCTATATGCTCGGCTATTTAATGAATAACCTAGAAATATCCCTTCATCACTTTTAGCATCAAATTTTTCGGGATTCTCTCTATCATTGAGAATATAACATTTGCTCCCAAATATTCGGAAATATTTCACCTTCGGCTTCTTTTCTCTCCAAATTTCATACGATGTCTTCTTCGTTCCTACTCGGAAGTAAATCCTATTCCCAATGTGTCATGACGTGTTCACAGCTTCAGCCCAAAACTTCTGTGGAAGATTTTTGTTGAGTAACATTACTCGAGCCATTTCTTGAATCAACCGGTTCTTCCTTTCAACTACTCCATTTTGTTGTGGAGTCTTTGGGGCTGAGAATTCCTTCTTGATACCGTGTTCATTGCAAAATGCTTCGAACTTTGCATTTTCAAACTCTTTCCCATGATTACTCCTGATTTTGATGATAGGTACTCCCTTTTCATTCATCAATCTCTTGCACAAATTTTCCATCTTATCACATGCTTCCGATTTCTCTCTAAGGAAGTCCACCCAAGAATACCTTGAGAAATCGTCAACTATCACCATGATGTACCGCTTTCCACCCATGCTCTCTGTTCTTGTAGGACCCATCAAATCCACATACAGTAATTCTAACGGACGAGAAGTTGCAACCACATTCACTTTAGGATGGCTTGACTTTGTTTGTTTTCCCAATTGACATGGACCACAAACATTCTTCTCAATCTTCCCAAACTTAGGTAAACCAACCACAGCCTCAAGCTTCGAGACTTTCGCCACTTGTTTGTAATTTGCATGTCCAAGCCGTTGATGCCACAGCTCCAAGAGGTTTACCCGAGCACTTCGACATGCTATGCTGGGTTTTGGAATGATCCCATAGCAGTTATCAGTGGTCCTTAGTCCCTTTAGAACTTGAACACCTTCTTCATTCAAGATTAGACACCCTTTCTTTGAAAATTGGACCAGGAAATCTTCATCACAAATCTGAGTGATACTTAACAAGTTCACTTTTAAACCCTTAATATACAGCACATCAGTCATCAAAGGCAGACCCGGAATATCCACTGTTCCCTTTCCAAGAACTTGTGAATGACTACCATCCCCAAATGTCACAAATCCATCTTCCTTCTCTTTAAGAGTTTTGAACAAAGATTTTTCTCCAGTCATATGCCTAGAACACCTGCTGTCAAGGTACCACAAACATGAGTTAAACACTTTCAATGTGGTATGAACAAAAAGACATGCATGAGAGAGACATTCTTGACCATCAAAACAAGACTCATTTTTCCTTATTTCATTCAAGGATGAGTGAAGTTTCCTTTTTAAACGACCAAGTTTATCACTTAACTGTCTATTTCTTCTCTCATATTCACAGTTTAAAGACTTTGACTCACATAGGCTGTTATGTATATCATGGTTCCTATGAACTAATGATTTCAGCATATGACAAAAAATTCTAGCATGTTTCTTAGATTTAAATAACTCTAAGATTGCATTGCTAGAACAATCTTCAAATATGCTCATTGAGTCATTTTCACAAACACTTTTCAAATCCTTCATGGTAGTTTTATCAAGAACACTTTTCAAAACACACCAAGGGGTCTAGGATCACACTTAGGTATTAAAACCACAGCAAGTGTACCTGCTCTGATACCAATTGAAAGCTCGAAAACGTGTTGAAAAACACAAGAGCTGTTTAGACCCCCGATTAAAATTACGGCTCGATAGATTTTACACAACTTTAATACAAAGTGCGGAATAGTGTAAAAGCGAGCGGATGAACAAGTAAGCTACTCTAATCCATAAACTAAACAACATAGCAGTATAATGGAATTAAACAAGAGTAGGGAAGAAGGATGCAAACACAGAAAACACCGAGACGTGTTCTCGAAAAGGGAACCGAAGAACTCGACGAAAAACCTCTCCACCGCCCTCCAAGCGGAAATCGATCCACTAGACAATCAGTTGGGATACATGAGTAAGCAAGAGACCCTCCAAGCCTAATCTACCCGATGTACCTAAGCCCTCCAAGCTCCTACTCCAACAAGGCTTCTCAGAACCGTGTCTTGTCTAGCACCCCGGATCCCGCAACAAGCTCCATGTTGCATCTGCCATTCCAGGCTTCTTCCAATGCTTCCCAGCAGCACCAAAACGTCACTCAACACTCTCAAAGGGTGTGGTAAGTGTTTGGGCTATCAACCTCTCAATGGTGTGGAAATGGAGAGGGAAGGGTTGAGGAGATACCACAAGCAAGTGTATAGAGAAAGGTGGGGATGACAATCTCTAATTGCAAATGTGTTTGGCTAGGATTTTCTCTCTGAAGCATTCCTCAACATTTGTGGGTAATGAGGGTATATATAGGATAGGTACAAAATGTGTGAGTCAGTCAGTACAGGCTGGCAGAACAGCATGTCTCGCGGGTGTCTCGCGAGAAGGCCTTACCCGCGAGATACTTGCGAGAGACAACTGTCTCCACTTGGCCTGACTCTTCGCATTCCAGCATGTGCAGGGCACATGCTTCACTTCGCGGGAAGCTAGGTCGCGACATACCCGCGAGAATCCTTCAGCTTCCAAATTGCTTGAGTCTTCACACACTCTCTATCACACAACCCTTACATCAATTCCCACAACAATTACAGGGTATAAACAATTGATAATGATTACAATCAAATTTGGCACGGAATAAAAGCCAACAAAACACATAGTTGTAAATAACAACTTTACAAGATCCGTGAAGTCCACGCACATTCTCCATTTCCCATTCACTTTCTTCACCAGGACAAAATTGGCGAGCCAATCTGGGTAGTAAACTTCTCGAATAAAGCTTGTTGATGACAGCTTGTTAACTTCGTCCGTGATTGCTTGATTCCGTTCGGGAACGAAACCCTTCGTCTCTGTTGGACTGGTTTCTTCTCGGGGTCCAAGTTTAGCCTGTGTTGGATGACCTTTGTGGATATACCTGGAATGTCCTCGTGACTCCATGCGAAGACGTCTAGATTCTCTTTAAGAAACTGTACGAGTCTCATCCTCATCTTGGGACTCAATGTTGTCCCTATTCTAGTCGTCTTTGCTGTTTCTCCTTCAACCAGCTCCACTGTCTCCAGGGCTTCCACTTTATCCTCTTCCTTCTCCTTGATCATCCATGTATGATTTTCTTTGGCCGCTAGCACGGCCTGGTAGCATTCCCTGGCCAGTACTTGATCTCCTTTTACCTTGCCCACACCATTCTCTGTTGGAAACTTTACCTTCAAGCAGTAGGTAGACGTGGTTGCTTTGCAACGGTTGAGCATGGGTCTACCGATGATCGCATTGTAAGATGAAGGACAGTCTACCACCAAGAAGTCCAATTGACGAGTTAGTTGCCTCGGGTGAGTCCCCACTGTAACCGTCAGTGTCACTATACCTTTGGGGTATACCTTGTCTCCACTGAAGCTGATGAGGGTGGAGTCGAATGGGTGAAGTCTTCTTGGATCTAGCTTTAGCTGTTAAAAAGTGGAGAGGTAGATGATTTCTGCAGAGCTGCCATTATCGACGAGGATTCTCCTGATATTGAATCCTTCTATCGTGAGCATTATGACCAGGGGGTCATCATAAGGCTGCTTCACTCCTCTAGCATCCTCTTCCAAGAAAAACATGTCACGGTCTGTCCGTCTTTGCTTAAATGAGGGCATTTTGTGGACACTGTTCACTTGACTCTGGCATGCTTTCCTGAGGGATCTAAACTACCCACCTATGGATGGGCCACCTGTGATCGTTTTTATCTCCCCGATCACACTTGGCGGGCGCTGGGACGTGTGATCCTTGTCCCTGGGTGGAGATTCGCGTTGGTTTTTGCTATCGCCTCTGAACCTACTAGATTCCCCCTTTTTCACATACTTCTGCAGTTTCCCTTTGCTTATAATCTCCTCTATCTGTTCCTTTAGGTCCCTGTAATCCTCTGTGTAGTGGCCATGATCCTTGTGGAACTGGTAGTACTTCTTTTTGTCACGTATGTTGGGCGACGAATGTAATGGCCTTGGCCATTTAAGGTAGTGTTCATCCTTAATCTACGCCGAAATTTTGTTAACAGGCATAATTAAAGGAGTGAATTTTACCATTCGAGGAGTTTTTTCGTCTTTCCTTTTACTCCTGTCACTAGTCTGATGATCTGGACGTTCCTTTTTTCATCCTCTACGATCGTCCTCCTTCATTCCCTTGTCTCTTGGTCTTTCCACGTCCTTTATGGTAGCTAAAGCATCTTCAGCGTTCATGTACTTCTGTGCCTTTAGGAGCATCTCTGCCGTCGTCTTAGGAGGATTTTTCGCAAGGGAAACCACAAACTCTCTGTACTTTAATCCTGCCTTAAAAGTCGTCAACTGCACCTTGTCGTCAGCTTCGTCCACCTCTAGAGTCTCCTGAGTAAAGTGTTTCACGTACGACCTCAGGGTTTCTTTCTCCCTTTGTCTAATGGTGAGTAAGTGTTCTACTGGCCTCTTCGAGCATTGTCCCTCAATGAAGTGGCGCAAAAAGGCGTTGCTCAATTGCTCGAAGCTGTCGATGGATGACGTTGGTAACTTTGTGAACCATTCCCTTACAGCTCCTTTAAGAGTGGCGGGGAAAGAACGACATAGTATCTCGTTAGGAGGCTGTTGAAGGCCTAGTGTCGTCTTAAAGGTGTTGAGGTGGTCCTGAGGGTCCTTAAGTTCGTCAAACGCTCAAGTTGAGGCAAGCGAAATTTCGATGGCACAGGGCATTCCAAGACTGCCGTGGTGACGGGCGAATCTGTTGCCTTGACCATTCTAAACTCGATGACATTGTTAACTTAACATTTAATCTGGGTGAAGCTTATGAGAAACCTAAGATAGAAAAATCTTAAGATCCTTAACAAAAGACTTTAGACCCAAAGTGACAACCATCATTGAAATCAAGGATGTGGATACCATTCCTGTTGATAAACTTGAAGGATCCCTTCAAATTTATGAGTCTAACCTTCCTAAGAGCAACAAGTCTAAATCTTTGGCCTTGAAATGAGTAGATGATGTTGATGATAGTGTGTTTGACAATGAAATCTCTTCTATTGAAATTGCTTACCTTACTAAACAATTCAGAAACTTTTTGAAAAATAACAATAAAAATGCAAGAAACTAAAACTTTGTTGACTATTAGAATGTGAAGAAGAATGAGTAACCTAAGAATGATTCATTCAAAAAACCTAATTTTGGAAAAGAAAAGGTTGGTCAAACTTCTTGCAGTTCTTTTGGTCAACAATGTTTTGATTGTCAAGGTTATGGACATATAAAATCTGAATGTCCTACATACTTGAGGTCTAAAGGAAAGGCCACGGCTGTCACTTTAAGTGACGATGAAGGATTTGATCATGATTCTGATAGTGATTAGGAAGGTAAGTTCATGGCCTTCACTGATGCTGCTAGACATTTAGAATGAGCAACCTTTTTTTTTTTTTTTTGAGAAAAATCCCCAACGGGGTAAAGAGCATATTATTGCAGCCTTAAAAGATCAAGCTAGTAAACAGCCTCCATCCAGATAAGAAAAGGACTTTTGGCAAGCCTTCTAGCAAGTTTATGGGCAACACAGTTCCCTTCTCTATGAATGTGCTTAACTGAAACAAAGGAAAAACTAGAAAACATAAAGTTAATGTCTTGCAGTACATGACCCATATAAGAGTAGTCCATGTGGTCACCAAGAATAGTAGTAATAACGGTTTCAGAACCACCTTCCACAATCACCTTGTCAAACCCAAGTTCCTTAGCAAAAACCAAAGCACGGCGAGCCGCTAACACTTCCACCATCTCCACCAAAGCAGGTGATGGAATTTGTTGTGAGAGAGCAGCCATAACTAATCCCTGTTCATTCCGGATTATCACACCGATGCCAGCTAGTCCGTCTTGTGAGAAAATTGTGCCGTCAAAGTTCGCCTTCACATATGGCGCACTAGGAGGCCTCCATTTTACTGCATGGGTTGTCCTTGGAATTTTAATATGAATGGGGCGTAGTTGCTGAAATTCTTGGAGAGCACCATACGCCGTGGGAGGAATCTGACTGAGTGGCAACGCAGGCTCACCTACTCGGACCTTGTTTTGACGTTGCTAAATGATAGGCCAAAAACGTATTGACCCCTTGTGATAAATTAACTAATTAATTTAGCTAAGTGAATTAACATGCAAACGCGTGGCAGCATAAACAAATCACCAATAAACTAATTATGCAACGAAAAATAAATAACGCGGTGATTTGTTTACGAATGGGGAAAACCTGACGGCAAAAACCCCACCAGGTGATTTTCAGGTCACCACTCCCGAAACTCCACTATTATCACAACAAGCGTGTTAGGAAATTTAGACCCCAGTTGATATAATTAACAAGTTTTAAATCCAAGTTGTTAATTAGATTTATTATGAATCAAACTTGTTAAAACAAACAAACATCAATATCATGTCAATAATGAATGCAGCGGAAAAGTAAATAAGACAAGATATGATGACCCAGGAAAACCAATGAAACCAACCAGTTTCACAGTAAAAAACCTGGGGGGAAACCTTCCCGAAAAGCAATCCACTATAGTAAAGAGAAGTTTCAGATCTAGTACAAAACCTTTGTCCCTAGACTCTACAATCCCCGTAGATGAACTCACAGCAGAAACCTTCTACCGCTTCAGAACCTCTGAACTCTTCAATATATGAACGCCACTCTTTTTGTTGCACGGATCCCAGTACGTGACTAACTCCTTTGCACGAATCCCAGTACGTGACTCACTCACCAACTTAAGGAAGAAGAATGTTGGCTGCAAAGTTCTTCACTTCATTAACAATGAAGATCAAGAAGCACTTGGTTACAAAACCCTAAGGCGCAAAGACGCAGTAGCTTCTTTCAGAGAGAATAACCTTTTGAATATGTTCTCCTTGTATTCTCTTATTCTCTTGTGTGACGGCCTTTAAAATAAGCCTTATATAGGTCTAGGGTTGTGAGAAAAGAAACCCTACACAAATACAAAAGCCTGGCCCAAAAATCAGATCTGGAAATCTGAAATCCCGTAACCTCGATAGATACCTCGATCGATCAGGAGGTGTCGAGATTTAATCCTCGATAGATAACAGGTGTCGAGGAGGTGTCGAGAATCTGTTGAGGGGACAGGAGCTTTCTCGATCGATCCACCAGCTGTCGAGAAGGTGTCGAGATTGCGATAAGAAAACACCTTAAGAGCTCGATAGATAGCTAGCTGTCGAGAGGTGTCGGGAAGCTGTCGGGCTATCTGTCCACAGGTGTCGAGTTATCTGTCCAGCCTTCTTGAATAGCTTTTCTTCACTTGTTTCTTGGTCCAATCTTCATGGCTTTAATACTAGACTTGAAAAACATGTTCCTTGAAGTATTAAACACATCCTAGATCTACCCAAATACAAGTAAAGTGCGTTTTGTCAAAGGATTAGCCAATTACACAAAATATGTCCTTAACAAAGCGGTTACAAGTAAAGGAATCCCAAGTACCTTACCAACCTACAGTTGAACCCTTACCCCAATACCCAGTTGGACTTGTTCTGTAGTGACAGTTTCCCCCTTTTGATGCACGGCTCCCAAGTACGTGACTAACCAATTGCGCGGATCCCAGTACGCGACTTAACACCAATTAGAAAGAGAGGTTGGTTGCAAAGTTCTTCAGTTCATCCACGATGAAGATCAAGAAGATGCTTGGTCACAAAACCCAAAGGTGCAAATACACAGCAACTTCTTCAAGAATGATGAACTAGGGCAAGAACTTCGTCTCCGGTCACAATTTGCTTGAACAGAGTTTTCTCAATGCTTATGCAACTTGTGAACTGTTTGACGGCCCTTAAAACAATCCTTTTATATGTCTAGGGTTAGGAGGAAAGAAGGCCCAAAGACACATTCACGGATCCCAAGAAATCAGATCAGAATTTCTAATTTTATAGATAGCAAGGTGTCGAGCAGGTGTCGAGCTTTAATGAATGTGCACTTCTTCAGCTTGTTTCTTGGACAGACTTGATGACTTCAACATTTGATCTTGAAACCTTGTTTCTTGAAGTATTAAAAACACCTAGAACTACCCAATTACAAGTTGAGTGTATTTTGTCAAAGGATTAGCCAATTACATAAAAGAATGACATATGTTCTTAACAAGTGAACCACATATGTCCTAACAATCTCCCCCTTTGGAAATCCGTGACAAAACCACAACAAACAAATGAACATATGAGAGAAGTCATAAATCACTCAACTCATATTCACTTGTTGAATACAATAAAATCTATCCTAACACAAACTCTTGAAAAACTTTGTAAGAAGAGAGTTTATGGCAAGTAGACTTTGACAACCTGTATTTCTGAAACACTTTAAACAAAAACTCATCAAGGCATCTTAGTATGAAATAGAAATAATAGATTGCATACAAGTATAAGAAACATATGTATAAAGATAGAGAAGAAACAACACATGTAGAGGTAGGTGAAAGAAACATACATCCACATATAGAGAAAATAAGTGCAATGTATGTAAAAATTGGTCACAAGACCCAATGTACAAGAACAATATATCTAAAAAGTAGAAAAGAACAAGATACATCAAATCCTCACTACATCCCTCATATCCTCACTCTCCCCCTAACAAAAATGTCCTACACTAACTCTCCCCCTAAGAATGACTACTCTCAATATCCAAAACTACTCCCCCTTTTTGTCACGAGTGACAAAGGGTAAGAGTGTCAAGTAGACATCTCATCAGTAGAGCTAGCATCTCCATCATCATCCGAAGCGTCATCGTCATCACCATTATCATCATCATCCTTAGCATCAGAATCAGAAGCCACTGGAGGAGGTGGTGAAGGAGTAGCCTCAGGAGCAAAACCACCCATGGTCGCCTGTCGTCGTGCAATACGACCAACACGAACATTCACCTGATACAACTCAGTGGAGAATGTATCAAGGCGAGCATCCATGCGCTGCAGTTGCGCCATGATGTCTCCAAGTGAAACATCGCCCATGGAAGTGGATGGAGCAGATGTGGATGGAGCAGAATGAGATGGAGCCGGACGGGAGGGAGGAGTGGAATCCGGCTGTTGTGACCTAAACTGCGCCTCACTACGTTATACGGTAGCGGCGTCTATGGCACAAATGTGTGTGAAGTGGTCGAACACGGGAAAAGGGATGGAAAAATGGCGTAGAATCCTCGTGATAGCAGAAGGAAAGATGAGCTTATCACGGGTCACCGCATCCAAATGAACATCTATAATAGACAGAATGAAATGAGAAGGAAAATCTATGGTAAGATGCTCAAGGAGGGATAACAAAAATCGAGCACGAGGCTCTGTGATGGAGTTGTAGTGAGAAAGCGGATGAAGTACAAAAGTCATCACTATGTTTAAGAATCTAGGACCTTTAGCAAAAGCCTTACATGGTGTGTACTGACGCTCACCCCACTCTGAAGGGCGCTCATAAAAAGCAGATATGAACTCATCCTTGGACACAGTCCGTAGACGCTCACAAGAAGAATAGTCAGGAAACTCTATCCTAGGAACCCGAAACACATCCGCAACAAGCTGCGGTGTGATAGGAATGCGCGTACCTCGAACGCGAGTGAAGAAAAGAGGTACTGAATGATCAATCCCGTGCATGTTGGAGTAGAACTCCTGAATAAGCATGAGAGGACAAGTGACCGGGACGTCACACAGTGACTCCCATCCCCGACTATGAATGATAGAGGGAAGGTTAGTGTCGGCGAAGTCCGTCAAAATGATTTGGCATTCCGAATGAACACCTCGTATAGAGAAGTTCTTCGAGAAAGCCTTACGAGCATCCTCATCATGGAACCGAATGTTAGAAGGAGTAGGATCAGAAGATGAAGATGTCCTAGAACGCAGAGGGTTCTGGGACGGAGCAGACTTACGTTTAGGTGCTATAGACACAACTAGCGTAAACAGAAAGAGAGGGAGAGAAAGAAAGACAAACAGAAAAGTCCCAAGCAATTCAAATATATCAAATATATTGAAAAGAGAGTACGTATGCATGGAAAATGCATGAACATGTGACATGTAAAAGAAAATACATCATGGGCTCAGCCTAATCCAATCTTACCAGCACACAAGCATATTACACACATCTAAATGCATGAAAATATTGTTATAATGCAAATGTGATGCAATGTATAAGGTTTTAAACACATTTAAATGAAAATCCATCCCAAAATTTCAATAAACACTCATCAATTTTGAAAAACCCCAAAATTTTTCAAAAACCCCAAAACCTAGGTTTCAAAACATGAAATGCATGAAGAATGAAGAGATTAGAAGCTTACCAAGCGTAGAAAAACTTGAATAAGCTTGAAGAAACCTTGAGGAACAAGATTGGAGTGAGATGAGAGTGTTTAGGAGAGAGAACAGAGAGCTATCGAGAGAAATGAGAGGCGGATTGCACGAGGGGTTTATATAGAAACCTTAGTAAATCTCAACAGATGAGGTATCGAGAGGCGTTGAGCCATCTGTTGAGGCAGGTGTCGAGAAAAAGAACGTTGACAGCTACAGGTGTCGAGGAAGAAACACCAGAACCAAGAATCAGAAGCTCGATCGATCGACCAGGTGTCGAGAAGGTATCGAGGGGATAGAAACTTTCTCGATCAATCCACTAGGTGTCGAGGAAGTGTCGAGATTGAGATAAGAAAAAGCTTGAGAAGCTCGACAGATAGCTAGGTATTGAGGAGGTGTCGAGCTTGCTTTTAAAAACAGTTTTTCGAGAAGTGAAAAACACAAATATAAATGCAATCCAACATGCAACTCAACCAATGATCCAATCAACATATTAAGCTCTCAAAATCATCTATAAAAAAATTAAGCACAAGGATCCCAAAAACACACACACACTAAACAAGTCTAACCAATTTTATATTTCAAAAACAAGTCAAGACAGTTTAGTGAGCATACATTAGCACATGTAAAACCTAGTGATGGCCAAATCACATTGTACCTGCACATGTATCAAGAGTAGCAAAGAATATTGCGTGTTGTGTGTGAAAAACATCGCAAGATTGCATAAGTGTATACATGTTATGACGATTTGAGATATGAGAAATTCACTTTAACTCACACACAATCATAACTGTTTGATGGGGACTATCACCTTCGAGGTACATCCTATAACTCCCACATCTCCTAGAAAACACGCTTGCAATCATATTTAAAAGCCTTTTTGATCTTTTTGCTTTATATTTTCTTTGCATATTTTCTTTTTAAGCATATCATGCATCGGCATATAAGAGAGAGAAAAGAAATACCCAACATGTTAAGCATTGACATTGCACTTTTGCTATGCCGAAGCATACAGATGTCTTTGACACTGCACTTTTGCTGTGCCGAAGCATATAGGTGTCATATTATGATTGGTGGGCAACAGTGGTGAGATGGTCATTTATGCTTTTCTTTTAGGATTTTCTAGTTCTACTTGTCAAAAAGAGTGATATGAGTGTTAAGTTCAAGAGATAACTTAATCTTACTCATCACAAACAAGAGCCACAAAGCTCACTTGCTTAGTTGTGCATAGAGATGCTCATCTAAGCTACAAAAGATACAAAGTTTAGAAAACTTTGTTTCAATGGCCATCCAAGGTACACAAGTACCAATGTACACAAAACACACTGTTTTTGTATTTTTCTGATTTTTCAATTTTTATTTTATTTTATATGAAAAACAAACTAAACAAAACTGAAAACAAGCAAACAAAAACATGTTATCAAAGCAAAGCATAAAACTAGATTGACTCAGAATAAAAGCAAAACACACAAGTAATGCAACAAACAAAAAGAAGAAGAAAGTGATATAATCACTTAAAGTCCTTTCTCTTCCACACCTTGGAAGAACCTTTCCTTTGATTGAATCCTTGAATCGGCGGTGAAGGGGAAGAATTGAACCCGTTCAAGTTCGAAAGAAACATGAGGGGTTTCAAAAGATCTCCAAAAGGAGCAAGAGAGGATTGAAGCTGATTTTGGCTTCCAGATGCTATCATGCTGTTACTCTGTTGAGTGGCTAACCACTTATAGCAATTTGGTCGAGTATGACCAGCAGCTCCACAATGATGACAGAGATGCTGCTTCTTCTGTTTAGACTTTTGAGAGATAGCCTTCTTAGCCCTAGGGTTTTTAACATCTTTCTTATCTTGCTTAGGGGGTGCTCCTAAGATAGATTTACCCTTGTCTAAGTTCTCACTAGCTAATTCAGTTTTAGCATCATTGTTTTCAATTTCAATATTATTAGCGGGTGGAACAAAAACAGTAGAACTAGTAGAATCAATATTAGAGGAAGAAATACCATACCCTAAACCCATTCGATCTGAAGCAGATTTCTGATTGCTGAGCATCTCATCAAGCTTTGCACTTGAAGTCCTCTCCAATTGAGCTCTGACTTGAAACAGCTCTACTTCAAGCTTCTTCGTCTTCTCAGCCAAGAAATTGTTCTCAAACCTCAATGCACCAATTGTTTGATTAGCTTCATCAAACTTTGTGGAAAGCTCTTCATGATCAAGTTCCACATCACTGAGCTTCTTGGTGGCCAGCCTATATAGTTTCTCACGCTTCTCAGAGAGCTTGTAAAGTTTCTCATAGGCTATATGGATATCATCTTGATCATCCATCTTCTCACACTTAGAATCCACCAATTCTTCTTCTTCTTCCACGTTTTCAACAATCCCTTTAGTAGGATTGACTGTGGCAATGAAGGCATTCAAGATTCCGTCATCTTCATCATTGGAATCATCCTCAGGCTCAGTGTCACTCAAGGTTGCAGCAAGTGCCTTACTCTTCCCAATGCTCTTGAGATATGTGGGGCATTCTTGCTTCATGTGACTGAATCCATGACATCCAAAACACTTTGGTCCTGTAGGAACAGTGTACTGACCGCTATCCTTAGCATCCTTTTTCCCTTTATCTTGGCCCTTAGACTGAAAAGAACTGGATTGTTTGCAGTCCTTGTCGAAGTTCCTCCCATTTGCATTCTTCATAAATTTCTTGAACTGCCTTGTAATGTAGGACTTCATCTTGGAATCTTCATCATCAGAAGACTCATCTGTGTCACTGCTCTTGGCCTTCAGTGCCATGCTCTTTCCTTTAACCGTCTTGCCAATTCTGGTCAACCTTAGCTCATAGGTCTGCAAGTTTCCTACCAACTCAGTCAAAGGAATCTTGTCAATATCTTTTGATTCCTCAATTGCCGTAATCTTGGCATGGAATCTCTTGGGTAGAGATCTGAGCACCTTCCTCACAATCTTGGGTTCAGGAATGGTTTCACCAAGATTGAAGGCTGAGTTCACTATGTCCTTGAGCTTGGCATAGAACTCATCGAATGACTCATCCTCCTCCATCTTTATTTCTTCAAAGCTTGTAGTGAGCCTTTGAAGCTTTGAATCCTTAACAGCCTTTCTACCCTCATAGGTTGTCTGGAGGATGGTCCATGCTTTCTTTGCAGTTTCAGTAGAGGATATCTTCTTGAACTCCTCATTGGTGACTGCGCTAAATAAGGCATTCAACGCTCTGCTGTTGAAGTTTGCTGCCTTGATCTTGGCTTCATCCCAATCGGCCGGCGCTTCTTTTGGCTTAGTCCAGCCAATCTCTACAGCTTGCCACACCTTCTCATCTAAAGACTGCAAGAAAGCTCTCATGCGTACTTTCCAGTATGCATAGTTAGTGCCATCAAATAAAGGAGGTATGATTAATGACTGTCCTCTATCCATGACAAACAGGGGTCAATGGATCAACACAGTAAAGATTAAACCTAATCAGAGTGTGCCTGCTCTAATACCACTTGATAGGCCAAAAACGTATTGACCCATTGTGATAAATTAACCAATTAATTTAGCCAAGTGAATTAATTAAGTTAATTAACATGCAAAGGCGTGGTAGCACAAACAAATCACCAATAAACTAATTATGCAGCGAAAAATAAATAACACGGTGATTTGTTTACGAATGGGAAAAACCTGACGGCAAAAACCCCACTGGGTGATTTTTAGGTCACCACTCCCGAAACTCCACTATTATCACAACAAGCGGTTACAAGTAAAGGAATCCCAAGTACCTTACCAACCTACAGTTGAACCCCTACCCCAATACCCAATTGGACTTGTTCTGTAGTAACAGTTTCCCCCTTTTGATGCACAGCTCCCAAGTACGTGACTAACCAATTGTGCTGATCCCAGTCAGGGAAGAGGATCTCGTACCGTACCGGCCGGTGAACCGGTACACTTACCCCCCTCATTTCGTACCGGATTTAATACCGGACGTACCGGCATTGTACCGGCCGTACCGGCGAATTCCGGGTGTTCCGGCCGGAAAATGAATACCGGCCGAAACACGAAAAGTCTCATTTGTAAGGAAAGAAAACAGAGAAAAAGGAGAAAAGGAAGAAGACAATGACGAAGCAAGGGTTGCGCCGTGAAGCAACTGCCTCTTCTTCTTCAGTTCTTCTTCTTCTTCTTCTTCTTTCCTTTTTTTCTTCTTCTCTGTCGGTCTGTCCGTCTCCCTCTCTTTTTTTTTTGCTGAACCTTTTTTTCTTCTTCTTCTCTGCCGGTCTGTCCGTCTCCCTCTCTTTTATTTTTTTGCTGAACTATGTATGTGGTCTGGTTTCTCTTCTTACTTTCTCTTTCTTTGTTTTGTATTTGCTTTTGAAGTTTTCTAAGCTCTCCATGTGACTATAGTACACTGCCACCAGCTGCCAAGCATTGGAAACATTGAAAGCTTTTAATTTTTGAATAAAAGGTGAGCTCTCCACGTTAAAGCTTTCCACCACTTCTTTTCAGCTTTGGCCTTTGAGCCCAAATGATGTGACAATAATGTACGTGTATTGCCATATTGCCACGGTATTACAACAAATTTATATTTAGACAATGCTAATATTATAACATTTTAAACAATTTTTGTTATAATTTATCGTGTGAGGAGTTGTAAGTGATGAAAATGTGAACTCACATACACTCACAATTTTTTTCACCCCACACACACACACACATACATATATATAAATAACTTTTATATTTATTATAATATACACATACATACATACATACATATATATATATATATATATATTATTTATTTATTTATAAATATAAAAAATAGCGGTAAATCCGAAACGGTACACCGGTATTGACCGGTATCCGAAATATATCGTACCGCTGACCAAACCGGTACAGTCTCCGGTACGGTATTGACTCCCTTGATCCCAGTACGCGACTTCAAAACCAACTAGAAAGAGAGGTTGGCTGCAAAGTTCTTTAGTTCATCCACGATGAAGATCAAGAAGATGCTTGGTCATAAAACCCAAAGGTGCAAATACACAGCAACTTCTTCAAGAATGATGAACTAGGGCAAGAACTTCGTCTCCGGTCATAATTTGCTTGAACATAGTTTTCTTAATGCTTATGCAACTTGTGAACTGTTTGACGGCCCTTAAAACAATCCTTTTATATGTCTAGGGTTAGGAGAAAAGAAGGCCCAAAGACACATTCACGGATCCCAAGAAATCGGATCAGAATTTTTGATTTTATAGATAGCAAGGTGTCGAGCAGCTATCGAGCAGGTGTCGAGCTTTAATGAATGTGCACTTTTTCAGCTTGTTTCTTAGACAGACTTGATGACTTCAACACTTGATCTTGAAACCTTGTTTCTTGAAGTATTAAAAACACCTAGAACTACCCAATTACAAGTTGAGTGCATTTTGTCAAAGGATTAGCCAATTACATAAAAGAATGACATATGTTCTTAACAAGTGAACCACATATGTCCTAACACTAAACTTCAGAGATCATCATAGCAAAAAGATCAAATGAGGACTTCTCTGTCGAAGCACGTTCAAGAATCTCGAAGAAACTGGAGCAGGTACCCGTTTCTGTCATCAGCTTTCTAAAATGCACTTTCCACGCATCCTTTAGATTTGGGCAAGACCAAAGGGCATGCACCATGTCCTCTGGGTGTACCTTACATTCCTGACACACAAATTCAGTCAATATTTGCCTTCAAACCAAGTTAACTCGTGTAGGCAGAGAATTGGTCCCAGCTCGCCACATAAGAGATTTAACCCGGTTTGGATAACCAAGGTAATATATATATATATATATATATATGTGTGTGTGTGTGTGTGTGTGTGTGTGTGTGTGTGTGTGTGTGTCTTAATCCCATGTTTAAATCCAATTAATCTTCCTGACGTTTTTTTGTATTCAAAACGTTTGACAAATACTAAAGGTTTGGATAGCCATAAAGTTAAAAACCATTTGAGCACTAGTGACAATAACTTCAGCCAATTAAGGTCAGAATTAAAAACAATGTATTAAGATTGAGGGTCTGTTGCCAAAGGCCTTGTAGCTGAATTGGCACCTCCCCATGTACAAAGCGCTTGGGAGTCTAGGGGGGAAAGGGTTTGAGCTGCAGGGTTAGAAGCATGTTGTAATTATTTCTCAAAAAAAAAAAAAAAAAGATTGAGGGTCTGTTTGGGATCCGCTTATTTTGCTGAAACTGAAAACTTTTTGCTGAAAGTACTGTAGATAAAGGTAAAAGTTTGCTGAAATAGTACAGTAGGGCCCATGAATAGTACTAAAAAGTGCAGTGGGGCCTATGAGTAGTAGCAAAAATAAACTGAATAGTAAAATAAGTTGGCAAAAAATAAGCTATCCAAACGCAACCTGAATAAAGGGAAAAACGTTAGCCACTAACGTTTACTAGGCAAGCAACCCATAACAGATAGTTTAATGAAAGGTAATAAATATAAAATATTACTATTTTTATAAAAATATTGAAGGGGGGGGGGGGGGTCATGCCTGTTTTGGGTGGCGATAAAGAATTCTTTGCAAGGATTTATTGGTCAGTTCACGGAAGGCAATTCTTTGGAGAATTTGGAGTATGGCAATCTAAATTGCTCTAGTGGGATGATCAGTCGTGGAGTTGTTTGTAAGAGATCATTTTTAATTAAATCTCTTGTTCTTTAGTTCTCAATCTAGCTATCTAATGAGCTATATATCACTAGAGCACTCTTTTGTCACAAAAATTTAAAATAAGGTTAGAGTTATCATAAATGACATATGTTAGGCCATTTTATTAATGTGTTTTTTCAACTAGTTTTTATAGAGTCCAAATCTTCTATCTCATTTTTGACGAATTGTATTACAACAAAATGGTAAATTACAAATACATTGTTTCTTTCTATTACTTAGAAAAAAAACATTAAATAGCGGCCAAATATGCATTTAGATTTTAGAGTATCAATAACTCTAAATTGCGGTGAGCAAATTTGAAATTAGCTAAACTTCACATAAAAAACTGAGTTAAATAACAAGCGTTCCCCTCTTGTTCCAAGCTTGCACCCATATACGATTTACACAAAAAGCTTGCCAAGCTCTAAATTAGTAGACATTATATCGGCCTAAAAACAATTTGACCTATATGCCCAAAAAAATGTGGATAGGGCTCTTAACTCTGTGTTTAGCGTCATTCCATTCTAGTGATGCTGATAAACTAGAAATGTTGTTCAATGGTGACCCCTTTATCACAACCTTGAAAGATTTTTTCTCGTACAAGTGACTAAAAGCTAGTTCTTTCGGAACAACAGTGACCTTGAGAGTTGCTGGCGCCTTGACAATTGCCTTGTATATAGCTTTTTCCAAGCCAACATTTGTAACTGTCCTATGAAAGATGGCTGATATACTAGAGTTAGTGCTATTAAGTTGCAAATACATGGATGGGTAATTTAGGGCGTCATGTCCTCCTATGTCAGGGATACTTGAGCAATTTGTGTTCTCTTCAGTGAACACTTTTAGTGCTGTCCCGGAGTAACCCTCATTACATAGGAAGTGGATGTAGTTAGACTTTGACACGTCATAGATCAAACCGGGATGCAATGCTCTAACCGGGTCAATTTGGCTGGCACCATAGGCTAACTCAGCTTGGACATCCTTGATTTTCAATTCAGATGCTGATCATCAATTAAGAAGCAAAATTATAAAACACTCAGAAAGACAAGCTAATTTTCATATAAAACTTATTTTAGGGAAGTATGGGATGATATCTTGATCTATGTGTTTACACAGAAGGAATACATATGTTAAGATTATTACAAATTTTACTACTTGAGCTTAACACACTAAGGTGACTATAAATTTGATTGGTGCAACTTCAGTAACTAATAAATAAATATTTGAATTATTTTTTTGTGAATAGTGTCACACTAGTTTGTAAGGGTAGTGCAATAAAATTTGTAGCATCTCTAAAATCACTCGTAAAATGAATATCATTAATTTCTTATTAGAAAACAATCATCTCCGTTAATCACGGAGAAAGTCCGTATCACAATTAAGAGTTGAATTAAGCTGTCACAACAGATATATATTAACATGTGTAATATTTACTCTAAACCAATTGGCATGTTAAGTATTAACAACATTGCTGGTAAACAATGAGCAATGTGATTGCATCGGAGAATTTCAATTAAACACTAATAACCTCCAATTGACACCATTCAAGTGGTGGTTCTTGTAAAGTGGCACTAATCTTTAACATATCATGAGTTTAAACGGGAGAATTTAAGGGGACTAACCAGTTGTCATTAAGGCCGATTTGATTGCAGCAGGAGACCAATAAGGGTGGAATGATTTGACATAAGCAGTGGCAGCTGCCACATGAGGACAAGCCATTGATGTTCCAGAAATTATATTATACACATCAAATCGGTTGTCTTCAAGATGCCTAGTCATTGATGAAAGTTTAGAGTAAGCAGCTAGAATATCTATTCCAGGTGCCACAATATCCGGCTGCAAATCATACATAATTTAAAACCCTCATTCTAGTATATATGCTATTAAAAAAAAAAATCCCAAATTTATGCCTATAATGGTAATCATTGCAAGGGTTACCTTAATTATGGTGGAAGAGATTGTGTTTGGACCTCGGGATTAAAAGGAAGCCACAAAGGGTGTAGTGGCATTGTGGACTGTTGTAGACTTGTATATGACACGCAAATTGGCACGAAATAAAGCCAACAAAATGGTTGATAAAATTCAACCTTACACTAATATATATTTAGAGTAAGATTGCTAATATTAGTAGCACTAATATTAGCAGTCTTACACTAACAATTTGAGTTTTTACTATGTTCGTACATGGGTTTGCTTAAAATGTTGGGGTTTGGTTGATTGGGGTTGTTTCTTTTGTTGTTGAATATTTTTTTTCATGATTTTATTTCATTGTGGTAGTCTTGTTCTGAGCCTTGTTATTTGTTAGATTTCATACCCTTGTGTATATGGGTTTGTGGTTTTCTGTGATTTACTCTGAATGTGAGTTTGGGTATTTCAGATTGTCTGAGTTTTTGAATTGTTTGTTTTATAATGCGGTGAGATTATATTGCCATATCATGTGTGTGCTTATGTCTTGAGGATATAACTTGAATATTTCTCATTGACATTTGCTATCTTGTGTCTGAATATGGTCTCCTCTATCCATTCATAGCTGTTTATTGCTTGTTCCAGTCTGCATCAATACTATCTGAACTTATTTGTGGTGTTGAGTTTTATTTGAGATTTTTTTGTTCTCAACTGTGCTTGGTCTGTGTGTTGACCTGTCAATCTATTACTCCCTTTGCAACTAATTTGTTACTAATCTGTGTGTATTTCCACATATTGTGTTCTGCTCTTGTTGTAGCCTCTTCTGCTTGTTTACAGATGCCTCCCACACCTTCAAAGAAGAAGACTCCTGCTAAGAAGGCTGACAAAAGGCTGAAAATGGACCACAACCTGTTTAGGTCTGTTCAGCACTTTGAGAGATACAGAGTTTATTTCTTGAAGGGAACCATTATCCAGGAGAGATTTGTGGATATAAATGACTTGAAGGACACCTTCATGCCGGAGTGTTTTGAGGGCAAAGGATGGGATAAACTATTGAGTGACCTACCTCCAGTGTGTGAGCCTTTAATAAGAGAATTCTATGCAAATGTGAGCATAAGGGAGGATGAGTTGAACTGCCGGGTCAGAGGTCGTGAGTTCACCTTAGATGCTCATGACATTGATGAGGTTCTAGGGCTTGAGGGTTTAGAGGATTATGAATTCACTAATTACAAGGACATAATGCTCTCTCTAGACACTGTTTAGACCAGGATTGGTGGTGTTAAAGAAGGAAGATGCCTCAACATTAATGCCTTCCCAATTGACATGAGGTGTCTGACCACAATCATGATGTTCAATTTATATCCTATAAGGAAGATGACTACCCTTACTAATGCTAGAGCTATCTTCCTCATGGAGCTCAAGGAGAAGACCTTCATTGACATAAGTTCTCACATATATGACACAATTGTGGATGAGACTAGAACCACCTCAAGGCCCAAGCTGATCTTCCCCAGTCTTCTTATGAGGATTTTGAGAGCAAAGGGTGTTGCAATCCCTCAAGATATCAGTCCTATGACTCCTCTATCAGCCATAAACAAGCTAACCCTCACAAGGATACAAGTCCGTCTTCCAGGTGATGATGAGGAGGGTGACCAAGGAGAAGGGGACCCTATGGAAACTGAAGTAGAAACTGCATGACAATCAGTCACACCCAGAAGCAGAAGCAAAAGGAGCAGAGCTTCAACTTCATCAGCTGCACCTTCTCCAGATGCATTTCAGATCATCCTGGAAAGGATTGATGGACTCAGAGAAGTTCAAAATGAGCATATTGACAGGATAGCAGCAATTCAGGATCAGCTTAACGTACTTTCAGCAAAGTTTGACAGCTTCAACACCCAACAGTGACCCTTTGGCAATTCCGGTCAAAAAGGGGGAGTATTTTTGAGGAGCATCTCTTGAGGGGGAGTGCTATTTTTGAGGGGGAGCAGTTTATAAACAGGTTCTAGTTTATTTATCAGTTCTATTTTATGTTTATACTTTGGATTATGTTTTGCTTTGTTTATGAGTTTGATACACTGTGGTTATTTGGTTCTAGTATTTAAAATGATGTTATTCAGTATGTTTTTACTTTTTGTTTGTACCTGTTACCTTTGTAGGTATTTAAGGTTCTTAGTTTGTACCCATGTTGCTTTTGTAAGCTTTTAGGGTTTGTTTCTATGCATATTTTGTAGGCTTTTATGGTTTGTACCATGCTTATGCAGCCTTTATGCTTTGTTGCATTGTACTTCTAGCTAAATGTTATGCATTTTCTTTAAGTACTCTCACTCTTGTGCCCTTGTAGGATTTTATTCCTAGATGCATATACTTCATGTACTGTGCATTGGTTGAGTGTTGGTCATTCAAGTGATTTGCTTTGTGTTTATCAGCTTGAATGTCCGGATGTTCATTCCAAGTGTGAATGAGCATTGTGATCACTAGTATGTAGTGATTGCCTGTTTAGGTCATGCCATGGTCTATTGCTATATTCCATTTTGCTTGATTGCATTGTGCTTGCTCCATATGCATTACAAGTTTTCTGCATACAATGAACTTATTGTGTTGTTATGTTTCAGGAGATACTTGTTCTTGTGGTTCAAGAGCTACACAGATTCTAGAGTTAGGTGTGAGTGAGTTTTCCAACTGTTCCCAACTCACGCGTTAAGTCTAGAGTTTGTTATAGGGTTTTGTCACGGAATAGCCAAAGGGGGAGATTTTAAGGTTGAATTTTATCAACCATCTTGTTAGCTTTATTTCGTGCCAATTTGCTTGTAATTTAGCACTTAGTAACCCCGTATTTAGGTAGGATTCATGTAAGGGTAGTGTGTGAGAGAGTGTGAAGAAATGCTCAATATTGTGCAAAGAAGCAGGGACTCGCGGCTGACTCGCGACTTGCATGCCGCCAACTGCAGCACACGTGAGAAGCATGCGGGGAGGTGAAGGTCACGCCAGTTGTCGCACTACAGGACAAAAGTCACAGGCTGGCCAGGCCGTTAGCTCGCGGCTTGAACTCGCGACTTAGACCAGTCGCGAGGCCAAGCCGCCAGCTTGCCCTATTTGGGAAAAACTGTCTCTTCGTATTCCAAACACACACCACTATATATAGACCCTTATACCCACGAAATGTAGAGAGCTTCTAAAGAGAATTTTGAGAGAGAAACCCTAGAGAAAAACAAGATTGCCTCATCCCTAATCATCACTAAGAGACTCTTCAAATTCCTCTACTCTCTTCCTCTCCATCGATACATCCTTGAGAGGTTCTTGACCAAATCCTTTTCTCACCACACCCACGTCTGTGAGAAGGTCTTTTGGTGCTAAGGGAAGCAGTTTGGAAGGGACCAATGGTTATTGGTTGATGCTATGGGCTATAGCGGAATCCGGTAAGCTAGAGAAGAAAAAGGTTCGGCGCAACCTCGTTGGAGCAAGAATCTTGGAGGGCTTAGGTACCTGGGTAGATTAGGCTTTGAAAGTCTATTGTTGTTCATGTATTCCAACTACATTTTCTAGTGGATTATTGACCGCTTGGAGGGCGGCGGAGAGGTTTTACGCTGAGGGCTTCGGTTTCCTTTTCGATAACACATCGCGTGTTGTCCTTGTGTTTGCATCTCTCTTCCCTTTATCTTTGCCTTTTATTTTCTGTTGTGGATGTGATTATAATTGGCTTAGATTGTTTATCAATTCTATGTTTGGCTTATGTTCATGTTCCACACATTAATTGTTTGATAATAAGCTTGAATTGGTAATTTGTAATTGGGGGTCTAAACGTTCATAGTATTTTCAACGCTATTTGAACTTTCAATTAGTTTAGGTGATCTTCAATTAAATTTGAAATAATAATCATACTCTAACATAATCTAAGTGTATGTGTGTGAAGCGTCTTCCTAGAGATTTGAACTCTAATCCTTGCCTTTCTTCCCTTTATCCCACAAGAACTTATATTTGTAAAGGGACTATCACGTCAAGGGTAAGCATCAGTTAAAATTCCTTATAATTACCAGGGAGAGTGATCTTGTTCTAAACTTCCATTGGCTGCTTTTACCGCAGTGGTTAGAGGGTACATCCGTTTATTTGGTGAAAACGTGTTGATGGAAAATCCCTGTTATACAATGCACTAGTAAATGTATATGTTAAAATCATATATATATATATATATATATATATATTTAGAAAACCCACACACAAATCAATGAAGAAATATTAGACTCATTATTAAATATTATAGAACTCAAAGACTCATCAAATATTAGAAAGAAGTAACTTACAGCAATCTTCTCAACCAAAAAAAAAAAAAAAAAAAAAGAGCTTACAGCAGTTTTTATGCCGTTTACTTGTTACAGCCAGTGAATTTGCCTCTGACTTGGCATGTACCCTTCCATTTTGATGGAGGAGGTCCAAATCCTTTGTCGTCAAAACTTGGAGCATCGATATAAATTCGTAAAAAATAAGGGGAGGAGAAAGGAAAGATTAGAAAAGTGATTAAAATTCCTCCATGATGATAGGTTACATGGAAAAGTCAAAACTCTATGATAAGTAATCTTAACTTAGTACTTGTATCTAATACACCAACAATAATATTACTTTCAATTTGATGATTTCTCTTCGCTGATTGAGGCATTCCTAAGAAATCCCATGATCTTGTGGTATGAAGTTTTTTCATTTTGCTAGGAAACACCGACACCACATTTTCGTTCTCTGTAACAGATGCATATATGTATATAAATTACATAAGACAATCAACCTAAGAAAAAAGAAAAAGAAAAAGAAATGATGCGTAACTTGAAGGTTTTAATGTGCACCTTGTAGTCTTTGAACTTCTTGTGGCAATAGGTTTGCTGCAAATGCATTAAAACTCTTTGTGTAGCTATATATTTTGGATTGTTGGGCAATATGATCACTGAAAAATGGCAATACTCAATTGTTTAATTGTCTACCCAAATGTTACAATTTTAATTTTTTTTTATGAGAAACAAAGTACAAACACACACACACACACAAGGGAGAGAGAAAGATGTTTTAACACAAAAGCACACCACAGCTCTATTCAAAAGCCATGATAACTTTTAAAAGAGGGTGAGGCAAGTTATACAACACACAACACACTCTCTTAAGCAATGTGGGACAATTATCTTTTTTTTTTTTTGGAGAAACAAATACACACATAAGAGAGGGAAAAAGTGTTACAATTTGTTGCATGCTAGATGTGATGTCATATCATATATGGATTACACCCTAAAAACTAATTTTATATCATAGAAAAGCCCGATGCTATACGTATTGATAAGCTTCTAAGTCCTAAGTCCTATAGCCATTATGGAACACTCCCCACCACCAAATCTTTGACCCTTATGTGCTGGTGGTACTCACAAGTGATGTATTTGTGGGGTGTGGTCGGTTGTGATATCACACATGAGCCACCCTTATTGACTCTCAAAAAAAAATCTTTGAGCCTTGTATAAATTATACTCTACCGAATTTGTTATATATGAAGTTGAACGGTTGGAATGTATAATTTACTTTCCATGAAAGTGAAGAACAAATCAACATTAATTGCTAGAGAAAATTTTGGGATTAGTGAACAAATTAAGAGATTGATTGCTAGAGAAAATCATGGGATTGAGACAATTAATATTTAATATGTAATTCAAATTAAGATTATTTTTTACTTTTGTATGTAATTCTATTATAAATATAGATTCTATTGTACTTTACTATCATGGAAGGTGTATGAGAAAATATAGTCTTTTGAGCTCGTCTTGTAGATGTTGGCCATTTGGCCGAATCATGTAAACTCTAATGTTTTCTCTCTTCTTCCTTCTCTTTTCTTTATATCTCATTTACCAATTTCTACATGAACTATTCCAGGTATAAATTATCACAAAAAAAAAAAACTATTCCATGTAAGAAACAAATAGCAAACTATTATTGTTTGAATTAAACATGAGTAGATGTAAGCATGCAATGTTTAGATATTTTGTCATCCCACTTACTCTTTAACAATTGAAGAAAGCAAGTTGTGATGAAGATCAGTAGCAGAGGCTTTTGACTGCGGTGCCTCTCCCATGTACACGATATACGCCTATGTGGTAATGAAAAACAAATTTTTGATTATATGAAGGAAATTATAATATTATATAATATACATAATTACTGTTCATACAAATTACAAAAATATATTCACCTTTCTAACTGTGTCACGAGAACCATGAGTAAATGACCAATGAAGTTGCGTAGCCAGAAGGAAGAGGGTGATCATACAAATTCGAACCATTTTTGATTCCTCCTTTGTATGCAGTACCACTCTTCCTTTTTCTCTTGCTTTCTGTCTTGCTCCTATATTTATAGTCAGAGATTTTCTCTTTTTGTGTTTTCCTATTCTAGTGGAGATTTTGGAGCTAAAATGGAATCTTTGACTTTTTTCAAAATTAAGATTCTTGCATAGACTAATTAATTAAAGGTAAGGATGGGGAGATTTGATGCAGTTTGCTAAACAAATGATTCTCCATCTCACAAGGTTTAATTGTGCAATATTAGAAAAAGAGAAGCAATGTTTCATTTTTTCTATCTTTTGCTCGATAGGAAAATTATAATTGGAAGCAGATGTGTTCAGGTGTAAGTTCAATATAATTAGTTTCCCACCGTTTCTTTTTTAGATTGTCGTCCTTTTTAGAGGAGACGCTGAAAAAATTTCTGCGTTGAAATTTTTGTTGGAGGCTGAAATAGAATTTTAACAACTTTATTTATACCTTAACAATTTCATCATGCCACACCATTGTTGTAGCGTAAAAAAAATTTCATAATTAATTTTTTTTTTTTTTTTTTTTTTTTTTTTAAGAAACAAACACACTCACACGTACACCCAAGGAAGAGGGAAATGAGTCTTAACACAAAAACACGTCACAACTCTCTCAAAAGTCATGGTAACTTTTAAAGGAGGGTATGACAAGTTATACTATACACAACATACTCTCTTAAGTAATGTGGGATGATTATCCATTCTTTTTTATGTTTCATCATTTTATTGAACAAATTAAATGCTTCAGGCAAGATTATGTGACACTTAATGGAAAATTTGGACGAATGTGCTGCTAATGCAAACAGAGAATACCATTAGGGGGTAAAATTTAAATTATGAAACTTTAGAGTGAAATTTCCAAAGAACCTAAAATTTAGGGGTGTAGCTTGCACTTTTGCTTTTTATTTTTTTATTTTTTTTTTTAGTTATGGAATCTTTGTTGGGTTATAAATTGACCCCAATTAATTAATCCAATTACTCAAGTTAATTAATTAGTCAAATTACATGCAAATCAGATTAAAGCACGATCAAATCACCAAACTAAATTAAGTGTAGTGGAAATAAGTTTGACACGGGTGATTTGATCATGATGGGGAAAACCCTTACAGGAAAAACTTTATCGGGTGAATTTCAAATCACCACTCCTGAAGAATCCACTAATAAGAAAAAGAGATTACAAGTACAAGAAATCTTACCCTACAAGCCTATCCTAAAGTACCTACATACAGTAGAACCTACTTAGCTATACTTGTCTTAGATTTAATCCTCAACTGAACTTGATCTTGTAGAAGATTTCTTCTTTGCATGAATCTCCCTATCCATGACTAACTTCACAGCAGCCTTTTTTATTGTTGTAGCTTTGCAAAGTTCTTTAATCCACGCTTGGATGAACTGAAAGTAGCTTAGCACACAACCTTAGGCTCACAAATGTCATAACAACTCCTGTTATGCGTGTGTCTCTCTGTCTCTTTGATGATGGTTGTAAAATATATCTTTTATATGCTTAGGAACCCTAGTGCATGAATTCCTAGAAAGCCAAGTCATCATGGGCTGAAAACAGAACTGAATATTCAATTATCCCAAAGCTCGATATATCGAGAGGTATCAAGCTAGGTATAAAAATTCATTAAATCTTGATAAATTGATCGGTATTGAGCAATGTATCGAAACCTGCAAATACAATTTTTCTTGAGCAGTCTTGTGTTTTCAGTCATACCAATTGTTTATAAACTTGTTTATCCCAATGAGATCTTCTTGAATACACTAGAAACTAAGACTCAAATACACATAAAGTGTGTTTTGTTGAAAGATATGCCAATACAAAAATTTATGACCCTTAAAATCTTGTTCATTTTCCCTCAGATATAATACCAATAGTACCACGATTGATGTAGCATGTGATTGTACCTAGTACACAAAAGTTCAATTTTTATAGAATTTGAGTTAATTGATTAATTAGGTCTTACGTACCCCCCCCCCCCCTCTCCCCACTTTTTTTTTATTTTTTATTTATAGATTTTGGTTGTAGTTTTTTAAATACACACACACTAGTCGCTAACCCATGCTATGAATGGGAATAGCTACTAGATGAGTTCTAGGAAAAAAAAAAGCCATTATTTTTGTGTTGGAGTAGTAAGCAAAAAAGCATGAAATTAAAAAAATATATATATATTGAAAAAAATAGCACAAAGTTTTATTAGTTAAGCAGAAGAAAGTAATGTTGTTTTATTTATTAGTTTTTTTTGGAAAGGAATAAGAGACAGAATGTTGCGTCTCTGATTTAGTTAGTGTTGTATATATAGGTATATACAAGATAGATTGTAATATATATACCAAAATGTACCATTGAAATGTCATAACCCTTCAAGTTGGATATATCAAAAGGTGCATAATGAAAGGTCATAACCTTTCATATTATATATATATTAAGGGTTGCTATTGAATGAAAATATCTTTATTGACCGAAAATGTGTCTATTAAATGAAAATGTACCTATTGAACTAAAAGGTGCCTATTCAATGAAAATGTGCCTATTGACCGAAAAAGGTGCATATTGAATGAAACAATGCCTATTGAAGGGTCATAATCTTTTGGGTATAAATTGTGGTTCATATTCATTTGGTAACTTCTTATCAACTTCTTTTCTTTCATCTTTCGTAGAAGTAAAAGAAACCTATGGGTTTTTTTCCAAAATTGCTATTTGTAGAACCTAATAAACTTAGTTGTATCTTGGGGCCAAATTTGTAGTGACCCTTTAGCAACTCTTTTGTGGGGAAAATATTGTCTAAGGATAACATTCAATTGTGTCTCCAAATCAATCAAATTTTCTGTTTGTCTATTGGATCATTTTGTTATTTCATTATATTACTCCTCTATATTTCCAAAAAATAAAAAATATTGGTGAAGTCTAATCTTCGTTTAGCATAACTGAAACGAAGAATTTTTTAGAGGATTTGAGAGACGTTGTTGTTGTTGTTGTTTTTTTTTTTTTAATTGCAATCTACAGATATATGGCAATCGAAGTTTTTGTCTTTACCAAGGACTTGTAAACGCAAGATTGATGGTTTGTTGGGAATGGACAAAAAGGAAGTACGTGGTGGAAATGTTGAGATGCAGAGGAAGGAAACAAATTGAGTAGGGAACGTGAAAAGTTATAATACATAGAGAGTGTTTTTGTGCATGTTTAGGATACGATGGATTTTTTTATTTTTTTTAGAAATAGGATATGAAGGATTTTGATATGATATATTCATTTTATTTGTAACAGCTTCTAAAACAAAAAGAAAAAAAAAAGAAAAAGAAAAAGAAAAGTTCTAAAATAAATAGTTATTTATTAGAACGTTGCTTATTTCCAATTTATATTGTATTGGTGACTTAGAGGTCGGGACTGAAAAGTGAAAATATCACTGAAACGTTATTTTTATTTCACCAAATGAAAAGGCACAATGTTTTAGTGTTTTTAAATGTAGATTTGACACTAATTTGAGTAGCCACGTGGTGCAATAAGGTGAGGTCAACAAAAAGTCAAACGTTTCGCTTTATATATATATATTATGGAAAGACAATACATGCACAAAAGTTTGTTTAGAAGAAGATAATAAATTAAATTAGGACTTGTTGTACTATGTACATCTCCCTATTACACACAAGTTCTTTTTTAAACTAAAATGGTGACTTCAAGTAACAATTCTAGTTCAAAGAAAAAAAAAATTGTGTACATTGTGTGCAACAAAGAGTGTGCACTAACAATATAGCCTTTAGGAATAGTTTGTCATCATATATATTTTTTAATTTAGTAGTATTTGTAACTATAAAAATCAAATTATGTATATATATATATATATTAATTAGAATAATTATGTGGGAAAAAATATTATCTTTCAAGAGCTTATGAAAACAAATGGATTTTTCAAATTAGCTTATATGTGTGATAAATTACAAAAAAACAATTCATACATTAATTTATACTGCTGTTAAAGTGATAATGACACTAATCAAACTAATTACCGCATCATTTTGTAAGACTTCAGAAAATAGTTGATAACGTCTTTAGCATTTTCCATGAATTGGCATGTGTGAAATGATTGGTGTGACTTTTATCATTTTTACTAGATCCTAATAATTGGCCTATGCTAAAAATTTCCTGCATACTAAATCTATTGCTATGAGTTAAAAATATATCATATGAGGTGAGTAAATTTTGGTATCATTGACACATGCAAATTTGATCAAATTGTAACCGACTCGGCTCCGTGTGCCAAGAAGATCCACAATTTATTGGTGGAGATGAAATTACCTTTTACTTCTAATGACGTGCAAATCGTCAGTCTTTGTAAGTACGTCCAGATGGAGCTGAGTCCTTGTCTGTGTCTCTGCAAATATAGTAAGATGGCACCCTTAAGGTGGTCACCGGTGTGGCACCTGCCACAATGTCTCCGATGCCAAAGTCAGTATAAGGAAGCCTTTAGAGAATTACACAGAATATCAGAGTAACTATGAGTAATTTTAGGAGTGTCTATCTACCTTGTGTTGGTGCTTGTGAGGGCTTTATATATGTTTCCACAGACCCTAGCCATTGTGGCTATTATTGTGGTTTTAATGCCTCTCTTGGTAATGCTTCATGCTCAGTAAT
This sequence comes from Quercus aquifolioides, assembly GCA_019022515.1. Taxonomy (NCBI): domain Eukaryota; kingdom Viridiplantae; phylum Streptophyta; class Magnoliopsida; order Fagales; family Fagaceae; genus Quercus; species Quercus aquifolioides. The sequence goes on along the minus strand of CM032326.1, from coordinate 16,393,025 downwards.
GTGGGCCTTGATGGGCTTCCAACAGTCTACACAGCTGGTTTTGTAACCGTCTGGGGTGTCATTGATTGCATTGAATAGCTTCCCTACCTTCGTCAATGATGTGGATATACTGACGGAGATATTTGATTTTCTTGTCTGTGAGAGAGAGATCGTCGATCCTATCAGCTGCCCCCTAGGCTCTGTGGTCGTTCGTGTAGTGGCGATCACTAAGAGGCGAAAGGCTTTTTTTTTTTTTTTTTTTTTTTTTTTTTTAACATGTCTCTTAGGATTTCACTCCGTATTCAATGCACAGTGGCAGCACTGGGTGTGTTGTGGCCACGTGGCGTAACCTGAGGGGTGGTTTTAATGCTCCACTCCGTGTGACTCTCAGTTTCCCCGCTATTTTTTCAGTTTTCCGTGCTTAGCTTTTTAAACTTCCTTCTTTTCACCTTCCCTTTCACTTTCTCCAACTCCCAATCATTGCTCTGAGCTTCTTCCTCTCCAACTTTCCTCTATGATTTTCTCTGAGCTGGTGCGTTCAGTGGCTAAGCTCTCTACATTTTCTTTTTGAGGTATGCCTTTCTTCCCTTCTCTCTCTCCCTCTTTTTTATTTTTTATTTTTTTTATTTTTAAAGCATAGACATAGATTGTGACAAATTTCTGATTTCTCTTTCTTTCTTTTTTCTGTGTTTTGGTTTTTGGGGTTTTTAGGATTCACCTTTTTCCCTCCGTTTTCTGGTTTCCATGGTTAGTAGCTCTGAGGTTAGGATAGCTTGCCCCTCAATTTCTTTCCTTTTTGCATGTTTGAGGGGATCTTTAGGTGTTTTCCCGTACATTGAGAACTTTGTCTTTAAGGGTAGTAGTTTGAGTGCTGCATTGGCTGACTTGCTACCGTTGCTTCGTCAGTCAATTGATTGGTTTGAGAGTTTGGTGAGGGAGCGAGGGATAATTTCTGAGGTTAGATCCAGTGAACTCGAGATTGGGTTGTCTTCTAACGACGACCTAGTAGAGGCTGGGGGTGATACTGCCGTTTCTGCTCCTTGGGAGGTTAGGGCTTTTTTCGGTCTTGGGGAGGAGTATGGCTTAGATGCTGAAACCCTTTCCAGATTTAGCCAAAGCTTTCAATTTCCTGGTAGGGTAAGGGTTCGTCTTCTTACACCAGAGGATCGAGCTTGCCATTTTTCGCCCAGGGAGGTGTGCTTCTATGAGGCTGCCTTCCTGAGTGGGCTCAGATTCCCCATCCATCCCTTTATTATAGAGCTTCTAAACCAATTTGGAATTGCTCCAGGGCAACTTATGCCTAACTCCTAGAGGATAGTGGTTAGCTGTATGGAGATATGGTTGGCCGCTACTGATGGGGACATGATAAAGGTGGACAAGCTTGTCTATTTGTACTGTTTGAATAAATCTAAGGAGTATGGGTACTACGAGCTAGTGCTTTGGGTCAGGGAAGCAAGGATTGTCAGGGACTTGCCCTCGTCGTTCCGGTATTGGAAGTCCCGATTCTTTTTTGTTTTCGGGGATGAGTTTAAGACCCTTTCTGGCGAAGTTTGGGGAGACGTCCCTAGGTTGCTCCGTCGGTGGGGAACCCTGAGTCTAGGTGCTCTGTCGGTGTCCAGGGTGGCGGCTTTATAGGTGGAGAACTTGAAGTTGAAGAAAGATTTGATCATCGCCATGGATGAGGCAACACCCTGAAGGAAAAGGCCAAGACCTTGAGTGACGACCTCAGAGCCGAACGGCAGCTAACTCTGGAAAAGGACGAACAACTTTTGGCTGCTAAGGAGAAACTCAAAGCCATTGCTGCTAAGGCTTTAGAGGCTTTCCAGCAGACTGAAGAGTACAACACGGTGCTCTTCAGTTGGTATTTTAAAGGTTTTGAGCTCCTTCGTCAGTACCTGGTCAAACATCCTTCTGGAGTAGACCTTGAGAATCTCGACATGGAAGTGGTCGACCAGGAGATGGCAGTGGACGAGGCTTCCCAATCTACTGCTCCTGCTAAAGATGCTCCTGGAGATACTCCCATGCCTTCTCCAGATGGTGACGATGCTGCTGCTGCCTGACCCTGCCTTATGTTCATTTGTTTTTCTTGTCTTTTTATATTTTTTGTTGCCCAATGTGTTTTGGGCTTTTAGATTCTACTTTCAGAACAATATTTCTAACTTAAGAACAATGTTTTTAGCCCATTGTTTATAGGCTTTTAATTTTAATGTGAAAACAATGGTAACTGCCCGTTGTTTTTGGGCTTTTAATTATATTCGTGATTGCATACTTGCTTGTACTCTTTCAGTGTTAGTACCTTGTACTTAGTCAAATTTTCTGTTGTGACCTTTAAGGGATTTTGTCATTCTTTGCCTGCGTCAGTACTTTATTTCCGTCTAGGTGGATTCTGCCACTTAGCTAATTTCCTTCGACTTACAACCCTTTTGTTGTTCGTTATACTCGTCAGTAACTTACATCCGTCTAGGAGGAATCTTGTTACTTAGCCATTTTTCATTTTATGACTTACACCCTCTTAAGGGATTTTTTCATGCTTTGGCTTCATCAGTAACTTACATCCGTCTAGGCGGAATCTTGTTACTTAGCCGTTTTTCTTTTTATGACTTACACCCTCTTAAGGGATTTTGTCATTCTTTGGCTTCGTTAATAACTTACATTTGTCTAGGCGAAATCTTGTTACTTAGCCAATTTTTTGGCTTTTAAGCTGCTGGGTTTGCTAGTATTGAGTCGTTGGCTGAGTAGTTCTTTTATTGCTTTTGAAAATGAATACAATTGCCTATTACATTTCTTGGTGGTACGTCTTCAAGTGCTCAATATTCCATGGTCGTGGAAGTCTCCGCCCGTCCAAGGTCTCTAGGTGATAACTACCTTGTCTGGAATATTGGATGACCCGGTAGGGTCCTTCCCAGGTTGGGCTGAGTTTCCCTTGGGCAAGGTCTTTGGTTGTTGGGGTGACCTTGCATAGGACGAGGTCCCCTATGTCAAGTCGTCTGAGCTTCACTCTCTTGTTGTAGTAGTCAGCCATCTTCTGCCGGTACTACGTCATCTTGTTAGAGGCTCTATCCCTAACCTTATCCAAGCAGTCCATGTTGACCTTTAGTTGATCGTCGTTGCTCTCTTCATGAAACATCTCTCGTCTGATGCTAGTTATTCCCACCTCGACCAGGATTACTTCTTCAGTGCCGTAAGTGAGCCTGAAGGGTGTTTCTCCTATTGAGGTTCTTGCTATAGTTCTGTAAGCCCACAAGACATTGGGCAATTCCTTGGGCCAAGCTCCCTTAGCATCGTCCAGCTTGGCTTTGATGATCTTGAGTAGTGTCCGATTAGTCACCTCCATTTGTCCGTTTGCTTATGGATGTCCTAGGGATGAGAACTGGTTCTTGATCCCTAGCCCTGAGTAAAAGTCCCTGAAGCCTTGACTGTCGAACTGTCGCTTGTTATCTGATATGATCGTTTGTGGGATCCCGAACCTGTAAATTATGTTCTTCCTTACGAAGCTCTAGATTTTTGCTTCGGTGATGGTTGATAATGCCTCCGCTTCAACCCATTTTGTGAAGTAATCAATAGCGACTAGTAGAAACTCTACCTGTCCCTTACCTTGTGGTAGCAAACCGACGATGTCAATTCCCCACTATGCAAATGGCCAAGGGGAGGCTATCGTTGTCAGTCTCTCGGCTGGAAGGCGTTGGATATTCCCAAACCTCTGGCACTTGTTGCACTTCTTAACGAGCTCCCTCGCATCTACCTATATAGTAGGCTAGAAATAACCTGTTCGGATAACTTTGCTTAGCAAGGATCTGGGGCCTACATGGTTTCTGCAAACCCCTTCATGGATCTTTTTCAGAATATACTTGGCTTCCTCTTCGTCGAAGCATTTCAAGTAGGGCATAGAAAAGCCTCTCTTGTACAGGGTATCATTTAGGATCGTGAATTTGGCTGCTCTCTTCCTGACCTTCCTGGCTTCCTCGATGTCTTGTGGGAGGTGGCCGTCTTGGAGGAAGGACATGATTGGGGTCATCTAGCTATTTGTACTCTGGATTGCAAATGTAGAGACTTCTTCAATGCTATGATGTTTCTACACTTCCATCTCTAAGTCCACGCTCGTTGGTCTTTCTTCCAATGAGGCTAGCGTCGCGATTTCATCTGCTATCATGTTCTAGCTTCATGGGATCTGCACGAATTCCACCCTGTCAAACTCTTGTGTTAAGTGTTTCGTCAGCCTGAGGTATTTTCGCATTCTCTCCGCCTTTGCTTCATATTCCTCCTTTATTTGCCCTATGACCCGCTTAGAATCACTCTAGAGGAGCAAGTTTTTTGCTCCTAGTGCTTTTCCGAACCTTAGCCCAGTCAATATTCCTTCGTACTCAGCTTCATTATTGGTGGCCGGGAATTTTAACTGGACTCCATATTTAAGCATTTCTCCATCTGGGGTGACGATGACTACCCCTACTCCTCCCCTCTTTTGGGCTGACGAACCATCGGTCTGCATGGTCCACCATTTTGCCTCATGGGTGGGGCTGTCCTCGTTTGGAAGATTGAACTCGGCGATGAAGTCTGCCAAAGCCTGCACCTTAATGGTTGTCCTGGGGTGATACTCGATGTCGAACTGGCTAAGCTCAATTGCCCATTGGACCATTCTCCTTGCTGCCTTGAGCTTGTTCATGGACTTCTTGATGGGTTGGTCTGTCATTACCAAGATGGACCTGAAAATAAGGTCGCAGCTTGCACGAAGCTACTATCAATGCGAATGCAATCTTCTCAATCCTTGGGTACTTGGCTTTTGCCCTTTGGAAAGCTTGATTGACGTAGTAAATTGGGAGCTGTTTCCTGTCTTCTTCTCGAATTAAGGCTGTGCTCACGGCTGTGGCTAATACTACCAGATACAGATACAGGTTTTCCCTTTCCTTGGATGGACTTAGAAGGGGTGGATTGCTCAGGTAACGTTTGAGTTCTTGAAATGCAGCCTCACATTCATTGATCCAAGCAAAGGCTTGCTTCAACGTCTTGAAGAAGGGTAAGCATTTGTCTGTCGCTTTAGAGATGAACTTGTTGAGTGCCGCTATCCTTCCTGTGAGCTTTTGGACTTCTTTGACAGTCTTTGGCAACATCATGTCGAGTATGGCTCGCACTTTCTCCGGGTTTGCCTCTATCCCCCTTTGGGACACCATGAACCCCAAGAACTTCCCTGAAGCTACTCCAAAGGCACACTTACTGGGGTTTAATTTCATCTGGTATTGTCTGAGATTGGCAAATGTTTCTTTGAGGTCGTCTAGATGAGCAAGCTCTTCCTTACTCTTGACGAGCATGTCATCTACATATACCTCCATATTTCTCCCGATCTGCTTGCTGAACATTTTATTCACTAACATCTGGTAGGGCGCTCCTGCATTTTTCAGTCCGAAGGGCATTACTTTATAGCAATAGAGTCCTTGGCTTGTGATGAAGGCAGTTTTCTCCTGGTCTTCTTCTGCCATTTTTATCTGATTGTATCCTGAGAATGCATCCATGAACATCAGTAGTTTATGCCCTGCTATGGAATCCACTAGCTGGTCTATCCTTGGCAGAGGGAAACTCTCTTTTGGGTAGGCTTTGTTTAGATTCGTGAAGTCCACGCACATTCTCCATTTCCCATTCGCTTTCTTCACCAGGACGACATTGGCGAGCCAATTTGGGTAGTAAACTTCTCGAATAAAGCCTGCTGATAACAGCTTGTTAACTTCATTCGTGATTGCTTAATTCCGTTCGGGAGCGAAAACCCTTTGTCTCTACTGGACTGGCTTCTTCTTGGGGTCCACGTTTAGCCTGTGTTGGATGACCTTCGTGGATATACCTGGAATGTCCTCGTGACTCCATGTGAAGACGTCTAGATTCTCTTTAAGAAACTGTACGAGTCTCGTCCTCATCTTGGGACTCAATGTCGTCCTTATTCTGGTCGTCTTTGCTGTTTCTCCTTCAACCAACTCCATTGTCTCCAGGGCTTCCACTTTATCCTCTTCCTTCTCCTCGATCATCCATGTATGGTTTTCTTTGGCTGCTAGCACGGCCTGGTAGCATTCCCTAGCCAATACTTGATCTCCTTTTACCTTGCCCACACCATTCTGGAAACTTTACCTTCAAGCAGTAGGTAGACGTGGCTACTTTGCAACAGTTAAGCATGGGTCTACCAATGATCACATTGTAAGATGAAGGACAATCTACCACCAAGAAGTCCAATTGACGAGTCAGCTGCCTTGGGTGAGTCCCCACTGTAACCGTCAGTGTCACTATGCCCTTGTGGTATACCTTGTCTCCACTGAAGCTGATGAAGGGGGAGTCGAATGGATGAAGTCTTCTTGGATCTAGCTTCAGCTACTGAAAAGTAGAGAGGTAGATAATGTCTACAGAGCTGCCATTATCCACGAGGATTCTCCTGATATTGAATCTTTCTATCGTGAGCATTATGACTAGGGAGTCGTCATGAGGCTGCTTCACTCCTCTAACATCCTCTTCTGAGAAAAACATGTCACGGTCTGTCCGTCTTTGCTTAAATGGGGGCATTCTGTGGACACTGTTCACTTGCCTCTGGCATGCTTTCCTGAGGGGTCTGAACGACCCACCTATGGATGGGCCACTTGTGATCGACTTTATCTCCCCGATCACACTTGGCAGGCGCTAGGACGTGTGATCCTCATCCCTGGGTGGAGATTTGCGCTGGTTTTTGCTATTGCCTCTGAACCTACTAGATTCCCCTCTTTTCACATACTTCTGTAGTTTCCCTTTCCGTATAAGCTCCTCCATCTGTTCCTTTAGGTCCCTGCAATCCTCTGTGTAGTGGCCATGATCCTTGTGGAACCGATAGTACTTCTTTTTGTCACATATGTTGGGCGACGAACGTAATGGCCTTGGCCATTTAAGGTAGTGCTCATCCTTAATCTGCGCCAAAATTTTATCAACAGGCATAATTAAAGGAGTGAATTTTACCATTCGAGGAGTTTTTTCGTCTTTCCTTTTACTCCCGTCACTAGTCTGATGATCTGGACGTTCCCTTTTTTGTCCTCTACGACCGTCCTCCTTCATTCCCTTGTCTCCTGGTCTTTCCACGTCCTTTATGGCAGCTAAAGCATCTTCAGCGTTCATGTACTTCTGTGCCTTCAGGAGCATCTCTGCCGTCGTCTTAGGAGGATTTTTCGTGAGGGAAACCACAAACTCTCTGGACTTCAATCCCGCCTTAAAGGTCGTCAACTGCACCTTATCGTCAGCTTCGTCCACCTCTAGAGTCTCCCGAGTAAAGCGTTTCACATACGACCTCAGGGTTTCTTTCTCCCTTTGTCTAATGGTGAGTAAGTGGTCTACTGGCCTTTTCGGGCATTGTCCCCTAACGAAGTGGCACAAAAAGGCATTGCTCAATTGCTCGAAGCTGTCGATGGACGACGTTGGTAACTTTGTGAACCACTCCCTTGTAGCTCTTTTGAGAGTGGTGGGGAAAGAACGACACAGTATCTCCTTAGGAGGCTGTTGAAGGCCTAGTGTCGTCTTGAAGGTGTTGAGGTGGTCCTGAGGGTCCTTAAGTCCGTCAAACGGCTCAAGTTGAGTTAAGCAAAATTTCGATGGCACAGGGCATTCTAAGACTACCGTGGTGAAGGGTGAAAAAATATATCAGATGAGGTGAGTAAATTTTGGTATCATTGACACATGCAAATTTAATCAAATTGCAACGATTTGGCTCTGTGTGCCAAGAAGATCCACAATTTATTGGTGGAGATGAAATTACCTTTTACTTATGATGATGTGCAAATCGTCAGTCTTTGTAAGTGCGTCCAGATGGAGCTGAGTCATTGTCTGTGTCTCTACAAATATAGTAAGATGACTCCCTCAAGGTGGTCACTAGTGTGGTGCCTACCACAACGTCTCTGATGCCAAAGTTAGTATAAGGAAGCCTTTAGAGAATAACATAGAATATTAGAGTAACTATGAGTAATTTTGGGGGTGTCCATCTACCTTGTGTTGGTGCTTGTGAGGGCTTTATATATGTTTCCACAGACCCTAACGGCTGTGGCTATTATTGTGGTTTTAATGCCTCTCTTGGTAACGCTTCATGCTCAGTAATGTGGGCCTTGATGGGCTTCTAACGGTCTACACAGCTGGTTTTGTAACCGTTCGAGGTGTCATTGACTGCATTGATTAGCTTCCCTACCTTCGTCAGTGACGTGGACATACTGACAGAGATATTTGGTTTTCTCGGCTGTGAGAGAGAGATCATCAATCCTATCAGCTGCCCCCCAGGCTTTGTGGTCGTTCGTGTAGTGATGATACTAAGAGGCAGAAGGTTTTTTTTTTTTTTTTTAATTATTATTATTATTTTTAACATGTCTCTTGGGATTTCCCTCTGTATTCAGTGCGTAGTGGCAGCACTGGGTGTGTTGTGGCCATGTGGCGTAACCTGAGGGGTGATTTTAATGCTCCACTTCATGCGACTCTCGATTTTCCCGCTGTTTTTTCAGTTTTCTGTGCTTAGCTTTTTAAACTTCCTTCTTTTCACTTTCCCGTTCACTTTCTCCAACTCCCAATCATTGCTCTGAGCTTCTTCCTCTCCAACTTTCCTCTGTGATTTTTTCTGAGCCGGTGCGTTCAGTGGCTGAGCTCTCTACGTTTTCCTTTTATTTATTTTTATAGCATAGACATATATTGTTACAAATTTCTGATTTCTCTTTCTTTCTTTTTTCTGTGTTTTGGTTTTTGGGGTTTTTAGGATTCACCTTTTTCCCTCCGTTTTCTAGTTTCCATGGTTAGTAGCTCTGAGGTTAGGATAGCTTGCCCCTCAATTTCTTTCCTTTTTGCTTGTTTGGGGGGATCTTTAGGTGTTTTCCCGTACCTTGAGAACTTTGTCTTTGAGGGTAGTAGTTTGATTGCTGCATTGGCTGACTTGCTACCTTTGCTTCGTCAGTCAATTGATTAGTTTGAGAGTTTAGTGAGGGAGCGAGGGATAATGTCTGAGGTTAGATCCAGTGAACTCGAGACTGGGTTGTCTTCTAATGACGACGCAGTGGAGGCTGGGGGTGATACTGCCATTTCTGCTCCTTAGGAGGTTAGGGTTTTTTTCGCTCTCGGGGAGGAGTGTGCCTTAGATGCTGAAACCCTCTCCAGATTTAGCCAAAGGTTTCAATTTCCTGCACCAGAGGAACGAGCTTGCCATTTTTCGCTCGGGGAGGTGTGCTTCTACGAGGTTGCCTTCCTGAGTGGGCTCAGATTCCCCGTCCATCCCTTTATTATGGAGCTTCTAAACCACTTTAGAATTGCTTCAGGGCAACTTATGCCTAACTCCTGGAGGATAGTGGTCAGCTGTATGGAGATATGGCTAGCTGTTACTAACGGGGACATGATAAGGTTGGACAAGCTTGTCTGTTTGTACCGTTTGAAAGAATCTAAGGAGTATGGGTACTATGAGCTAGTGCCTTGGGTCAGGGAAGCTAGGATCATCAAGGACCTGCCCTCGTCGTTCTAGTATTGGAAGTCCTGATTCATTTTTGTTTCCGGGGATGCGTTTGAGACCCTTTTTGGCGAAGTTTGGGGAGACGTCCCCAGGTTGCTCCGTCGATGGGGAACCTCGAGTCTAGGTGGGTTGTCTTTCTACCAGTACTTCATCAATCTTATTAATCTGTTTCTTCTGGCTCACATTTTGTTACTTACTAACTTCCTTACATGTTATCTTGGGCATAATTAAGAGACGACCAAAGCTTAAGAGCAAGTACAGGCAGCGCATTGAAGCGGCTATCGAGTATGTGAGGACAATCGAGGATTTTGACAATCTGGTTAACCTGCAGACTCTTGCTTTTCATTGCCTTTAAATGTTCAAATAGTGTGTAAAACACCTATGGACGTTTAGACCCCCAATTCACAAATTACCAATACAAGCTTATAATCAAACAATATATGTGCAGAATGTGAAAATAAGCTAAAACAAAATTGGTAAAACAGTCTAAACCGAAATTAATCACAACCACAGCAGTAATTAAAAGGCAAAGATTAAGGGAAAAGAGATGCAAACACAAAGACAACATAGCGATGTGTTATTGAAGAGGAAACTGAAGTCCTCGGCGAAAAACCTCTTTGCTGCCCTCCAAGCGGTCAATAATCCACTAGAGAATAAAGTTGGGATACATGAATAGCAGAAGACCCTCCAAGCCTAATCTACCCAGTGCACCTAAGCCCTCCAAGCTTCTTGCTCCAACAGGGTTACGTCGAACCTTGTCCTTTCTAGCTTACCGAATCCCACAATCACCCATTGAATCAACCAAAATGAATTGGTCCCTCTGAACTGCTTCCTAAGCACCAAAAAGCCTTCTCACAGATATGGGTATGGTGAGATAAGGATTTGGCTAATGTACCTCTCAAGGATATATCAATGGAGAAGGTGAGAGTAGAGGAATTTGGAGAATCAAAGGATAAAGATTGTGGATGAGTCAATCTTGTTTTTCTCTAGGGTTTCTCTCTCAAAATTCTCTCTGGAAGCTCTCTACAATATGTGGGTATAAGGGTATTTATAGTAGGGTGTGTATGGAATGCGAAGAGTCAGTTTAGTAACAAACAGGGTGTTCTGGCAACTCGAGCTCGCAACTGGAATGAGTCGCGAGCTAACTGCCTGGCCAAACTGGATGTTTTTTCCTATAGTGCAACAACTAGCATGACTCTTCAGCTCCCTTGCATGCTTCACACGTGTACCACTTTTGGCAACTCGCCAGTCGCGAGGCCCTTATTAAGTGCACACTCTTGAGCTTTTCTTCACACACTCTCACACACTACCCTTACATGATTCCCACCTAAATACAGGGTTTCTAAATGCTGAATTACAAGCAAATTTGGCATGGAATAAAGCCAACAAAATGATTGAATAAATTCAACCTTACAGCCTTGGCCTAGAGCCTTCTGCTTTTGTCTTGCAAAACATAGAGATCGAGCCAAAAAAGAGTAAGTGTTAAGCTCGTCTATGCTACTCCTTTCCTCTTCTTTCCCTTATATTTTTTTTTTATTTTTTTATTTTACAAGTATTTTCCTTTCGCAGGAATGACGTCAAAGTTCAATAAGGGAATGTATGCACAGATGAGGGCCAAAAAGAACGAGCCTCTTTCCAACCTTGGGGCCAAGGTTGTGCGGGTAATGGATAAGGGGGCCTCTGTCACTCCGGCTCCCCAGCTACTCCCGAAACTGAGGTGACGAGAACAGCCTCCCTGGCTACTTCCGTTGAAGAAATCATTCCCCAACAGAAGAGGTAACGAACTGGTGATAAGGGGAAGGATAAGGGTGACTCTCATCCATCCAGCGTTTGGAATGAAGCTGGGGTCGCGCAAGCAAGGGTGCAAGAGATTTTTAATGTCGAGGAAATGAAGGTATTCTCGGGCACGTCTCTCAATGAGATTGTGAGTCGTCATCTTCACAAGCTTGTCCAAGTAGTGTACTTGTGTCAATTTTTTTTTTTTTTTTTTTTTTTTTTTTTTTTTTTTTTTTGCATTGTTCTAAGATCTGGTTCCTTCTTTCAGCTATTGGGGGAGAGCCTTCACATTACCTCATAGTATCTTACTTAGGAGACCAAGGTTGAGTCTGCGGTGTCCAGGGTGGCGGCCTTAGAGGCGGAGAACTTGAAGTTGAAGAAATATTTTATCATCGCCATGGATGAGGCCAACACCCTGAAGGAGAAGGCCAGGACCTTGGGTGACGACCTCAAAGTCGAACGGCAACTAACTTTGGAAAAGGACGAACAACTTTCGACTACCAAGGAGAAACTCAAAACCATTGCTGCTAAGGCTTTAGAGGCTTTCCAGCAAACTGAAGAGTACAACACGGTGCTCTCCAGTTGGTATTTTAAAGGTTTTGAGCTCCTTCGTTAGTACCTGGTCAAACATCCTTCTAGAGTAGACCTCGAGAATCTCGACATGGAAGTGGTTAACCAAGAGATGGCGGCGGATGAGGCTTCCCAATCTACTGCTCCTGCTAAAGATGCTCCCGGGGATACTCCCATGCCTCCTCCAGATGGTGACGATGCCGCTGCTGCTTGACCCTACCTTATATTCATTTGTTTTTCTTGTCTTTTTATATTTTTTGTTGCCCAGTGTGTTTTGGGCTTTTAGATTCTACTTTTAGAAAAATATTTCTAACTTAAGAACAATGTTTTTAGCCCAGTGTTTATGGGCTTTTAATTTTAATGTGAAAACAATGGTAACTGCCTGTTGTTTTTGGGCTTTTAATTATATTTGTGATTGCATACTTACTTGCTTGTACTCTTTCAGTGTCAGTACCTTGTACTTAGTTAAATTTTCTGTTGTGACCTTTAAGGGATTTTGTCATTCTTTGCCTATGCCAGTACTTTATTTTCGTCTAGGTGGATTCTGCCACTTAGCTAATTTCCTGCGACTTACAACCCTTTTGTTGTTTGTTATCCTCGTCAGTAACTTACATCCGTTTAGGTGGAATCTTGTTACTTAACCATTTTTCATTTTATGACTTACACCCTCTTAAGGGATTTTGTCATGCTTTGGCTTCGTCGGTAACTTACATCCCTCTAGGCGGAATCTTGTTACTTAGCCGTTTTTCTTTTTATGACTCACAACCTCTTAAGGGATTTTGTCATTCTTTGGCTTCGTCAGTAACTTAAAGATTGATCGAATTCGAAGTGACCATGGTAAAGAATTCGAGAACTCATATATGGAGTCCTTTTGCACAAGATCAGGTATATCTCAAGAATTCTCTGCTCCTATTACTCCTCAGCAAAATGGTGTGGTAGAAAGAAAGAATGGAGTTATTCAGGAGATGGCCAGAGCCATGTTGCATAATAAAGATGTGGCTAGAAACTTGTGGGGAGAAGCCGTTAACACTGCATGTCATACGGTTAATATGGTGTACTTCAGACTCGGTACCGAAAAGACTCCTTATAAGTTATGGAAAGGAAGGATGCCAAATGTGAAGTATTTAAGAATCTTTGGAAGCACTTGTTTCATCCTCAAGGATAGAGACAATGTGGGAAAGTTTGACTCTCGGAGTGATGAAGGTATATTTCTGGGTTACTCCTCTACAAGCAAGGCCTATTGGGTATACAGCAAAAGAACTATGAAGGTAATGGAGACAGTAAATGTTGTCATTGATGAGTCTTTAGATTCCAATTCTGAGAAAGGCATTGAGGAACTCCCTAAGGAAATTCTTCCTCCTGAGCCTAAGGAAGTTCAAGACATTGTTGAACAAGAACCTGCATCTCCAAGTACTCCCGGTACTCCCAGTGTTGTGAAAGACTCTGTAGACATACCTACTTCACCAGATTCTGAATCTCATGAAGAGAAAGGACCTTCCTCCAGGATTAAATTAAATCATCCTCCAGAAGTTATTGTGGGAAACATGAATGAACTCACATTAAGGAAACGTACAGTTGATAAATGTGTTGCTAACTTTGTGTCTTATTCTTGCTATTTGTCACAGGTTGAACCCACGAAAGTTGAGGAAGCACTACAAGATGAAACTTAGGTTGAAGCAATGCATGATGAACTGCTTCAGTTTTAGAGGAATGATGTTTGGACTCTAGTACCTAGACCGGAGGGTGAGCATATCATCGGTACAAAGTGGATATTCCGCAATAAGACTGATGAAGAAGGCAATGTGATCCGCAACAAGGCTCGGCTTGTAGCTCAAGGATACTCACAAATGGAAGGAGTAGACTATGATGAAACATTTGCCCCAGTTGCCCGTATGGAGTCCATCAGAATTCTCCTTGCCCTAGCATGTCATCTGAAGTTCAAACTTTATTAGATGGATGTGAAGACTGCTTTCTAGAATGGGCTGCTTAAAGAGGATGTCTATGTGGTTCAACCAAAAGGATTCATTGATCCACACTTTCTGGATCATGTGTTGTACCTCAAGAAGGCACTTTATGGGTTGAAGCAAGCCCCTAGAGCTTGGTATGATAGACTCACACAATATCTAGTGTCACATGGGTTCACAAGAGGAAAGGCTGATCAAACTCTCTTCATCAAAAAGGAAGATGGCGAGTTGATAGTTGCTTAAGTCTATGTTGATGATATCATTTTTGGGTCGAGTAAGGATGAACTTACTCATGGCTTCTCAAAACTCATGCAGGCCGAGTTCGAGATGAGCATGATTGGAGAGCTAACTCACTTCCTTGGATTGCAGATTCGTCAACAAGATTCAGGTATATTCCTATCTCAATCTAAATATGCTAAGAATCTTGTGAAAAAGTTTGGTTTGGAATCTGCTAGTTCTGTTAGAACCCCTATGAGCCCAAATGTTAAACTCATTGTAGACTTGTTAGGCAAGAGTGTTGATCCTTCTCTATATGGAAGCATGATAGGTAATCTTCTTTACCTTACTACTAGTAGACCTGACATTAGTTATAATGTTGGTGTGTGTGCTAGATATCAGGCTAACCCCAAAGAATCTCATATGACTGCTTTAAAAATAATTATGAAGTATGTCAAAATCACTGTTGAGTTTGGTGTGTGGTACAGCAAGGACACAAATGATGTCTTAGCTGGGTATTTTGATGCAGATTGGGCTGGGAATGCTGATGATAGAAAGAGTACATTGGGGGGTTGTTTTTATGCGGGTAATAATCTTGTCTCCTGGATGAGCAAAAAGCAGAACTCCATCTCTTTATCCACTGCAGAAGCTGAGTACATTGCTGTCGGTAGTTGTTGCACCCAACTCCTCTGGATGCAAAAACCCCTTCATGATTATGGTATTTGTCAAGAGCATCTCACTATCTACTGTGACAATACCAGTGCCATCAATATCTCTAAGAATCCGGTTCAACATTCTCGAACCAAACACATAGAGATTCGACATCACTTCATTAGGGAGCTTGTCGAAGATGGTATTCTCACTCTTGAGTTTATCCACACTGATGATCAGAAGGCTGACTTGTTCACCAAACCTCTTGACAGCAAACGTTTTGAATTCCTTCGTCAAAACATTGGTGTTATCTCCATGGATTGATCTCTTTCTCTCCTCATTCTCCCTCATGCATTTGCATCTAGTTTTTTTTGCTTTGCTTTGCTTAACATGTTTTTGTTTGTTTATTTTTCAGTTTTGCTTATTTTTGTTTTTCATAAAAATAAAAAATAAAAAAAATTGAAAAATCAGAAAAATACAAAAACAGTGTGTGTTATGTGTACATTGGTACTTATGTACCTTGGATGGCCATTGAAACAAAGTTTTCTAAACTTTGTATCTCTTGTAGCTTAGATGAGCATCTCTATGCACAACTAAGCAAGTGAGCTTTGTGGCTCTTGTTTGTGATGAGTAAGATTAAGTTATCTCTTGTACTTAACACTCGTATCGCTCTTTTTGATGGGTAGGACTAAAAAATCCTAAGAGAAATGCATAAATAACCATCTCACCACTGTTGCCCGCCAATCATAATAAGACTCCTGTATGCTTCGGCATAGCAAAAGTGCAGTGTCAATGACATTTGTGTGCTTCGGCATTGCAAAATTGGAATGTCAAATATCAATGGGTATTTCTTTTCTCTCTCTTATATGCCCATGCATGATATGCTAAATAAAAAGAAAATATGCAAAGAGAATAAAAAACAAAAATATCAAAAATGCTTTTAAATATGATTGCAAGCGTGTATTCTAGGAGATGTGGGAGTTATAGGATGTACCTCGAAGGTGATAGTCTCCATCAAACAGTTATGATTGTGTGTGTGTTAAAGTGATTTTCTCATATCTCAAATCATCATAACATGTATACACTTATGCAATCTTGCGATGTTCTTCACACACAACACGCAATATTCTTTGCTACTCTTGATACATGTGCAGGTACAATGTGATTTGGCTATCACAAGGTTTTACATGTGCTAATGAATACTCACTAAACTGTCTTGACTTGTTTTTAAAATATAAAATTGGTTAGACTTGTTTAGTGTGTGTGTGTGTTTTTGGGGATCCATGTGCTTAAAAATTCTTGTTAAGAGATGATTTTGAGAGCTTAATATGTTGTTTGGATCATTGGTTGAGTTGCATGTTGGATTGCATTCTTGTCTGTGTTTTTCTCTTCTTGAAAAACTATTTTTAAAAGTTGGCTCGACACCTCCTCTACAGCTCCTCGATACCTAGCTATCTGTCGAGCTTCTCAAACTTTTTCTTATCGCAATCCCGACACCTCCTCGACACCTGGTGGATCAATCAAGAAAGCTCCTGCCTCCTCGATAGCTTCTCGATACCTGGCCGATCGATCGAGCTTCTGTTTCGTTTCTGGTGTTTTATTCCTCGATACCTCCTCAACACTTGAATCTGTCGACGTCCATTTTCCTTGACACCTTTCTCGACAGATGTCTCGATAGCTCTTGATACCTGTATCTATCAAGCTTTACTGAGGTTTTATTTAAGCTTCCTCATGCGATCTGGTTCTCATTCTCTTGATCTCTCAAGATCTATCCGCACCTGTTCACCTCCCAAACTCTCTTTTCTCACTCAAAACCTTCAACCCACGTGATTTTCAGCCTTTCTTTGCTTCAAATCACTTGGTATGCTCTCTTATCTCTTCATTCTTCATGCATTTCATGATTTGAAACCTAGGTTTTGGGGTTTTTGAAAAATTTTGGGGTTTTTCAAAATTGATGAGTGTTTCTTGTAATTTTGGGATGGGTTTTCATTTAAATGTGTTTAAAATCTCATACATTGCATCACATTTGCATCATAATGATATTTTCATGCATTTAGATGTGTGTTATATGCTTGTGTACTGGTAGGTTTGGATTAGGCTGAGCCCATGATGAAATTTCTTTTGCATGTCACATGTTCATGCATTCCCCATGCATACGTACTCTCTATTCAATATACTTGTTATATTTGAATTGTTTTGGGTCTTTTCTGATTGTCTCTTTCTCTCTCCCTCTCTGTCTGTTTACGTTAGTTGTGTTTATGGCACCGAAGCGTAAATCTACTTCGTCTCGGAACCCTCTTCGTTCCGGGGCATCGTCTTCTTCTAATCATACTTCTTCTAACATTCGGTTCCGTGATGAGGATGCCCAAAAGGCTTTCTTGGAGAACTTTTCTAGATGAGGTGTTCATTCGGAACGCCAAGTCATTTTGGTGGACTTCGCCGACACCAACCTTCCCACTGTCATTCACAGTAGGGGATGGGAGTCACTGTGTGACGTCCTGGTCACCTGTCCTCTCGTGCTTATCTAGGAGTTTTACTCCAACATGCACGAGATTA
Source organism: Quercus aquifolioides (assembly GCA_019022515.1). Lineage (NCBI taxonomy): Eukaryota > Viridiplantae > Streptophyta > Magnoliopsida > Fagales > Fagaceae > Quercus > Quercus aquifolioides. Next base: position 16,375,847 of record CM032326.1, on the reverse strand, counting down.
ATCGTTCAGTACCTCTTTTCTTCACTTGCATTTGAGGTACGCGCATCCCTATCACACCGCAACTTGTTGCGGATGTGCTTCGGGTTCCTAGGATAGAGTTTCCTGACTATCCTCGTTGTGAGCGTCTGAGGACTGTGTCCAAGGATGAGCTTATATCTACTTTCTGTGAGCGCCCTTCTAAGTGGGGTGAGCGTCAGTTTACACCATGTCGGGCTTTTGCTAAAGGTCCTAGATTCTTGAACATGGTAATGACTTTTGTACTCCATCCTCTCTCTCACTACAACTCCATTACAGAGCTTCGTGCTCGATTTTTGTTGTCCCTTCTTGAGCATCTTACTATAGACTTCCCTTCTCATTTCATTCTCTCTATTGTAGATGTTCATCTAGATTCGGCGTCCCGTGATAAGCTCATCTTTCCTTCTGCTATCACGAGGATCTTATGCCATTTTTTCGTCCCCTTTCTTGTGTCTGACCTCTTCACGTTCATGTGTATCATAGACGTTGCTATCGTAAAACGTAGTGAGGCGCAGTTTCAATCGCGACAAGAGTCAGCAGCACCTCCTTCTAGTTCAACTCCATCTCGTTCGACACCATCTCATTCTACTCCATCTACATCCGCTCCTTCTTCTTCCATGGTCGATGTGTCACTTGGAGACATCATGACGCAGCTGCAGCGCATGGATGCTCGCCTTGATACAATCTCTACTGAGTTGTATCAGGTGAACGTTCATGTTGGTCGTATGGCACGATGGCAAGCGGCTATGGGTGGTTTTGCTCCTGAGGCTACTCCTTCACCACCTCCTCTAGTGGCTTCTGATTTTGATGTTGAGGATGATGATGATGATGGCGATGACGATGATGCTTCGAATGATGATGATGGAGATGCTAGCTTTACCGATGAGATGTCTACTTGACACTCTTACCTTTTATCACTCGTGACAAAAAGGGGGAGTAGTTTTGGGATATGAGAGTAGTCATTCTTAGGGGGAGAGTTAGTATAGGACGTTTTTGTTAGAGGGAGTGTTGTTGATATGAGGGATGTAGTGAGGATATGATGTATCTTTTCTTTTCTTTCTTTTTAGATACATTGATCTTGTACATTGGGTCTTGTGACTAGTTTTTCACATACATTGTACTTATCTTCTTTATATGTTGATGTATGTTTCTTTCACCTTTCTTTACATGTGTTGTTTCTTTTCTCTCTTTATACACATGCTTCTTATACTTGTATGCAATCTATTATTTCTGTTTCACACTAAGATGCCTTAATGAGTTTTGTTTAAAGTGTTTCAAAAATACAGGTTGTCAAAGTCTACTTGCCATAAACTCTCTTCTTGCAAAGTTTTTCAAGAGTTTGTGTTATAATAGATTTTATTGTATTAAAGAAGTGAATATGAGTTGAGTGATTTATGACTTCTCTCATATGTTCATTTGTTTGTTGTGGTTTTGTCACGGATTGCCAAAGGGGGAGATTGTTAGGACATATGTGGTTCACTTGTTAAGAACATATGTCATTCTTTTATGTAATTGGCTAATCCTTTGACAAAACACACTTTACTTGTAATTGAGTAGATCTAGGATGTGTTGAAATACTTCAAGAAACCATGTTTCAAGATCAAGTGTTGAAGCCTTCAAATCTGTCCAAGAAAATAAGTTGAAAGTGCAAGGTTACTAAAGCTCGACAACTAGCATGTGTCGAGGTTTAGAAAGCTGCTCAAGCCCGTATTCTCGACACCTGCTTGACAGCTGCTCGACAACTTCTATCTGTCGAGGTTTATAAAAATCAGAATTTCTGATCTGATTTCTTGGGATCCGTGTTTATGTGTTTGGGTCTTCTTTTCTCCTAACCCTAGACATATAAAAGGATTGTTTTAAGGGCCGTCAAAGAGTACACAAGTTGCACAAGCATTGAGCAAAGTCTGTTCAAGCAATTTGTGACCGGAGACAAAGTTTTGCCCTTGTTCATCTCTTCTGAAGAAGTTGCTGTGTATGTGCACCTTTGGGTTTTGTGACCAAGCATCTTCTTGATCTTCATCATGGATGAACTAAAGAACTTTGCAGCCAACAACTTTTTCTAGTTGGTGATTGAAGTCGCGTACTGGGATCCGCATATTAGTTAGTCATGTACTTGGGAGCCGTGCATCAAAAGGGGAAGTTGTCACTACAAAACAAGTCCAATTGGGTATTGGGGTAAGGGTTCAACTGTAGGTTGGTAAGGTACTTGGGATTCCTTTACTTATAACCGCTTGTTGTGATAATTGTGGAATTTCGGGAGTGGTGACCTGAAAATCACTCGGTGGGATTTTTACCATCAGGTTTTCCCCATTCGTAAACAGATCACCGTATTATTTATTTTCCGCTGCATAATTAGTTTATTTGTGATTTTTTTGTGCTACCACGCGTTTGTATGTTAATTTGATTAATTAATAACTTAGCTAATTAATCAATTAATTTAATCACAAGGGGTCAATTCGTTTTTGGCCTATCACATAAAATGGTAAATGGCTTGGAAATTAAATGAGACATTCATGCATGTACAGAAGTAATATTTAAAAAGACAACATTTTTTTTAAGAATGGTTGATATGATATTTTGTGATTGGAATAAAATTACTTTAATTTAGATTCATTCAACATAATTTTTATTGTGCATCGCCATATTAACTATTGTAAAAAAAAAAAAAAAAAAATTTAATTAATCAAATATTGTGTTATTAGACACATTGTTTTGTGGTAGGTCACAACCTAGGAGAGATATTGAGATTGTTTACTTGTTACAGCCAGTGAAGTTGCCTTTGACTTGGCATGTACCCTTCCATTTTGATGGAGAATGTCCAAATCCTTTGTCATCAGAGACAGAATGTTGCGTCTTTGATTTAGCTAGTGTTGTATATATAGGTATATACAAGATAGATGTTAGATATATATTAAGGGTTCCTATTGAATGAAAATATACTTATTGACCGAAAATGTGTCTATTAAATGAAAATGTGCCAACTGAACTAAAAGGTGCCTATTCAATGAAAATGTGCCTATTGACCGAAAAAAGGTGCATATTGAATGAAATAGTGCCTATTGAAGGGTCATAATCCTTTAGGTATAAATAGTGGTTCATATTCATTTGATAATTTCTTCCCAACTTCTTTTCTTTCATCTTTCTTAGAAGTAAAAGTAACTTGTGGGTCTTCTTCAAAATTACTATTTGTAGAACCCAATAAACTTAGTTGTATCTTGGGGCCAAATTTGTAGTGACCCTTTAGCAACTCTTTTATGGGGGCAAATGTTGTCTAAGGATAACATTCAATTGTGCCTCAAGTCAATCAAATTTTTTGTTTGTCTATTGGATCATTTTGTTATTTCATTATATTACTCCTCTATATTTCCAAAATATATATATATATATATTGTTGAAGTCTAATCTTCGTTTAGCATAACTGAAACGAAGAATTTTTTAGAGGAATTGAGAGACTTTTTTTTTTTTTTCTTGATTATAATCTACGGATATATGGTAATCGAAGTTTTTGTTTTTGTTTTTACCAAGGACTTGTAACCGCAAGATTGGTGGTTTATTGGGAATGGATAAAAAGGAAGTACGTGGTGGAGATGTTGAGATGCAGAGGAAGGAAAGAAATTGAGTAGGGAACGTGAAAAGTTATAATAAATTGAAAGTGTTTTTGGCATGCTTAGGATACGAAGGATTTTTAAATTTTTTTTTTTTTTTTTTTTTTTTTTTTTTTGAGAAATAGGATATGAAAGATTTTCATATGATATATTCTTTTTATCTGTAACAGTTTCAAAAAAAAAAAAAAAAGTTCTAAAATAAATAGTTATTTATTAGAACGTTGCTTATTTCCAATTTATATTGCACTGGTGACATAGAGGTCAGGATTGAAAAGTGAAAATATCACTAAAACGTTATTTTTATTCCACTAAATGAAAAGGCGCAATGTTTTAGTGTTTTTAAATGTAAACGTGATACTAATTTGTGTAGCCATGTGGCACAATAAGATGAGGTCAACAAAAAGTCAAACACTTCACTTTTTATATATATATATATATATATATAATGGAAAGACAATACATGCACACAAGTTCGTTTAGAAGAAGATAATAAATTAAATTAGGACTTGTTGTACTATGTACATCTCCCTTTTACACACAATGTACACACAAGTTCTTTTTTAAACTAAAATCGTGACTTCAAGTAATAATTCTAGTTAAAAGGAATGAAAAAAAAAAAATTGTGTATACATTGTGTGTGAAAGCTCGAAAATGTGTTGAAAACACAAGAGCTGTTTAGACCCCCCAATTAAAATTACGGCTTGGTTGATTTTACACAAACTTAATACTAAGTGCGGAAACGTGTAAACACAAGCGTATAAGCAATAAGCTACTCTAATCCATAAACTAAACAACACAGCAGTATAATGGAATAAAACAAGAGTAGGGAAGAAAGATGCAAACTCAGAAAACACCAAGACGTGTTCTCGAAGAGGAAACCGAAGAACTCGGCGAAAAACCTCTCCGCCGCCCTCCAAGCGGAAATCGATCCACTAGACAATTAGTTGGGATACATGAGTAAGCAAAAGACCCTCCAAGCCTAATCTACCCGATGCACCTAAGCCCTCCAAGCTCCTACTCCAACAAGGCTTCTCGGAACCGTGTCTTGTCTAGTTCTCCGGATCCCGCAACAAGCTCCATGTTGCATCTGCCATCCTTGGCTTCTTCCAATGCTTCCCAGCAGCACCAAAACGTCACTCAACACTCTCAAAAGGTGTGGTAAGTGTTTGGGCTATCAACCTCTCAATGGTGTGGAAATGGAGAGGGAAGGGTTGAGGAGATACCACAAGCAAGTGTATAGAGAAAGGTGGGGATGACAATCTCTAATTGCAAATGTGTTTGGCTAGGGTTTTCTCTCTGAAGCATTCCTCGACATTTGTGGGTAATGGGGGTTTATATAGGATAGGTGCAGAATGTGTGAGTCAGTCAGTACAGGCTGGCAGAACAGCATGTCTCGCGGGTGTCTCGCGGGAAGGCCTTACCTGCGAGATACTCGCGAGAGACAGCTGTCTCCATCTGTCCTGACTCTTCGCATTCCAGCATGTGCAAGGCACATGCTTCACTTCGCGGGAAGCTTTAGTCGCGACATACCCGCGAGATTCCATCAGCTTCCACTTTGCTTGAGTCTTCACACACTCTCTATCACACACCCCTTACATCAATTCCCACAACAAATACAGGGTATAAACAATTGATAGTAATTACAATCAAATTTGGCACGGAATAAAAGCCAACAAAACATATAGTTGTAAATCACAACTTTACAGTGTGCAACAAAGAGTGTGCACTAACAATATAGCCTTTAGGAATAGTTTGTCATCATATTTTTGTTTAATTTAGTTGTATTTGTAACTATAAAAATCAAATTATATATATATATATATATATATATATTAATTAGGATAATTATGTGGGAAAAAATATTATCTTTCAAGAGCTTATGAAAACAAATGGATTTTTCAAATTAACTTGTATGTGTGATAAATTACAAAAAAACAATTCATACATTAATTTATACTGTTGTTAAAGTGATAATGACACTAATCAAACTAATTACCGCATCATTTTGTAAGCCTTCAGAAAATAGTTGATAACTTCTTTAGCATTTTCCATGAATTGGCATGTGCGGAATGATTGGTGTGACTTTTATCATTTTTACTAGATCCTAATAATTGGCCTATGCTAAAAAATTCCTGCATACTAAATCTATTGCTATGAGTTAAAAATATATCATATGAGGTGAGTAAATTTTGGTATCATTGACACATGCAAATTTGGTCAAATTGCAACCGACTCGGCTCCGTGTTCCAAGAATATCCACAATTTATTGGTGGAGATGAAATTACCTTTTACTTCCATGGAAGAAAAGGTCAAGATTTTTGTATAGTTTCTGATTCTAACCTGCATATCAATGTCCATTTCATTGAAAAAAGAATCCAAAACATGTAGAGGGACTTCATTTGGGTCCAGTCTCTAGGAATCCTATTTGACACCCACACTCTCTTCATTGGTGCCAAGAATCCATCAGTTTGAGACGACTCCAATGATTGCCTTTCCCTAGGTTTCAATGGTGAACCCATACACTTGCTTGATGGTGAAGGCACTAAGTGGGAGTCCGTGACATCACCAAGTGTTACAATCACAAGTCTTCTTTACACTAACTTGGTAGAAGTGGAGGTTGAAGGAAATTTCAAGCTCAAAGCAACAGTCGTGCTTATAAACCGAATGCGTGATCAAAATCATGGGATCACACAAGAGGATTGCTTTGCTCATCTGGACTTGAGCTTCAGTTTTATGCATTGATTGGCCAAGTTAATGGTGTTCTAGGCCAAACTAATGCGAGCAACTATGTGATACAGAAACTAAGCAAAACTTACATAACAAGGAAGGAAAATCAGAACAAAGTTTCTTAGAAAACATTGAAAGATGTTGGATATTTTTATAAAAAATATCATATTTATTTTAATACTCATTTATGTGAATTGGGTATATGGGTATTTATAGTAGGATGTATGAGGAATGCGAAATGTCAGTTTTTTCAACAAACAGGGCATTTTGGTGACTCGGCCTCGTGACTGGAACGAGTCGCAAGTTTGAGTCGCGAACTAATTGCCTAACCAGACTGGAAGTTTTGTCTTGTAGTGTTCCAGCTGTCGTGACCCTTCAACTCTCCCTGCATGCTTCACACGTGTGCCATTCTGGCGACTTGCCAGTCTCGAGATCCAATTGCGAGACTCCCTTGAATTATACACTTCTTGAGTTTTTTTCACACTCTCTCACACACTACCCTTACATAATTCCCACCTAAATACAGGGTATCTAATTGCTAAATTACAAGCAAATTTGGCACGGAATAAAGCCAATATATGATTGAATAAATTCAACCTTACAATGTGTAAGGTGAAGATGGGGGTGGTCATGCCTGTTTTGGGCAGCAATAAAGAATTCTCATCTTCAAGTCTCTTTGCCAAGGATTTACTGGTTAGTTCATGGAAGGCAATTCTTTGGTGAATTTGGAGTATGGCAATCTAAATTGCTCTAGTGGGATGAATAGCCGTGGAGTAGTTTGTAGGAGATAATTAATTAAATCTCTTGTTCTTCAGTGCTCAGTCTAGCTACCTAATGAGATATATATCATTGGAGCACTCTTTTGTCATAAAATTTTAAATAAGGTTAGAGTTGTTATCAATGGCACATGTCTGGTCATTTCATTAATGTCTTTTTCCAATTAGTTCATATATTACAACAAATGGTAAGTTATAACTATGACGTTGTTCCCCTGCCTCTGAAAATCAGAAACATCACTGATATCGTATCCCAAGAAGTTGATAGTAAGAGGAAGACGAGAAAGAAAAGGAATGTTGGAAATAAAGGAGAGATATTACCTGACTTTTCCTTGGAAATTATACAATATGACTTTTCCTTGGAAATTATACAGTATGATTTTACAGTATAAAGGCGTGGACCAAGTCACTATTTTGAGACAAATCGTGTCATCTACAGTATATCCAATGTAGTTAGACAAATAGCTTCTGCACGTTATCCCAAGAATACAATAGCTCAGCCACCTTTACTGATTATCCTTGCGAGCCTACACTGCTCGTAAGATATAAGCTCTTTATAGTACTTTCTTTTCCTAGAAAATTTAGTAAAATATAATTTTTTTTTTTTTTTTGATTAACAAGAAGTAGTAGATGGTAAGTATTTAGAACAATAATAAAAATTGTTTTTGAAAGTCTGTAGCTTTGTCATTCAAAAAATAATGTGATACTAAAACTTTATTTCTTTCCATATATATATATATATATATATATAGAGCTAGCCATGTAACTTGTCTTTAGCCAAAGAATCAAAACGTTTGCTAACATTTAAATTGTCATAAAGTTGTTGAAATCAATATATGATCAATAGGTTTCTTTATATATATATTATAAATAAACCAGTCATCAAAAGTCTTTGCCAAATGTATGGGTAATTCTACCATACCCCCCCCCCCCCCAAAAAAAGGGGGGGTATGGTACCCACTAGTAGGTAACCTGCTATACCAAGTTACTTTTTTCTCACATTTGACGGTTTCATTCTCATATTGTGCAATTTCAACATCACATGTGACAGTTCTTTGTCACATTCGATGGTTCCCTTACTTTTTTATCACATTTGATGGTTTCATCCTCACATTGTGCAGTTCCAACATCACATGTGATAGTTCTTTTGTCACATTCGATGGTTCCCTTACTTTTTTCTCACATTTGACGGTTCCATCCTCACATTTTGCAGTTCCAACATCACATGTGACAGTTCTTTTGTCACATTCGGTGGTTTCCTTACTTTTTCCTCACATTTGATAGTTCCATCCTCACATTGTATAGTTCTAACATCACATGTGACAGTTCTTTTGTCACATTCGATGGTTCCCTTACTTTTTTCTCACATTTGACGGTTTCATCCTCACATTGTGTAGTTCCAATATCACATGTGACAGTTCTTTTGTCACATTTAGTGGTTCACTTACTCTTTTTTTTCACATTTGACGGTACCATCCTCACATTGTGCTATTCCAACCTCACATGTGATAGTTCTTTTGTCACATTCGGTGGTTCCCTTACTTTTTTCTCACATTTAACGATTCTATCTTCACATTGTGCAGTTCCAACATTATATGTGATAATTCTTTGTCACATTCAGTGGTTCCCTTACTTTTTTTTATCACATTTGACAATTTCATCCTCACATTGTGCAGTTCCAACATCATATGACAATTCTTTTGTCACATTCAGTGGTTCTTTTTTTTTTTTTTATCACATTTGACGACTCCATCCTCACATTGTGCAGTTCCAACATCACATGTGACAGTTCTTTTGTCACATTCGCTGGTTTCCTTACTTTTTTATTACATTTGACGGTTCCATCCTCACATTGTGTAGTTCTAACATCACATGTGACAGTTCTTTTGTCACATTTAGTGGTTCCCTTACTCTTTTTTTTCACATTTAACGGTTCCATCCTCACATTGTGCAGTTCCAACCTCACATGTGACAGTTCTTTTGTCACATTCGGTGGTTCCCTTACCTTTTTTCTCACATTTAACGATTTCATCATCACATTGTGCAGTTCCAACATCACATGGGACAATTCTTTATCACATTCGATGGTTCCCTTACTTTTTTATCACATTTGACCATGGGAGGCGCCATGTATAGGTCAAGGGGTTCAAATGAACCCCCTAAGCTAGCAATTTATATATATATATATATATAATATTTTTTTTTTTATTTGACCCTCCTAAATAAAAATTTGAACATTTTGTCTCTAAATTTTTTTAAGACTCACTTGAAATAAGTTTAATTATGATTATTTTAACAATATTTTGATCTTTTTAAATACAAAAAACGCCTACCAACATTCCAATTTTATCTAAAATTTGGGAGAAATAGTAAACCCAAAAACAAAGTAATTTTTTTTTCATCTAAAATTGTTTTAAAAAGCCCATTTAGATCTTAATAAATTTGAAATAAACTAATGGAAAATTCATAGTTTACATTGTACTATCACTGTAATATTTACATTGTTTCTAGACAAATGTGTACAATATTGTATAGTTTTTGCAAATGTGTATAGTATAATTATCTATAATATAAATCTTATATTGATAGTACAATGTAAACATATAATCGTCATAAACTAATAAATAAAAGTATTTTAAGCAGTAATAATTAAAATCACTTAACAACAATAATTAACATGTTCATTATATTAAGAAAAAAATATGTCAAATGAACCTATAGTTTATTTTTTATTCAATTACTAGTACGTGCTATAGACAAATTTGTAATAAGAAAGTCATTTAGACGGTAAGATTCATATTATACCTAAGATGTATCTTCTTACTTACCCTTCTAGAAAAAAAATTCCTGAGCAGCCACTGCATTTGACAATTTCATCTTCACATTGTGCAGTTCCAACATCACATGTGACAGTTATTTTGTCACATTCAGTGGTTCCCTTACTTTTTTCTTACATTTGACGGTTCCATCCTCACATTGTACAGTGACAAAAGAACTGTACATCACATGTGACAGTTCTTTTGTCACATTTGGTAGTTCCTTACTTTTTTTTATCACATTTGACGGTTCCATCCTCACATGTGATGTTGGAATTACATAATGTGACAGTTTTTTTTGTCACATTTAGTGGTTCCTTTACTCTCATTTTTTTTTCTTTCACATTTGACAGTTTCATCCTCACATTGTGCAGTTCAAACCTCATATGTTCCAACCTCACATGTGACAATTCTTTTGTCACATTCAGTGGTTCCTTTACTTTTTTCTCACATTTAACGATTTCATCCTCGCATTGTGCAGTTCGAACATTACTTATGACAGTTTTTTTGTCACATTTTAAGGTTTCGTTATTCTTTTTCTCACATTTAACGGTTTCATCATCACATTTTGTAGTTCCAACATCACATATGACAGTTCTTTTGTCACATTCGATGGTTCCCTTATTTTTTTTCTCACATTTGACGATTCTATCCTCACATTGTGCATTTTCAACATCACATGTGACTGTACTTTTGTTACATTTGGTGGTTCCTTTATTTTTTCTCACATTTGACAGTTATATCCTCACATTGTGCAATTCCAACATTATATGTGACTATTCTCTAATCACATTTGGTGGTTCCCTTTTTTTTTCTTTTTTTTTTTCTCATATTTGATGGTTTCATTGTCACATTAGGCAGTACTAACATCACATCTGTCTGTACTTTGGTCACATTTAGTGGTACCTAATTTTTTTTCTCACATTTGACAGTTTCATTATCACATTGGACAGTACCAACATCACTTCTGACCGTACTTTTATAACATTCAGTGGTACCCTATTTTCTTTTCTCATATTTGACAATTTTATCATCATATTGGGTAGTACCAATATCACATCTAACCCTATTTTTGTCATATTCAATGGTTCTTTTTTCTTTTTTTTTTTTCTTTTTTTACTCGTATTTGATAGTTTCACCGTCACATTAAGTCTTGTTAGGACATATGTGTTTCACTTGTTAAGAACATGTGTCATTCTTTTATGTAATTGGCCAATCATTTGACAAAACGCACTTTACTTGTATTTGGGTAGATCTAGGTGTTTTTAATACTTCAAGAAACCTTGTTTCAAGATCAAGTGTTAAAGCCATTCAAGTCTATCCAAGAAACAAGCTGAATAGTGCAAATTCATTAAAACTCGACAGCTGGCTCGATAGCTGCATCTATCGAGCTTAAGAAAGCTGTCTCAGTCCGTGTGCTCGACACCTACTTGACAGCTGCTCAATAGCTTCTATCTATCGAGGTTTAAGAATTTCTGAATTCTGATATGATTTTCTTGGGATCCGTAAATGTGTCTTTGGGCCTTCTTTTCTCCTAACCCTAGACATATAAAAGGATTATTTTAAGGGCCGTCAAAGAGTTCACAAGTTACACAAGCATTGAGCAAAGTTTGTTCAAGCAAATTGTGATCGGAGACGAAGTTTTGCCCTAGTTCATCATTATTGTGAAGAAGTTGCTGTATTTGTACACCGTAGGGTTTTGTAACCAAGCATCTTCTTGATCTTCATTGTGGGATGAACTAAAGAAATTTGCAGCCAACAACCTTCTCTAGTTGGTGATTGGTTAGTCGCGTATTGAAATCCGCGCAATCGATTAGTCACGTACTAGGAGTCGTGCATCAAAAGGAGAAATTGTCACCACAGAACAAGTCCAATTGGGTATTGGGATAAGGGTTCAACTGTAGGTTGGTATAAGGTACTGGGATCCTTTACTTGTAACCGCTTGTTGTGATAATAGTGGAGTTTCGGGAGTGGTGACCTTAAAATCACCCGGTGAAGTTTTTGCCGTATAGGTTTTCCCCATTCGTAAACAAATCACCGTGTCAATTTATTTTCTGCTGCATAGTTTAGTTATTGGTGATTTATTTGTGCTACCACGCGCTTTGCATGTTAATTTGATTAATTAATAACTTGGCTAATAAATTAATTAATTTAATCACAAGGGGTCAATACGTTTTTGGCTTATCAAGTGGTATCAGAGCAGACACACTCTGATTAGGTTTAATCTTTGCTATGTTGATCCATTGACCCCTGTTTGTCATGGATGTAGGACAGTCATTAATTATACCTCCTTTATTTGATGACACTAACTATGCATACTAGAAAGTACGTGTGAGAGCTTTCTTGCAGTCTTTAGATGAGAAGGTGTGGCAAGTTGTAGAGATTGGCTAGAGCAAGCCAAAGGAAGTGTCGGCCAATTGGGATGAAGCCAAGATCAAGGCGGCAAACTTCAACAGCAGGGCATTGAATGCTTTATTCAGTACGGTCACCAATGAGGAGTTCAAGAAGATATCCTCCATTGAAACTGCTAAGGAAGCATGGACCATCCTCCAGACAACCTATGAGGGAATAAAGGCTGTCAAGGATTTAAAGCTTCAGAGGCTCACTACAAGCTTTGAAGAAATAAAGATGGAGGAGGATGAGTCGTTTGATGAGTTCTATGCCAAGCTTAAGGACATAGTGAACTCAGCCTTCAATCTTGGGGAAACCATTCTTGAACCCAAGATTGTGAGAAAAGTGCTCAAATCTCTACCCGAGAGATTTCATGCCAAGATTACAGCGATCGAGGAATCAAAGGATATTGACAAGATTCATTTGACTGAGCTGGTTGGAAACTTGCAGACCTATGAGCTAGGGTTAACGAGAATTGGCAAGTCAGGTAAGGGCAAGAGCATGGCATTGAAGGCCAAGAGCAGTGACACTAATGAGTCTTCAGATGATGAGGATTTGAAGATGAAGTCCTATATTACCATGCAATTCAAGAAGTTCATGAAGAATGCAAACGGGAAAGGCTTCGACAAGGACCGTAGGCAATCCAGTTCTTCTCAACACAAGAGCCAAGATAAAGGGAAGAAGGATGCTAGGGATGGCGGTTAGTACACTATTCCCGCAGGACCTAAGTGCTTTAGATGTCAAGGCTTCGGTCACATGAAGCAAGAGTGTCCCACAGATCTCAAGAGTATTGGGAAGAGCAAGGCAGTTGCTGCTACTTTGAGTGATACTGAGCCTGAGGATGATTCCGACAATGAGGATGATGGAATCTTGAATGCCTTCACTGCCACTGTCAATCCTATTGCGGGGATTGTTGAAGATGTGGACGAAGAAGAGGAATTGGTGGAGTCCAAGTTTGAGAAGATGAATGAACAAGATGACATCCACATAGCCTATGCAAAGTTGTACAAGGTCTCAGAAAAGCATAAGAAATTGTATAGGTTAACCACCAAGAAGCCTAGTGATGTGGAGCTTGAGCGTGAAGAGCTTTCCACAAAGTTTGATGAAGCTAATCAGACAATTGGAGCACTAAGGTTTGAGAACAATTTCTTGGCTGAAAAGACCAAGAAGCTTGAAGCAGAGTTATTTCAAGTTAGAGCTCAATTGGAGAGGACTTCAAGTGCGAAACTTGACGAGATGCTCAGCATTTAGAAATCTACTTCAGATCGAACAGGTTTAGGGTATGGTCTTTCTTCCTCTAATAGTGCTTCTATTAGCACTACTGTTTTTGTTCCTCCTACTAATAATGTTGAAATTGAGAACAATGTTGTCAAAAATGAATTAGCTAGTGAGAACTTAGACAAGGGTAAATCTATCTTAGGAGCACCCCCTAAACAGGATGAGAAAGATGTTAAAAACTATAAGGCTAAGAAGGCTAACTCTCAAAAGCTTAAATAGAAGAAGCAGCATCTCTGTCATCATTGTGGAGTTGCCGGTCATACTCGACCAAATTCCTATAAGTGGTTAGCCACTTAACAGAGCAACAGCATGATAACATCTGGAAGCCAGAATCAGCTTCAATCCTCTCTTGCTCCTCTTGGAGATCTTCTCAAAGCCCTCATGTTCCTTTTGGACTTGAACAGTTTCAATTATTCTCCCTCACCACTGGTTTAAGGGTTTAATCAAAGGAAAGGTTCTTCCAAGGTGTGGAAGAAAAAGTACTCAAAGTGGTTAACCATCTGGAAGCCACTCAACAGAGCAACGGCATGATAGCATCTGGAAGCCAGAATCAGCTTCAATCCTCTCTTGCTCCTCTTTAAGATCTTCTCAAAGCCCTTATGTTCCTTTCGAACTTGAACGGTTTCAATTCTTCTCCCTCACCACCGGTTCAAGGGTTTAATCAAAGAAAAGGTTCTTCTAAGGTGTGGAAGAAAAAGGACTCCAAGTGATTCTATCATTTTCCTCTTTCTTTCTTCTTGTTTTTGTTTTTGCATAACTTGTGTGTTTTGCTTTTATTTTGAGTCAATTTAGTTTTATGTTTTGCTTTGTTTAACATGTTTTTGTTTGTTTTCAGTTTTGTTTATTTTGTTTTTGATATAAAAATTAAAAAAAAAAATTGAAAAATCAAAAAAATACAAAAACAATAGAAAATCCTAAGAGAAAGGCATAAATAACCATCTCAACACTATTGCCCGCCAATCATGAATGACATTTGTATGCTTCGGCATAGCAAAAGTGCAATATCAATGACATTTGTGTGCTTCGGCATAGCAAAATTGGAATGTCAAATAACATTGGGTATTTCTTTTCTCTCTCTTATATGCCCATGCATGATATGCTTATTAAAAAGAAAAATATGCAAAGAAAATCAAAAGCAGAAAGATCAAAATTCTTTTAAATATGATTGCAAGCATGTATTTTAGGAGATGTGGGAGTTATAGGATGTACCTCGAAGGTGATAGTCCCCATCAAACAGTTATGATTGTGTGTGAGTGAAAGTGATTTTCTCATATCTCAAATCGTCATAACTAGTTGACACTCATGCAATCTTGCGATGTTTTTCACACATAACACGCAATATTCTTTGCTACTCTTGATGCATGTGCAGGTACAATGTGATTTGGCCATCACAAGGTTTACATGTGTTTATGTTTGCTCACTAAATTATCTTGACTTGTTTTTGAAATATAAAATTGGTTAGACTTGTTTAGTGTGTGTGTGTGTGTGTGTGTGTGTGTGTTTTTGGGATCCATATGCTTAAAATTATTGTTGAGAGATGATTTTGAGAGCTTAATATGTTGATTGGATCATTGGTTGAGTTGCATGCTTGATTGCATTCATGTCTGTGTTTTTCCCTTCTCAAAAATCTGTTTTTAAAAGCAATCTCAATAGCTCCTTGACACCTCCTCGACACCTGGCTATCTATCGAGCTTCTCAGCTTTTTCTTATCGCAATCTCGACACCTCTCGACAGCTAGGTGGATCGATCGAGAAAGTTTCTGACCTCTCGATAGCTTCTTGACAGCTGGTGGAACGATCGAGCATCTGTTCTTATGTCTGATACTCTGTTCCTCGACACCTTCTCGATAGTTGTATCTGTTGACGGCTAGTTTCTCGACACTTGTCTCAATACCTTGCTCGACACCTCTATCTGTCGAGCTTTACTGAACTCCTATATATTTGTTTAGCATGATCCGATTCTCGCTTTTCTCGATCTCTCTCTCGATAGATTCATCTCTTCACCTCCCAAACACTCTTTTCTCTCTCCAAACCTTTAATCCTCGAGATTTTCGAACTCTCCTTGCTTCAAATCACTTGGTATGATCTCTTTTCTTTTCATTTTCATGCATTTCATGTTTTGAAAACTAGGTTTTGGGGTTTTTGAAAAATTTTGGGGTTTTTCAAAATTGATGAGTTATTATTGAAATTTTGGGATGAGTTTTTGCTTAAATGAGTTTAAAATCTCATACATTGCATCACATGTGCATTATAACAGTATGATCATGCATTTAGATGTGTGCAAATTAATTGTGTGCTAGTAGGATCGGATTGGGCTGAGCCCATGATGCAATTTCTTTTGCATGTCACATGTCCATACATTTCCCATGCATAAGTACTCTCTTTTCAATATACTTGCTATATTTGAACTGTTTTGGAGCTTTTCTAATTGTCTCTCTTTCTGTTTACGTTAATAGTGTCTATGGCACCTAAACGTAAGTCGGCTCCGTCCCGGAACTCTCTTCGTTCTGGGGCATCCATTTCATCTGATCCTACTCCATCACATATTCGGATCCGTGATGAGGATGTCCGAAAGGCCTTCTCAGAGAACTTTTTTTGACGAGGTATTCATTCTGAACGCCAAGTCATTCTGGCGGACTTCGCCAACACCGACCTTCCCGATGTCATTCACAGTTAGGGATAGGAGTCACTGTGTGACGTCTCAATCACCTGTCCTTCCGTGCTTATACAGGATTTTTACTCCAATATGAATGGAATTGATCATTCAGTACCTCACTTCTTCACTCGCGTTCGAGGTACGCGCTTTCCTGTCACACCGCAACTTGTTGCAGATGTGCTTCGGGTTCCTAGGGTAGAGTTTCCTGACTATCCTAGTTGTGAGCATCTGAGGACTGTGTCCAAGGATGAGCTCATGTCTGCTTTCTGTGAGCGCTTTTCTGATTGGGGTGATCGTCAATTTACACCATGTAAGCCATTTGCCAAAGGTCCTAGATTCTTGAACATGGTAATGACTTTTGTTTTGCACCCTCTCTCTCACTATAACTCCATCACAAAGTCTCAAGCTTGGTTTTTGTTATCCCTTCTTGAGCATCTTACTATAGACTTCTCTTCTCATTTTATTCTTTCCATTATAGATGTTCATCAGGATTCGGCGTCCCGTAATAAGCTCATCTTTCCTTCTGCTATCACGAGGATTTTATGCCATTTTTCCGTCCTTTTTCCGATGTCCAACCATTTCACTCATATTTGTGCCGTAGACGCCGCTACCGTTAAACATAGCGAGGCGCAGTTTAGGTCACGATAGTCGGATTCAGCAACTCCTCCCTCCCATTCAGCTCCATCTCATTCTACTCCATCTACATCTGCCCCTTCCTCTTCCATGGATGATATGTCTCTTCGCGACGTCATGGCACAACTTTAGCGCATGGATGCTCTCCTTAATACACTCTCTACTGAGTTGTATCAGGTGAATGTTCGTGTTGGCCGTATTGCTAGGCGGCAGGCGATCATGGGTGGTTTCGCACCTGAGGCTTCTCCTCCACCTCCTCCTGTGGCTTCTGATTTTGAGGTTGAGGATGATGGTGATGACGATGGTGATGACGATGATGCTTCTAATGATGATGATGGAGATGCTAGCTCTACCGATGAGATGTCTACTTGACACTCTACCCTTTGTCACTCGTGACAAAAAGGGGAAGTAGTTTTGGTTTATATGAGAGTAGTCATTCTTAGGAGGAGAGTTAGAATAGGACCATTTTGTTAGGGGGAGTGTTGATATGAGGGATGTAGTGAGGATGTTATGTATCTTCTCTTTTCTTTATATTTTAGATACATTTATTTCTTGTACATTGGGTCTTGTGACCATTTTTTACATACATTGTACTTATTCTCTTTATATGTTGATGTATGTTTCTTTCACCTACTCTTACATGTGTTATTTCTTTTCTCTCTTTATGCACGTGCTTCTTATTACTTGTATGCAATCTATTATTTCTGTTTCACACAAAAATGCCTTGATGAGTTTTGTTTAAAGTGTTTCAGAAATACAAGTTGTCAAAGTCTACTTGCCATAAACTCTCTTCTTGCAAAGTTTTTCAAGAGTTTGTGTTAGGATAGATTTTATTGTATTCAACAAGTGAATATCAGTTGAGTGATTTATGACTTCTCTCATATGCTCATTTGTATGTTGTGGTTTTGTCACAGATTGCCAAAGGGGGAGATTGTTAGGACATATGTGTTTCACTTGTTAAGAACATATGTCATTCTTTTATGTAATTGGCTAATCCTTTGACAAAACGCACTTTACTTGTATTTGGGTAGATCTAGGTGTTTTTAATACTTTAAGAAACCTTGTTTCAAGATCAAGTGTTAAAGTCATTCAAGTATGTCCAAGAAACAAGCTGAATAGTGCAAATTCATTAAAGCTCGACAGCTGGCTCGATAGCTGCATCTATCGAGCTTAAGAAAGCTATCTCAGCCCGTGTGCTCGACAGCTTCTATCTATCGAGGTTTAAGAATTTCAGAATTCTGATCTGATTTTCTTCGGATTTGTGAATGTGTCTTTGGGCCTTCTTTTCTCCTAACCCTAGACATATAAAAGGATTATTTTAAGGGCCGTCAAAGAGTTCACAAGTTGCATAAGCATTGAGAAAAATTTGTTCAAACAAATTGTGACCGGAGACGAAGTTTTGCCCTAGTTCATCATTATTGTGGAGAAGTTGCTGTGTTAGTACACCGTAGGGTTTTGTAACCAAGCATCTTCTTGATCTTTGTCATGGGATGAACTAAAGAACTTTGCAGCCAACAACCTTCTCTAGTTGGTGATTGGTTAGTCGCGTACTGGGATCCGCATAATTGGTTAGTCACGTACTGGGAGTCGTGCATCAAAAGGAGAAATTGTAACTACAGAACAAGTCCAATTGGATATTGGGGTAAGGGTTCAACTGAAGGTTAGTATAAGGTATTGGGACTCCTTTACTTGTAACTGCTTGTTGTGATAATAGTGGAGTTTCGGGAGTGGTGACCTTAAAATCACCCGGTGGGGTTTTTGCCGTGTAGGTTTTCCCCACGTGCTTTGCATGTTAATTTGATGATTTATTTTTTCGCTGCATACTTTAATTATTGGTGATTTGTTTGTGCTACCACGCGCTTTGCATGTTAATTCGATTAATTAATAACTTGGCTAATTAATTTATTAATTTAATCACAATGGGTCAATACGTTTTTGGCCTATCAAGCCGTACCAACATTACATATAGGCGTAGCCAACCCAACCGAACCCCACCAAATTACCTAATAATCGAAGAATATATATAACAAAAATACTCCTAAAGTCTCTAAAATTTTGAAATACCCTTAAATATACAAAAATTACCAAAACGCATTCTAACAATTAAAAAATTACCAAAATAACCCCGAAACTCTCAAAAATTATTGGGATATCCTTAAAACCTAAAAAATGACCACGATGACCCTAAAATATAAAAAATGACTAAAATACCCTCTAAACCTAAAAAATAATCAAAATACCCTTAGATACAAAAAAAATTACCTAAATAACCATGAAACCTAAAAAATGACTGAAACGACCTTGTAACTTAAAAAGTGGTAATAATGCCCTTAGAACCTAAAAAATGACCGTAATGCACTTTAAACCTAAAAAATTATTGAAATGACCTTAAAACCTTAAAAAATTTTGAAATACTCTTGAAACCTATAAAATGACCAAAATACCTCATTAAACTTGAGAACAGCAAAAATACACCCAAAACCCTCAACAATTACCAGAATACCCTTAGAACCTAAAAAATGATCAAAATACCTTTAGAACCTAAAAAATGACCGAATGACTCTAAAACCTTTAAAAAAAAAAATGTCCAAAATTACCCTAAAACATTTATATGTTAAAAAAAATAAAAATAAAACCAAAAAACCTAAAACAATGACCAAAAATACCCTACAATACTTGAAAATGACCAAAATACTTTCGAAACCCTTTAAAATTACTAGAAGACCCTTAGAACCTAAAAAATAACTTAATGACACTGAAACCTAAAAAATGACCGAAATGACCTCGTAACCTAAAAAATTACTTAAATACGCTTAGAACCTTAAAAATGACCGTACTTTTGTCACATTCGGTGGTACCCTTACTTTTTTCTCACATTTGACAGTTTCATCATTACATTAGGCAATACCAACATCACATCTGATTGTATTTTTGTTACATTTGGTGGTACTGTTATTCTTTTCTCAATTTTGATAGTTCTAATGTCACATTGAGCAGTACCAAATCAAGTATGATCATACTTTTGTTATATTCAATAGTTCTATTATTTTTTTCAAAAAAAAAAAAAACAATAGTTCTATTATTTTTTAGTCACATTAAGTAGTACCAAAATCACATATACTTTTATTGATTCATAACAATCTTGGTAATAATTAAAATGTTAACAATGAATTTTCCCAAAATAGTTATAAACTTGAAATTTAACAAAAATACATGGAAATTAAGGATTTCAAAAAATAGTCCTAAAAATATATAAAATGACTAAAATACATTTTTAACTTCCAAAATTAATAAAAAAATTCATTGAAAATGAACAAAGTAGCGCTAAAAATACCTAGAATGATTACAATACTAAATATTTTGAAAATGACCATAATAGCATTAAAACCACTCAATTTGGCCATGTTAGAGTGATATCTTGGATTTTTTTTTTTTGGTGATTGTAAAGATATTTTGGTCATGTTAGAGGTTTTCAAGATAACTTGGTGATTATTGACATCTCATGAGTATTTTAATCAAACACATTTCAACTTTTTTGGTGTCTTTGTGGTGTTAAATTTTCTCAATGAAAAAAAAGTTGACCCAAAGCAAACGTTATTTGTTAGGAAACATTTGCTCCTCTAAATTATTCCAAAGAAGCTATATATTTAGACCATACAATGATGTAACTGTGAACTCTTAAGGAAGAAAAAAAATTGAAACCTAAAACAATTTAGGCCTTAGAGCATGTTCTTGAAGAACTTGATATTCCAGATATGAAGGGAAAGAGAGTGTAAAATTTAGAAGCAAATAAATTATGCATTCTAATTAAAATAGCTAATGATATTCTTGTTAGGAAATAACAAGATGAAGCAACCAAGCAAAAGCAAAAACACACCTAACCAGCAACAAGCTATAACTACATTTAAAAATAATTTTAGATTTCAAAGTCTGCCAAAATGCAATGTTATCAATAGTTAACAATTACATTCAATTGTTTTCAGTAAACATGAGCACTCTTAGCCAACCTCACATGGGCAATATCACAAATCTAATTGTCAACTACATTGCATGTGTGCATACAACACATACATTCGTAATCGTGATTCATGAATGATACAAATTCAATCTCCCTTTCAATAAAAGAGAAAATTCACTAAATTGCAGCATTTTCCAAAAAAATTAGTCATCAATTTATACAAATCACTGTCATTTGAGTGACCGAACTGGAATATTTCTAGCATTTTCTATTATTTGGTAACATTGATCATTTTCTTTTGAAAGCACTAGATTTGATGCCAACTTGTATCGCAAACGTTCCAACCAGTTCTCCTACAAAAAGTAGACACTGTTGATAAAGAAGCAGTTAAAGCAAATTATGTGAAAACTGTAAAACAAGTGAATATATAATGAATTGCGTGAATCTTACTAATAAATTAAAAATTATCCAAGTGGTCTTTTCGGAGGGCTAACTTGGAGAGCATCTTGCTCTTCACCGTTCTTCACTCTCCCCATACTGCCATCGCAATATAGCATGAAATAAAAACAAGGTAAGCAATAACATACATTAAAAAGTAAATAAATTTCACAGTTGAAAGATCCTAGAAATGTTTTTTCACTCTAAAGTATTTCTTTCCCTACAAGTTATACCACTCCATCTTTAAATCTCCTTTTACTAAACTTAAACTCCAAGTACTCTATTTTAGACTTGCTTAACCTAAAACATTTAGATTCTAAATCCTCCCTCCAGATTTGCAACAGAGGACAGTTCAGGGGAAGTTTATGTCCCCTTTAACCCATAAGGTTTTAGGCATGGTAATTGGTGAACCTATGTACCACTAACACTTGTAGTCTGTGGCCTTGTGGATTTATTTTTTGGCCTGGCATTATTGGTTCAACCTGTCAAAAAGTGAAAAGCTTCTTCCATTCCATTCATTGCTGAGAAAATATATTGGGAGTTACTAGGAGGCAAGCCTACCTGCATGTGTGAGCAGAGAAGTCTCGCACATAGAAACACAGGGCATAATAGTAATGACAGAGAAAGAAAGAGAGAGAGAAACTGGAGTTTGTGAAGAGAGTGTCTTTCTTGTCTCCATAAGAAAACAAGTGAGTTTGGCCTAAATGCCATGCATGGTTGAAACATACCATCACCTTTTAAAAAAAGTTTCAAATATCTTACATTTTCTTCACCCTCATTTCATGCCAAAATGCGTGTGAGAAAAGAGAGATTGCAACCCCACCAACCCAAATTTCCAAGATGGTGTCTATTATTTGTCGAACAATGAGAGGGAAAAAAAATTAACAACAAAAGAAAAATTCAAGTTCCAGACAGCAATAAGAACATTCAATCTAATTAAACAAAGGAGGAACATAAGGGCCAAAGAAGAAGAAAAAAATAAAGTAGGAAGTTAATTAATAAAGTGATTCAAATATTCCCTCGAATTAGAGTAACACTTAAGAAAGTGTGTTCGCTTTTTAAATTAAAGAAAAGGCCAATATGGCCCGCAAAAGCTTTCTTAAAATCTTAGTTATGAGTAGATATATGGGTGTCTTTTTGTCCACCTCTTTAATCAAGTCTCTCAAAGACCAAGCCAGTAGCAGCCTGACCTTGGAACTCATATATTTACACACTATGCAAATTTTCACTGCAACAACGCACATAGGATGGAGGGGCAATGTTATAATTAGAGGTAAAGCAAGCAAAGCAGGCACCACAATAGAAATCCAAAGAAGTATAGTATATAGCTATCTAGCTATAGCTTTAGCTTTAGCTTTTGACCTCCTCTCAGTCTATTGGTCTTAATTGGGAGAGAAAAAGTCCTAGAATCTGGTGAGTAAAGAAGAATAAGAAGTGCAATGGTTTAAGGCGTGAGGGAATCTGTTGGTGGGGTTGTTGGCTATTTTGCCTATTTGCTTGCCTTGGGAGGTTTCAAAAATTAATGCAATTCATTCTTTGCAACTTATTATGAGAGACTCATTCCAGGATATGGAGGATAGCGATTCTAAGGCATTAAAGTTCATTCAGCAGAATGATACTGAGATGTAGGGGATAGATGAACTCAGTTTAGTGGCATGTGAAATGGTCAGATTGATTGAAACAGCAACAGTTCCAATTGTAAGGGTTGATTCAGCCGGTCTCATCAATGGATGGAATGTAAAAATCGTGCTATTTGCTTAGTAAATAGGATTGTGCTAATTTAATTCAAAACCCTAAAAAACAAATACTTCCATAGGCTGGTGAAGAAAAGAAGAGTAAATAATATGGGCAATGTTTATTTCATACTGACACATACCAATTGTAGCACATAACTGTCATGATTTCAGTGCAAGAAGTGTGTGCAACAACCGGTTTGCACTAATATTTACCCAAATAACAGAATATCAAGACTCAAGCAGGCATATGGGCAGTGCATTGGAGTGACTAGGGACAAGTTGCTGCAAAAGTCCCAGTGAATCGACTTAAACCTGGTCGTTGATAATCACATCACTTCAAAGTGCTATATGGTAGCGAGGTTTTTTCTTTTATCAAAAAAAAAAAAAGGGAGAGAGGTAATGTGTGCCTTGAAATTGGACATGAGTAGGTCTTTGACATGAGCAACTAAATTTACCTAGTGAGACAGTCATAAAAAATAAAACCTTGCCATTGAGTAAGCACTAGCATAAAAAGTAGCAGTCCATTTCACTCTAGTTGGCCATCCAAAAATGCTATTGACTGATTCAACATGTCAATATAAAATAACAGGATGTTTCTAAAAATTTCGTTATTTTGATCTACAATCTCTTTAATTTTTTTTTTAATAAATCAGAAAATTTTATTAGCACAGACACCAGAAACGACCTGAGATGCAAATAGCAAGCAAAAGTACAAAAAATCCAATTCTGTACTAGCCAAAATGCAACACAATAGCTCTCAAACTCTAAAACTCTAAAACTAGAAAACACTCAAAACAAAATTCAAAATTTGATTCTGAGATGCTGCAATAGCTACAAAATTACAACTTAGTTGTACACCACATAGAAGAGGAATGAAATAGAAACAAAGAAATAGCAACTTTATACCCGTGTCCTCCCTAGGACATAAAAGAAAAAAAAAATTTCTTTATAAAAACCCTTCCCCCTTAAATACATAGTTGTTGCATTTTTCCTTTGCTAACCAATAAAATAAAATAAAATAAATACAAATAAAATTTCAACACCACACTAACAATAACCCACACCCCTTGATGAGCAGATCACAAAGCCACAAGTTTTGGAAAAACTGAATCTCTAAAAAGCATTTCAATAAGCACTTTCTGTACCATTTATATGAAAGAACACTTTTTTTTTTTTTTTTTTTTTTTTTGAGAAACTATGAAAGAACAAAATTGGTACCTCACCAGCACAGAAATTTGCCAATGTTACAGTGAAATGAAATTTAAGAGCGAAATTCCAAAATTTTCTCAAAAATCAAAAAAGAAAAAGGGGCACAAAACAATGACAGAGAAATTAGGGTTTTGTTTGATTCTTACCTTAAACAAAATCAAAACTAGTTGATCCCTTAAAAAACTCTCAGCGGTGAGTAAATGAGGACGCTGATGGGATGAAGTGAAGTTGACAGACTTGGGAGAAGAAGCAATCTGAGGTTTTTTTAAGAGAAGGAAAAAGAGGGAGCACACGAGAGAGAGAGAGAGAGAATCACCTGTTTTTCGTTTTTTTTTTTTTTTTTTTTTGCTTTTATATACTAACCTAGTCTCCCGGTAACAGGTTTGGCACTAAACTTAAATCAACGGTCACAATTAAAATAACACCAATTAATGGTATAGATTTGGGTGGATACTGTACCTACTAAAAAAAATAAGGGGTACAGTAGAATGACCCCAAATGTGTATACATTGAAACAAATTGATAGCCAAGTCAAATTGTCTTTTTGTGTCATAATGCTATTGAAAGCAAATCAACAACCCATAGCGTGACTAACCTTTAGATATCAATTAATGTTTTCCTTTGAAACTTTGACTATACACAATAATTACAACCAAGATTGGAAAGCAAGTTATAATGCTATGAACTATCAACGATAAATTATATAAATATATAGTTGTATAATTTCTTGATACTTTCTATCTATAATATTACTATTAAATATATTAAAAGAAATGTTTTAAAGAAAAAGTTTATAAAGGAAAGTATACTAAAAGCTGGAAAATATATGGTATTAAAAATCACATTAATTTTTAGAAATTTTCCTAACTAAAATCACTGACAATAGCTATTCAAATTTTGAATTATATTTGAATTTTAAAATTTAGCAATCAATGTATCTAACACTAAAGGACAATTGATTTCCTCAATTCACATAAATGAATATTAAAATAAATATGATATTTTTTATAAAAATATCCAACAAGGAAGAAAAGTTGTTTCTGCATTATTATAAGTTGCAGAAAAGGCTGAGCTCAAATATTTCCATTGCAATGTGGTGGGTGGAGTGTGGAGGTCCTTGCGTGTCCTAGTGTGTGTGTGTGTGTGACAATTTTTGCTAAAACGAAGACTGGAAAGTAGTGTCAAATTCTCAATTTTGCTCACAGCTCACTCCACGATTGATTGCCTTTGTCTTTGTATGGTCTCCATCAGTGCGTGACCCAAGCCAACACTTTATTTCCTTCTTTTTCTTTTTTTTTCTTTTTTTTTCTTTTTTTTGCGGTAATCAATGTATTTTAGGCTGCGTTTGAATCGGGTGAAATTGGTTTCCGGAAATGGTTTTCTATATTTTCGGGCGTTTGGTTGCACTAGAAAAAGCAATTTTCCGGAAATCATTTTCAGTTGACTCACGGTCAAGGGTGAAAATGATTTACGGAATCATTTTCACTTCAAATGATTTCCGGAAAATGGAGAGAAAGAGAGAGCATGAAGACAGAGAGAGGGAAAGAGAGAAAGAGAGCGCCAGCACCCCGAACCCAGCGAGCCCAGACACGTCGGAGACGTTGCCGGCAAACCCCGAGCACCGCGCCTTCGATCATCGCGCCGGCGAACCCCGAGCACCGCGCCGGCGATCGCCTTCGTTCACCTCCGCTCAATCTCGCGATCTAGCCTTCGATATCGCGACTCGCCTTCGATCTCCCACCAGCGAACCCAGAAGCCGTCGATCGTCGTCGCACCGCGCCTCGTCATCGATCGTCGATCGTCGTCGGCGCGCCGCGCCGTCGATCGCTTCCTCTTCCTCGATCTCTCAGCTTTTTTTTTTTTTTTTTTTTTTAAGTTTGATTGCTGTTGTTGTTTTTTTTTTTTTTTTTGATGAACTGATTATTATTGTTGTTGTTGTGGTTGCCGGAATTTTTTGTTGTTGTTGTTGTGGCCGGAATTTGTTGTAGGAAAATAGCATTTTCCTAACTGAACCAAACACATGAAAATATTTTCCACACTAATTTTCATAAAACAACCAAACACATAAAAATATTTTCCTTTTCCGGAAAATAGCATTTCCGGAAAATATGTATTTTCCGAAAAATATTTTACGGGAACCAAACGGACCCTTAGTAAAATTAAGAAATTAAAAAAAACACCAAAATGGCATCATTTTAGTTTAGTTAACGGCAGTACTTAACTGAAGAGTAACAGAGGATTGATTGATAAAATTTAAAATTATGAAAGACTGAAATGACAAAATTGAAACTTAGAGGATTGAAATGACAAAAATTGAAACTTAGAACTCTATGTTTTGGATTTTAGCCAAAAAAACTATTAAATAGTAGCAAAATGTGCATTTAGATTTTAGAGTATTTATACTTGAGTATCAATAACTCTAAATTGCGGTGCGTAAATTTGAAATCAACCAAACTGTAAGGTTGAAATTTATCAACCATCTTGTTGGCTTTATTCTGTGCCAATTTGCTTGTAATTTAAGCACTTAATAACCCTGTATTTAGGTGGGATTCATGTAAGGGTAGTGTGTGAAGAGAGTGTGAAGAAAAGCTCATCTTTGTGCAAAGAAGCAGAGACTCGCAGCTAGGACTCGCGACTGACTCGCGGCTTGCAAGCCGCCAAATGCTGTGCATGTGAGAAGCATGCGGGAAGCTGAAGGGTCGCGCCAGCTGTCGCACTACAAGACAAAAGTTCCAGGCTGGCCAGGCTATTACGTCGCGACTTGGACAAGCCGCGAGACCAAGCCGCCAATTCACCCTGTTTGGCAAAAACTGTCTCTTCGTATTCCTTTCTCACCCCACTATATATAGACCCTTATACCCACTAAATTGAGAGAGCTTCAGAGAGAATTTTGTGAGAGAAACCCTAGATAAAAACAAGATTGCCTCGTCCCCAATCTTTACCTTAGAGACTCTACAAATTCCTCTACTCTCTTCCTCTCCATTGTTACAATCTTGAGAGGCCTTTAGCCAAATCCTTATCTCACCACACCCACGTTTGTGAGAAGGTATATTTGGTGCTGTTGGGAAGCAGTTTGGAAGGAACCAATATACATTGGTTGATGCTATGGTCTAGTAGCAGAATCTGGTAAGCTAGAAAAGAAAAAGGTTCGGCACAACCTCGTTGGAGCAGGAAGCTTGGAGGGCTTAGGTACCTGGGTAGATTAGGCTTGGAGGGTCTATTGCTGTTCATGTATCCCAACTACATTTTCTAGTGGATTATTGACCGCTTGAAGGGCGGCGGAGAGGTTTTACGCCGAGGACTTCGGTTTCCTCTTCGATAACACATCGTGTGTTTTCCAAGTGTTTGCATCTTCCTTCCCTTTATCTTTGCCTTATATTTACTGCTGTGGATGTGTTTATATTTGGCTTAGATTGTTTATCAATTCTATTATGAGCTTGTTATCATGTTCCGCACATTAATTGTTTGATATAAAGCTTGAATTGGTAACTTTGTATTTGGGGGTCTAAACGTTCAAGGGTGTTTTATACACATATTGAACTTTCACAAACTTCACCAAAAAAAAAACTGAATAAAATAATGAGAGATCCCCACTTGTTCGATGCTTGCACCCATTATTGATTTATTCAAAAAGCTTGCCAAGCTCTACATGTAAGAAGCAATACTTCACTTGTTTCAATCTTTTGGCTAGAAGGTAAAAAATGAAAAACCGAAACATTATTAGACATAAGGCCTTAAAAAAATCGGACCTAGTTTGCTAGAAAAATGAAGATAGGGCTCCTAACTCTATGTTTAGTGTCACTCCATTCTAGTGATGCTGATACACTGGTAATATTTTTCAATGGTGGCCCCTTTATCACAACTGTGAAAGATTTTTTCTCGTTCAAGTGACTAAAAGCTAGTTCTTTTGGAACAACAGTGACCTTGAGATTTGCTGGCGCCTTGATAGTTGCCTTGTATATAGCTTTTTTCAAGCCAACATTTTTAACTATCCTATGAAAGATGGCTGATATACTAGAGTTAGGGTTCTTAAGCTGCAAGTACATGGATGGGTAATTTAGGGCATCATGTCCTCCAATGTTAGGGATACTTGAGCAATTTGTTTTCCCTTCAGTGAACAATCGTAGAGTTGTCCCTGAGTAACCCTCATTACATAGGAAGCGGATGTAGTCGACCTTTGACAAGTCATAGATCAAACCGGGATGCAGTGCTCTAACCGGGTCAATTTGGCCGGCCCCATAGGCTAACTCAGCTTCGACATCCTTGATTTTCAATTCAGATGCTGATCATCAATCAAGAAGAAAAATTATAAAACATTCAAAAAGCCTAATTTTTCATATAAAACTTATTTTAGGGAAATATGAGATGATATCTTGATCAATGTGTTTATATAGAAGGAATGCAAATGTTAAGATTATTTCAAATTTTATTATTAGAGGTTTACAAACTAAGGTGACTATAAATTTGCTTGGTGCAACTTCAATTACTAACAAATAAATATTTAAATTACTTTTAGGGAATAGTGACACACTAGTTTGTAAGGGCAATGCAATAAAATGTGTAATATCTCTAACATCAATCATAAAATGTATACCATTCATTTATTTTTTGAAAATAATTCTCTCAATTAATCATGGAGAAAGTCCGTTTCACAATTAAGAATTTATTTTTTGAATCAAATTGTCATGTGACCCCGAATACATGTTAACAAGTGTAATATTTATTCAAACTAACTGGCATATTAACCACATTGCAGGTAAACAATGAGCAATGTGATGGCATTGGAGAATTTGAATTAAACACTAATAACCTCTAGTTGACAACATTCAAGTGGTGGTTCTTGTAAAGTGGCACTAATCTTTAACACATCATGAGTTAAAATGGGAGAATCTAAGGGGACTAACCAGTTGTCATTAAGGCCGATTTGATTGCAGCAGGAGACCATCTAGGGTGGAATGTTTTGATATAGGCAGCGGAAGCAGTCACATGAGGGCAAGCCATTGATGTTCCAGAAATTATATTATACACATCAAACCGGTTGTCTTCAAGATCCCCAGTCACTGATGCAAGTTTAGAGTAAGCAGCTAGAATATCTATTCCAGGTGCCGTAATATCCGGCTGCAAATCAAACATTATTAAAAACTCTCATTCTACTATATATGCTATAAAAAAAAGTACACAAATTTATGCCTAGAAAGGTAATCATTGCAAGGGTTACCTTAATTACGGTGGAAGAGAGTGTGTTCGGACCTCGGGATGAAAAGGAAGCCACAAAGGGTGAAGCGGCATTGCGTACTGCTCTAGACTTGTATATGACAGCATGAGGGTTTCTGAAATTTTTACCAATGAAAATATCAATAAGATAATAAAAAGATGTAGAATGAAAAAAAAAAAAAAAAAAAAAAAAAAAAAAAAAAAAAACCCTTAACTCTGCCTCTATTACATATAAGCTATTAAGAATTATGTGGTTTTTTTAAAAGGAAAAATTACGTGTTATAGTGAACCCTCAATAAGGCATGTATAGAAATCAAGACTAGGCTAGATCTATGTTAGTATAAGGCTATGGTATAATTTGGTCACAACGTATTTAACATGCCTCACATTAACGTTTTTTTTTTTTTTTTTTTTTTTGAGAAGATGTCTCACATTAACTTAAACAAGAAGAAAAAGAAAAGAAAGCTAATAACAAATCTGTTAGCCCATAATGGGGGGCATTTTATATAACAAATTTTGTCCCCCATACTTACTTGGTTGAGTTGACATATGTATCAATTTTGTCACCAAAATTAGTATCAACAAAGGCAGCAGGGATGATAAATGTAAAGCCCGTATCTTGCTGCTGATCGAGAGATACAATCACCCCGGACACACCTAATGGCTTAACGTAATCTTGAATTAGTCCTTCTTTGCATAGGACAATCTTTCCCTTGACCTTATTCGCGTCTAGACTCCCTTCATCACATAACCTGCCCAATTCTTTAATTGATTAGTGCTACTATATGAACAGTCTAAATATATATATTAGGTTAGAGGTGATCACAATTACAGTATAAATCATGAAATGTAAATTGCCTTTTATTTAATCCAACTCTAACATCCTTGCCTTCCCCATGTTACACTTTGCACTTTAAAATTCTGAATGTGTACATTTTGAATTTTAAACTATGACCATTGTTACACTTTGTATTCCAACGTTAAGTTTGTTGTTAACGTGGATGAAAATTCAAAGTTTAGAGTGCAAAGTGTAATCAGGAATATTCCTGATTAATATAGTTTAGGTTGATGAAGTGTAATTTATTTCTTGTTTTTAAAGAATTAAAAAGGACAATTTGGTATTTTCACATGGTGAAATATTTTTTAATCCAAGTTAATAGAAAACTTTACTTCAGGGTGCAAAGTATAACAAAGATTGTAGTTTATGGTGTAAAACGTACAATCAAAAAATTTATGGTACAAAGTGTAATCGGAGTATAATTTAAAGTGACAAAATGTAATTTCCCCATAAAGTTCCTTCTAATTACCAGGGAGATTGACCCCGCGTTAATGTTGCATTGGCTGATTTTGCCGCACTGGTTAGAGGGTATAACCGTCTTTTTGGTGAAAACGTGTTGATAGAAAATCCCTGAGATATAAAGCACCAGTAAATGTATATATGTTAAAACCATATAGGTTGCGATATATTTAGAAAACACACACAAATCAATGAAGAATCACATCAAAAAAAAAAAAATCAATGAAGAAATATTAGAATCTTTATTAAATATTATAAAACTCAAAGACTCATCAAATATTAGAAAGAAGTGACTTACATTAGTTTGTATGCCATTTCCAAATTTAACCAGAGTCCTAAACTGCCTATCCATGCCAGAAGCACCAACAGTCAATATCCAAGGAGCTGCGTTCTCCACAGTATACAGACTTGGGCCGTCATTCCCTGCTGAACATGTTGTCAAAATCCCCTTTTTCATCGCATGAAAGGCACCGATTGAAATGGGATCCTCAAAATAGCTATCAGAAATCCCTCCAATAGATATTGATATCAAGTCAACTCCGTCACTAATTGTATCATCCAACCCAGCCAAAAGGTCTATATCACTGCAACCATCGGCCCAACACACCTTGTACACTGCAATGCGTGCTGATGGAACCCCACCTCGAGCTGTGCCTTTGGCTAAACCATATAAGCTCGCCCCTGCTATCGAGGCACCTGCTATGGTGGACGTAGTGTGACTGCCGTGGCCTTCGTCATCTAGTGGGGATGGATTTGAGTTGGGAGTGGGGGCACCGTGGCTATAGAATCTTGCACCTATTACCTTGCTGCAGAAAAGGGTGAATCACTTGGAAATTAAATGAGACATCCATGCATGTACAGAAGTATTATTCCAAAATTCATTTTCTTCTTGAGTAATCTATATATATATAATAGGTGAAGCTAAGAGAAATTCAAATTAGAATTTTAAATTAGTGTTCTAATTTTGCGCCATGTGTCCTAAATTTCTTATTCTTAAAGTGTTTTATTTCTTAATTTTAGAATCAAATGTGGGACCATATCATAAATATTCATCCAAGTGAGTTATTATTAAGTGCAAAAACCAAAGAGTCTAGAATAAATGAATCATAAAAAAAGGGCTTCACAATAATTAAAAAAATAAAAAACATGGACAATTTACATTTTATACCTAATAATATCCTTACAATTTTTTTTAAAGAGTTAACAAAATATAAAAATGACTATCAATAGTATTTAAATTATATATATAAGAATTATGTTATGCATCTTATTATATATATTTAAGTGTATCTATGCATATACATGGTATTACAAGCTAGTATTATATTAAAGAAGGCAACATTTTTTTTTTTAAGAATGGTTGATATGATATGTTACGATTAGAATAAGGACAAAGTTTAGTTACAAAATTAGTTGTAACATAAGGCTACAACCTTACTCAATAAAATAAACATTGCTGCATATTTTGAAAATCTAACCGTTGAGTTGCATGTTCTTTACACTCTTAATACACATTTCAACTTTTGTATCAATTGGATGTTATTTACTATATGATCTTTAACCTTATATTTTATGCATAATTTTAAACTATAAAAACTTGCAATTTAAATAATTTATTGATGATATAACTATTGATCTTTAATTTTCTAGAAATTTTGCAAGCATGGGAGACATATGAAGAAGAAGTAATCCAACGGTAGATTTGTCAAAATTCATATCTAATAAAAAGATATTAAGTAAGGTTGTAGCCTTAGGTTACAACCAATTTTGTAGCTAAATTTTGTCTTTATAATAATATCATTTTTATTTGGATTCACTCAACATAATTTTTATTATGGATTGCCATATTAACTCTTGTGAAAAAAATTTAATAGATCTAATATTGTGTTACTAAACATAATGTTTTGTGGTTGGTCACAATCTAGGAGAGAGATTGAGATTGTTTACTTGTTACAGCCAGTGAATTTGCCTCCTACTTGGCATGTACCCTTCCATTTTGAAGGAGGAGGTCCAAATCCTTTGTCATCAAAACTTGGAGCATCGATATAAATTCCTAAAAAATAAGGGGAGGAAAAAGGAAAGATTAGAAAAGTGATTAAAATTCCTCCATGATGACAAGTGACATGGAAAATGTCAAAGATCTATGAGAAGTCTTAGTTTAGTACCTGTATCTAATACACCAACAATAATATTACTTTCAATTTGATGATTTCTCTTCAATGATTGAGGCATTCCTAAGAAATCCCATGATCTTGTGGTATGAAGTTTTCGCATTTTGCTAGGAAACACCGATACCACATTTTCGTTCTCTGTAAATAATGCATATATGTATAAAAATTACATAAGACAACCACCACAAGAGGGAAAGAAAAGAAAGAAGGAAAAAGAAAAAGCAAAAGCAAAAGAAATAAAGAAATGTTGTGTAACATGAGGCTTTTAGTGCACACCTCGTAGTCTTTTAACTTCTTGTGGCAATAGGTTTGCTGCAAATGCATTAAAACTCTTTGTGTAGCTATATATAAGGGATTGTTTGGCAATATGGTCACTGAAAAATGGCAATTCGATGGTTAAATTGTCTATCCAAATGCTACAAATTGTTGCATGCTAGTTGTGATGTCATATCATATATGGTTTATACCCTAAAAACTAATTTTATATGCATAGAAAAGCCCAATGCTATATATATATATATATATATATATATTGATAAGTTCCTAACCATTATGGAACCCTCCCCTACCACCAAATCTTTGACCCATGTATGAATTATACCCTACCCAATTTGTTACATATGAAGTTGAACTGTTGGAATGTATAATTTAACTCTCCATGAAAGTGAAGATCAAATCAACATTGATTGCTAGAGAAAATTTTGGGATTGGTCAACAAATTAAGGAATTGATTGATAGAGAAAATCATGAGATTGAGACAATTAATATTTAATATGCAATTCAAATTAAGATGATCTTTTACTTTTCTATGTAATTCTATTATAAATATAGATTCCATTGTAATTTACTATCATGAAAGGTGTATGAGACAATATAGTCTTTTGAGCTCTTGTCCTATGGATGTTTGCCATTATGCCAAATCACATAAACTCTAATGTTTTCTCTCTTCTCCCTTCTCTTTTCTCAATATCTCATTTACAAATTTCTACATGAACTATTTGAGGTATAAATTACCTCCAAAAAAAAAAAAAAGAGACTATTCCATGTAAGAAATAAAAGAAAAACTGGTACTGTTTCAATAAAATATGAGTAGATGTAAGCATGCAATGTTTAGATATTTTGTCATCTCACTTACTCACTAACAACTGAAGAAAGCAAGTTGTGATGAAGATCAGTAGCAGAGGATTTTGACTGTGGTGCGTCTCCCATATACACAATGTACGCCTATGTGTTAATGAAAAATAAATTTCTGATCAGCGAAAGAACTCCATTATCTGAAGTGAATGGAAATTATAAAATTCATATAATATACTTGATAACAGCTCATACAAATTATTAAATTCATTCACCTTTCTAACTGTGTCACTAGAACCATGAGTATATGACCAATGAAACTGCGTAGCCAGAAGGAAGAGGTTGAGCATACAAATTCGAACCATTTTTTATTTCCTCCACTGTATGCAATACTGCTCTTGCTTTCTCTCTTGTTCCCATATTTATAGTCAGATTTTTCTTTAAACATCCCTAGTT
The DNA here is from genome assembly GCA_019022515.1 of Quercus aquifolioides. Classification (NCBI taxonomy): domain Eukaryota; kingdom Viridiplantae; phylum Streptophyta; class Magnoliopsida; order Fagales; family Fagaceae; genus Quercus; species Quercus aquifolioides. Next base: position 16,341,398 of record CM032326.1, on the reverse strand, counting down.
TTTCTGGTTTTGTTTTTTCTTAGTATGGTGGAGATTTTCATGCTAAAATTTTATCTTTGACGTTTTCCAATTTATAGTTGAGATTCTTGCATAGACTATTTAGTCAAAGATACGGATTGAGAGATTCAATGCAGGTTTCTAAATTTGGTAGAAACCTGCATTAAATCTCTCTATTCGTATGCAAGACTTAAAAAACGAGATGCAATGTATGTGTCGCTTTTTTTTTTTTTTTTTTTTTTTTTTTTTTGCTTGATAGAGAAGTTAGAATTGCAAGCGGAGGTGTTTAGGTGTAACTTCATTATAATTAGTTATAAACCGTTTTTTTTTTTTTTTTTATTAGCTTGTCCACCTATTAAAACAGATACTAATGACTCAAAATAATTCCGGAAAATTACAGTGTTCAAAGTAAGAGTATGTTATTTATATAACTAAACAGAGTGTTAAAACTAATTAACTAACTCCTAAGCTAGCTGTTGGAGGAATAGAATTTTAACAACTTTATTTAAACTGAATCTAATCCGCGTGTACACAGACAGTTGTATCACACTCTAGCAGATCATGTGTCTATAATGTGATTTCTTATAACAAATACGATGTATTATTATTATTATTATTATTATTTGGACTTCTGAATGTGAACATATATTAATATATGAGGAAGACTTAGGTACAGTATTTAGGTGCTGTTCTTTAGGTTCTCCTTTTAAAATTCTGCAATGTTGATTTTTTTATCATGGAATATAAGTGTATTTTTTAGTTAAATAGCCACATGACTGAATTTTAAAATAGGAACCTAAGGAATAATACCTAAGGTACTATACCTAAGTTTTGTCCTTAATATATTACAGAGAAACAATACATGAACGTAAGGTTGTTTAGAAGAAGATAGTAAACTAAAGAGGGTAGTGTTTGTTATGCATAATCCATTACAAACATTTTTATACACACACTTAAGATGTTCTACTCTTAGGACATTTATTAATTCATTATTTTATGAAAGTTTTGATACCACTTATATAGGAAATATAAAAGACAATAATTAAAATCAATTGCTTTTTTTTTTTCCCAAAAAATTTCTAAAACAATGCCATTAGGACATCTGTTACGTTCAAAATATTTAGAATTAAATGTTTAGGTTCTAATATTATGTATGTTGGCAAACTGAGTACAATAACATGTCAAGTATAAGATATTTATGTCTTAGAACAGTTTTAGATATTGCTCAAGTTGATATAAGTCAAGATTCAAGAACATACAAGCTGCAGAAAGAAGAATTCAGAAACTACTAAGTTTGACCAATCAAGAGACAAGTTCAACCGATCAAACTGCGACTTCTGCAAATTTTAAATCAGGCTCAAAAGCCTGTGAAACATTTAGGGTTTGAGTCTGTTGGGGGTGTTTTTTTTCGTTGCCTGCATTATATTTGGGAAGTCAAGACCGAGACTCAACTTTAGACTTGGAACATGGCCCAAAGGCTATCGGTGAAGTGTGAAAGACCCATTTTACTCAAGGTCCGAGTTGCATCCAACAAAGATTATAATAAGGCCCCAAAAATACCTCCTGCAAAGATAAGCTAACACAAAGGGTGACTCACCACATTAAGTGCTTAAATAATAGTCCATCGGTGAACAAGAAAAACATCCAACGGTAGATGTCTGGAAAATTAATAAATATATTTGCATAGTAAAAATTATGCATTTCTTTCATAGTCGGTTAATATAAAAGTGGGCCCGTTATAACAAGTACATAAGAGGAAAAATGGTCCAGTAGTGAATATGACAGACCTCCAGCGATAATGTCTAATTAGTCAATAAATATGTTTACATGATAAAAAATCATATAGCTTCTTTATTATTATCAAGTCAACATAAGGGAACACTTCCATAGTATCCAAGACATTATGGCTTTCATCATAATAACAATAAATGAGGATTAAAGGCTTCATAATTACGAGTAAAAGAGGAAAAAATAGGATGGAATAAAGGGAGAGAGAGAGTCTCCATCTAGTGCAGAAAATGTTTAAACAAGATCTCCATGTGTCATATATGTTGGGATTAGTGCCCTAGAATCCTATTGTATAATGCTATGTATTACATGATGTATGACTTAATATTGTAATTAATAAAGTTGTTTTATTATTATCTGAAATAATGGTAACATGAATATTTGGACATTATCATATAGTTCATGAGATGCATAGTATGTGATTTATGTGAAAAGTCACAAAAGATATAAATCACAAGTTCTTTGTAAACTCAGAATTTAGTTCGTAGTCGGTGATGAAATTGGGCATTTCATCTGTGAAGACTATAACATGTCAACTAAGATAATTTGTCTTGATCATGGAAGTGGTGACTTCTAGTTGATATGTTGATATGTTTTAAGAGTTAAAATATATTGAACAGAACCGCTGTAAGATTTATTATTCACCTAACGACTGTCAATTGAATAATAAATCTCACGACTTATATTCACATGAACTCTTAATCCTGAGAGAATAATGGACCTGATCATGAAGTGTAAGTTGTTTTGATATATCAAGAGTGAGATCTAAAGTAACGGTCAAAACCTCAGTATGTTGGGCAGCCACATTTAGTGTTGATGGAACATATATTCTCAAGATGGAATTCATAGTCTCTTAACGGAGATATAAAATATTTCCTTGAGATAAGTTTAATGGGTTTATTATTCAGAATGTTAGGCCTAACTACTTTAGTAAATAGTTACTAAAGTATATATTTATGAAATTTGATTTCATAAATATATGATAAATAACTTAAAGAATTAAACCAGGTACTCAAAAATTAAGATGTAGTAATCTACAAAGTGACAGTCTTCATTAATAACTTTGTATTACTATGAATATTTTATGAATGGGTTGTATGTATAATAAAGTTTTGGGATATAATCTATTAATAAGGCCTAGAATTCAATTATATTTATATAGTGGTATTAAATATAATTAATTGTAACTTTGGACTTGTGAAGAGTTGACAGAAAAGCCCAAGGCCCATTGGAGCTAGTGTCTTATTTGTTTCCTTTTGATCCCACTCCAAGCGACATACTAAAGCCCAATTAGGAAGGCCCAAAAGGCTAGCCCAATTAGATAATCAGTTATTAGGAGAGAAACATACAGAATTTGATATAACATGAATTGGTATGTATGTGAGTAAAGAACACTCTCTCATTCTCTCTAAAACAAACTCATATAACTGATTGAGAGACCACACATCAGTTAATAACTAATTGGTACACTACTCCTTCGCTTCACAGCTTATAAGGCAGAAAGTAGGGGAAGAATTCTTCGATGTGGGACAACAAAAAAGCCAAAAGGCTACAAGGGACACCCTTGGCCTGGAGCTAAAAACGCACCCACAGGTTTAAATCATGGGCTTTGCTTATGGGATTTGAATTCCATTGATAAAATTGACATGGGTTTAAACCATGGGCTTCAATTATGAATTTGATCTCCATTGATAAAATTGTTTTGCCATGGACTTGAATCATAGGCTTTTCAAATATTGCTAAGCATAAGTATTCTTGGGCTTTAAATAGAATGGGATGTGTGTATTGGGCTTATAGGGCTGGTTTTGGGCTTAACTAAATAATAATAATGAAATTTGATAAGATATGAGTTTTTTGGGCTTTTTGTGATAGTTTATATCATGACTCAATTTAGATAATAAGATATGAAATATTTGTGGTTAACATAATAAAACGGCAAAAAATATTTGTAAAAGCCCAATAACTTATTAGTGGTGTTTGAAAATAAATAGGTGGTACTTAAATAAAATTAAGTGTAAAAAAATGTTCCCTAACATTCAGCCCCCTGAGTCACGTGTAATCAAATTATTAGTAATACTATTTTTTTTTGAAAAGAAAAATATTAGGATCACACGTGCAAGTGTTTTTTTTTTTTTTTTGAAAAATAGTGGCCTATTATAGATAATGAGATAGGAAATATTTGTAGGCCAATGGGATGAGAAATATTCATGAAGGGATATTTTGGCATTTTTTGGTGAAAAAATAAAAGTGATTAAATAGGATTGGGGCATGTGGCATGAGTGAAAAAGTTGTACCTCAACATTTAGCTCCCTGAGTATGTGTGATCAGCTTGTCTTTGGTCACACATGTGAGTTTGAATGAGTCCATAAACTTGTGTTGTATGGGTTGAAAGAGAGATGGTGAGCTTGAAGGAGAGAGCTTCTTCCTCTTTTCTAAGACTAAGAGAACCCTTTTATCTCATTCTAAACTCCTTTTCTGATTCAACTCTTCTTGATTGAGTTTTTCTTTTGCATTTGTAGTTGATATATAGAATTTAGTTGTTGGTGGAATTGAAGAAGCTGGCAAGGTGTTATGAGCCTTTTGTTGCCATTGCATGATCTATGATGCTGTTAATTATTTCCATTACTTCAATAGTAACCAAGGAGGATAATCCTGTTAGTGCTCTAAAGGAGATGTTCACAAAGCTACATGGGCTCCAACCGCTACTGATGTTTTGTATCCAATGGTAAGAGCTTCTGTCTGCCCCCATTCAATTTATGGGTCTTTGTGGTCCCATTAATGATTGGCCTAATTTAATAAGCTAAGAGATTGATAATAAAGTGTTTTCTAACCCCGTCATAAAGCCAATATCTTTGGTGATCTGATATTGTTTCACTGTCAAATTGCATACCATGATCTGATGTGCCACTGGAATCTAGAGAAGCTGATGAGTGGATTAAGAGGATAACACTGTGGTGGAAGCCCCCAAGTCTAATCTAGTGAGGATTCCAACCGTGATAAATCTAGACCCTTAATCCAGCTGATACTTTTATAAACCCAATTATCGGTTCCATAAGTCTAACTGTTGTCACTGCCTATCCAATTGTCATAATGAAGCAATGCAAAAGGAAGATTGTTGCTGGTAGGATGCAGATTTAAGCACCAGTGGAAGTGGTATCTCCAAAAACTCATTATCTTTTTACATCCTTTCTTTCTTTTTTCTTCTATTCTTTGTCTTCATTCATGGCCTTGTTTTTTTCTGTCTTTAAGATTCTAGCAACTTGGATATAGTGACAAGACATAGCCGAAGAAAAGTGATGAGGGATTTGAGGATACAGATACAGACTTCAGTAATTTTTTTCCCCTTACCTATTTCTCATCATGTATATTTATTGCTGATGTATTTTCACTTCAGGTTTTGTTGCTGAAGATATAATGGCAATTGACAAAGGCCTTGCTAATGCTGTTGTGGTTGGAGAGATTGTTTTTAAAGAGCTCCAGCTGTGATTCTACCATGATGTTCCTTGGAATAAAAATTTCCAGGCATGAGTAGTGATCTCAATATGTTCATTTATGGCTTGATAGTGTTCAGCTGCTCTTTTATTATTACCATTGGATATTTGACTAGGGTCTCTTACTTCATAGCAATGCATGGAAAATTTTCTAATGTTGCTCTTAATCTACAAGAAAAGAGTCTACTAGCGAGTGTAAAATGTCCTCGCAAAAATTCAAATATCGTCGCAAAAAGCTATTAGCGAGGGCATGTAGCCCTCGAAGGCCGTCTTATTTGCTCTTGTTGCTAAAAGAGATTTTGCAACCATGCCTTCGCAAATAGATAATTTACGAAGGCAATTTACTGTCGTTACTGAACAAATCTACCTTCGCAAATATATTACCAAACGATGAGAAAAGTCGACCACTTATTTTTAGTGAAATGAAGTAGTCGTCGTCATTAACAACTATTTGTGAGGACCTTTATACCCTCACAACTAGTTATTTGCAAATTTCAAATGAACGACATACTTTTTAGAGACAAATAATGCTGTCGCTAAAATTTATTTGTGAGGGCTTTTAACCCCTCACAATTAGTTAGGAATAATAGTGACGACATTAAGTTGTCGCTTAAAATGTTTTTGCAAGGAGTTAAGTGGCATTGCTATTCTATAAATTGCGAGAGGCTTTGTCGTCACTATAAAATTATTTATGACCAAATTTTTATGTCATCGGTGACTATTTTATATAATTTTTGAAATATTTTATTATTTATTTATTTATAATTTTTTTTAACTATCATGTTACGATAGTACAATAATTACTAAAAATTGATCAATTTAAAGATAAAAATTCATATAAGTTCAAACTTTAAAATATAGAATATACAAAGAAATCCTGAAATTAAACCTTATTTTAAACATAAATAACTAGAATTATAACAAGATCTATACTAGTCTTCCTCTGAGTTACCCTCCAAGCTGTTTTCAACCTCCCTCGTGTTATTGATTGAGTTGCCCTCTTCATCTCTACTAATACCATCCTTAAAAAAAAAAAAAAAAAACATTAAACATAATTCATACACTAGAATATTAGCTTTTATAAAAATAATAAAAAATAATGGTTAAAGAGAGTGCAAGAGAGATAGAGAGAATTCATGACATGTATTTCATTTATACTCACCCCCTAATCTCCATCCATCCATTTATCCACCATCTTTTTCCAAATGAGTGTAGGAATGAAGGAAGGACCATTCTTATAACGATCTTCTTTCTTTGTGTACTTCTTAAAAATAGGATTTTTAATGTGAAACATCTAATCAGAATAACAGCGTTTCACCAATTCTACAAATTATTTCTTCACTTCCTCATCTGGTTGCTTATGCTTAAAATGTTGAACTCTATAGCAAGCATATAGAGTTTCGAGTTCAGATGATCTTGGGTATTCACTAAAAGTCATCCAAGCTCCATTCAGTTTTTGTAAAAAAGAATAGTAATCTCTCGAGTAGCTTCCATGGTAAAGAAATGAGCAAATAGATTATACCAATCCATACGACATGTTACCACATTGCACCAATCCTGCTCTCTAATTTCAGCTAGATTTGAGTTGAAGTAATAAAAAGTAGTAAATCAATACATTTTATAAAAAATAAAAATAAAGAAAAATAAAAACCACGGATTAAGTCATTTAGCAAAAAAGGCTTCCATTTCTGCTAAATACTTAATTTTGAGGTCAGATAATAAAGAACTAATTGCAACTAACTTTTAGGCATTTATTTCATAATAAAGTAGCTGACAACAACATATAAAAATAAGCTCAATGGTTGATAAGAATATACACAAGATGATTAAATAGAAAAAGGGCATCAAAGTAAATACATACAAATATCAATTTTACCATTCTTATTCCAGACCTCAACAACTCAAACAAAGATAGCATTAAGCCTTCTTTCTTTTTCTTTCTTGATAAGTACATTAAGCTTTATTTCTTGTGTACCCTGTAGTAGCGGTCTAGTGCTATGAAACCACAACCTCAAGTATAGCCATGCATGTTACATGAGTACAAAGTTGACATCACATTGAAAGTTATACTACTGACACATATTGACATAAACTTGTTTCTTTGGTCATCAATCTAGTTCTTGTTCTTGTAATCATACATATTAAATGAAGGAACAAGCACATTTCACGTTCAGATTTCCAACAACTTGCAGATTATGTCAGATGGCACATAGATTTTTTTTTTTTTTTTTAAGCGACAAATACAACTTTACATAAAACACTAACCCCTAAACTTCTCAGGAAAACAAATTCATATAATGAGCAATTCAAAAGTAGTTATCCATATATTCAAATAAAATTCACTGAAGAACAACATATGAGAAATCTATAAAGTTTGTAGTAGCTTTCCCTTACCATCCATTTTTGCTTTCTTGTTATCCTTCCACTACCAAAACTCAGAGATCAATGAAACTAAGACTGTCAGTTGAAACCTGTAAATCATTAGAAACAAAACATTGAATAAAAAGAAACTTAAATACACTTCAAAGGCTACAACTATGTAATACTGATTCTACTAAGCTAGCTTAAAATTTTCAAAACAAGTCACACTGAAAAAAAATTTTAAAAAAGAAAAATAGAAACCCATTTGTTCGTTCAACTCTAAAGTATGATAGGAACAAAAAAAAAAAAAAAAAAAACAAAGCATCACACGCTCTGCATTACAAAAGATAGAGAGTTATTGGAGCATTTCGTCGAACAGATGGTAGGCATAACTTAAACCCACTTTCATTCCTAAATACAAAAGGAGAAAATCGAATTTCCCATTTTCTTCTTGCCCATATAGTGTTGTCCCCATCAAGATTAAAGCTTTTTAAAAAACTTTTTATCCTAATCAGGTTCTCTGATTTAAACCCACAAATTTTCAGTCATAAACATGATTTTCCTACCCATAGATTCAAAGAAGAAGAAGAAGAAAAAAGGACTTACCCTCCAACCTTGCTTCACCGAAAGGAGGAGTCTTTTTCTTGCAAAAATGGTCTCCACCGGCAGGATACTTGGAAGCTGGATACAAGGGAGAGAGTTGGTGAGTGCCAGAGAGACTTACCTTGCTTTGGGTAGGGTTTGTAGTTTTGAGTAGCATTTTTGTGTTTGAAATTTTGGAAAAGAAATGGTGGGTTTTGAGTAAAGAACAATAGAGAGGAGGGGAAAGTGGGTTAAGGACATGAGAGAGAGAGAGAGAGAGAGAGAGAGAACGTGGGTGAGAGGAAAATATCTGAAGTAAAGAAATGGGAGACCAAAAATGAGAGGCCAAAGCGGTGGAAAGCTAAAAAAAAATAAGTGGAAGCCTGAAAATTTGTAAGTAGTACGAGATACTTATTGGGACGAAAATGGCACTTATTGCAGTGGCAGAAACCGCTGTAATAAGTTTTAAACCTATTATGGCGACTTTTTCACTTATTGCAACGAATTTAAACTGGCACAATAAGTCATGAAATTTTCAAATTTTACTTCAGACCTGTAGCAGCGGGTTTAAAACCGCCGTAATAGGCCTTTAGGGATTTTTTTTCCCTACACTAAAAGTAATAAAATATAATTTAATACAATATAATTTCATAATTAATAAAAATATAAGATGAAACTCGAGGACCAAAATTAATAAAATATAATTTAATAATCATTAAAATGACTGAAATACCCCTAAGACTAAAAAAAGGGCAAGATACCCCATAAACTTAAAAAATAACTGAAACACCCCTACCACCCAAAAAATGACTGAAATACCCCTGCAACATGAAAAATGACCAAAATACCCTTGAAACCTAAAAAAAAGACCAAAATTAATAAAATATAATTTAATAATCCTTGAAAATGACTAAAATACCCCTAAGACTAAAAAAATGCCAACTTACCCAATAAACTTAAAAAATGACCGAAAAATGGCTGAAATATTCCCGAAACATGAAAAAGAACTAATATACCTTTGAAGCCTAAAAAAAAAAAATACCAAATTACTATTGAAACCTAAAAAACCACTGAAACCTAAAAATGACTAAAAACACTCCTTTAGCTGAAGATGATGACCAAAATACCCCCAACGGCTAAAAATGAATCAAATACCCCCTAGGCATTAAAAAATGACCAATATACACCCTAAGCCAAAAAGTGACCGAAATACCTTGGAAACTTAAAAAAAAAAAACCAAAGTACCCTTGAGCCTAAAAATGACCAAAAATACCCTTTAAGCCTAAAAAATAACCAAAATACCCCTAGAAGCTAAAAACAACCAAGTACCCCCTAAGCATTAAAACATTTTACACACATATATCCTAAGCCTAGAACCGGACCGAAATGCCTTGGAAACTTAAAAAAGTAATAAAATACTCAAGTCATTTTTAATGTTTAAAGGGTATTTGGTCATTTTTTTAGGTTTTGACGGGTATTTCAATCTTTTTTTAGGTTTCGGGGGTGTATCTGTCTTTTTTAGGTATCGGGTGTGTTTTGGACATTTTTTGTGTTTACAGGGGCATTTTGATCATTTTCTCAATTTATGGGGGTATTTTGGTCGTTTTCAAGTAATCGATGGTATTTTGATCTTTTTCGGGCATTGGGGGGGGGGTACTTTGTTCATTTTCGATGTTTTGGGGGGTACTTTAGTCAATTTTTAGGTTTCGAGGGTGTATAGGTCTTTTTTAGGTATCAAGGGTGTTTTGGACTTCTTTTTTTTGTGTTTACGGGGGCATTTTATTCATTTTTTCAATTTATTTGGGTATTTTGGTCATATTTAAGTAATCGAGAGTATTTTGGTCTTTTTTAGGCATGGGGGTACTTTGGTCATTTTCGATGTTTAGAGATGTACTTCGGTTAGTTTTTGTTTTTGGGGTTATTTTTGTCATTTTTTAGGTTTCAAGGGTGTATTCGTCTTTTTCTAGGTATCAGCGATGTTTTGGACATTTTTTGTGTTTACGGGGGGCATTTTGGTCACTCATGCAATTATGGGGGTATTTTGGTCTTATTCAAGTAATCGAGAGTATTTTGGTCTGTTTCAGGCACAAGAGGTACTTTGGTCATTTTCGATGTTTTTGGGGGTATTTTGGTCTTATTCTAGTAATCAAGGGTATTTCAATCTTTTTCAGGCATGAGGGTACTTTAGTCATTTTTGATATTTTTGGGGGTATTTTGGTCATTTTTTAGATTTTTTGGGGTATTTCAGTCATTTTTTACGTGTAGGGGGTATTTTGGTAAATTTTAAGAAAATCCTCTTAAAAACGAAGGGGAGGAATATTAATAGGCCCTATTCCAGTGCTGTTTAAAGCATTGGGATAAGTCACTTACATAAGGGAAAGGAGTAAATGAGGACAGAGAGTAGGATTATTGGGTAAAAAAGGACCACAAGATATTGGAATCTTCTGAACTTTACTGACACTATAGTTCCAAGGTTGAACCATGCTTACGTTAAACAGAGTAATATCTTGGGTTTTGGACTTTGTGGTTAGTTATTGATAAGGTGAAGTTTGATCCAAGTTTGAATAAATAATATTAATACTAATAATATTAAGAAAAACTCTAAGAACACAAATTTTTATAGCTTCTTGTCATAATTGGGACATGGCAGAATGTGATTAATGAAAAAAAAAATGATAGATCCAATGTGTAAGTAATGGTTAACTATTCACAGTCTGCCAATCGGATGCAATTTACTATTTGATCTATAAACTCATCTTCTATGCATTATTTTAAACTACAAAAACTTGAATTTAAACAATTGATTGATGACATGACTATTAATCTTTGATCACATTTAATGTAAGCAAGAAAAATATATGAAAATAATGTAATCTAATGGTAGATTTGTCAAAATTCACATCGAATTAAAAAATATTTGGCTGGGTTCAAGTTACACCTAACGTAACTCTAAAAATGTTACAACACCCAATAACTTATTATTGAATTCATATTTTGAAAATCCAACCGTTGGATTACATGTTCTATATGGTCTTAACATGCATGCCAATTTTCATGCTAATCGAATTTAATTTACCATTTGATCTATAAACTCATATTTTATGCAATATTTTAAACTACTAAAACTTGAATCTAGACAATTGATTGATGACATGGCTATTAATCTTTGATCACCTTGAAATTTTGTAATCATGAAAAATATATTAAGATAATGTAATCTAACGGTAGATTTGTCAAAACTCACATCGAATTATAAAATATAGGGTTGGGTTCGAGTTACACCTGACATAACTCTAAAAAATATTACACCACCCAATGCCTTATTATTGAATTCATATTTTGAAAATCCAACTGTTGGATTACATATTCTATATAGTCTTAACATGAATGCCAATTTTCATACCAATCGAATGTAATTTACCATTTGATTTATAAACCCATATTTTATGCATTATTTTAAACTACTAAAACTTGAATCTAGACAATTGATTGATGACATCACTATTGATATTTGATTACCTTGAAATTTTGTAAGCAGGAAAAATATATGAAAATAATGTAATCTAATAGTAGATTTTTCAAAATTCACATCGAATTAAGAAATATAAGGTTGAGTTCAAGTTACACCTGACATAATTCAAAAAAATGTTACACCTCCCAATAACTTATTATTGAATTCATATTTTGAAAATCTAATTGTTGGATTACATGTTCTATATGGCCTTAACAGGCATGCCAATTTTCATGCCAATCGGATGTAATTTACCATTTGATCTATAAACTCATCTTTTATGCATTATTTTAAACTACTAAAACTTGAATCTAGACAATTGATTAATGACATGACTATTGATCTTTGATCACCTTGAAATTTTGTAAGCATGAAAAATATACGAAAATAATGTAATCTAACGGTAAATTTGTCAAAATTCACATCGAATTAAGAAATATAAAGTTGGATTTAAGTTACACCTGACGTAATTCTAAAAAATGTTACACCACCCAATAACTTCTTATTGAATTTATATTTTGAAAATTCAACCGTTAGATTACATGCTCTATATGTTCTTAACATGCATGCCAATTTTCATGCCAATCGGATGTAATTTATCATTTGATCTATAAACTCATCTTTTATGTATTATTTTAAACTACAAAAACTTGAATTTAATCAATTGAATGATGACATGACAATTAATATTTGATCACCTTGAAATTTTATAAGCATGAAAAATATATAAAGATAATGTAATTTAACGGTAGATTTGTCAAAATTCACATCGAATTAAGAAATATAGAGTTGGGTTCTAGTTACACGTGTTGTAACTCTAAAAAATGTTACATCACCCAATAACTTATTATAGAATTCACATTTTGAAAATTTAACCATTGAATTACATGTTTTATATGTTCTTCACATGCATACCAATTTTCATACCAATCGGATGTAATTTACCATTTGATCTATGAACTCATCTTTTATGCATTATTTTAATGAGAAAAAATTTTTATTCACTTTTGAGAGAGAGAGAGAGAGAGAGAGAGTATAAAAGGATGAAATTCTTGAATTTTAGGCTACCATTTTGAAGTTGAAAGTGCTATCTTTTTTTTATGGGTACAATTTAAAAAAAAAAAAAGGATAGACCTTTCTTATATAGGATGTATATAAAAGTTTTTATTTAGACTGTAAACAAAAGGTTCATCTAAAGAATACAAAGTGTTATATGTTTATGCATTTCTTTTTATATTTCTTTGAATTTTAGAATAACTTTTATCTCCAAAAAAAAAAAAATATTTTAATGATTTTTTGCGAAGGTCAATCGTGGTCCTCGCAAATAATATAGCATTAGTAAGGGCATATTTTTAACCCACACAAAAAATAAACTTTTTACAAGGGATTTTTATTGTCCCTCAGAAATAATTTGGTGGGAACATTTCTCTCCAAAAATTTTGACATTTTAATGATTATATGTGAAGGTTGATCCTAGCTCCTCGCAAATAATTTAGTATTAGTGACGGTTTTTTTTAACCTTCACAAATAATACACTATTTGTGAGAGATTTTTAATTGTCCCTTGCAAATAATATGGAGGAAAAATTTCCAAAATATTAGTATTTGTGACGGCTAAAACACATAATTGCGACAGCTTTTTTGTTGGTCACAAATATTTCACATTTTACCAAGTATTTGCAAGGACTTTATTTTACCATCACGAATAAGATTTTTTAAGAGAGTTTTTTGGGTCCATCAAAAATTCTTGGTTGCTAATAGACATTTTTCTTGTAGTATAAGAAGATTGATCTTCAAGAGTGCTTGAATGCATTGTAAAAAAATCATCCTGGCCTCATGGTTGGATGCAAGATTGGTGTTGGTATGAGAGGACTATTGTTCTAGCCGTAAGTTGCTATATCATATTTGTTGTGCTGCTGAATCATGTACTGTTTGTGATGATGAAGATAGCTAATATGAGGAGACTATTGCATCAATGATGGCTAAACTTCATCCTTTGATCAAAGGGATGATATCATGTGGTCTTTGTCTTCTAGCGGCGCAGAGACCTTTGACAATGACTTTGTTGGAGTACATATTTATATTTGCTTATGTGTATTTTTTCAAAAAAATTGCTTTGGTGATGCATTGTGCTGTAATGTAATATGAAGTATGTTGTAAGCTTATACAACTGTAAATGTTGTATTATATGTGATGTTTTAAAAATTAGTCTAGCCGTATGGACTATGTTTTATATAATGACTTAAAACTGGAGCTGTATAGGCTGTGTTTCATTTAGCCATAAATTTCTTTTGTCAAAATACTTTTATTGTTAGAAAATTACTATTCTTAGACTCAAAAAATCAAAGTATGGTCATGGAGGCAATATTTATTTTTTGAAATCACTTGCTAGATGCACGACCATTTTATTTTGAAGAGATTCAACCATAGACGTTGTTATCAAATTTGAATACGTGTATGTTTGAAGTATGAAACATGTTTTGATCATTGAGAGATTGATATGCTTAAGCCAAAATACAGTCATGGAAGTTAAACAATATATTTTGTAAAATAACTTATTGGACTCAAGATAGTTTATTTTGAACATATCTAGTAATAAATGGTTGTTATTGTGAGTAAGTTTGAAATATAAATATCTATGTAAGAAAAGTATCTTGAAATAATTATAGTTTTGAAATGAACATAAGACATTCTTGTTTTAGAGCAAAGATAATGCTTACTCTCTATTTCTGAAGTAGTTTGTATGAAATATGATGATTGAGTTAAGTATGATATAGCTCCAGCCATTTGCCATTGATAGGTTCTATGAGATTTTCACCTTCCACCATGGCTAGACAATAATAATCACTATCATAAACCTCCCTTACAAGATAAATGTCTTCGGGTGTTGGGATGCCAGATTGATTGGCCTTTTAGATCAAAGCCCCTAAGTGTGAGGTAGTTAACATACCTGATGATACTCAAGATTCCAAAGTTTCCAATAATATGGTACATGTGAATTTGATGATTCTAGTAATATGATGCATGGGGTCACCATGGCTTTAGGGTGCATGTGGTTACCATCATGGCTTACAATATGCGTGGGGCTGCCCCAACTTTGATGGTGATAATAAAGCTTATTTGAGGGATGACTGCCAATCCATTTGGTTTAGCAAATGATTCTGAGAAACTTTCTTTTAGTGATTGGAATAAGATTGATGATTCTAGCTGTGAGAAGTTATTGAATGTCTTGGATGATTCGAGCTCCTATATTGGGATAGAAAATTTTCATGGGTTTTATGCCTACAAAATAGACAAAGCCCAATGTTTAAGAATCATAATGATGATTTAATTAAATAATATGTTTTATGGGAAAATTTTGATAAATGGTTGCAATAATGTTTAAGATAAAGTAATATATATTCAGTGTGATAATTTTGATTGTATGTGATATAATATCAAAGTAATTTGTATTAAGTGGTATAGTGATAGTAGAGTAACATATATTCAATATAAATTTAAAGATAGTGATGTGATGACTTATCTTGGATAGTTCATGGCTCTAGCCATATATCAATAAATTTATGGCAATCCAACAACACAATGACATGAGTACAGCAGTGGAAAGTCCGTATGCCATGATAAATCTCTCCATGGCTTGACATTGAGAGCATGTATCACCAAGTTAGGATCTAAACTGAGCATCATGTTGTACTCTTAAGCAAAGATGTCAATGTACTTTTTATTAGATGAAGATGAAGAAGGTATGTCAGGTACTGCTAGAGGTTCCTTAAATGGTTCAGCTATACCACTGGACAAGAATTCTTCTTCCATTAGATGTGTTCTCTTCTGGATACAACTGTAAGTTTTCATTCGGTCTAGGACCCTTTTGTTTGAGGCACCTAAGCCTTACGTATCGTCATGAATAACAATATATGCTACCATTTGGTAGCTGGATCTATTCACATTGTGGCTATGATCTGCTACTGGATGCTTCTTTGTACTCTATTTTCTTTTCTTTTGGATCAATAATTGCTTTTAAACTTATTTTGGGATCATGGTTGATGTCCCTTCAATTTGGGGATGGAGTTCCAATGAGGCTTGTGATAGAACTTTCCCCATATGAGATAAGTTCATCATAGAGACTAGTTTAATTATATAAGCTTCGGATGGATCAAATGGAGTGAGATTAGCCGGGATGTTTGTCTAGCATAAGCTCCAGTGGTGAGGGAGTGTGTACCAAATTCAACAATAATTGATACTGAGGCTTTTGGTGCTGCTCTCCTTGACTCCTCTTCGAGCCTCGTTTGTTTGAACAAAATAAGGCCTCGTTGAAGAGTGGAGACAACTGCTGGTAGGATCTTCGAGGTGTTGGACATCATTCCCAACATGAATGCCTACCGCTGACATGACATTCCCTTCATTGTGTTGTGACAATGGGTTTCGCTAGACCTTTTACCATTGTGTGAGGTCAATGGTTCCGCTTGCAACCTCTTTATAAAATATATTTCGGAATTCTTTTAGATCCAGTGATGCACATGTTGATGGAGTCAACAATGTAATGGATCTTGCTTGTCTTCGAGAATGAGCTCTTGGTTAGGCTTGTATGGCTTAAGCACCCCATAGGCATCCATCAAAAATTGCATTCATCTCCTCATCAGTGCATAGAGTAGGAAGATAGCTTACTTTTTCACTTTCATTGTCTCTTTCTTGCTTGATTCCAATAATTAGTTCTCTATTGGAGATAATGAGAGCTCGAGGAATGCTCTTTTTAGGGCTCTCCAGCAGTGAATGATTTTACTGATGTAGCCGTCTTGTGGGCCTTTTGGAGCTGTGGATTAGATCGAAGGGATATCAAGATTTTCCAAGTATGCATGATAATGATTTATCATGTCATTGTTGAAGGTTTATGCCTCTCATACTACTTATAAAAACCAAGAGCGATATCTTTAAGCCGATGGATGCAATCAAGAAGCCTTTTGGAAGGCTTTTGCTTGGTGTTGTGAGTGATAATGTTGATTTCTCTCTTTCATAGGAAAAAAAAAATTGAGCAGAAACTTTCAAGCATATTGTCCCACGTGGCGATGGAATTGGTTTGAAGTGTTGCATATCAAGTATATGCATGGTTGGTGAGGGGCTTTGAGAATCTCCTTAGACAAAGTTCTTCGTTCTTTGCATGAGGACCCATAGAATTCAAGAACTTGTTGTCATGTTCTAGAATGTCTCCTTTCCGCCCACCATATAGAGAGTGGAGGTAAGAGCTTCATACTTCTCTAGGCATGGATTATTGAGCAACTTAGTTTGATATGGTGAAGTTTGTCTCTTTCTCTTTCCAGCAGCATAATGAGATCAAAGAGAGTGGCGAACTGCTAAGGAGAGGTGTTTTGTACACTGGATGGAGGATCTCCAGTTGTTGACCTCTTCTCTTTTTGATCAAATTATTATGGTTGCTTGTGCGGATTACGAGCTTCCTTTAAGGGGCTTAGATGACTAAGGCTGTTATTGCTAGAATTTAGTGTCAGGTGTGGCTGTGGTATAGACTGTTATTGCTAAAATTCAGCATCAAGTATGGCTGGATAATGCAAACTGATACTGCTAGAGTTCAACATTAGGTGCAGCTGTGGTGCAAACTGTTACTTCTGGAATTCAGCATCAGGTATGACTGGATAGTGCAGGTTGTTACTGTTGGAGTTCAGCATTAGGTGCAGCTGTGTGGTGCAAACTGTTACTGCTAGAATTCAACATCAAGTATGGCTGGATAGTGCAGACTGTTACTGCTGGAGTTCAACATCAGGTGCAGCAAGGTGCAGATTGTTACTATTAGAATTCAACATCAGGTACAGCTAGATAGTGCAAATTGTTACTGCTAGAGTTCAGCATTAGGTACAGTTAGATAGTGCAGACAGTTACTGCTGGAATTCAGCATTAGGTACAGCTGGATAATGCATATTGTTACTGCTAGAGATCAGCATTTGGTGCAGCTGGGCAGTGAAGGCTGCTACTTCTGAAATTTGGCATCAAGTGCAGCTATGGAGTGCTACTGCTGGATGGCTGATATTTTGAGTTCCTTATTGCTGGATGTTTCGCAACTTATGAGGCATGAAAATTCTTCATTTGTAGTGGACTCCCCAATTGAGTCGCTAGAATGTTGGGGGCACTTTTTTTGTTGCCCACATTATATTTGGGAAGTCAAGACTGAGACTCAACTTTAGGCTCGGAACATAGCCCAAAGGCTATCGGTGAAGTGTGAAAGACCCATTTTACTCGAGGTCAAACAGTAATCCAGCAGTAGATGTCTAGAAAATTAATTAATGTATTTGCATAATAAAAATTATGCATTTCTTCCATAGTTGGTTAATATAAAAGTGTGCCTGTTATAACAAGCACATAAGAGGAAAAATGGTCCAGTAGTGAATATGGTCTAGTAGTGAATATGACTGACCTATAGCGGTAAGTCTAATTAGTCAATAAATGTGTTTACATGATAAAAAATCATATAGTTTCTTTATTATTATCAAGTCAACATAAGGGAACACTTCCACAGTATCCAAGACATTATGGCTTTTATCATAATAACAATAAACAAGAATTAAAGGCTTCATAACTACAAGTAAAAGAGGAAAAAATAGGATGGAATGAAGGGAGAGAGAAAGTGTCCATCTAGTGCAGCAAATGTTTAAACAAGATCTCCATGTGCCATATCATGCTCATAATGATGAATATATGTGTATAATAAGTGATGGGAATGACTTTATGGAAAGTATGAGTGAATATATGGAAATATGGAAGAGAGATGAAGTGGTGTTTAGCCATTTTTGGGTATGATGTAAAGAGGGGCTGTTTATGACTATTTTAAGGTGTTGGGAGTTTCTGAGAAGATGTAATGTGATGTTTATGGGTAAGTGTGTATGAGCATTTATGGACTAAAGGCTAGTTTCTGAACTAAGGGATTGACTTATGGGCTAAAAATAGCATGATTGGTGAGGAATTTTTATAATAAGATTGTTGTTTTCCATGAGTTGATGGTAGTTCCCTTTTATAGTGAAGCTTAAGGGATTGATTAGCAAAATATAGAAAGGACCAGGTCTAACAGCAGCAAAATCCTAGAATATCGTTTTTGGGGTTTGGCCCAAAATGGTGAGACTTGCTTTTTGGGTGTTTTGCTTATTTGGGTAATGCAACTGGAGGCTGAGATGCTCCTAATCTAGGCATTAAATGCTGGGATTTGGAGATTAATTTCGTCCAATAGGATTAGAGCAAGTATGAGGACTAGAAATCTTACTTGCTGCTACTAAGATCAGAGCTCAAGAGGGTTGGTTGACACTCCAAGCTAGGTGTCAACCATTGATGCCTCTGTTGGAAGCTTTTGTTGGACACCCCATTATGCCCTCCAAACCATTTTTCCCTAATTTTCCCCTTTAGGAATTCATGGGCTTGGTTCATTAATTAGTTTTAGACATTTTTGGTACTAAAGAAACTAGTTTGTTAAAGTTTGGATGATTTGGTCATGGCTTCCTCTAGCAGTAATTGAAACTTAGGGAGGAAGAATAGCATTTATTGCATTTCAACTTTTTGGTGTCAGTCCAACCCCTTAGTACTGTTCACGTCATAAATGGCAGTGGCAGAAAGGTTGATGAGAATATATAAACACTAGTCACTAACTCGTGCGATGCATGGAAAAGCTATTGACTTTAAAAAAAAAAAATCCAATAATGAGTAAATAAACATTTTGCTAGTTAGTATTTTAAAAAAATAACTAGTTGAGATCCCACTCAAAAGTTTCAGATCACCATCAGTAATGATCTTGATGCAGCAACTATGTTCTACCTATGCTTGATTGTAGATTTTACTCCAATAGATTCTTGTATAGATTAAAGGTACAAAATCTCTCAGATCCCACAAAGAGTAATACACAAGCCTTTCAACAAAAAAAAAAAAAAATAGCTAGGGTTTCCCTTTTATATGTGAAAAAGTTTAGATGAAATCCTAAATGTTTTCACAGGCTTGGGCCTGTTTAAAAATTTTGCAAAAAAACTGGACCTACGATTCTTGATCGGTTGAGCCTAATTCTCAATTAGTCGAGCAAGGCAAAACCACACTTCCTTTTTCTACAATCAACTAGATTTGAACCTTGAAACAACCACTTTTAAGCATTGCCTAAAGACGTAGACTAGACATGTTTTGTTCTCGATTTGCCAACAAAATAAAAACATGATTCTAAACATTTAAACTTAAATCTTTAGAGCCTAACACACACACACCACACACACACATGCACATAGATATATATATATATATATATATATTGAGAAATAGGTAAGGAATTGTATTAATGAAAATCAAACTGAAAAACATCTTCCAAATCACGTGGTAGATCTTCCACCACACATCAAAATCAGCAAATGCAACTGCTCTACGAGTGAGGGCATAAGCAATCGCACATGCACGCACACACACACATAAAAAATTTATATAATCACACAATGGAACGAGGGCCAGGGTCTATATTTCCTAATCAAGGAGGGTAGTGCCAACTAAAACTCTTATATTCTATTAAGCTTTTCAAACTTGGGCCAATTTATATGGAGATGCTGCAATTTTTTCGTGGACAACGATCGGAATCTCTTACTGAATGCAAACCGCAATTTGCATCACAGTTAATACATCTTTTTTTTTTTTTTTTGGGGAGAAATGTCAATACATAGTGGAAATTTATTGAATTCTCCAAGAGTATTATAAATGCGTACTCTTTTCTCTCACATGAATTGTGGGTCTCATCATAAATTTGATTAATAGAACCCACAATTATGCGAGAAGGGAGAGTACACATTTATGATACTCTTAGAGTACTCAATAATTGTCCATGGTAATACATCTTGATAAATTCTATGATTAATATTATTTATTAGTACTGCACTGCACTACAAGGAGAAGTCAAACCATATGCAAATCTTGGCTAGGCAACCAATTCAAGCCACACAGCCACAAAACAAAGTCAATTAATCTCTTATTATAATTAATTATCAATATATCTATATATATGTGTGTGTGTGTATATATATATATATATATATTTCTTATTATAATTGGGTGACATGTAAGGACTCTATTAAACATGTCAACAATTCTCTTTTTTTTTTTCTTTTTTTTGAGAGAGTTTTTAACCTATGGCGTCCGCTTCTAATGATAGCTCTTTATCATCAGACCAAGACACCAATCAGTTTTTGGTGTAGGTGGGGATTAAACCTCAAATCTCTTATACAACTATCAGAGACTTTACCAGTTGAGCAAACTAGAACCCACAATCAACAATTCTCATTGAGTGATGCTAGGAATGTACTTTTCCCATACTCAAATTCACACCAAGTTTATGTGTCAACTTCTAATTGGATTTCGACACTTTTCACATTGGTCCGCCACGTGTACTAGAAAAAGTTGATATCCAATCAAGAGTTGACACATAAGCACAATGCGTGAATTTGGGTGTGGGTGTCTCTAACATTTCTCTTGTAATGAGTAGTATCATAGTAAGAGCAACGTCAAAACATGTTTAAAACTAGTATAGACTCAATTGATACATACTGTTGGGTTATAGATTGACCCCGATTAATTAATTCAATTACCCAAATTGATTAATTAGGTCAAATTACATGTAAATTGTGGAGGCATACAAAATTCACCAAATAAACTAAGTGCAGTGGAAATTGAATTGACACGGTGATTTGTTGACAAATGGGAAAAACCTCTCTCATAAGGTAAAACCCACATCGGGTGATTTTCAAGTCACTACTTCTAAGAATCCACTAATCAATAATCAAATAGTAAGTACAATAAATCTTACCACTACCTTGGCCTATCGCAAAATATCAAACTACAATTGAACCTTCATTTGAATACCCAAATGTACTTGATATTATAGAGAATTCTTCCTTTGCATGGATCCTAATATGAGTCTGACTTCCCAACAAATGATGTTTGTTGTTAGATGTAAAGTTCTTCACTTTAAAGGACGTTGAAGATCTGGAAACACTTTGTTACAAAACCCTAAAGCGGATAAGAACGCAGTACCTTCTCCAAGAATATATGAATTCTCTTATCTGAGTCTTTGTCTTTAATGACTAAAAAAAAAAAAAAAAAGTGGTTTTATATCCTCTTAAGAGTTTAGTGAACGAAACTCTAGCAATCCAAGTCATCATGGGTCGAAATTCTCAATTGAGAATTCTAGATCTGCATAGCTCGATAGATCGAGAGGTGTCAAGCTTGTGTTAAGAATTCTTCATTAAGTCTCGATAGATGCTTGTGTCGAGACTAGTATTGAGCTTCACTATTTTTGTTTTTCTTCACTTGTTTCTTGGTTCAATTTTCATGTCTTCAATGATATAACTTGTTTTGACTGATCAAAACACTTCTTGATATCCTAAACACATTTTAGATTTATCCAGTTACAAGCAAAGTGAATTTTGTCAAAAGATACATAGTAAATATGACCCTGACACATTGAAAATTTTGGAAAGGCCAAAATGAAACTTACCCTAAAATTAAGGACCAAAAGTATTGTTGGTGCAATACAATAAAAAAATTACAAAATAAATCTATTTAAAGAATCTCAACACAATTGGACAGAGGATCAAATTCTCATTCCTCTTTCCTTCATCTTCCCTTGTACGCGTGTGGCCCATTTTTTCTTACATTATACTTAAGCCCATTAAATTTCCACACTTATAAATTAATAAAGAGCCTTTCTCCTTATCAAGGTGAGATTTCAAATTTGATCACACACTAACTCCTCCTTTGCCGTTTTAAACTTCCATATCTTTTTAATAAATTTGCCAACAAATCCTAGGTGATATGCTATTATTGATAGGTAAGAAAGTTATGTTAATGATAGGCTCAGATTATAACTAGTAACAAACTGGCATCTAAGATTTGTTGTACAATTATTGTAAAACTATTTTAGACATAATATACTCAAATCCCTCTAACTATATCTACAAGAAAAAAAATCTACTAGCAAGGGTAAAATGCCCTCGCAAAAATTCAAATATCGTCGCAAAAGGTTATTAGTGAGGACATATGACCCTCGAAGGCCGTCGTATTTGCTCTTGTTGCTAAAAGAGATTTTGCGACCATACCTTCGCAAATAGATAATTTACAAGGGTAATTTACCGTCGTTATTGAACAAATTTTCCCTCACAAATATATTACCAAACGACGAGAAAAGTCGACGACTTATTTTTAGCAAGGGAAAGCAGCCGTTGTTAATAACTATTTGTGAGGACTTTCATACCTCACAATTAATTATTTGCGAATTCCAAATTGATGACATACTTTTTAGAGACAAATAGTGTCATCGCTAAAATTTATTTGTGAGGGCTTTTGACCCCTCACAATTAGTTAGAAATAATAGTGACGACGTTAAGCTGTCACTTAAAATGTTTTTGCAAGGGGTTAAGTGGCATCGCTATTCTATAAATTGCGAGGGACTTTGTCGACACTATAAAGTTATTTATAACCAAATTTTTATGTCAATGATAATATTTTAAATATTTTATTATTTATTTATTTATTTATTTTTAGTTTATTTTATATCATTTTTGTTTAACTATCCTGTTACAATAGTACAATGATTACTAAAAATTGATCCATTGAAACATAAAAATTCTTATAAGTTCAAACTTTAAAATATAGAATATACAAAGAAATCCTAAAATTAAACCATGACATAAAAATATTGTTTTAAACAACTAGAATTATGAATAAAATGAAACAATTAAAGTGAATTTGTATTAAGTATCAATGCTTCAATAAATAAGTACACATATTACTATATCAAATATAATCATATAATCTATCACAAACAATAGTAATAACTTTTTTATTTATTTAACAATAATAATAACTTAATTTGATTACTTAAACCACTACCAAAATTAAATATAAATTAAAATAATATAACAATGTGAAAAATGTAAACCACAAATAATGGTTAGAGAGAGTGCAAGAGAGATAGAGAGAATTTATGACATGTATTTCATTTATACTCACCCCTCATTCTCCATCCATCCATTTATCCACCATCTTTTTTCAAAAGGGTGTAGGAATGAAAGGACCATTCTGTCAGATGAGAAGCACGATTAGAATTTTCAAGATATAAAATCATTTGTACATGCACAAGTTTAATGAATATGATAGTACTCTTTAATCTAAGATGCATTGAATCATTTACCTATTAGGTTAGCTGCCTCACATGTTTGCAATAACCGCTATTTTATCTATGGTTTTTCTTTAATAATTATTCACTAATTATGCAATACCTCCCTCCCCCAAAAACTTCTCTTAAGTGCAATTTATCCTAAGAATGGATAATTCAAACTAGTGCTTGTATTGGACAAACGAACTTCCACTTATTTTTTAGTTTCTTTTCATCTAATATTCAGAAATTTGACCAAATTCTCACAAAAAGTTCAATCTCAGTCACTATACACATCTTTATTAAATTAATATAGACCAACCCAAACCACAATTAGATGATTA
Source organism: Quercus aquifolioides (assembly GCA_019022515.1). Taxonomy (NCBI): domain Eukaryota; kingdom Viridiplantae; phylum Streptophyta; class Magnoliopsida; order Fagales; family Fagaceae; genus Quercus; species Quercus aquifolioides. Next base: position 16,317,156 of record CM032326.1, on the reverse strand, counting down.
TTTTTTTTTTTTTTTTTTTTTTTTGCAAAAATATAGTGTTAAAAAAAAAAAAAAAAGTGTTAGCAAATAGATATAGCTCTGTCATATTCATGTTCAGCACCATCCTAAAGCCATTAACTAATTAGCGTCCACAAATCTCTTAATTTATTTATTTTTGACTCTCGGAGTAATTTTTACAAGCACTTGGCATGCATACTCTGCCTCTATGGAAACAATAAAAAAGACATTAGCAAAAGACAAGGGCAAGTCCAAGTTGATTACTAAGATGAAACATAGAACCAAAAGTAGTATGGTATTATAGTAATGAGTAACAAACAAAGAGGGGTTGATAAGGTTACCTAGATGAAGAAAGATTATTGAGTTCGGCAGTGGCAACCTCATGGGTTCTTAGTTCTTTGATGAGCCCCACTCCGATGCTATACAAGCCTATTATTATACTAATATATAAAATTAGTAGAACAGTAGAGTGCCAATCAATGGTAACATAGGCTTGTCCATGGGTTTAATAAGAAAAGAAACTTAGCATAATAAAAAATAACTTACAAAATTCACAACATATTCTACATCTATAGTTTCAAATACCGAACCAATTTTAGAGAGCTGTAAGCAAACTCTACCTCATTGAATTCAACACTCCCACACAACTTATCATCCAATTTGTACCTCAAGTTGTGATCATATAGAATTGAAACTGTCTTAAAATCACCTTGGTTCTTCAAAAGCGCCATAAGAGAGAGCCTTCAATCATAGTCCACATCAACTCCTCTTTGCTTCAAGAATTCTTTGGCCTCTGCAATGTCCTATGCAAAAAGAATTTACGATGGTTATGCAAACCGGAACTTCCTAGAACAGATTTAACCCAATACAAGTGCCATTCCACCTAATATATTGCACAAATATAATAGGAGAAAATTAAGGGTAGAGTGACAGAGAACACAGAACAAAAGAAAAGAGCTTCTGCCCAGGGGTGAAAATGCTGAGTTGTGCACATTGGATAATGATAAGAATCCAATCAGTTCCAAATTCTATTTTTCAAATATTACAATTATAAGAGCATTATTATGGACCAAGAAACTAAGACTACACAAAATAGTTAAATCCATCACCAAATACACATAGCATTAGAGATATATTACTGAACAGCACATTTTTCAAATCTTGATATGGACAAACATTAGGATTAAACTCAAAACACTCTGGAAACACTTTGATTAGTTTTCAAACTAGAAATCCTAACCATCACTTTGTTGCCTTATCCTCTGACCAAAAATCCTAACAATTCTAGAGATCCACAGTTTAAGTAATGTAAAATCCTAGCTTGACACACTTATGTTCCACAACATAGTGATCCAACACGCTTTAGAGTCACTTATAAGTCAGTAAGTAAGCCAATTAAGTATCAGGGAAACATAACAGAACAAAAACCAGGGCAATTGAGTTGGTTCACTGCAAGGAGAAAAAAGAAATTCAACTTTGATAGCCTCGTTCAAATTGACTAAGAGAGCTTCTTCTTTTTTCACTTGAAAATGGCCCCTCCTTTACCTCCCCAAAAAGGCTTATCCTTCCCCAAAAAGAAGAATCCTCTTCCCCCCAATATCAACTCTTTTTTTTCCTCAATTATTTCCACAATTTTGTAATAGCTCTTTTAGGATTTTTACAATAAACATAGATTTTGAATAATTGGAAACATCAGCCAATACAAAAAGAGAAAATGTTAAATACTATTTAAATGGAAAAAAAATTGATTTTGTTGATGAGGATTGTAACTTCTGTGCCATGTGATTCTGTAAACAGACAAGAGTTTGACATTATAGATAAAATTAAATAGGTAGGTTAAATTAGATCAGATTGTTTGCTAAGTAAAAACTAGAAATCAAAACAATTAGATTACATTTAAGATGTTAATGCATATTACTTATAAAAATAAAAAATAAAAATATTCTAATGCAAATCTTCCACAGTTCCACTATTTAAGTTAGCTCTTGACACATGCAGTGTATATACACAAATAAAAATTTCCTTAGACAATCAAAGAAAAAAACAACTAGCCAATTACAAGAAAAAATCATCATTGAAAACAATATAAGGGTTTTCTTAATATATAATGGAATTATATCATAGTAAATACTATTAACACATAGGTATCCACACTGCCGACCATGATTTTCTTAACCAGTCCAAAGAAAAGAACATGGTTGGAAAGTACGCCTTGAATTTTATGGTCTGATAATCACAGCATCGGCATTCAAAGCAAAGCATAATCAAATACAACAAGACTCTCTAGGAACTTAATATCCATTGGTGGGGACTGTATAAATTGAAAGTCAAGTACATACAGTGATATTTCAGATAATATGCCCAAAGAAAGGTGGAAATCATCTAACTATATAGATGACCAAAAAAAAAGAAAACCTTTAGAAAGAAAAGAAGAAGAACTTACAGTGAGTGTGGGTTTGAGAGATGATCTAATGAAGAAGATCAGATCGGTGGCAGTGGGTGGTGGCTGAGGTGAGAGAGAGTAGATCTATGGCGGCGGCGGCTACAGCTAGGGCGATGGCGGTGACGGTGGCTAGGGCTAGAGAGGTGGCTAGGGGCGGTGGAGATGTGAGAGAGAGAGCTCAACAATGGTGAGAGAGAGCTCCGCATGGTGAAAATGAAAATGGGTTAGAGAGAAAAAAAGAAAAAGAAAATGGAGTTGGATGGGAAATGAAAAATGGGTTTTTAACTTTTAAGAGCTTGAGAAGGGGGAGCCGAACGAAAAGAAAGAAAAAAAAAATTAAAGAGAAAAGCTTTGGGCGAAAAAAAAAAAGGTGGGAAATGAAGAATAGAGGAAAATTTTGTGAGGCAATAAAAATATGGGGTGAAGCATATAACGATGTTTTATGGAACATGTCTATGCAATACATAGATTAATTAATAAAATAAAAATGAAATAAATTAGATACAATTCACATATTTGAATAGTTGGCAAAAAATAGATAATTAAAAATATTAATTATCTTAAGTCACATGTTAAAAGAAAAATATGTAATCGTCACAATGAGCTAACAACAATATGTAATCCCTACAATGAGCTAAATCATACACAATAAATTAAAATTTTTAAATTTAAGGGCTCTTTGGCATTTGATTTGGGGAGAACTTGTTTCATAATAGGTCTACTATTAAACTACTCAATAATTTATTATTGAATTCATATTTTGAAAATTCAACCGTTGGATTACATGTTTTCTATGGTCTTAACATGCATGCCAATTTTTGTGCCAATCGGATGTAATTCACCAATTGATCTATAAAGTCATCTTTTATGCATTATTTTAAACTACAAAAACTTAAATTTAAACAATTAATTGATGACGTGGCTATTAATCTTTGATCACCTTAAAATTTTGTAAGCATGAAAAATATATGAAGATAATGTAATGTAACAGTCGAATTGTCAAAATTCACATCGAATTAAGAAATATAGGGTTCAGTTCAAGTTACATGTGATGCAACTCAAAAAAATGTTACACCTCCCAATAACTTATTATTGAATTTATATTTTGCAAATCTAACCGTTGGATTACAAGTTGCATATGTTCTTAACATGCATGTCAATTGCATGAAATTTACCATTTGATCTACAAACTCATCTTTTATGCGTTATTTTAAACAACTAATACCTGAATCTAGACAATTGATTGATGACACCACTATTGATATTTGATCACCTTAAAATTTTGTAAGCATTAAAAATATACGAAGATAATATAATTTAACGATAGATTTGTCAAAACTTCACATCAAATTAAGAAATAGAGAGTTGGATTCAAGTTACACCTGACGTAATTCTAAAAATGTTACACTACCTAATAACTTATTATTGAATTTATATTTTGAAAATACAACCGTTGGATTACATATTCTATATGATCTTAACATGCATGCCAAGTTTCATGCCAATCGAATATAATTTACCATTTGATCTATAAACTCATCTTTTATGCATTATTTTAAACTACTAAAATTTGAATCTAGACAATTGATTGATGACGTAGTTATTAATCTTTGATCACCTTAAAATTTTGTAAGCATGAAAATATACGAAAATAATGTAATCTAATGATATATTTGTCAAAATTCATATCGAATTAAGAATATATAGGGTTGAGTTCGAGTTACACCTAATGTAACTCCAAAAAATGTTACACCACCTAGTAACTTATTATTGAATTCATATTTTGGAAATCCAATTGTTGGATTACATGTTCTATATGTTCTTAACATGCATGCAAATTTTCATGTCAATCGGATTTAATTTACCATTTGTTCAATAAACTCATCTTTTATGGATTATTTTAAACTACAAAAACTTGAATTTAAACAATTGATTAATGACATGCTTATTAATCTTTGATCACCTTGAAATTTTGTAAGCATAAAAAATATATGAAGATAATGTAATCTAACGATAGATTTATCTAAATTCAAATCGAATTAAGAAATATGAGGTTGGGTTCGACTTACATATAACGTAACTCTAAAAAATGTTAACCACCCAATAACTTATTACTGAATTCATATTTTGAAAATCCAACCATTGGATTACATGTTCTATATGGTCTTAACACGCATACCAATTTTCATGCCAATCGGATGTAATTTACCATTTGATCTATAAATTAATCTTTTATGCATTATTTTAAACTACTAAAACTTGAATCTAGACAATTGATTATTGACATTACTATTGATATTTGATCACTTTGAAATTTTGTAAGCATGAAAAATATACGAAGATAATGTAATCTAACAGTAGATTTGTCAAAATTCACATCGAATTAAAAAATATAGGGCCAAGTTCAAGTTACACCTGACGTAATTCTAAAAAATGTTACACCACCCAATAACTTATTATTGAATTCATATTTTGAAAATCCAACCTTTGAATTACATGCTCTATATGGTCTTAACATTCATGCCAATTGAAGGTAATTTACCATTTGATCTATAAACTCATCTTTTATGCATTATTTTAAACTACTAAAACTTGAATCTAGACAATTGATTGATGACATGACTATTGATCTTTAATCACCTTGAAATTTTGTAAGCATGAAAAATATACGAAGATAATGTAATCTAACAGTAGATTTGTCAAAATTCACATCGAATTTAGAAATATAGGTTTGGGTTGAAGTTACACCTAACGTAATTCTAAAAAATGTTATACCACCCAATAACTTATTATTGAATTCATATTTTGAAAATCCAACCGTTGGATTATATGTTTTATATGGTCTTAACATGCATGCTAAGTTTCATGCCAATCGAATATAATTTACCATTTGGTCTATTTACACATATTTTATGCATTATTTTAAACTACTAAAACTTGAATCTAGACAATTGATTGATGACGTGGCTATTAATCTTTGATCACCTTAAAATTTTGTAAGCATGAAAATATACTAAGATAATGTAATCTAACGATATATTTGTCAAAATTCATATCGAATTAAGAAATATAGGGTTGAGTTCGAGTTACATCAAATGTAACTCCAATAAATGTTACACCACCTAGTAACTTATTATTGAATTCATATTTTGGAAATCCAATCGTTGGATTACATGTTCTATATGTTCTTAACATGCATGCCAATTTTCATGTTAATCGGATGTAATTTACCATTTTTTCAATAAACTCATCTTTTATGCATTATTTTAAACTACAAAAATTTGAATTTAAACAATTGATTAATGACATGCTTATTAATCTTTGATCACATTGAAATTTTGTAAGCATAAAAAATATATGAAGTTAATGTAATCTAACGATATATTTGTCTAAATTCATGTCGAATTAAGAAATATAGGATTGGGTTCAAGTTACACCTGACATAATTCGAAAAAATGTTACACTTCCCAATAACTTATTATTGAATTTATATTTTGCAAATCTAACCGTTGGATTACAAGTTGCATATGTTCTTAACATGCATGTCAATCGCATGAAATGTACCATTTGATCTACAAACTCATCTTTTATGCGTTATTTTAAACTACTAATACCTGAATCTAGACAATTGATTGATGACATCACTATTAATATTTGATCACCTTGAAATTTTGTAAGCATTAAAAATATACGAAGATAATATAATTTAACGATAGATTTGTCAAAATTTCAAATCGAATTAAGAAGAGTTGGATTCAAGTTACACCTGACGTAATTCTAAAAATGTTACACTACCTAATAACTTATTATTGAATTCATATTTTGAAAATCCAACTGTTGGATTACATGTTCTATATGATCTTAACATGCATGCCAAGTTTCATGCCAATCGAATATAATTTACCATTTGATCTATAAACTCATCTTTTATGCATTATTTTAAACTACTAAAACTTGAATCTAGACAATTGATTGAAGACGTAGCTATTAATCTTTGATCACCTTAAAATTTTGTAAGTATGAAAATATACGAAAATAATGTAATCTAATTATATATTTGTCAAAATTCATAACGAATTAAGAATATATATGGTTGAGTTCGAGTTACACCTAATGTAACTCTAAAAAATGTTACACCACCTAGTAACTTATTATTGAATTCATATTTTGAAAATCCAATTATTGGATTACATGTTCTATATGTTCTTAACATGCATGCCAATTTTCATGTCAATCGGATGTAATTTACCATTTGTTCATTAAACTCATCTTTTATGAATTATTTTAAACTACAAAAACTTGAATTTAAACAATTGATTAATGACATGCTTATTAATCTTTGATCACCTTGAAATTTTGTAAGCATGGAAAATATACGAAGATAATGTAATCTAACAGTAGATTTGTCAAAATTCACATCGAATTTAGAAATATAGGTTTGGGTTGAAGTTACACCTAACGTAATTCTAAAAAATGTTATACCACCCAATAACTTATTATTGAATTCATATTTTAAAAATCCAACCATTGGATTATATGTTTTATATGGTCTTAACATGCATGCCAAGTTTCATGCCAATCGAATATAACCATTTGGTCTATTTACTCATATTTTATGCATTATTTTAAACTACTAAAACTTGAATCTAGACAATTGATTGATGACGTGGCTATTAATTTTTGATCACCTTAAAATTTTGTAAGCATGAAAATATACTAAAATAATGTAATCTAACGATATATTTGTCAAAATTCATATCGAATTAAGAAATATAGGGTTGAGTTCGAGTTACACCAAATGTAACTCCAATAAATGTTACACCACCTAGTAACTTATTATTGAATTCATATTTTGGAAATCTAATCGTTGGATTACATGTTCTATATGTTCTTAACATGCATGCCAATTTTCATGTTAATCAGATGTAATTTACCATTTTTTCAATAAACTCATCTTTTATGCATTATTTTAAACTACAAAAATTTGAATTTAAACAATTGATTAATGACATGCTTATTAATCTTTGATCACATTGAAATTTTGTAAGCATAAAAAATATATGAAGTTAATGTAATCTAACGATATATTTGTCTAAATTCATGTCGAATTAAGAAATATAGGGTTGGGTTCAAGTTACACCTGACGTAATTCGAAAAAATGTTACACCTCCCAACAACTTATTATTGAATTTATATTTTGCAAATCTAACCGTTGGATTACAAGTTGCATATGTTCTTAACATGCATGTCAATCGCATGAAATTTACCATTTGATCTACAAACTCATCTTTTGTGCGTTATTTTAAACTACTAATACCTGAATCCAGACAATTGATTGATGACATCACTATTGATATTTGATCACCTTGAAATTTTGTAAGCATTAAAAATGTACGAAGATAATATAATTTAACGATAGATTTGTCAAAATTTCACTTCGAATTAAGAAATAGAGAGTTGGATTCAAGTTACACCTGACGTAATTCTAAAAATGTTACACTACCTAATAACTTATTATTGAATTCATATTTTGAAAATCCAACCATTGGATTACATGTTCTATATGATCTTAACATGCATGCCAAGTTTCATGCCAATCGAATATAATTTACCATTTGATCTATAAACTCATCTTTTATGCATTATTTTAAACTACTAAAACTTGAATCTAGACAATTGATTGATGACGTAGCTATTAATATTTGATCACCTTAAAATTTTGTAAGCATGAAAATATACGAAAATAATGTAATCTAATGATATATTTGTCAAAATTCATATCGAATTAAGAATATATAAGGTTGAGTTCGAGTTGCACCTAATGTAACTCCAAAAAATGTTACACTACCTAGTAACTTATTATTGAATTCATATTTTGGAAATCCAATTTGATGGAAATTTAGACCCCTTAAACAACCAGATTGCGTAGCCTAGATTAATTAGCCAAGTTATTACTTAGTCAAATTATGCAATTCTAGGTTAAAGCAATCATACAATCATATCAAAATAATAAAGCAGCGGAATAATAAAAGACACAATGATATGATCACCCAGGAAATCACACGGTAAAAACCTGGGGAGGATTTGACCCACCGATCCTCAAGACAAACCAGAATTCACTATGAAAGAATTGAAGTTCTTACAAAAGGACTACAAGCTCCCCGCTCGACTTCCTAATGCTACCCACCAGTAGAACTTACTGACACGACCACGTGCAAGCTCCGAATCCACGGACTCCTTCTTTCTTGAATTCCTCAATCAGCTACAAGCTCCCCGCTTGTTTTTCTTTTAAGTTCAAATGGTTGCAACTATAATGATCTTCAAGATGTTGAAATCATCTCTACCTTGAAAACCCTAAGTTTTGTGTAAAGGAAGACTCCTCAAAGATCTCACACGAGATTCACACAAAACAGCAATGTATGAGCAACAAAGCAATATGGACAACCTCCAAAAACGTGGCTAGGGTTTAGTTTATATACCTAGGGTAAAAACATAAAACCCTAAACGTTTAATGAAGTAGGGCTGAGTTGGAAATTCTGCAGAATAATCAACCTGTGCGATTTTCGATCGATCGAGTCTATTCTTCGATCGATCGAGCCAGGCCAAAAGTCCCAAGTACTTCTGCAGCCACTCGATTCCAACTTTACAATAATAAACCAACTTTGAGCAAGCCTAAACAAGACTAAATACAATGTTTTGATCATGGTTTGCCAACATTACAAATTAGAGTTCTAAATACATAAATTCCTAAGACCTTAGAACCTAACAAACTCCCCCTTTGGCAATCCGTGACAAAACCCTAATTAAAAGCTCAAAGTTTTACAAGTAAAAAGCTCTTTACAGAGATAATGCTCATAAATTCAAATTCAGCCTAACTACTATCCATTGGTTGCAAGTGTAGACAGCAGCTTAGTTGAATCAACCTGTATATTCCTGAAATACTCAACAAACGCATAAACGCATGTGTGACAGAAAAGAGTAAAACAACAGGTATAACATTCTTGTAAGATTCACACAACACAAAATAAAGACATATATGAATGATCAACTCATAAATATAAATCAATACGCAGTGAATCACAAAGCAACAAGAATCAATAAAAAATAACATGTATATCAGTCAATGTTACTCCCCTTAACATGAATATCCCCAAAAATGATATACAAAGTGAAGCACCTAGATACAATCTAAAAACTCCACAAGCTCCTCAAAACAAAAAGAAACAAAAAGTCTCAAAAAGTCTCCCCCTAACTACAAAAACTCCTCTACAAGTCAAAACTCCACTCCCCCTTTTTGTGACGGAATGCCAAAGGGCAATCACAAGTCGCCATCAAAAGGAGGTGGTGAGGGTGAATGAAGACGCGCAAAATCGGCTCGGAGAGCACGAATCTCGTCCAGCAAGTCCACCAAAATCTGACCATGAGCCGCCTGAACGGTCATGACAGTCTCCAGAGTACGACGAACATTAAAGTCGGCCGAAGGAGGTGGAGGAACAGCAGCAGCAGCAGCATCATCACCAACTGGATCAGGAACATCCTCACCAGCAAGACCTGCAGAAGAAGAAGGAGGAGGTGCGCTACTAGACGGCTCAGACCTAGAGTGTTTAGAACCAGCTCGAAGATGAGTGGCCCTCTGTCTAAGAAAAGACGCACCAATGGGAGCTATCACATGAACGGGCTCAGAGGAAGGAAAGCCACTAATATCAAGATAAATAAGAATCCTATGAATGAAAATAGGATGTACAAGAGCATGAGAAGTGGATGAACTCCTATAAACATCGTTCAAAGAACGAAGAAAAAGATGGGGAAAACTAATAGGAGCATCAGTAACCAAGGCATACAAAAATACACACCTCTCAAGAGGAATGGTGTGAACATGAGAAATGGGCCAGATAGAATGACAAGCTATCCTAAAGAAAAGATAGTGCAACCCGGAGAGCTCAGCAGAAGTGATCCGAGGATCAGAACCCCACTGGACAGTAGTCCCAGTGATGTAAGACAAAACATCGCTAATCTCGGGAGACTCGTCATATGGATAGACAGGATGCTGGACCAATGGTACCCCTAGAGCATCAGCCACTATCTGAGGAGTAATGGAGTACTCTACGCCTCGTATCCAACTTTTTACCAAAGTGTTGGAATCATAGATGCGGATAGAGATGTTCGAATAGAACTTCTCTAATCAAGGCAGAAGGTGGAGGAGGATCAGAAACATCCACCAAGGGTAACCAGCCCCTACGCTCAAAGTTTGCCCTAATGGCAGGATCAAGTTCATCTAAGTGAACAGAACGCTCAGCCCAAATCTTTCTCCTAACATTTAACTTCTCATAAATCTCTTGGTTTTTCTCACTAGGAAACTTCTCACGGTCAAAGGAAGGAGGGGACGGAGAAGAAGAAGGAATAGTCCTACGGGCTCTAGTTTTCCTAGGCATGATACTAAGGAAAGGACAGAGACACAAAGAGAAAACCAAAAAGAAACACAAGAAAAACAAAACCAAGGGCAGACTGCAAGTTAGCACAAAAATCAATAGAATGAAAATCTATATGATGCATGAACAAGTACAATGCCATGATGCATGCACTAATGCAGTAAGCAATTAAGTTCAATTGAGATTAAATTGACAAAATTGGCTTGAACAGGGAATTTCTATCAAAAATCCCAAAAATTGAAAACCACTTGTTGAAATTTTTAAACAAATTGATGAATTGAGCATTACAAAACACATCACATAGGTTATAATGCTTAATTACAACAACACAACAAGCCAATTTTATCAAATTCTACCCAATTTAACAAAAGCCCCAAATCGGATCAATTAGAAACCCTAGAATTTTCAATTTTTCATCAAACTCAAAATTGATCAAATTAACAAGTAAGAATCATGTTTATGATGTGTCCCCACAAAAACCCAATGATCAATTGCATAAAATATGACTTGAATCAACAGAAAATCCCAAAATTGTAAAGTCCGAAAATCTCCCTTAAATGCATGGATTTATGCATGAAATCATGAAAATAAAATCAAAAGGAAGGGAAAAAGAGTCTTACCGGCTTGAGGAAAGAGATTCTTTGCAAAAACTTCGGAGGAAAACGACAAAAAATGGAACTATTGAGCTTGCCTCGTCGGAGAGAGAAAGAAAAAGTTTGAAAAAGTTTTGAAAAGTGTTTGAAAAAGTCAGATCTGAACTTTTAAAAAAGCTTTTCCACGATCTTCGATTGATCGAAAATTACATTCGATCGATCGAAACAGACAGTCATTTTGAGACAAATTAAAACACTTTTTCGATTGATTGAAAATCAAATTCGATTGATCGAAACACACAGTCATTTTGAGACAAATGAAAGCACTTTTTCGATTGATCGAAAATCTGACTGGATCGATCGAAATGGGCAGAGGCTCAGTAATTTTTGAGAAAAATCACAGTTTTGAAAAACACAAACCACATTTTGAAAATAACTCCTCAAAGCATTAAATTACAGAAAAAAAATGCATGAGTATGAGATGGAATGCTTTTTCAAAAACCCAAAATTTTAGACCCAATTTTCTCAAAAACAAATTTCAATCATTCTCCCATTGAATTTTCTCAAGCAACAGATATGTTGTGCACAAATCTCAAGATATTCTCAAACTTGGTTGGTCAGACCAAAAACACACACATTAGCATGTACAGTGTTTAACAAAGAGTAACTTGTGTAGTGTGTGATACTAGCAGAAAACTTGAGATACATGTGAGGTGATATGTGAATAGCAATCAAACACAAAGTCTACACAATTCATCATATAGAATTTAAAAGAGACTATCACCTAAAGAGTTATATCCTATAACTCCCACATCTCGTAGAACAAAAGCTTGCAATCAAGTAAGTTTCTTGCATTTATGCCTCTTATTTGTATGAATTGGCATTCAGCCTAATAGTACACACCGGTTTGAATTAAGTGAATTGGCATCAAGCCTAATAGTACACACCAATTGTAATTATGTGAGATTTCAGGATTTCAGGATACCACTTGATACCACTTGATAGAAATTTAGACCCCTTAAAACACAATCAGTTTTAATTTAATTGAGGCTTCACCTTATGTTCTTTTTGTGCATGTGCTACACTTTCTCGAGCACAAAATCTTATGATATGCACTAAGGTGTTCATGATTGGCTAGTGAACAGTGGTGAGATGGTTATTTATGCCTTTCTCAAAAGAATCAAGTCCGACAGTCAAATAACATATGACTTCATGATTAAGACAAAGTGATTAAAAACCACACACATCTTTCCCACACAACATGCACTACAAAGTTTCAACTAGTCAAGTGCAATGAATAAGTTCATCAAAGTTAAACAAGGTACACAAGACATGACATGTGTAAAAAGATAGACCAACCTTGTTTTTCAAAAATCAAGAAAGATAGTGTCAAACATAATTTTTGCTTTCTCCTTTTCCCTTTTTATTTTATTTTATTAAAAGAGAAAACAAATAAATCCTAGAATGAAATGCATGAATGTAATGCAATGCAAGTCCTAGAACAAAAAAAACACAAAAAACCAAAGAACAATGGTCACAAAAGAATAGAGCAATGGAGCACAAGGACCATGTCAGAAAGACTCAGTTAGTTCGAGTCTTTTGCATCCAAAACTTTTTAGATGCACCACGAGCATTGGAGTTCTTATTCACATTCGAGTGATTCCCAACTCCAGGATTGGAATAAAGGTTTAACACCTTTACCAATTCACCAATTAGTGCCATAGGATCTTGTGCTTGAGGCACAGACACTTTTGGTCTATTTGCTCTCTTATCAGCTTGAAGCTTGTAACAGTTAGGATGAATGTGTCCAGACTTACCACAATAATGACAAACTCAAGCAGGTTTACCATGCATCTTGTCCTTAGATTTGGTAGGCTCCTTAGGTTTAGACTCTCTCAAATCAACCCTAATCTTCTTAGGAGGTGAAACTTCTACAGGTTTAACTACCTCACTCACAGGGGGTTTAACAGTTTCACTCACAACCTCACTCACAGAAGGAACAAAAGTAGTGGAATGTGGTCCAGAATCAAAAATGCTTTCAACATATCCTAACCCAGTTTTATCAGAAGGATACTTTTGAACATTCAGCATGTGATCAAGTTTAGAACTAGCAGATCTAGCAACAGATAAATCATGTTCCAAAGTTCTAACTTTATCAAGTAAAAGCATGTTCTCAGATTTAACATTATTCAAAAGCTCATTAGCATCAAACAGTTTAACAAGCAAATTTTTCTTTTCAAGCTCAAGAGAATCAATTTTCTTTAGGCCAAGTTCAACTTTCATAGCATCATTTGCAGCAACTTTGCAAATTTTGTTGTAGGCCTCTTGAAGATCTGCATCTTCAGAGAGTTCCCCATCAGAAGGGTTCTCCTCAGCAGATATGCTTTCATTGACTATAGCAGTAGCCGTGAAAGCAATGAAGTTTCCATCCTCGTCACCACCGGACTCATCATCAGAAACCTCATTATCACTAAGGGTTACAGCCATAGCTTTACCCTTAGTCCTCAAGAATGTAGGACATTCAGATTTCACATGACCATACCCTTGACAGCCAAAACACTGAGGACCCAAAGAATTATTTGAAGATTGACCTACTCTTTCTCTAGGTTTTTCAAAGTTATTAACCTTAGTGGGATCATTCTTCCTAAAATTTCTAGGTTCAGCAGTGTAAGTACCTCTTGCCTTTCTATTGGTATTCCTAAGAAAGTTATTAAAGTTTTTGGCAAGATAGGCAATCTCTGTAGCAAAGAGCTCATCATCAAATCCACCACCATCAACATCATCAACTGACTTAAGAGCCATTGATTTGGATTTGTTCACTTTAGGTAGGTCAGACTCATAGGATTGAAGAGATCCTACAAGCTCATCAACAGGGATGGAGTCCACATCCTTGCTTTCAGTGATGGCAGTCACTTTGGGTCTAAAGTCTTCAGTTAAAGATCTAAGTATCTTCCTAACAATTTTAGGTTGATCATAGATTTCACCCAAATTAAAAGCAGAATTGACAATATCATTTAATTTAGCATAGAATTCATCAAAAGATTCATCATCAGACATTCTAATGCTTTCAAATCTAGAAGTCAATTGTTGCAATTTATTGATCTTAACTGCCTTTGTGCCTTCATGCACAGTTTGGAGGATTTTCCAAGCAATATGAGCAACCTCAACATTAGAGATCCTCTTAAATTCCTCCATAGAAACAGCATTGAAGATAGCATTCATAGCTTTGCTATTGAAGCCTGCTGCTTCTTTTTCAGAAGTTTGCCACTCACTCACAGGAGTAGTTGGCTTCTCCCATCCGTATTCAACGGAATTCCAAACCCTTTCATCAATGGATTTCAGGAATGCTTTCATCCTTACTTTCCAATAAGCATAGTTGTTCCCATCAAAGTAAGGAGGAACAAACAGAGAGTGTCCATGCTCCATGACAACAGGGGTCAAGGATCAGCTCAGAGATAAAAAATCTCAAATAAAAAGAGCTACCCGCTCTGATACCACTTGATGGAAATTTAGACCCCTTAAACAACCAGATTGCGTAGCCTAGATTAATTAACCAAGTTATTACTTAGTCAAATTATGCAATTCTAGGTTAAAGCAATCATACAATCATATCAAAATAATAAAGCAGCGGAATAATAAAAGACACAATGATATGATCACCTAGGAAACCACACGGTAAAAACCTGGGGAGGATTTGACCCACCGATCCTCAAGGCAAACCAGAATTCACTATGAAAGAATTGAAGTTCTTACAAAAGGACTACAAGCTCCCCGCTCGACTTCCTAATGCTACCCACCAGTAGAACTTACTGACACGATCACGTGCAAGCTCCGAATCCACGGACTCATTCTTTCTTGAATTCCTCAATCAGCTACAAGCTCCCCGATTGTTTTTCTTTTAAGTTCAAATGGTTGCAACTATAATGATCTTCAAGATGTTGAAATCATCTCTACCTTGAAAACCCTAAGTTTTGTGTAAAGGAAGACTCCTCAAAGATCTCACACGAGATTCACACAAAACAGCAATGTATGAGCAACAAAGCAATATGGACAACCTCCAAAAACGTGGCTAGGGTTTAGTTTATATACCTAGGGTAAAAACATAAAACCTTAAACGTTTAATGAAGTAGGGCTGAGTTGGAAATTCTGCAGAATAATCAACCTGTGCGATTTTCGATCGATCGAGTCTATTCTTCGATCGATCGAGCCAGGCCAAAAGTCCCAAGTACTTCTGCAGCCACTCGATTCCAACTTTACAATAATAAACCAACTTTGAGCAAGCCTAAACAAGACTAAATACAATGTTTTGATCATGGTTTGCCAACATTACAAATTAGAGTTCTAAATACATAAATTCCTAAGACCTTAGAACCTAACACAATTGTTGGATTACATGTTTTATATGTTCTTAACATGCATGCCAATTTTCATGCCAATTGAAGGTAATTTACCATTTGATCTATAAACTCATCTTTTATGCATTATTTTAAACTACTAAAACTTGAATCTAGACAATTGATTGATGACATGACAATTGATCTTTGATGACCTTGAAATTTTCTAAGTATGAAAAATATACGAAAATAATGCAATCTAACAGTAGATTTGTCAAAATTCACATCGAATTTCGAAATATAGGTTTGGGTTGAAGTTACACCTAACGTAATTCTAAAAAATGTTATACCACCCAATAACTTATTATTAAATTCATATTTTGAAAATCCAACCGTTGGATTATATGTTTTATATGGTTTTAACATGCATGCCAAGTTTCATGCCAATCGAATATAATTTACCATTTGGTCTATTTACTCATATTTTATGCATTATTTTAAACTACTAAAACTTGAATCTAGACAATTGATTGATGACGTGACTATTAATCTCTGATCACCTTAAAATTTTGTAAGAATGAAAATATACTAAGATAATGTAATCCAACGATATATTTGTCAAAATTCATATCGAATTAAGAAATATAGGGTTGAGTTCGAGTTACACCAAATGTAACTCCAATAAATGTTACACCACCTAGTAACTTATTATTGAATTCATATTTTGGAAATCCAATCGTTGGATTACATGTCCTATATGTTCTTAACATGCATGCCAATTTTCATGTTAGTCGGATGTAATTTACCATTTTTTCAATAAACTCATCTTTTATGCATTATTTTAAACTACAAAAATTTGAATTTAAACAATTGATTAATGACATGCTTATTAATCTTTGATCACATTGAAATTTTGTAAGCATAAAAAATATATGAAGTTAATGTAATCTAACGATATATTTGTCTAAATTCATGTCGAATTAAGAAATATAGGGGTTGGGTTCAAGTTACACCTGACGTAATTCGAAAAAATGTTACACCACCCAATAACTTATTATTGAATTCATATTTTGAAAATCCAACCTTTGGATTACATGCTCTATATGGTCTTAACATTTATGCCAATTTTCATGCCAATTGGAGGTAATTTACCATTTAATTTACAAACTCATCTTTTATGCATTATTCTAAACTACTAAAACTTGAATCTAGACAATTAATTGATGACATGACTATTAATCTTTGATCACCTTAAAATTTTGTAAGCATGAAAAACATACGAAAATAATCTAATCTAACGGTAGATTTGTAAAAATTCACATCAAATTAAGAAATATAGAGTTGGATTCAAGTTACACCTGACGTAATTCTAAAAATGTTACACTACCTAATAACTTATTATTGAATTCATATTTTGAAAATCCAACCGTTGGATTACATGTTCTATATGATCTTAACATGCATGCCAAGTTTCATGCCAATCGAATATAATTTACCATTTGATCTATAAACTCATCTTTTATGCATTATTTTAAACTACTAAAACTTGAACCTAGACAATTGATTGATGACGTGGCTATTAATATTTGATCACCTTAAAACTTTGTAATCATGAAAATATATAAAAATAATGTAATCTAATGATATATTTGTCAAAATTCAAATCTAATTAAGAAATATAGGGTTGAGTTCGAGTTACACCTAATGTAACTCCAAAAAATGTTATACCACCTAGTAACTTATTATTGAATTCATATTTTGGAAATCCAATTGTTGGATTAAATGTTCTATATATTCTTAACATGCATGCCAATTTTCATGTCAATCGGATGTAATTTATCATTTGTTCAATAAACTCATCTTTTATGCATTATTTTAAACTATAAAAACTTGAATTTAAACAATTGATTAATGACACGCTTATTAATCTTTGATCACCTTAAAATTTTGTAAGCAAGAAAATATACTGAGATAATGTAATCTAACGATATATTTGTCAAAATTCATATCGAATTAAGAAATATAGGGTTGAGTTCGAGTTACACCAAATGTAACTCCAATAAATGTTACACCACCTAGTAACTTATTATTAAATTCATATTTTGGAAATCAAATCGTCGGATTACGTGTTCTATATGTTCTTAACATGCATGCCAATTTTCATGTTAATCAGATGTAATTTACCATTTTTTCAATAAACTCATCTTTTATACTTTATTTTAAACTACAAAAATTTGAATTTAAACAATTGATTAATAACATGCTTATTAATCTTTGATCACATTGAAATTTTGTAAGCATAAAAAATATATGAAGTTAATGTAATCTAACGATAGATTTGTCTAAATTCATGTCGAATTAAGAAATATAGGGTTGGGTTCGAGTTACACTTAACGTAACTCTAAAAAATGTTACACCACCCAATAACTTATTACTGAATTCATATTTTGAAAATCCAATCCTTGGATTACATGTTCTATATGGTTTTAACATGCATGCCAATTTTCATGCCAATCGGATGTAATTTACCATTTGATCTATAAACTCATCTTTTATGCATTATTTTAAACTATTAAAACTTGAATGTAGACAATTGATTGATGACATTACTATTGATATTTGATCACCTTGAAATTTTTTAAGCCTGAAAAATATACATAGATAATGTAATCTAACGGTAGATTTGTCAAAATTCACATCAAATTAAGAAATATAGGGTTGGGTTCAAGTTACACCTAACGTAATTCGGAAAAATGTTACACCACCCAATAACTTATTATTGAATTCATATTTTAAAAATCCTACATGCTCAAAATTCACATCGAAGAAGAAATTTTATTCACTTTTGAGAGAGAGAGAGAGAGAGAGGGAGAGTACAAAAGGCTGAAATTCTTGAATATAAGGCTACCATTTTGAAGTTGAAAGTGCCATAATTTTTTTTATGGGTACAATTGTTTAGAAAATTAGGACAGACCTTTCTTATATAGGATGTATATAAAAGGTTTTTTTTTTAGATTGTAAACAAAAGGTTCATCTAAAGAATGCAAAGTGCTATATGTTTATGTGCTTCTTTTTATTTTTCTTTGAATTTTAGAATAAATTTTATCTCCAAAAAAAAATAATATTTTAATGGTTTTTTGCGAAGGTCAATCGTGGCCCTCGCAAATAATTTAGTCTTAGTAAGGGCATATTTTTAACCCACACAAAAAATAAACTTTTTGTAAGGGATTTTTATTGTCCTTCAGAAATAATTTGGTGGGAACATTTCCCTCCAAAAATTTTGACATTTTAATGATTATTTGTGAAGGTCAATCCTAGCCCTTGCAAATAATTTATTATTAGTCACGGTTTTTTTTAACCGTCACAAATAATACACTTTTTGCAAGAGATTTTAATTGTCCCTCGCAAATAATATGGAGGGAAAATTTCCCTCCAAAATATTAGTATTTGTGACGGTTATAACACATAATTGCGACAGCTTTTTTTGTTGGTCACAAATATTTCATATTTTACCAAGTATTTGCGAGGACTTTATTTTGCCATCACAAATAAGATTTTTTAGAGGGCTTTTTGGGTCCGTCAAAAATTCTTGGTCACTAATAGGCATTTTTTTTTTGGTAGTATATAATAGCTCATTAATGTTATTATCCCCCCCCCCCTGTCTATTTTAATTAGGAGAGAGAGAGATTTGAATTTGAATGTCTTCGTTGAAAATATTAAAAATCGTCAATTTACCTATATGTTATTATAGTGTTATATGACATAAAAATATTTTATTCAATCAATAGTTTGTTGAAAAGGAATAGTTGGGAGTGCCTAATACTGTCATTTAGTATACACGTATTATACTTATAAACACATATGAAATCAAACTTTAAAATGTCTGAAATACATATAATAGAGGTTAAAAAATAAAAATAATTATTGTCAAATTAATACCTTTAATACAATAAAATTTTTTATGGTGAAATATATATTCAAACTTCAAAGAGATAAGTGACAATTAATAGATCAGTTTTGTAAAAGAAACAGGTACTGTTTTACTGAAATAAAACGAGAGATACTTGATTAGTTTTGGTTTCTTGAGAAATCCTAGATGGAATTCAACCAATTATTGTTTTTATTTTTTTAAAGTATTAGAAGCATTTTCTTCTAAAAGAAAAAAAAAAGTATTAGTAGGATTTAATTTCAGGAAGAATGGGTCTTAATAATGTAGCAAGTGATCAACTCCAATTGCTGCATGCTGTTAAAAGGTAAAATCTCTTATCATCGAATAAGAGGTTTGGAGTTCGATTTCCGTTTACACCAAAAAACCAATTAGTATCTTAATTTGATGATAAAGAGCAATTATTAAGAGCAGATGTCACAAGTTGAAAGACAATGAAAAGAAAGGAAAGGGTATAACATCTTAATTTAAAATATAAGAGCCAACTACAAGAAAAACATGAAAAGAGTGACTAGCCACATGTTCCTTGCATATATAGAGAAAACATGTTCCTTGCATATATAGAGAAGGAGGTTTACAATAGATGGAATCATGAAATTATCTATGTATTCTTCACCCCTACCACCACCTTCTACCACTATTTACTGTTCACTAGCTCCGCCCCCATCTAAGACTATCTATTCTTCACCACCTCCACCTCCATTAACAACATCCAGTCCCCTCCACCTCTCCTAGCTTCAAATTTTGAAGGAAAGAAAGTTGGACTCATGAATAAGAGATACCCCCACTGCTATTGCATGCAGCATAATTGTCCTAGTGATTGCCCCGATCATTGTTATGTAGTAAATTTATCTGTATACTTTTTTTTTAAAGGGAATTTATATATCCTTACACTTTTGTCTTTCGGAATTAAATTAACGAAGTATCGATATATGATTTGGTCTAAAAGTCTTTTTTGAATAAGCGATTCTTTTTAATCCTTCTTTAAGGACTAGTCTATCATCATATTTTTGTTTAGATTAGCCGTATTTGTTAGTCTAAAAATCAAATTATTATAGAATAATTGTGTGGACAAAAAAAAAAAAAAAAAAAAAAATCATCCTTCGAAAACTTATGAAAACATAAGAATTTTCCAAAACTTATATGTGACAATCTTATTGGATCAAGTTAATAGAAATAGATATCTTGATTCATGTGTGTTAAGAATTAAATAAAAAAATTATTTATACATTTATTTATTATATTATTGAAGTGATAATGATACTAATCAAATTTGTTACCGTGTCATTTTGTAAGCCTTTTGAATGAAAGGAGATAACACTTTAACATTTTCCAAGAATTGGCATGCATACAATTGGTGCGACTTTTATCATTTCAACTAGTTCCTATAATTGGCCTACGCGAACAAATTGTTGTGTACTAAATTCATCACTGTGTCTTGAAAATATATAATATGAGTTATGTGAATTTTGATAACATTGATGCATGCAAATTTGATCAAATTGCAACCCACTTGGTGCCGTGTGCCAAGATCCACGATTTTTTGGTGAAGATGGAATCAGTTTTTCCTTCATGGCAAAAGAGGGCAAGACTTCTGTATTGTTTTTTATTCTAACCTCCATATCACTGCACACTTCTTTGGAAAAAGAAACCAAAACATGAAGCGGGACTTCACTTGGGTCCAATCTCTAGGAATTCTCTTTGAAACCCACACTCTTTTCATTGGCGCCAAGGATACATTTGTTAAGTTATGATTTTTATCATAACATTAGTATTGGCTTATTCCATGACAAAAAGTATTGTAATTGCATAAATTTGTTTCCTTGTATTTTTGTGGGGTTTTATTGTATTAGGTTTAGTATTAAGTTGGTGAAGACTCAAACTTAATTGAAGATCAAGTAGATTTCGCGAGAAGCTCACGAGAAGCTAACCCGTGAAGTAGCCACGTGAGAAGCATATGACTGGAAGTTGAAGAGTCGTGCCAGGCTGTCAGTTTTATGAGTGTCTCGTGGGTAAGGCCTTCCCGCGAAGTACTTGCGAAACATTCTGCCTGGAGGATTTTTAACAGTGACTTTTTTACCATTCATTCATACTATATATATCCTCATTACCCATAGAAATTGTAAGGAGGCCATTCAGAGAGAAAAACCCTAGATAAGTTTTTAACAACACACATACCCATCTTTTAGAGAAAGAGAGCTATTCATCCTTAGTGAGAAATCATTCTAGCCTCTTCTCATTCCCTCTCCCATTGTCATACCTTGAGAGGAGATTTGTACCTAAACACAATCCACATATTTTCAAAGTGTAGAGAGTGTTTTGGAACTTGGGAAGCTTTGGGGATTTGCCCAAAGAAGCTGGTGAGGCTTGGCGGATGCAATCGGGTGTATTGCATAATCCGGAGAGTTAGAGAAGACAAGGCTTTGTTAAGTTAGTTGGTAGCAGGAGCTTGAAAGGCTCAAGTACATTGGGTAGACAAGGCTTGGAGGGTCTTTTGTTATTCGTGTACTCCAACTTTATTCTCTAGTGGATCGATTACCGCTTGGAGAGTAGCGGAGAAGTTTTTTGTCAAGTTCTTCGGTTTTCTTTTTGATAACATGTCTTGGTGTTATCTTGTGGTTGTATCTCTCTTCCCTACTCTTTTAGCCTTCATTTTATTGTTGATATTTGTTGATTATTGTAAAGTTGTTATTTACAACTATGTATTTTGTTGGCTTTTATTCCGTGCCAAATTTGATTGTAATTTTATTCAATCGTTTATACCCTGTATTTATTGTGGGATTTCATTGTAAGGGTTGTGTGTTAGAGAGAGAAAGTGTGAAGACTCAAGCATTTGAAGACTGAAGATTTCTCGCGGGTATGTCGCGACTTAGCTTCCCGCGAAGTGACACATGTGCCCTGCACATGCTGGAATGCGAAGAGTCAGGACAGATGTAGACAGCTGTTTTTCGCGAGTATCTCGCTGGTAAGGCCTTCCTGCGAGATACCTGCGAAACGCTCTGTTTAGTTGATTTGTCATTTTTGATACACTCTATCCTTGCCCACTCTATATATACCCTCATTACCCACATATGTAGGGGAGGCCATTTAGAGAGAAAAACCCTAGATAGGTTTTCTACAACACACACACCCATCTTTTGAGAGAGAGCTACTCCTCCTTAGTGAGAAATCATTGTAGCCTCTTCTCCATCTCTCTCCCATTATCATCGCTTGAGAGGAGATTTGTACCCAAACACAACCCACACCTATTCAGAGTGTAGAAAGTGTTTTGGAGTTGCTGGGAAGCATTGAAAGAAGCCAAGGATGGCAGATGCAACATGAAGCTTGTTGCGGGATCCGGAGAACTAGGACAAGACACGGTTCCGAGAAGCCTTGTTGGAGTAGGAGCTTGGAGGGCTTAGGTACATCGGGTAGATTAGGCTTAGAGGGTCTCTTGCTAACCCATGTATCCTAACTGATTGTCTAGTGGATCGTGTTAAGGACATATTTTATGTAAATTGGCAAATCCTTTTGACAAAACGCACTCTACTTGTAATTGGGTAGTTCTAGGTGTTTTTAATACTTCAAGAAACCTTGTTTCAAGATCAAGTGTTGAAGTCATCAAGTCTGTCCAAGAAAAAGCAAGCTGAAGTGCAAGTTCATTAAATCTCGACACCTCTCGATAGCTACCTCGACACCTGGCTATCTGTCGAGATCTTCAGCTGATTCTTATCGCAATCTCGATAGCTTCTCGATAGCTGGTCGATCGATCGAGAAAGTTTCTGTCCCCTCGACACCTTCTTGACACCTCCTCGATAGCTGCTATCTATTGAGATTCATTAAATCTCGACACCTCCTCGACACCTCTCGATTGATCGAGGTTACGGGAAATCAGAATTTTCAGCTTTTTGATTTTTGGGCCAGGCTTATGTATTTGAGTAGGGTTTCTTTTTTCACAACCCTAGACTTATATAAGGCTTATTTTAAAGGCCGTCACACAAGAGAATAAAAGAATACAAGGAGAACATATTCAAGAGGTTATTCTCTCTGAAAGAAGCTACTGCGTCTTTGCGCCTTAGGGTTTTGTAACCAAGTGCTTCTTGATCTTCATTGTTGATGAAGTGAAGAACTTTGCAGCCAACATTCTTCTTCCTCAAGTTGGTGAGTGAGTCACGTACTGGGATTCGTGCAAAAGAGTTAGTCACGTATTGGGATCCGTGCAACAAAAAGAGTGGCGTTCATATATTGAAGAGTTCAGAGGTTCTGAAGCGGTAGAAGGTTTCTGCTGTGAGTTCATCTACGGGGATTGTAGAGTCTAGGGACAAAGGTTTTGTACTAGATCTGAAACTTCTCTTTACTATAGTGGATTGCTTTTCGGGAAGGTTTCCCCCCAGGTTTTTTACTGTGAAACTGGTTGGTTTAATTGGTTTTCCTGGGTCATCATATCTTGTTTTATTTACTTTTCCGCTGCATTCATTATTGACATGATATTGATGGTTGTTTGTTTTAACAAGTTGATTTATAATAAATCTAATTAACAACTTGGATTTAAAACTTGTTAATTCTATCAACTGGGGTCTAAATTTCCCAACAAGTGGTATCAGAGCGGGTTCATTCTGATTGGATTAATTTCCTGAGTGTGATCCATTGACCCCTGTTGTCATGAATAGAGGACAATCTTTATGTATACCTCCTTTATTTGATGGAACTAATTATGCGTACTGGAAAGTTCGTATGAAAGTGTTTTTGCAGGCTCTAGGTGAACAGGTATGGCAAGCTATTGAAATTGGCTGGATTAAGCCGAAGGAAGCACCTGTGGATTGGGATGATGCAACAATTGTAGCTGCAAATTTCAATAGTAGGGCCTTGAATGCTTTGTTTTGTGGGGTGACCAATGAAGAATTCAAGAAAATTTCATCCACTGAAGTTGCCAAGGAAGCATGGACTATTCTTGAGACCACCTATGAAGGTACAAAGGCAGTAAAGACTGTGAAGCTTCAACAACTCACTAGTAGTTTTGAAGAAATAAGGATGGAGGAGGATGAGACCTTTGATGAGTTCTATGCCAAACTCAAGGATATTGTGAATTCTGCTTTCAACCTTGGAGAATGTATTGCAGAATCCAAAATTGTTAGAAAAATCCTTAGGTCCTTACCTAAAAGATTCCATGCCAAGATCACTGCCATTGAAGAAGTCAAGGACATTGATCAAATTCCTTTGACTGAGCTTGTAGGGAACCTTCAAATCTATGAGATGGGATTAAGCTCAATGGGAAAAGGTGGAAAGAGCAAAAACTTGGCTCTTAAGGGTATAGAGGAAGAGACTGGGGACTCTGAAGATGAAGATCAAAGTGAAGATGAGGATGAGGATCTAACCTTCATAACTGATGAGATTATCAAGCTTCTTCAGTTTAGGAAAAAGGATAAGGGCAAACCTCCTAGGAAACCTAAATCCTCTAGGAAAGGCAAGAATGAAAAACCCCTTATTCAATGCCATGAGTGCAAAGGTTTTGGTCATATGAGGATAGAGTGTCCAAACTACCTCATGAAGGAAAAGACCGAGAAGCCAAAAGAGAAAGGGTTGGTTGCTACCTGGAGTGATACTGAGGATGACTCTTCTGATGAGTTTGTGGATGAATGTGGTCAAGTTATGGCCTTTGCTGCCACAACCGATAAGGTGATTGTGGAGAGTGCTAGTGACAGTGAGGATTCTTCTGATGATAAAGTACCTAAGAAGATGACCCTACAGGAAGCCTCTGATAAGACTGGCTTAGGATATGCTGTTTCCTCCAGCCCCTCCTCATCCACAGCTTCTGGATCAAGGACTGTCTTTGTGCCACAATCTGAGAAAGGTAATAAAGGTATGAAATTCAAAACTGATCTGGTTAATTCTAAATCATTTATTAGACCTCATGTTTGTCACCATTGTGGTGTTGCTGGACATATTCGTCCTAATTGCTTTAGGTTGTATCCTCATAAGCAATTGTCCAAACGGTCACAGGTTTCCTTTGAAGGACCTATACCTTTGTTTGGAGAGTTATTAAAAGTCTTGAGCTTTTTAACTCAATTTCAGGAGAATTCTAATTCTTCTATGTCCTTTGGTAGACATACTAGGACACGTGCCTTTTCATCTTCACGGCCAAAGACTCGTGCTGTGTGGGTGAGAAAGGAGCCTAAGACTTAATTGTCTTTTCTGTTTGTCCTCTGCTTTAATTCTTTCTATCTAAAGTAGGACTTTCTTGCTTGATCTCTTATCTGTTCTTGGAATTATGCTTTCATGCATCTGCATATTTCTATCATGTTTTCATGCATATGCATCTTTCTTTCATGCATACATGTTGTTTATCTGTTTTTGTTTGGTTGTTTAGTTTTTATTTGGTTTTGTTTTCAAAATAAAAATAAAAAGGAAAAATCAGAAAAATACAAAAACAGTGTGTGTTTGTGTACTTTGGTACTTGTGTACCTTGGATAGCCAATGAAACAAAGTTTTCTAAACTTTGTATCACTTGTAGCTTAGATGAGCATCTCTATGCACAACTAAGCAAGTGAGCTTTGTGGCTCTTGTTTGTGATGAGTAAGATTAAGTTATCTCTTAAAACTTAACACTCATATCACTCTTTTTGACGGGTAGGACTAGAAAATCCTAAGAGAAAGGCATAAATAACCATCTCACCACTGTTACCCGCCAATCATAGTATGACACCTGTATGCTTCGGCATAGCAAAAGTGCAGTGTCAAAGACATTCGTATGCTTCGGCATAGCAAAAATGCGATGTCAAATGCTTAACATATTGGGTATTTCTTTTCTCTCTTTTTATGCCCATGCATGATATGCTTAAAAGAAAATATGCAAAGAAAATATAAAGCAAAAAGATTAAAGATGCTTTAAATATGATTGCAAGCGTGTTTTCTAGGAGATGTGGGAGTTATAGGATGTACCTTGAAGGTGATAGTCCCCATCAAACAGTTATGATTGTGTGTGAGTTAAAAGTTATTTACTCATATCTCAGATCGTCATAACATCTATACACATATGCAATCTTGCGATGTTTTTCACACACAACACGCAACATTCTTTGCTACTTTTGATACATGTGCAGGTACAATGTGATTTGGCCATCACAAGTGTTTACATATGCTAATGTATGCTCACTAAACTGTCATAACTTGTTTTTGAAATATAAAATTGGTTAGACTTGTTTAGTGTGTGTGTGTGTGTTTTGGGATCCATGTGTTTTTCACATGTTTTGCATCTTTCTATTATCTTGTCATCCATAGCATCTTGTTTCATTACATTCATGCATTTATGTGGATTTCTTTGTGCCTCCTTGATCATCCTTGATCATCTTTACGTTTCTCGGGTGAAGCTTTCTAGCTTCTTGTACCCTTTGTCAATCATGACAAAAAGGGGGAGAGAAATTGTGGAGACTTTGTGGTTTCTTTCTTTAAGATTCTACAAGTTAGGGGGAGAAATACATTCCTTTGTAAGGGGGAGATGTGTTTCATCTTGTTAGGGGGAGTGCTTACTTCCTTCTTCTTGTACCTTGGGTCTTGTGACCATTGTTTACATACATTGTGCTTATCTTCTTTATATGCTGATGTATGTTTCTTTCACCTACCTTTACATGTGTTGTTTCTTTTCTATCTTTATACACATGTTCTTTATATTTGTATGCAATCTATTTATTTCTGTTTCACACAAGATGCCTTGATGAATTTTGTTTAAAGTGTTTCAGAAATACAGGTTGTCAAAGTCTACTTGCCATAAACTCTCTTCTTGCAAAGTTTTTCAAGAGTTTGTGTTAGGACAGATTTTATTGTATGTAACAAGTGAGTATGAGTTGAGTGATTTATGACTTCTCTCATATGTTCATTTGTTTGTTGTGGTTTTGTCACGGATTGCCAAAGGGGGAGATTGTTAAGGACATATTTTATGTAAATTGGCAAATCCTTTTGACAAAACGCACTCTACTTGTAATTGGGTAGTTCTAGGTGTTTTTAATACTTCAAGAAACCTTGTTTCAAGATCAAGTGTTGAAGTCATCAAGTCTGTCCAAGAAAAAGCAAGCTGAAGTGCAAGTTCATTAAATCTCGACACCTCTCGATAGCTACCTCGACACCTGGCTATCTGTCGAGATCTTCAGCTGATTCTTATCGCAATCTCGATAGCTTCTCGATAGCTGGTCGATCGATCGAGAAAGTTTCTGTCCCCTCGACACCTTCTCGACACCTCCTCGATAGCTGCTATCTATTGAGATTCATTAAATCTCGACACCTCCTCGACACCTCTCGATCGATCGAGGTTACGGGAAATCAGAATTTTCAGCTTTTTGATTTTTGGGCCAGGCTTATGTATTTGAGTAGGGTTTCTTTTCTCACAACCCTAGACTTATATAAGGCTTATTTTAAAGGCCGTCACACAAGAGAATAAGAGAATACAAGGAGAACATATTCAAGAGGTTATTCTCTCTAAAAGAAGCTACTGCGTCTTTGCGCCTTAGGGTTTTGTAACCAAGTGCTTCTTGATCTTCATTGTTGATGAAGTGAAGAACTTTGCAGCCAACATTCTTCTTCCTCAAGTTGGTGAGTGAGTCACGTACTGGGATTCGTGCAAAGGAGTTAGTCACGTATTGGGATCCGTGCAACAAAAAGAGTGGCGTTCATATATTGAAGAGTTCAGAGGTTCTGAAGCGGTAGAAGGTTTCTGCTGTGAGTTCATCTACGGGGATTGTAGAGTCTAGGGACAAAGGTTTTGTACTAGATCTGAAACTTCTCTTTACTATAGTGGATTGCTTTTCGGGAAGGTTTCCCCCCAGGTTTTTTACTGTGAAACTGGTTGGTTTCATTGGTTTTCCTGGTTCCGCTGCATTCATTATTGACATGATATTGATGTTTGTTTGTTTTAACAAGTTGATTTATAATAAATCTAATTAACAACTTGGATTTAAAACTTGTTAATTCTATCAACTGGGGTCTAAATTTCCCAACAGATCGATTTTCGCTTGGAGGGTGGCAGAGAGGTTTTTCGCCGAGTTTTTCGGTTTCCTCTTCGAAAACATGTCTTCGGTGTTTTCTATGTTTGCATCCTTCTTCCTTACTCTTGTTTATTTCATTTTTACTGCTGTGTTGCTTTAAATATGGATTAGAGTAGTTGTCTTGCATATACGCTTGTGTTGACACTATTCCGCACTTAGTATTAAGTTAGTATAAAACCAACCAAGCCGTAATTTTAATTTGGGGGTCTAAATTGATCTTGTGTTTTCAACACATTTTCAAGATTTCAATTGGTATCAGAGCGGGTACACTTGTTTTGGTTTCATTACCTAAGTGTGATCCTTGACCCCGTGTGTGTTTTGCCATGGATAGTGTTTTGTATGCTTCTATGGATGTTTGTGAGTGTAACATGCCATGTG
The DNA here is from genome assembly GCA_019022515.1 of Quercus aquifolioides. NCBI lineage: Eukaryota > Viridiplantae > Streptophyta > Magnoliopsida > Fagales > Fagaceae > Quercus > Quercus aquifolioides. The sequence continues at coordinate 16,288,023 of CM032326.1, read as the reverse complement.
TTTGTGAAAATGCCTCTATGAGTGTTAATCCTCATAATTGTGATGACATGTTACTTGAATCTATGGGTGTTGTTGACAAACTCTTGAAGAAAGAAACTAAGAAGTTTCAAAAGAATTTGAGCAAGTTCATTTGTGAAAAGGATGATTTGATTGCTAAGCTCAATGAATTCAATAAATTGGTTGAAAAATATAAAAAGCTTGCTGAAAATTCTCTTGAAAAGATAAAAGAGTTTGAATGTTTAAATATGGACTTGGATGCTAAACTAGTTTTGTCTAACAAACTTGTTAATGGTCTTAAATGTGAAAATGAATCTCTTAAGATGCATGCCAAGTGTTTGATTGCTGAACATGTTGTTAAAAAGGAAGATAATATATGTTGCAATCATGTTGTGGTACCTGATTTTGTCCCTATTGTGAGTTCTACCTCTAAAGACAAATCGGTGTACATTCCTCCACATAAAAGAAACCAAAAAGTGGAGAGAAAGGCTCTTAAGCCTAAGCCTCTGTTTAGGTCCCATCCTAAGGATTTGAGTGGATCTAAGTTTGTTCCTAATTGCCACCATTGTGGTGTGATCGGTCACATAAGACCTCAATGCCCTAAGTTAAAGAGAGAACAAACTCATGTTGCTAGATCCCTTCCTAAAAGGCCTAGTGGACCTAAACACATTGTTTGTCACCATTGTGGTGCCCTTGGTCATCTTAGACCTCATTGCTCTCAGTTTCAAGCTTTTAAAAGAATCAAAAGAAAAGAGAAACTTGAGCTTCTTGCAAGTTGTGCTAAAAATGATAAACCGAATTTGAGTGAAAATAGCATGTTGTTAAAGAAAGTGTTTAATGCTCTTAACTCCTTTACTATGTGCATCTCTAGTTCTCATTCTCCCAACCCTCGTCTCACTTCTCTTGAGACACTCATTCCAAGCAATCATTCCGTTTGGATGAGGAAGGGTTCTTATGGTTGAGCTTTTGCTCTTTTGGTCCTTGATCTAATTCTTTCGATCTTTGTAGGACCTTTCATGCATTAGATGCTTCATCTCCATGCATTTGTGCATCATGCATCTCTTCATATGCAGTGTTTTGTTTTTGTCTTTGATCTTACTTTTATGTCTTTGTTTTGTGTGTGTAAAAATCCAAAACCACATAAAAAGTGAAAAATTCAAAAAGTTTGATCGTATATGTTTGAGCACATATCTCATGTGAGTTTGGCCTAGTACCTTCGTACTAATGGCGTAGTGCATTTACAAGCTTAGCTTGTTTTGTATGCACCTAGTTCTTTGTGGGAGAAATCTTGAAAACTATGTGTGACTGTTGTAAATAGATCTTCAAGCTTGTCATGAATGATTGGTCAATAGTCTTGTTGGTCTTGATACTTGCATAGACTTGTGTCTATATCTCTTCCCACTTTATTTTTTTATTTTTGCAAATAGAGCTCATCAAATGTAAATCTCCAAATGAAAAGAGATATTGAGCTGCAAAAACCTGTCGCACATACTAGTATTCGACTAGGAAAAAGGGAAAACGACTCTATTAATGTGAATTGTACGGTGCTAAAAAAGCCAAAGGCTAATCATCAATGTTGAAATATCAAAAATTTCAAGCACCGATCTCAAAAAGAGATGTATTATCCAAAAATTGGATCAATTGTTATGCTTTTTGTAGAAGCCAAATGAAAAGTTTCTAAGTTGTGTAATCAATGTGTGGGATGTCATATATACTCATTTCTATAATGGAGATAGTCCACTTGATTTCGTATCAGTTGTGTATGACTCGATTAAATTGATCATTGAAGCTTCGCTTTGGTCTAAAGACTATTCCACATTTGATACTCACACACAACACACAAGACTTTGATTCAATCAATGCCTATTTCATTTGTGTGATTGTACATGTTCAAATGTGATGTATGTGTGCTCAACCATATGTGGTTCAAACCAAAAAGATTTTTGCTCTTTTTGTTTGCTTTTGGAAGTGATTTGTATCACCCATGTTTTTCAAAGTTTTTAAAGTGTTTTTGTGTGAAAAACATGTTTTCTGGGTGTTTTTGTGTCCTATTTCATGTATAGGCTCAACTGGGAGTTAAAAGGTCCAATTTTAAAGCTTTTTCAGCTTTGGACAGAGAGTTTCGCGACTGTTTCGCTAGTAGCTCGCGAGTAAGGATTACCCGCGAAAATTTCGCGAGTACTTTTGCGAGTCAGCTTCCCGCGAAAATTTCCAGATCAGCTTTTTAAAGGGCTTTTCATGGGTCTTTTGTTTTAAACTTCTCCCATCTTCTCCCGAACCCCTGTTTTAAGGTTTCAACATCTAAACCCAACTAATTTCAAGTGTTTTTCATTCCATAAACATCTCTAGTGTAATCTTTAACTCTTTTCATTGATTTTGTGCCTTAGATTATGTTTTTGGGAGTTCTATATTTATAGTTGAGATTTTCTCAAATGGGAGTTGGAAAACTTATTTTCTGTCAATATTTTTGATTGAGATTTGTTTTAAATGATAATTTGCTTTGGATGGTGGCCCCTTGTGGAAAAAATAACATGTATTTAGGCAAGATTTTCATATGTTCTTGCATTGTTCATCATACATGTGTAGGTGCACTCCAAGTGTTTGATAAAATGCCCAAATGACATTTTCTTGTTGTTTTGGACTCTGATGAGTACCAAATTTTGGGGATCACCATTATTATTCATGTTTATCATGTTTTGATCATTGGTGGTGTGTTTTATACACTTTGCCCCGTGTGTGCTTATTCATGCATTGGTCATGCATCTCACATGCACACTAGATGCACCGTAGATGCACCTTGTTGCACACACTCTAACACTTGACATGTTTTTGCATTTACTCATGCTAGTTAAGTCTTTTTAGACCTTTTAGCACATATAACATGTTCTTTGTGTTTATGTCATGCCTTGGTCCTTAGCATGTCATGTTCTTTATGCTTTGTAGCATTTTTAAAAAATGTTTTTGTCTTATGTTTGAGCTTCATTTTCTCATTCATCTTGCATCCCTCATGCATCATCTTCATATTTTCTTCTTTCCCTCCTTCCTCTTGATTCATTTGTCTATTCGTGACAAAAAGGAGGAGAATATACCAGAGAGTATACCGGTGTGTTTCGTCATTTCTATATGACTTATGTGTACACTCTTAGGGGGAGAAATTCTACCTTGTGCACATTCGTAGGGGGAGAAAGCCATAGGGGAGATGCATATACCAAGGGGGAGAAGACATTTGTTGAGAAAACCTTGATCTACTTTATGCTTGTTTTCTCGTTACTTTATGGTGCTTTGATATGCTTTATTGCTCTCATTGCATCGTGCTTATGTGTTGGACATGCTTTTACCCTTATGCTATTGTGCTTTATTGGTTGCATGTTCGGATGATCATTTGCTTTGCTATATGATCATTGTAGTCATTTCCATATGACTGTCATGTGTTTGAACAAGTTGCTCATATGTTTCACAACATGTTTACTTGATCGCATTTTACTTGTTACATTATACTTGTCTTTTTATCACCAGATTTACCTTGAGGGTCTAATGTGTTTTGTGTAAGTGTTTCAGGTTACAGGTATATATGTTCCAAGTTCATCACAGCTCCTATGATTCATGATAGGGGGAGTGATATGATAGGGAAGTACTTTATATTTTGTACCCATGTTGCTTTTGTAAGCTTTAAGGGTTTGTTTCATTGCATGTTTTGTAGGCTTTTATGGTTTGTGTCATGCATATGCAGTACCTTGTTTATGCAGCCTTTATGCTTATGTACTTGATGTTTAATGTCATACATTTTACTTCAGTACATCACTCTTGTGCCCTAGTAGGATTTTTCCTAGATGCAAATACTTCGTGTATTTTGCATTGGTTGAGTGTTGGATTTGCAAATGATACTCTTCAAATGAGCTTATCATCTTGCATGTCCGGATGTTCATTTCTTGTGTGAATGAGCATAGTGATTACTTTTGTATAAGTGATTGCTTGTTTGATCTTGCCATGGTCTATTGTTTTTATTCCATTTTGCTTGATCACATTATATTTGCTCCATATGCATTTCAAGTTTTCTACATATAATGATATTATTGTGTTGTTGTGTTTCAGGAGTTACTTGTTCATATGTTCAAGAGCTTATCAGAATCTAGAATTAGGTGTGAGTGAGTTTTGCCTTTGTTCCCAAACTCACGTTTAAGTCTAGAGTCTGTTTTAGGGTTTTGTCACGGAATAGCCAAATGGGGAGATTGTAAAGTTGTTATTTACAACTATGTATTTTGTTGGCTTTTATTCCGTGCCAAATTTGATTGTAATTTTATTCAATTGTTTATACCCTGTATTTATTGTGGGATTTCATTGTAAGGGTTGTGTGTTAGAGAGAGAAAGTGTGAAGACTCAAGCATTTGAAGACTGAAAATTTCTCGCGGGTATGTCGCGACTTAGCTTCCCGCGAAGTGACACATGTGCCCTGCACATGCTGGAATGTGAAGAGTCAGGACAGATGTAGACAGCTGTTTTTTGCGAGTATCTCGCTGGTAAGGCCTTCCCGCGAGATACCCGCGAAACGCTCTATTTAGCTGATCTGTCATTTTTGATACACTTTATCCTTGCCTACTCTATATATACCCTCATTACCCACATATGTAGGGGAGGCCATTCAGAGAGAAAAACCCTAGATAGGTTTTCTACAACACACACACACCCATCTTTTGAGAGAGAGCTACTCCTCCTTAGTGAGAAATCATTGTAGCCTCTTCTCCATCTCTCTCCTATTATTATAGCTTGAGAGGAGATTTGTACCCAAACACAACCTACACATATTCAGAGTGTAGAGAGTGTTTTGGAGTTGCTGGGAAGCATTGGAAGAAGCCAAGGATGGCAGATGCAATATGGAGCTTGTTGCGGGATCCGGAGAACTAGGACAAGACAAGGTTCCGAGAAGCCTTGTTGGAGTAAAAGCTTGGAGGGCTTAGGTACATCGGGTAGATTAGGCTTGGAGGGTCTCTTGCTAACCCATGTATCCCAACTGATTGTCTAGTGGATCGATTTTCGCTTGGAGGGCGGCGGAGAGGTTTTTCGCCGAGTTCTTCGGTTTCCTCTTCGAAAACACGTCTCGGTGTTTTCTGTATTTGCATCCTTCTTCCCTACTCTTGTTTATTTCATTTTTACTGCTGTGTTGCTTTAAATATGGATTAGAGTAGTTGTCTTGCATATACGCTTGTGTTTACACTATTCCGCACTTAGTATTAAGTTAGTGTAAAATCAACCAAGCCGTAATTTTAATTTGGGGGTCTAAATTGATCTTGTGTTTTCAACACATTTTCGAGCTTTCAATTATGGCTTAGAGTAGTTTTATTGTTTGTACGCTTGCATTTACTTTATTCCGCACTTAGTTTAAGTTAAAGTAAAATCAACCGAGCCGTAATTTTTAATTGGGAGTCTAAACAAGTTCTTGTGTTTTTACACAAATTCGAGCTTTCAACATTAATTTGGGACGACTCCAATGACCACATTTCCCTAGGTTTCAATGGTGAACCCATAAACTTGATGGTGAAGGCACCAAGTGGTAGTCCATGACATCACCAAGTGTTGCAATAACAAGGCTTCGCAACACTAGCTTGATAGAAGTTGAGGTTAAAGGACATTTCAAGATCAAAATAACAGTCATGCCTATATCTAAGAAACTGAAGAAAGATTCACGTGTTCAAAATTATGGGATCACATAAGGGGATCACTTTGCTCATTTGGACTTGAGCTTCAACTTTTATGCATTGAGAGGCCAAGTTAAACTGTTAAAGGTGTTTTGTGCCAAGCTTATGCGAGCAATTATGGGAGTAAGGTAAAGATGGGAGTTGTCAGGCTAGTATGGCAATCTAAATTGCTCTATTGGGATGAACATCCGAGGAGTAGTTTGTAAGAAATAATTAATTAAATATCTCTTTTTACTGCTCTATCTAGCTGCCTAGTGAGCGCTCATTGGAGCACTCTTTCATCATAAAATTTTAAATAAGGTCAGAGTCATCATCAATGACATATTTTTGGCCATTTTTAATTAATGTATTTTGTTCAATTAGTTTACATATCACAACAAAATGGTAAATTGCAAATACAAATATGTTCATGTCTTTTGCATTGAAATAAAAAAAAACCATTAAATAATAAATAACAAATAACAAATGAAATGGAGGGGGGGTGGTAAGCAGAAGATCTGCTTTACTAGACATTAGGCCTAAGAAATTTCACCAACATCTATCATGGCTGAGTCAAAGTAATGAATATGGGACTCTTAACTCTGTGTGTACCGTCACTCCATTCCAATGATGCTGATAAACTTGTCGTATGGTTAATTGGAAGCAATTGTGGTGGTCCCTGTATCGCAACCTGGAAAGATTTTTTCTGGTTCAATTGACTAAAAGTCAACTTATTCGGAATAACAGTGACCTTGAGATTCTTCTGCGCCCTGACAGTTGCCTTGTATATAGATTTTCTAGAGCCCACATTTGTTACTGTCCTATGAAAGATGGCTGATATACTAGATTTAGCGTTGGAAAACTGAAAATACATGGATGGGTAATTTAAGACATCATGTCCTCCAATGTTTGGGAGACTTGAGCAATTGGTGATCTCTCCAGTGAACAAGCGTAGCAGTGTCCCAGTGTAGCCCTCATTACATAGGAAGCGGGCATAGTCGGACGTTGAAATGTCATATATCAAACCGGGGTGCAGTGCTCTAATGGGGTCAATTTGGCCAGCCCCATAGGCTAACTCAGCTTGGTCATCCTTAATTTTCAATTCAGATGCTGATCATTAATCAAGAAGCAAAATTATAAAACACTCAAAAAGCCTAACTTTTCATATAAAACATATTTTTGGGAAATTTGAGATGATATCGTGATCAATGTGTTTACAGAGAAGGAATACAAATGTTAAGATTATTACAAATTTTACTACCAGAGGTTTACAAACTAAAGTAACAATATGAATTTCATTGGTGCATCTTCAATAAATAATAAATAAATATTTAAATTAATTTTTTTGCGAATAATGAACATCGGTTTGTAATGGTTATGCAATAAAATTTCTAGTATCTTGGACATTACTGATAAAATGAATACCATACATTTCTTATTAGAAAATAATCATCTCCATTAATCATGGGAAAAGTCTATTTCATAGTTAAAATTTTATTTTTGAATCAAACAGTTTACAGATTGTCATGTGACAATATTGGAAACATATTAACGAGTAATATTTATACTAAACCAATTGGATATTATCCACATTGTTGGTAAACAATGAGTAGTGTGATGGCATTGGAGAATTTGAAATAAACATTAAAAACCTCTTATTGACACCATTTTAATGGTGGTTCTTGTAAATTGACACTCATCTTTAACACATCATGAGTTAAAATGGGAGAATTTCAGGGGACTAACCAGTTGTCATTAGGGCCGATTTAATTGCAGAAGGAGACCAATTAGGGTGGAATGTTTTGATATAGGCAGCGGCACCAGCCACATGAGGGCAAGCCATTGAAGTTCCAGAGAGTATATTATACACATCAAACCGGTTGTCTTCAAGATACCCAGTTATAGATTTAAGTTTAGAGTTAGCAGCTAGAATATCTATTCCAGGTGCCACAATATCCGGCTACAAATCAAACGTAATTTAAAACCATCATACTAGTATTTATGCTAAAAAACAAGTACACAAATTTATGCCTAGAATGTTTATCATTGCAAAAGATTACCTTAAGTATTGTGCGAGAGATCTTGGGTGGACCTCGGGATGAAAAGGAAGCCACAAAGGGTGCAGCAGCATTGGATATTGTTTTGGACTTGTATATGACAGCCTGAGGGTATCTAAAAATTTTACCAATGAAAAAAGAATTAGTAAAGAAAGTTAAAATAGCAAGTTATTTTTCTATTTATTGAAGAATTACAAGTTATAATGAACCCTAAATAAGATATATATAGGAGTAAAAACCAGGCTCTAGGCGAACTCTATATTAGTACGAACCTAGAATATACTTTGGTCACAACAAAAAGAAAAAAAAAAAAAAATCTAATTAATAAAGACCCTCCTAGCAATTATGGGGGGCATTTTATATATAACAAATCTGATTCTTCTTACTTGGTTGAGTTGACATATGTAATAATTTTGTTAGCAAAACTAGAATCAACATAGGCACCAGGGATGAGGGTCACAAAGCTGTAATCTTTTGTCTTTACGAGAGATACGAGGTCCCCGGCTCCACCTATACTCTTAATGTAAGCTTCATCTGATGATTCATTGCATAGCACGATCTTTCCTTTGACCTTATTCGCATCCAGAGTTCCATAAATACATTCCCTGCCCAATTCTTTAATTGATTAGTGCTACTAATATTAACAGTCTGACTTTGAATGTATATTAGGTTAGGTGATCTTCAATTACAGTATAAATCATGATATTGGAAGTGCTCTCTAATTACCAGGGAGATAAATTTGGAGATATGGTACTACTGGCTGCTAATCCCGCGGTGGTTAGAGGGTACATCTTCCTTTTTGGAGAAAATGTGTTGATGAAAAGTCCCTGTTATTCAATGCCCCAGTAAATGTAATGTGATTATGATCAAGTGAAACGGAAAAGGATCATGCTCCTAGATAAAAGCACTCCTTTACTAAATATTGTGACACTCTAAATGAGATTTTATATATATATATATATATATATATATATATATATAAGATCATCCCCATTTAAAATCTTTTAAATACTGTGACACTCTGTATATGATTAGATAAAAAAATAATAATAATAAAATCTTAACTATGGAATGAATTCCACATGTTTTAAGTGAAATGGAAAATGACCAGCTAGAGGAACTCCTTTACTAAGCAAGACCATCATAATTAATGCCACAAGTTGCTTTAGGATCATTTCCATTGAAATATTTTCATATTTTTTGTTAGATTAAATATTATAAATTCAGTGATATATTATTTAAAAATTTTACTGTAGCAAAACTTTGTACACCATCCCTAAAAGAAAGAAGCGACTTACATCAGTTTGTAAGCCATTTCCAACTTGAACTGGAGTCCTAAACTGCCTATCAATGGAAGAAGCACCAACAGTCATTATCCAAGGACTAGTGTTCACCACAGTAGACAAACTTGGGCCGTCATTCCCCGCTGAACATGTTATGAAAATCCCCCTCTTCATTGCATGAAAAGCACCGATTGAAATGGAATCCTCAAAAAAGCTACTTGCGCCTCCTCCGATAGATATTGATAGCACGTCAATTCCGTCATCAATGGCATCGTCCAATCCAGCCAAAAGGTCTATGTCACTGCAACTTCCGTTCCAACACACCTTGTACATTGCAATGCGTGCTGATGGAACCCCACCTCGAGCTGTGCCTTTGGCTAAACCGTAAAAGCTCGCGCCTGCTATCGAGGCACCTGCTATGGTGGATGCAGTGTGACTGCCGTGGCCATCATCATCTATTGGGGATGGATTTGGATTTGATCTAGCACTGATGGGGTCGTTGGCGTAGAATGTTGCACCTATTACCTTGCTGCATAAAAGGGTGAATAGCTTGGAAATTAAATGAAAGATCCATGCATGTAGAGAAGTGTCTGTGGCTTGAATCAGGTGCTTTATAACCACCTTACGTGCGCTGCATGGGACAATATCTCATTGACCTTGTCCTACTTGAATTAGGACTTTTGATTGCCGACTTACGTCTTGCTTGTTACCCTAGCCGACTTGTATTGTAACTTTAATATATATATATATGTATGTATGTTATGCAGAAATTACGGAAATACTATTTTGAATCAAATAATATCACGTCATCTATATCAAAATTTAATAAACAAGAGACATATATGTAAAAATAATTATCCACTAATACATGTCTTTCACTGTTTGTGAGGTAGTTATTTATTTATTTATTTTTTTGCAGACATATTTCTCATTTATTAGATTTTGATACAGTTGATATGGTATTATTTGATACCAAATACCCTCTGTAATTGATAAGTAGTAATCAAAGTAAGCTGTGACTTTGTTTGTGCTTTTGGTGTCTGTGAGCTCTCTAGGTGTATTTGAGGTTTTGTGAGAGTGTTTTTGATACCACATTTGTAATCTTCTTATTTTGTTAGTGAAACTTTCTCCTTGATGCCACATGTGGACATAGGCCGAAAGCCAAAACATGTAAATCTTTGTATTACTTGTGTGATTGTTTTTTCTATTTTCTATTTTTTGCATAAACCCATTGTTATGTGGATACATACAACAAATATATATTTACGCTTTCGCTATTCTCAACAAATTGTTGTTAAAGCTTTAGCTTTTACTACAAACCAATTGCAGACTCGCGTATTGCGTGTGATAATTTTTTAGATAAAATACTATTTTAGTCCCTAGACTTTATAAATAGTTTTTTTTTTTTTTTAAATATATAGTTTTATCATATTTTTCATAATCTTGTCTATAACATTTTTTACCATTATCATATATTTATTGGTTGATGATGTGCATAACATAGACATTAAATAAGAGGTAGAACTATTCATTAAATTTTTTTAAGTCATGGTGTATGAAGATTATGATTATATATATATATATATATATATATATATATATATATAATTTCCCTAGTTAGAGTTTGATTAGTTTTAAGTTTAAATTTTGTATTATTATATTTAATTGTTGATTTTATTGCACTATAAAGTTTTCAATGTCCTCTGTATAGTCATCTTTATATTATTTCTTACTCCTCTTGAACACCTTTTTATTTTCCAAATAGACGTTTTATTTCATTTCTTTTTTTCTTCCTTCGTTTATTCTTTATTACTTTATATGTTTCCTTGCTAGTTGTAAATTTTATTATTATCAATTAGAAATAGATATCATAGATGGTTTAAATAATTATAGATTTAGTTACATTAGTGGTATGTCAAAGGGTTTTTTTTTTTTTTTTTTCTTTTGAATTTTCAAGGAAATATGAAAGGCATTTATCTAGTTTGGTCTCAATCAATTAAGATATCTATATTATATTAAAGGAAGTAATAATGAGCCTTAAATTTTTTTAATGTATGAAGTGCTTAGATTAGTGGTATGTCAAAAGTTTTATAAAAAAATTTTAAAAAATAATTCCAAGGAAATGTAAAAGGCATTTTTTTGAAAAAAGAAATTGTGACCTTTTGAATTGTAGAAATATGATTGTTTTAATTACCTTGTGTATAGATTTCATTATTAAGTTATAAACATCTATTATCTCAAAAAAAAAAAAAGTTATAAACATCTAAATTAAAGTAGATGAATATATAAATGCAAAATTATATGTAAAGTTACAACTGCACAAAATAAATATCCACAGATAATTTTTTTATTTATTATTATTCATGAATCATTATTTCATTGTTTACTTATAAATATCTAAATTAAAGTTTTTTTTTTTTTTTTGAAAAAAAAACTAAATTAAAATAGATGAATATGTAAAGGTAAAATTGTATGAAAAGTTAAAACTACCTAAGATGAACGTTTAACCACTTGTAGATGTATGTTTTTGGAAGACTAAAAGTATACACAATTGCTTTAGTTGGACCTATATAACTATGCAAATATTGTTGCAAGTGGTTCCATCATTTGCAAATTATCAAGTTTGGTGACCTTACAAACCAGATATTTCATTTTGCAAAAAACTTTACATGAACTCATCTTTTGTGACAACTTTTTTTTTTCTTTTTGCCGAAACAACTTAAGAATATTAAGACTTAAATTAACATATGTGGTAATTGTAAAACATGTCTGTGATATGAAAAATAGAATGATTTAAATATTTAAAAAACATTTTTAGTAGATTGTAATATAAAACATTTTTTTCTCAATATTTTATGTAACGTTTCCATAAGATTAATATTGTTGGCATCCTTTAAAGATGATACATAATATTTTTGAGAAGAAGAAGAAGAAGTAGAGACGATGCTAGCACATAATATAAAATTATTAAGTTTGCGTGATTTATATTTGTGGCAAAAAAACATTAATGTATCTATGATAAAAGTTTTTATCTAAATGATATATAGTAGTTCATATTTTTTTAGACTTGATTCAAAAAGTTCATTCTCAATAGTCTTTTAAGTCTACAAACTGCTCCATCTATGGGCCTAGACATATTCAAAGTGTGCTGTCTAAATTATAAATTATATGACCATTTATCACACAAATATATTGATTCCCCCAATGTGTGGTAAATGAAGGTAGGTTTGTGTCTAGCCATTTTCTTGATTTGTACTGCATAATTTAATAGTATGGAGGATGGACTGAATTTAAATGTTGAATAAAATAAGATGAGAGGAAAAAAGAGTAAAAATAAAATATATAGCAATAAACATCAAATTATCTAAGTCATTCTATGTAATATAATAACATTATATTATTATATACTATATGTATAGTGTTGTAGGATAATATTTAAAACACAACTAAATTACATCAACCCAATTAGAATTCTAATTAACACAAAAATTCATCAACCTCAAAAATTGATGCAATAAAATAAAAAATAATCAAAGAAAAAATGAAAAACAAATTGAGAGAGAGAGAGAGAGAGAGAGAGAGAGAGAAGTAACCTTTTGTGTGTGAGAAAACTATGCATAAAATGAAAAAGAAAATGTCAAATTTATAGTAAGATGGTGAGAATAAGAAGAGTCAAAATAAAGGAAGATAAAAAGGTAGAGAAAGAATGATATTAAGGTAGAAAGTAGTTGGGAGATGAAGAGGTAAAAGGGAGGCAGAGTTTTGGAAAATTAATAATAAAAATAATGGTTAAAAGATATTTTAGTTTTTAAATAATGGAGTTTTTAAGTCTCCTTAAATGAGAAAATGTTTAAAAAAATATATAAGAAAAATTGGAAACAAAAAATGATGACGAAGCTGCTAATGTGACTCAACGTGAGCATAACAATATTAAATGTCACGCTTCGACTTTTAGTAATATATAGATATAGACTAGTCTCAAAGCCTTGGGTTATTTCAACGGTGGAGCTGAGAGGCGAGAGGGGGCAACTGCCCCCTTAACTGCTCAAAAAACATTATTCATGTATGCCTCGACCTATGTCTTGCCCCTCCTAACATAAAATAATTACAAAGCAACACTCTCCAATTCTAAGTAAATTCAAACAAAACTAAGGGCATAATTAGAAATAATAAAAAAGAGGAATGAAGCTAGCAATAGCACCAGACAAAAAGAAGCACAAAGCTCACATAAAAGTCAAAAGTTTGTTTCAGTATTTTTACTTTTCTCACTAAAAGTCACGGCACTTCTTGCTTTTCCCATTTTGTTAATGCTATAGGCAGTAAGCACAACAATTTTTATATCATAGTAGTTAAGTTGGTTATATTATTTAAATAGAAGGTTGGTAAATTTTAGTGTCTTATTTTCGCCCACCATTTATTATGAGAAGTGTTATGTCCGAGTAATTCTTAGGTACTCCCGGAGCATAAAAAATGGTGCTTCCTCCTCTCACATTTATGGTGGGGTCCGCTCATTAAATTCATAGTGAGGTCGACCATGAATGTGAGAGGAGGGAGCACTATTTCACAATACTCTGGGACTACCTAAGAATTTTCCGTTATGTCCATAAAACTTTCACAACAAATCATATTCATATATGGTAAGTTTTTATTGATTCTAATTTGAACTCACATTTGAAATTACTTTTTCGTCTATCTGTAATAGTCAATAACAACCTACCACTTAGGATTTGTAGTGAAAATGTTGTGGACATAACATTTTTCTTTTTTAATTATTTTTATTTTTATTTACCATTAACATCTAGTCATCTAAGCAATCATAAAAATTAAAAATTAAAAAAAAAAAAATTTTTTTTTTTTGGGTGACTCTATCATTATTGCACTTTTTTAATTAGTAGGTCCCATATTTTACACATAATAAATAATAGTAATAAACTACTTGATGGTTTTATTTATTTATTTTTTGGCTTTGTTACTTGATGGTCTTTAAGACTCTAAAACCATCACTATTTTTTTTCCTCTTCCATATCTTGGTTTTTTTGTGGTTTCAAACTCTGAATTTTTATTATAAATTCAAATTTTAAATACTCGTAAGAGCAGAAATAAATGTTCAGTTTTATATATTTTTTAAAGTGTTAGGTTCTATATATTTAGGATTAAATGTTTAGATTCTTATTTTGTGTATATTGACAAATTGAGAACAAAAACATGTCTATATTAGGTATTAGACAATGCTCAAGATTGTACAAATCAAGATTCAAGAACATTCAAGCTGCAGAAAGGAAAATTCAAGTTCTGTTGTAACGCCCCAAATATTTTTTTTAAAGCAATTTTCTTTTGAAAGGGAATTATATCTAAATTGGAGTTTTTATTTTTTATTTATTTGTGTGTTTAACTATTTTATGGAGGACTTATGAATACTTATTTGACGAGTCCAAATCTTCTGTCCCACTTTTCTTGCTCCATTCTATACTCCACCAATAAAAACTTGCCACATGTTCACCTAATTAATTAAATACTACCATCAATTAATAATGGTAGTATTAATAAGTCAATAATGGTATTTAATTAATTAGGTGAGCATGTGGCAAGTTTTTATTTGTAGAAGATTTGGACTCTTATTTGACGAAGCTGTGTTTAAGGATGAAGACAGAGCTGGTATCAGTGTGGTTGTTCGAGACAATTGAGGCTTGGTCATGGCTTCATTATCTCAAAATATCCCACTCCCACACTCAGTTGTGAACTTAGAAACCTTGGCAGCATGTAGAGCACTTGAACTCTCCCTAGAACTAGGCTTAGACAAAGCAATTCTCGAGAGAGACTCGCTGATCGTCATGATTGCATTAAGGGATTCCTCTCCTTCTGTAGCCTCATATGGTTTTTTTTTAATTTGTGATGCTTATTTGTTGGCAGATTTGTTTACTAGTATTAGTTTTCAACATGTTGGTAGGGAAGGGAATTATGTTGCTCACAACCTAGTTAGACATGCACGTCATGTCGCTGGTTTTTCTGTTTGGATGAAGGATGTTCCAATCCTGATTTTTGTAGCTTATCAAGCAGATTTTCCTATCACTTAATAAAAAATTCAAGTTCTTCTTTCTCAAAAAAAAAAGGGATTTATGGGGCCAAATGAAATATGGGAGGAACCTTAATGGTGAACTGGTAATTTACCACAAGCTATTTTTGGGGCAAACTTGTAATTAAGCCCCTCCCATAAGTCAGCCCCCCCCCCCCCCCCCAAGCCTACACGTTCTCTTCCTTCCCCTTGTCTTCTCTTTTGTATTTTTCTCTCTTCTTGTTTCTCACCGCCCTCCATGGCCGAACCATTGAAGATCCTATATCCTTAACACCACTTCAAATAACCTCCTCAATAACTTGAATCCAACAAGTATGATCTTCCATGAGCTTTGGCTACCCAAAAATATGATTTTAAGGTGAGTTTTCCATTGACCCATTTCCTTGATTATTTCATTTATGGCTCAATGATTGTGTGGGGTTGATCCAATGGTTGGGAATAACAATTTGGTAGTGTTAACTATGATTTTTTAGGGGTGGTTTTGAGGTGTGGGTATGTGATAGTTGGTATTATGGTATTCAACCATGGAGGCCTTGGGCACTTGGTTTATTGGAGGAAGGAGGAGCTGACTTTTTTGTGTTTTATGATGATTTTTCTGTTTTGAGTTGAGTTGTTGGAATGATTTTTGTCATGTGTAAGAAGTTGATGAAATGTCAACTATTACTCACTGTAGTGGTTTGAGAATGTGCTTGTGCATGCCAAGTGTTTGGTATATTGCCTCTATGAGTTTTGGGGTTGGATTTCTTGATTTTTTTTCATGATAATTGTTACATGAGGTTATGGGTTATAATCCTAGTTGTTAATTTGAGCTAACACATGGTTAATAAAGTCTCAAAGCTTTTGGCATAGTGTTAAAATTTTAGTATTTTTCTTTTGAGTTAGATGCATTGTAGGATTTATAATAAATTATAGAAAAATTATTTTGAGCTGAATTTTGATGGTACATACTAGACACATAAGAGCTTATCCCTATTTAATTTCAGGTCAATTAGATAACTTTTCATGGACCAAATGATTTTTACAAAAGGCCTGACCTGTTGTGTAGTGAATATGAAAGTATGACGACTATGTTGGGATTTTGTGGAATTTACTTGAAACCTTTGTTGAGTAGGTTGGCTTGTAAATTCTTAAATTTTCTTCGACATGTTTTTAGTAAGTTAATTTTAATAATGGTTTGGTTTAATCTCTTGTAATAGTGTATTTAAATGCTTTGGTTGTGTTACGATTGTTTGAATCACTTGTATGCTTGTTTGATGTCCCTTGGGAATAGGTGTCTTGGGATAGTCAAGTTAGGCTTTAGGCCCTTAATTTGATTTTAGGAGACCATTTTCGATTTATGGAGACAAGTTTAAAGGTACTTTGTGATAGGCCTTGTAATTGATAGGCTTGATCATTGTGTTTCTAGGTTTCAAAATTCTTGGTGATGGACCTAGTAATTGGATTGCTTGCGTAGGTGGTGGTGCCTGGTTGAGGTAAAATTGGTTGGCTTCCCAAGGTAAGTAGCCTTTTAATGGGATTTTTTTGGAAAATAACTATGTTGCATAAACGTTGTTTTTGGGTCAAACACATTTTGGAAAATTATTTGTGAAACTATGTTTTCTTAAAAAGTGTTGTGTTGTGACCCTACTATATATGATTATATATGAAAGTGCATCATATTTCTTATTGCATATGGGGAAATGCATGATTTGTTAGCATGGAAAAGATTAGCATCTTTGATTAAATTCTTGAGAGTAGATTTTATGGATTTAGTGTATTATTTGAAAGATTTAAAGATGCTTTCTCTTGACTTGTGATATTTGGGGAAATTGATACAAAATCTTCTTCACAAGAAATGACTTTGAAGGCTTTGAGAAGCTTGTGAATATCTTTGGATATTAAAAGGTTTTGTGAGACTACTTGGAAATGAACCATGTTTTGAATTCATGTAATCTGTGAGCTCTTTATGTTTTACCCTTGTGCCGAGACATGTGATTTCCCGGTGATTACCTAGCTAAATACTATAGTTTGTATGACATTAGTATCTTAGCACCCATCTTTGTGATGGCATATGAGTTCCATCTTTATGACAACGATGAGTTTCATCTTTGTTATGGCAGATTAGTTCCATCTTTGTGATGGCGTTGAGTTCCGTCTTTGTGATGGCAGATTAGTTCCAGCTATGTGTCGGTGATGAATTCCGTCTTTGTGATGGCAGATGAGTTCCGTCTTTGTGACGGCGTTGTCACATGGCCTTAGGTTGGATTTTCATGTTGAGATATTTTAAGAAAGCTTTGTGTTGCATAGTTTAAATCATTCTTGTCATTTTACTAATGAAAATGAATTTGCTAGATTTTCATTGAAATTCTGAAAGTATAATATGTTTTGTAAAATGCTCATTATCATGAGACTTGCATTTCCCCCAGCTCAATTAATTATGCTACTTACTGGGCTTTAGCTTATTCCACTCTTCAATAGTTTTACAGATAAATTAGCTACATGTTGGGCATGGAGCTTAGTTATTGGTGGTGATTGGAGTACTATGCCAAGTGGGAGATTTGTGCTTAATTGTTGGTGCTCAATTTACTAAATTATTCGAGGCCATAGCTAATTCTACTGGAGGTTGGGCTCTTAAGGTTTGTTAGCCTTGGGCATGATAGGCCTAGATTTTCTGTTGAGGTTATGTATCTTAGCTAGAGAGGATTGTGATTTTGTGTTTATTTATTTGGACCTTTGGATTTTTGTGTATATTTGGAGAAACATGATTTGTAGTTTGTATTGTTTGTAAGTGTGTCATAGAGTTCTGACTTATATTGTGGAGAGGTCAATATATTTATTTATTTTATCAAATGGAAAGAAAAAGAAAATCACTACAATATCTCTTGAAAGCTCGGTCTTTCATGCTTTGGACCCTTTTGGGTTTGGGGTGTGACGTCTATGAATCTCGATCAATTGAAAATTAGACTTGACCGATCAAAAATTGCAGATAAGTTAATTCTGCAGAATTTAAATCAGGCCTAAGCCCTCGAAAACATTTAGGGTTTCATTTCAACACTACAAGGTATAAAAGGAAAACCCTAATTACATTTTAGAAGCTCTTGGAAGACTTTAGAGGTGCTCTTGTGAGATCTAAAAGGTACTATGCTTTCTCCTTTCAAAGTCACTACCAGAAATCATTCTCATATCATTAGAACAAGTAGATCTAAAGTTGCTACTACAAGATCAAGAACTGATGGTGATCTGAAACTTTTGAGTGGGAACTCAAAGTCACAAACGGAGAGTTTGTGTTCGGCAAATCCAAGATAGAAGAGTCCATGGAGTTGGGACTGCACGTGGTCGTGATGGTAAGTTCTACTTGAGGTAGCTTTAGACTTAGGGTTTAAATCTATTGTAATCTTCCATTCTATCATAGTGGATTTGTTTACCTTGAGGATAGCTAGGTTAAATCCTCCGCAGGTTTTTACCCTAAAACGGTTGGTTTTATTGGTTTTCCTGGGTCATCATATTACTGTCTTCTTTACTTTTCCGCACCAAGTAATATGTTTATATCTGTTTAACCTAAATCTCATATTTAACCTAAGTAAATACTTGGCTAATTCATTAGGTTAAACTAATTTGTGTATTCAAGGGTCTAAGCAAACTAACATAAAAAAATCAAGAAAAGTGAACCTATATACTATTTTTTACGTATATTGCTATACTCTTAACACTTTTCGATTGAAAAAAAAAATTACAATTTACATTTATATTAGATTTTTTTTGATAGTTACACTAGTTTAAAAATTACAATTGTTTATTTATTTTGCTATAAATATTGACTAGTATTTTTCATATTAAATTTACTTTTAATTTTGTCGTCCTTAAACTGAAATCTTGGCTCCACCACTAGGTTATTTATTTTGGGTTGAGATTGTTCATTAGATGTATTTGGTTGTGTAGTGTCGATAGTACAATTTAAGATTGAAAAATTCGACAGGAAGAATCATTTTAGTCTATGGCATGTGAAGATGCGTGCTTTATTGGTGTAGCAAGGATTATGGAAAGTAATAAAGGGTGGTAATGCTTTGCCAACAACACTATTAGATATGAGGAAAAATAAGATCTCTTGGAATGGGCACATAGTGAAATTTTGTTGTCTCTTACAGATGAGGTTCTTAGAGAGATTGTAGAGGAAGATACAATTTTAGGATTATGGCTTAGGTTGGAGAGTTGGTACATGACCAAGTCTCTTACAAACTGCTTGTATATGACGCAATGACTATACACCATTCGCATGAAAGAAGGTATATTTGTTTTTGACTATCTTGATGAATTTAATAGAATATTTCTTGATTTTAACAATATTGAATGCAAAGTAGATGATGAGGATCATACCTTTTTTTTTTTTTTAATGTTTGTTACCTCATTCTTTTGAGAACTTTGTCGACACCATGTTGTATGGTTTTGGAAGAGATTCTATTTCAATTGATGATGTTAAAGATGCATTAAAGTCTAAGGAGTTGAATAAGAAGATTTATGAAAATTGGGGCAAAAATCAGGCTAATGATCTTGTTGCCAGAAGTAGATCCAATGAAAATTCTAGTAGTAATAGAGAAAAATCTAGATCAAAGTCTAGAAATGGATAGTATCACTACCGTAAAAAGGAAGGATAATGGACAAATGAATGCACACTACTCAAAGAGAAAAGGGAGAAAGAGTGTACTTCTAATACTAGTAATGTAGCTAGTTTTGCAAAGGTCAATTCTAAGGGTGATGATGATATAGTTCTATCAGTTTCTACTGGTTGCTTTGGCATCGCTTGGGTTCTTGATTCGGCTTTCTCCTATCATATGACTCCTAGAAGAGATTGGTTTACTACCTATAGGTCAATTAGTGATGGCGAAGTTCTAGTAGGAAATAACATGACCTATAAAGTTGTGGGGATAAGACTCGTGAGAATTAAGATGTATGGCGGTGTTGTTAGAACTTTGTTTGATGTTTGTCATGTGCCAGATTTGAGTTAAAATATAATGTCTTTGGGTATATTCGATTCTCAAGGGCACAAATACTCCGGTGAAGGAGGAGATTTGATAATTAGTAAGGGTGCTCTAGTTTTCATCAAGGGAAAATTGGTGAATGGCCTTTATATGCTATAGGGAAACATATATGTTGGTGTTGCAACTATATCTTCATCTATAGATCTAGAGTCAAATAACACTCGCTTCCTTTATATGTAATTAGGCCATATGAGTAAGGCTAGCATGTCAATATTAAGAAAGCAAGGTTTGTTGAATGGTCAAACAATTGGGAAGCTGGACTTTTGTGAACATTGCATCTTTGGCAAGCAATGTAGGGTTAAGTTTAGTACAGAATTTAGGGTGTATTTTCTGAAATCTAAAAGTAATGTTTTTGTAACCATCAAACAATATAAGACTCTTATTGTGAAGTAAACTAGTAAAAAGATTAAGCGTCTCAAGATAGGTAATGGTTTAGAATATTACTCAAGTGAATTTGATGAGTTCTGCAAGAATGAAGGTATAGTAAGACACTGCACATACAAAAATCTACTATCTTCATTTATCAATAGTGCTAGAACTTATTTCATGAGCCACCACAACAGAATGGGGCTGTAGAACATATGAACAAAACTCCTTTGAAGAGGGCTCGTTGTATGCTTTCAAATTTTGGTTTGTCTAAGGACTTTGGGTTGAAGTAATAAATATGGCGTCCTATTTGGTAAATAGGCATTTATCAACTGTCGTTGAATGTAAGATCCATTTTTTCATATATTTTGATAGTATTTGGTTATCCTACTTATACTCACGTGAATGATGGTAAACTTGAACCAAGGGCAAATAAGTGCATATTCCTAGGCTATGCATTGGGGATAAAATGTTATAGATTGTGGTGTATAGATCTAGGATCCCAAGTGTTAATTATAAGGGGAGATGTGAAATTTGATAAGTCTGCTATATATTGTTGACCAATCAAAAGAGAGTATTGGGAAAATTAAAGACCACATTGTCGGTGAGTAAGTGGAGTTTGAGGTTAAAACTTTGTGGATTGTTGCTTTGGGTGAGGAGATTAAGTCTCTTCAATATTTGAAAGGTCCTATGGCTTGGTATAAAAAGGCTTCTATAGATAGTAATTGCAATGTTAGATTTGCGGAATCTGATTTTGTTGGTGATCACAGGAGATCTTGGATAGGTTATGTCTTCACATTATCTGGTTGTGCCTTCAATTGGGAGGCTACATTACAGTCAATGATTGTTTTGTCAACTACAGAGATAGGGTATATGACAGTGTCAAAGGCAGTGAAGATAGCTTTCTGGTTAAAGGGTTTGGTTGGTGATCTTGGTTTATAGTAGCATGATATAGTTGTATTTTGTGATAGTCAGAGCGCCATACATTTCACTAAAAATCAAATGTATCATGAGATAACCAAACACATTGATGTCAGATATCAAGCCATTAGTGAGATTGTATTTTAATGCACCATTGCAGTTAGAAAGGTTGCTACATCAGATAATCCAATGGATATGATGATCAAGCTAGTTCCTTTGCATAAGTTCAAGTATTTCTTGGACTTGATTGGTGTTTACAGTTTGTGATAGCCCTTGGGGCCTTTGGTTTGGCAGTGGAGAAGTTTCATTTGTGGAGCTTGACTAAATTCAAGCCAAGGTGGAGATTAGTTATTGGTGGCTTGAATCAGATCCACATGGTATAATATCCCATTGACCTTGTCCTAGATAAATTAGGACTTGTATTCTCACACTTTGGTTTTGCTTCTTACCCTAGCTGATTTTACTTTGTATTAATATATATGTTATGCGGCAATTGATGAGAGTTAATTAGAGTGAGCCGAAACTTTGTTTACTAGAATAGGTTTTCTCTATTCTTTGGTAGAGTTTTAAGCTTTATCTTTGTTTTAGAGATTTTTAGGTTTCTCTAGTCACGTGCTTCTAGTGTGAGAGAGCTCTTTGGTTGTGTTTGGGGCTTAGGTTTTGTGAGGGCTCTTATTACCACCTTTGTAATCACCTTCTTTTATTAGTGAAACTTTCTTCTCGACGCTACTAGTGGACATAGGTCAAAAGCTAAACCACATAAATATTTTTGTTCTCTATGTGATTGTTTCTTCTTTTTTCAATTTCTATTTTGTATAAACCCATTGTTATTTGGATACACACACTCAACAAATAAATATTTACACATTCGCTATTCTTAACAAATTGGTGTCAAAGCTTTCACTTTTACAACAAGATGTATTATTTAAATTTCATTTTCATCCTGAGTAATGTTAAAAACACAATATTTAATTTTTAGAATTGTTGATAAGATTTGTCATGATTGGAATAATATTAGTTTCATTTGGACCTACCGACATACTTTTTATTGTGCACTGCGGTATTAACTATTGTGAAAAAGAAGGTTGTAAATTCAAATATTGTATTACTAGGATAATATTTTGTGGTTGGTCACAATCAAGGAGAGAGATTGAGATTGTTTACTTGTTGCAGCCGGTGACATTGCCTGCTATTTGGCATCTACCCTTATATTTTGATGGAGGAGGTCCTAGTCCTTTGTCGTTAAAACTTGGAGCATCAATATAAATTCCTAAAAAATAAGGGGAGGAAATAGAAAAGATTAAGAAAGTTATCAAAAATCCTCATTGATAACATGTAACAAGGAGGAAGTTAAAGTTCCATGAGAAGTCTTAATTTATTACCTGTATCTAATACACCAACAGTAATATTACTTTCAATTTGATGATTCCTCTTCACTGAGAGAGGCATTCTTAAGAAATCCCATGATCTTGTTGTATGAAGTTTCCGCATTCTACTAGGAAACACCACTACCACGTTTTCATTCTCTGTAAAAGATGCATATATGTATACAAATTATATAAGACAACCACCCCAAGAGAAATAAAGAAAAAGAAAAGAAATGTTGTGTAACATGACGTTTTTAGTGTGCACCTCGTAGTCTTTCAGCTTCATCTGGTAATAGGTTCGCTGCAAATGCATTAAAACTCTTTGTGTAGCTATATATTCTAGACTGTTTGGCAATACGGTCACTGAAAAAAGGGCAATTTGATGGTTTAATTGTCTACCCACATGGTACAGTTTGTTGCATGCTAGCTGTGATGTCATATCATATTATACCCTAAAAACTAATTTATATACATAGAAAAGCCCAATGCTATACATATTGATAAGTTCCTAAACATTATGGAACCCTCGCCTACCACCAAATCACTGACCCATGTATGAATTATACTCTACCCAATTTGTTACATTTACATATGAAGTTGAACCGTTGGAAAGTATAATTTACTTTTCATGAATGTGAAGACCAAATTAACATTGATTGCTAGAGAAAATTTTGGGATTGGTCAACAAATTAATGTATTGATTGCTAGAGAAAATAATGGGATTGAGACAATAAATATTTAATATGCAATTCAAATTAAGATTACTTTTTTACTTTTGTAGGTATTTCTATTATAAATATGGATTCCATTGTAATTTACTATCATAAAAGGTTAAAGAGAAAATATAGTCTTTTGAGCTCTTGTCTTGTGGATGTTGGCCATTAAGCCGAATCACATAAACCTTAATGTTTTCTCTTTTCTATCTTCTCTTTTCTCAATATCTCATTTACAAACTCCTACATGAACTATTCCAGGTATAAATTACCACAAAAAAAAAAAAACTATTCCGGGTAAGAAATAAAAGAAAAACTAGAATTGTTTCAATAAAATATGAGTAGATCTAAGCATGCAATGTTTAGATATTTTGTCATCCCACTTACTCTCTAACAACTGAAGAAAGCAAGTTGTGATGAAGATCAGTAGCAGAGGATT
Source organism: Quercus aquifolioides (assembly GCA_019022515.1). Taxonomy (NCBI): domain Eukaryota; kingdom Viridiplantae; phylum Streptophyta; class Magnoliopsida; order Fagales; family Fagaceae; genus Quercus; species Quercus aquifolioides. Next base: position 16,264,120 of record CM032326.1, on the reverse strand, counting down.
TTGACTGAGGTGTCTCTCCCATATACACAATGTATGCCTATGTGTTAATGAAAAATAAATTTCTGATTAGCGAATGAACTCCATTATCTGAAGTGAATGGAAATTATAAAATTATTAAATGCATTCACCTTTCTAACTGTGTCACTAGAACCATGAGTATATGACCAATGAACCTGCATAGCCAGAAGGAAGAGGCTGACCATACAAATTCGAACCATTTTTGATTCCTCCATTGTATGCAATTCTGCTCTTGCTTTCTCTCTTGTTCCTATATTTATATTCATATTTTTCTTTAAACATCCCAAGTTTTTCTTTTTTTGTGTTTTCCTAATATAGTGGACATTTTCATGCTAAAATATAATCTTTTGACTTTTTCCAATTTACATTTAAGATTCTTGCATAGACTAATTAATCAAAGATACGGATGGATAGATTAGACGCGGGTTACTAAATAAAAAAGAAACTCCATCTCACAAGTTTTAATTGTGCAAGGCTTAAAAAAAAGATAACATGTTTATTTATTTATTTATTTTTGCTTGATAGGAAAATTAGAATTGCCAGCAGAGGTGTTTAGTTATAATTAGTTATATACGGTTTCTTTATTAGCTTGTCAACCTATTAAAACAGAGACTAATTTTTATGTATTGAATTATTTAGACAATGTATAATTCCGGAAAATTAAAGTGTACAAAGTAAGAGTTTGTTATTTATATAAACCAGTGTGTAACACTGTGTATATGCACGGGTACGATTAAAAATAATCACAATTATACGGTTCAAATTATATATTTTTTTGAGAAGATGTTCAAATTATACATGGTATTAACTTACATTTTTTTAAACCATACATTTCTAAAATATATAATGGTTTCTCAATATATATATATATATATATATATATATGATTTAGAATTTAATTGGTTTTAGACCATTCGGTTTTTGTAACCAATAATTCACTTGTTACAGAATTTAAAAACTTAAATGGACACGTGGCAGAAAATTGGACTCCAATTAAAATCAAATTTAGAACCAAATTGGATTTGGATTCTTTGATTTTTACACATAATAATTCACTTGGCACAAAATTAAAAATTAAATGCGACACGTGACGCAAAATTAATAATCCAATTAAAATATAATTGGATTTTCTTCGAGTTTTGTCTATTAATATTGTGGGGGAGAAAAGCCCAACCTAGCGCATTGGGCCCAAGGCCCTATCCGAGGACCACTGTTTTCCGAAGAGATGAAGAAGCTCATTTGGAGGCACTGAGAAAGGAACATGTCAGGAGAGGAGCATGGCCGTGATCCGAGGAGATGTTCGATGGGCCGAGGAGTCCAATACCCTCCGATCCGAAGAGTATTGGTCTGACATTCAACCCTTTGCAGCCCAAGTGATCCCCCTGACAGATGTAATGACTGAGATGAACCTCGGACACGAATGAAGATAACTGGAGCGAAGAAATATCTAAGAGAGACCTCAACCACCGCATTAAATACACTGCACCTACTTCTCTGGCCGCATTAATGTGGAGAAGACCCCTGAACAGTATCAGCCCAGCTACCACCACTCACACGGCTAAAGAACACCTCTGATGGGACATGCACTCAAGTGGGCGCCCAGATGATCAACAAGTGGACGGTGAAGATGTGGAAATGCAGTACTATATAAGAGAGAGGTGTCTCTGATAGAAGGGGATCGAAAAATCAGAAAGAAAAAAGAGTATTATTCTACTGTAGCTCTAAAGAATTGTAACCCAAAGTTCATCAATGGAAAACACCTCTTCGGACGTGGCATTTACATCCGTCCGAGCACGTATTAATACAAATTCTCCCATTAGTACTGTTGTTTAAGACCGTTGTTTCATTTTTAGCCTAGCTCTTTCACCCATTCTCTACAAATTTATTGTTTTGGGTTCACTGGGCTCAAAATCCATACCTCCTTGGGCTTGGGCTGCAGAATCTGACCCTACAATTGGCGCTGTCTGTGGGGAGAGCTTGTGCAAGAGTGAAAACAACAGTTGATAATGGCAGGACAAGGTGAACAACAAGCAGAATCCAGGGCATCCCAACACGTGGACCATCTTGTCAACTTAGAGAGGAGACAAAATCGTGAGGGCAGCGTACACACTGTGCGCCTTAGCCAGAGCCAATCACAGAGCGGAAGTCACATGTCCCATGCAGAGAAGAACCGTGACTTACAACTGGAAGTGGAAAAACTAAAGAGGGAGTTGCGACACGCAAAGAGGAAGCGAGCTTCCTCGTACTCTGAAGATGATCTTGATGACGAGCAGGACGTCTCTTATCAACGCAAGTCTAAGACACCAGCTAGCGAGTCCTACACCTATGTAGAGAAGTCCCATCGTAAAAGGGAGCGTAGGAGCCCATCACGCGAGGACGTGGAGAACGATGCCATGAACAGGGCTCTAAATCAGATATCTAGATCACCCTTCACGCGCAGGATAGAGGAGGCCAGACTCCCTCGGCGCTTTAACCAGCCAACGTTCACCGTCTACAATGGTAAAACTGACCCCGTGGAGCATGTGAGTCATTTTAACCAGAGGATGGCTGTCTACTCCAGAGATGAAGCTCTGATGTGCAAGGTTTTCCCTTCCAGTCTTGGGCCCGTTGCTATGAGGTGGTTTGATGGTTTGAAGGCAGGCTCCATCAATTCCTTCAAAAAGCTCACTCAGGCATTCGGCTCCCGTTTTGTTACGTGCCGAAGAGTGGCCAGGCCTCTCTCTTCACTGCTATCCTTGTCCATGCAGGAAGGCGAGTCCTTGAAGGCATATTCAGACAGATACTGGGAGATGTTCAATGAGGTGGAGGGCAACAACGATGCAATGGCCCTCAGCACGTTCAAGCTCGGCCTTCCTACTGACCACGGTTTGAGGGCATCCCTATCTGGCAAACCAGTCACAAACGTGCGTCAACTAATGGACCGCATAGAGAAGTATAAGAGGGTTGAAGAAGATCAGTAGCAGGGCAAGGGAAAGGATAAGATTATCCCTCAGGAGAGGAGAGATTCGCGGTCGGACCGGTACAATTACAATAAACCGCGGAGGGATTTTGCCGGACAATCAGGATCGATGAATCCTCAATCGGTCAACACCGTGTTCAAAGAGCCAGTACACCAAGTCCTGGAAAAGATCAAGAACGAATCATTCTTCAGGTGGCCGAACAAGATGATAGGAAACCCCGAGAAACGCAACCATAATCTCTACTGCCAGTACCATCAAGACCACGGGCATAACACGGAGGATTGTAGGAGCCTGTGGGATCACCTCGACCAGTTGGTTCGCGATGGTAAGCTAAAACACCTTCTGCACCCCTCCAGCGGCCGAGGGCAGACAGGCTCGGGGCCACGCAGGGACGACCCCTTAAAGCCGCCGCTTGGGACTATAAACGTCGTCTTCGCTGCGCCGGGGAGAACAAGGTCCTGGCCATTGAAAGTTATGTCGGTAGGCCGACCATCCGCAGGGGAGTCGAGCCGAGGACCGAAGAGAGCTAGGTCTGGTGCCCCGCTGGTTATGGGATTCTCGGACGAAGACATGATCGGCACCATCCAACCCCATGATGATGCACTAGTCATCACCCTCAGAATAGGAGGGTACGATGTAAAGAGGGTGATGGTGGACTAGGGTAGTGCCGTGGAGATAATGTACCCGGACCTCTACAAGGGGCTAGGCCTAAAACCCCAGGACCTGACGCCGTACGATTCCCCCCTCTTTAGCTTTGAAGGAAGGCCTGTCATCCCGAAAGGCCGGATACGCTTACCTGTGCAGTCCGGCCCCGAGGTGGTGGAGCTGGATTTTATCGTCGTGGACGCATATTCGCGCTACACGGCACTCGTAGGCAGACCTTGGATTCACGCACTTGGGGCTGTCCCCTCTACTTTGCACCAGAAGGTCAAATATCCATCAGGAGGACAGATACATGAGATCCGAGGAGACCAGTCTGTTGCTAGACAGTGCTTGGTAGCCGCCATTCAGCATAAGGCCCCAGCCGAGTCCTCGGACGTGGCTGGGAGGGATTTATAGCAACTACAGTCTCGGGGAGTGCCTTCTGGGGAACCGGATGAAAGCGCTCGATGTGAGGATCTGACGAAAGTGATTATTGGAGATGATCCTGACAAGTTCTTTCAGGTCGGATCTCAGCTGCCTCTTCAAGAGAAGGAGGAGCTGATAGAGTTTCTTAAGCGAAATCTCGACGTGTTTGCCTGGAGTGCTTACGAGGCCCCAGGGGTGGACCCGGAGTTTATATGCCATCACTTGAAGGTGAATCCACTGGTCACCCCCAAGCAATAACCTATTCGGCGCCCATCCAAGGAACATGCCGACGCAGTGAGAGACGAGGTAGCGAAACTTAAAGCAGCTGGGGCTATCAAAGAGGTTTTTTATCCCGAATGGCTAGCGAATACCGTGGTGGTAAAGAAGAAGAGTGGGAAGTGGCGAGTATGCGTAGACTTCACGGATCTGAATAGGGCATGCCCCAAAGACCCGTTCCCTATGCCGAAAATCGATCAGCTGGTTGATGCCACTGTCGGTCACCCTCGGATGAGCTTCCTAGACGCCTTCCAAGGCTACCACCAGATACCGTTAGCCCTGGAGGACCAGAAAAAAACTGCTTTCGTCACTCCTATTGGTAACTACCACTATAAAGCGATGCCGTTTGGCTTAAAGAACGCAGGAGCTACCTACCAGAGGATGATGACGAGGATGTTCGAGCCACAGCTGGGCAAGAACATCGAGATTTACATAGATGACATGGTGGTGAAGAGCAAAGTTATAGTCGAGCATGTGAAGGACCTTGAAAGTACCTTTGAGATTCTACGGAAATACAAGCTACGACTAAATGCCTCTAAGTGCTCGTTTGGGGTAGGGTCCGGAAAGTTTTTAGGATACATGGTCACCCACCGAGGAATTGAGGTCAACCCCGACCAAATAAAGGCCATCAACGATCTACGAGCTCCTCGGAATCCCAAGGAGGTTCAGAAACTAACCGGAATGACCGCTGCCCTCAATCGGTTCATCTCTAGGTCAGCAGACAGGTGTCGCCCCTTTTTCTCTCTACTCAACAAGTGGAAGGGATTCGAATGGACTGAGGAATGTGCTTTGGCGTTCCAGCAGCTCAAGGATTATCTGGCTCGGCCACCAATCATGTCCAGTCCTGAGCCAGATGAGGTACTGTTCGCCTACATCGCTGTAGCTCCCTATGCGGTGAGCCTGGTGTTGATACGGTCAGACTCTGGTGTACAAAGGCCCGTCTATTACGTAAGCAAGTCGCTACATGAGGCTGAGATTCGTTACTTGCCATTGGAGAAGGCTATCTTAGCAGTAGTGCTTGGCACACGGAAGCTACCTCACTATTTCCAAGCCCACACGGTGATCGTTCTCACACAACTCCCACTCAAAACTATACTCCGAAGTGCTGATTACACTGGTCGGATTGCCAAGTGGGGTACAATCTTAGGGGCTTTCGATATAAGATATATGCCCCGCACATCGGTCAAGGGACAGGTCCTCGCAGATTTGGTGGCTGAGTTCACGGAGCCCCAGCTAGAAGAGGTGAAGCCCACGTTGGGCATGGATGAAAAATCAGTTGGCATGATCTCTCAACAGAATCCCTCCCATTGGGAAGTGTACGTCGATGGCGCGGCAAACCAAAGAGGCTCTGGAGTTGGGCTAGTATTGATATCCCCCGAGAAAATCATTATCGAGAAATCGCTAAGGTTGGACTTCTCGGCAACGAATAATGAAGCGGAGTATGAGGCCCTACTGATGGGGATGACTATGGTCCGTAGAATGGGTGGGAAGTCCGTGGAGCTGTTCTCGGACTCAAGATTGGTGGTAGGTCAAGTACAAGGCGAGTTCGAGGCAAAGGACGAAAGAATGCAGGGATACTTGGGTCGTGTTAAACATCTGCAATCAGAGTTCGAATTTTTCAGTTTGCTACACATCCCCAGGAGTGGCAACTCACATGCTGACTCCTTGGCCACGCTTGCCACCTCTTCGGCACAAGACCTGCCGAGGGTCATCCTCGTCGAGGACCTGCACAGGCCTACGGAGGCGAAGTCAGGGGGAGTCCAGGTTCACCAGATCAGGGCCGGGCCGTGCTGGATGGACCCTTTAATCAAATTTATCAAAGAAAGTATATTGCCTGAAGAGAAGGGAGAAGCTGATAAAGTTCGGAGGAAGGCGACTAAGTTCTGGTTATCCGAAGACCAGAAGCTATACAAACGCTCCTATTCGGGACCATATTTGTTATGCGTACATCCCGAGGCGACTGAGGCATTGCTAGAAGAGCTGCACGAAGGAATATGTGGGAGCCACACTGGAGGTAGGTCCTTGGCTCACCGAGCCCTCACCCAAGGCTATTGGTGGCCTAACATGCAGAGGGAAGCACACGAATACGTCAAAAAGTGCGATCAATGTCAGCGCTTCGCTCCAAACATTCACCAGCCAGGGGGAAATCTTAATCCACTATCTAGCCCATGGCCCTTTGCCCAATGGGGCTTGGATATTGTGGGACCCTTCCCCAAAGCTGCAGGAAACAAGAAGTACCTCCTGGTCGGAACAGACTATTTCACCAAGTGGGTTGAAGCTGAGCCACTAGCCAATATCAGAGACGTTGATGTGCAAAAGTTCGTGTGGAAGAATATTGTCACACGGTTTGGAGTTCCTCACACTCTCATCTCGGACAACGGCTTGCAATTTGATAGCAGGGCATTCAGGAATTACTGCAGTGAGCTGGGAATTACGAACAGATACTCCACTCCAGCCTATCCTCAGGGTAACGGACAAGCAGAAGCTATCAACAAGGTTATACTGAGCGGTTTGAAGAAGAGGCTAGATGATGCGAAGGGTAGGTGGGTAGAAGAGTTGCCACACGTGCTTTGGGCTTACAGGACTACGCCTCGCAGGTCTACTGGGGAGACCCCCTTCTCAATGACCTATGGGGCTGAAGCCGTCATTCCTTTGGAAACCGGGTTCCCGACGATAAGAACTAGCTCATTCAGTCCAGCCGACAACGATGAGCAGCTACAGAAGAGCTTAGACTTGATTGAGGAAAGAAGGGAGAATGCAATGGTTCGGCTGGCACATTATCAACAGAAACTCAGGCAAGGCTATGACGCTAACGTAAAGCTAAGGCCTCTAGAGCCTGGTGATCTAGTGCTGAGGAAAGTTGTGGGCACCGCAAAGAACCCGGCTTGGGGAAAACTAGGACCCAATTGGGAAGGACCATATCGTATCACTTCAGGCGCTGGTATTGGAGCATATTTCTTAGAAGACCTGGATAGTCATGTAATCCCTCGCCCTTGGAATGTAAATAACCTCAAGAGGTACTTCTATTAATCAAGCCTTCTCCTCAACTGATATACCAATTCGCTGCGTAAAGTTTTCTCTCAAGTGTTTAAACTTAAATCCAATCATGCATGTAGTCCTCGGACCAGATGATTAGGGTTAGTTAACACTCATTCGCCACCAGCTCAAGTGTTTAAACTTAAATCCAATCATGCCTGTAGTCCTCGGACCAGATGATTAGGGTTAGTTAACACCGTTAGCTCAAGTGTTTAAACTTAAATCCAATCATGCCTGTAGTCCTCGGACCAGATGATTTGGGTTAGTTAACACTCCGTTGTAGTCCTTCAAGTGTTTAAACTTAAATCCAATCATGCCTGTAGTCCTCGGACCAGATGATTAGGGTTAGTTAACACCGTTAGCTCAAGTGTTTAAACTTAAATCCAATCATGCCTGTAGTCCTCGGACCAGATGATTTGGGTTAGTTAGCACTCAGTTACAGTTCTATGGTGTTTAAACTTAAATCCAATCATGCCTGTAGTCCTCGGACCAGATGATTTGGGTTAGTTAGCACTCAGTTACAGTTCTATAGTGTTTAAACTTAAATCCAATCATGCCTGTAGTCCTCGGACCAGATGATTTGGGTTAGTTAGCACTCAGTTACGGTTCTAGTGTTTAAACTTAAATCCAGTCATGCCTGAAGTCCTCGGACCAGATGACTAGGGTTAGTTAACACACCGGTGCAGTTTGTGTTTAAACTTAAATCCAGTCATGCCTGCAGTCCTCGGACCAGATGACTAGGGTTAGTTAACACTCGAACACATTCGAATCCCATAATCCTTGAACCAAACGACAGGTTAGTCAATACCCCCACGCAGCTATTGCCACTGGGGCTTAGTGCTAAAATTCCTGATTGCGTTTAAATTAATCCCCCCTAATGACTGTCTTTCTTAGTTATACTTATGACTGTCTCACTTACACAAATTACTCGATGCAAATCATTACCTGTTAGCGACTCTTATTCGGATTGTTCTTTTCAATATCACTCTTACTTACTCACACCCTAAGTATGATGTATCAAACAGATTTATTCGCATTATTTGGTTATAAGTGCAATGTACAGTTGTATGTGACAGTAATAATTAGTAAGACATGTATTTAAAAACATCATAGACAAATGAGAATCTATTCCATAAATAAAAGGACAGTTTACAATTCTTCGGATAAAACAAAAGAAAGCACAGGTGCAAAAGTAAAAGCCCTACACATCTATTCTTTTGCTGGAGGGAGCACGGGGTCAGCAGCCTGGCCTATCCGAGCAGTTGCTTCAGGGGCTTGGTCCTTGGGCTCAGAAGGAATTTTCTCTTCGCCTGACCCTTGGCCTTTCTCTTTGGCTGGTTCAGCTGGCTTATCCTTGCCGCCTGGCTGACCAGTTTCCTTGCTTGCACCAAGAGTGAGTGGAGGAGCATGGCTGACCAAGATTGGCCCCGAAGCCTCTGGAAGCTGTGGAACAGGAGGGAGATCAGTTCCTGGGAGCTCTCGGATATCAGGATCATAGTATACGCTCCCAGGCAGCCTCAGCTCCGAGTCGGCAGGGACTCCAGCTGCATCCAGGGCTTTGCCCCAACTTATGTCGCAGTAATCTCGGCTGACCGAGGCGAATTGCTCTAGAAGCTGGGACGTGGCCGTCTCTACCCCCAGCTGGTAAGCTGCCTTCTTTTCAGCCTCAACCGCCTCCTGGGCCAACTGGGCTTTCTCCTCGGCATATCGGGCGCTGTCTTTGGCTTTTCGGAGTTCATCCCTTAGCCCGTTTACCAGCTCCCTCTCGGTCTTCAGATTGGCCTCTGCCGCCTTTAGCAACTTACGCTGATCCTCAGCCTGCTTTTCAACATTCTTTATCCCAGCGTCAAGGCTTTTCTTCTGGCTGGTCATCTCCGCGAGTCCCCTGGACAGACGGGCATAATCGTCCTTCATTTGGCCCAGAGATTTCTCCGCCTCGTCTCGGGAGCAGAACGCCGCCTGGGTTTCAAGGCGGTTCTTCTTGTCCCACTCCTCGGCTACGTAAATCTGCTAAGTGACCTGCATGATTGAAACTCTGAATGTCAAACGCAGAAGAATAGGAAAAGCAAAAATCAGTGATTCAACTAGTCGGACTGAGGTTACTTACGATGGCTAAATCCCTCTTGAGGGATCGAAAAAGCTCCGGCTGATTGAAACGCCTGAAGGACTCCATCGTAATTCCTGAGGGAGGTCTCCCAGAGGATTGGAGCGCCCTCCAACTCCAATTTTGGAGACCAAATCCGCAGTCCCCCTCCTCCTCGGCGCACATCTGCCATTGTGCCCTCGTCTCGGCTTTCAGTAGACGAAGCCCTGCGAGTTCGGTGGTCCTGTGCCACTTTTTGCTGCTTAGTCCCCTTAGTAGGCAACACTTGCTTTTCTCCTTCATCAATAAGGGGCCTTTTCTTCCTCAAATCGGGAACGGGCTTTAAGCCGAGGTCGGGAACCTGAGATGGCACTGGGGGCAGATTCACCACTGGTTTGGAAGTCCCTGTGGTTTTTTGCTTAGGCTTTTTGCCTCTACCCTTCATCAAATTCCTCAGATCCATATCGTCGTCCGAGGAGTCTTCTAAATGAGTGGCTAACAAATTAAGATGGGCGCCTGACTGCTCGTAGGCTTCTTCCTCGGCGTCTGAGATCTCTACCACCTGGTTTACTCTTGAAGCTTCTCCCTCAAACTGAAATCCGTCTATTTGTTCTTCTAGCGAGGAAGTGGAAGAGCCAGCCCCCTCACCTTCAATCTCTTGTCCGAGGGGAACTTGCTGGAGTGGTTGGATAAGGGGAGGTGCAGCCCGAGGAATTGGACGGGGTACAGGTTGAAGATCGTCTGGCGCCAAGAAGCCCTTCCGACCAACATCAATACGCGCAAGGCGATGATCTCCTTGGACGATTGCGTTGCCGACCGGTTGAAAACCCTTTGGCTTCCCTGTATATCCAAGAATAAGGGGAGCAGATCGTAGTTGCCCGTCCTCGCTCACGAAGATCTCCGACCTTAAAAGGTAATTGAGGGCAGCAACATTCGTTAGGCTGAGCCGAGGAGAAACTTGTCTCTTATCTGTTGCAAGTAAAAAAAAAATGGTTAGAAACTCAGAAATAGTGACCGAAGAGAAATCAAAAACAGTTAAAAGACGAGAGCCCTAAGCCTATGGTCAGTGTGCCTAAATCTACATGTCACACCTGGCTTCCCATGCTTGGTTGGGCAACCATGGCCGTCACGCCAGGCGCCCGAGACGATCACATAGTCGTCTTTCATCCCTTTGTTGGATTTGGGAAGGCAGGAAATAAGCCTGACAACATCCGACCGGGATTTTAGGTAGTACCCAGCATCTTGCTGGCTGTGGCATTCGTACATATGTACCACATCAAGCCAGGTGAGTCCCAACCCCATGTGACGCTCAAGGTCCTCAATCGCTCCTAGGATCCTAAACATATTGGGCGCGCACTGCCAGGGAGTAAGCCTATGGTTCCGAAGGTAATTGGTGGTGATGGGGCCCATGGGGATTATCATTCCCCCTTCTTTGAAGGCGATGAGGGGGATAACCACCTCTCCCGTCTGCCGGTCTGTTAGTATTTTTTCTGGGGGGCAATACCTCACACCCACGTTAGGGGGTATGCGATACGCGGTCCTAAATGCCTCTATTTGCTCAGGGCTATCCATCATGTACTCGAGTTTTCTCATGGTGCTTAAGTGAAACGGCTGGCCGAAGAGAGAACTAAACGATTTGGTGAACGATAACTCACCAGGACTAAATCGGGGAGAAGATTTCGGGCTCGTAGGAGGGTTTGTGATGATCCTGGGGAGGCCTGAAATCAGCGACTGAGAGATTTGGACGGAGTGGCGCGTCTGTTCTTGCTGGAACGTCTGAAAATTCGCAAAGTAAGAGGAAGGTAACTTCCTCTGAGGTTTTATATAGGGTCAAACGAAGGGTCAGGGGCACTCCCGCCCAAATTCCGAAGAAAAAACCACAGCCGTTGGATCGATCGTTCACCGTTGATACGAAAGACAAGGCGCCACCTGGTGCAATTAATGCAACGCTTTGGGAATATGGAAACCGCAGCGGCATTAATGAAGCGTCTATTCCTATGCTCACACACGTGCCAGTTCAAATTTGCCTGAAGCTTTTTTGTGCCGTGGCAGGTCAAAATCCTACTTTTTCTCTTCGGATGCGAGGGAAAAACTACAATTTTGAGGGGCTATTGTGGGGGAGAAAAGCCCAACCTAGCGCATTGGGCCCAAGGCCCTATCCGAGGACCACTGTTTTCCGAAGAGATGAAGAAGCTCATTTGGAGGCACTGAGAAAGGAACATGTCAGGAGAGGAGCATGGCCGTGATCCGAGGAGATGTTCGATGGGCCGAGGAGTCCAATACCCTCCGATCCGAAGAGTATTGGTCTGACATTCAACCCTTTGCAGCCCAAGTGATCCCCCTGACAGATGTAATGACTGAGATGAACCTCGGACACGAATGAAGATAACTGGAGCGAAGAAATATCTAAGAGAGACCTCAACCACCGCATTAAATACACTGCACCTACTTCTCTGGCCGCATTAATGTGGAGAAGACCCCTGAACAGTATCAGCCCAGCTACCACCACTCACACGGCTAAAGAACACCTCTGATGGGACATGCACTCAAGTGGGCGCCCAGATGATCAACAAGTGGACGGTGAAGATGTGGAAAGGCAGTACTATATAAGAGAGAGGTGTCTCTGATAGAAGGGGATCGAAAAATCAGAAAGAAAAAAGAGTATTATTCTACTGTAGCTCTAAAGAATTGTAACCCAAAGTTCATCAATGGAAAACACCTCTTCGGACGTGGCATTTACATCCGTCCGAGCACGTATTAATACAAATTCTCCCATTAGTACTGCTGTTTAAGACCGTTGTTTCATTTTTAGCCTAGCTCTTTCACCCATTCTCTACAAATTTATTGTTTTGGGTTCACTGGGCTCAAAATCCATACCTCCTTGGGCTTGGGCTGCAGAATCTGACCCTACAAATATATACTCAAAAAAGTGTGTGTGCGTGTTATATTAACTAGCTTGTAACCCAATGCATATGCATGGATACACTTAAAAATATACAATAAGATGCATAATATAATTCATATATATATATAATTTAAATACTATTGACAGTCAATTTTATATTTTATTATCTCTTTAAAAAAGTTTGTAGAGGATATTATTAAGTATAAAATGTAAATTGTCCATATATATTTTTAATTATTGTGAAGCACTTTTTTTTTTTTTTTTTACGATTCATTTATTCTAGATTCTTTGGTTTTTGTACTTAATAACTCACTTGGATGAATATTTAAGATGTGGTCTTACATGTGATTCTAAAATTAAGAAATAAAACTTTTTAAGAATAAATAATTTAGGACACATGGCACAAAATTAGAACTCTAATTTGGAATTCTAATTTGAGTTTCTCTTAGTTTTGCCTATTATATATATATAGAAGGGCAAACTACACAATGACTCTCTCTTGGCCAAGCAAGCGTGGCGTTCATTGCAAGATCAATCCTCTTATTTTACAAGGTCTTTAAACCACGTTTTTTTCCTAATTGCACTATCATGGAGGCGGAGGAATCTTGTCGTGGTTCATATGCTTGGAGGAGCATATTATATGGCCGGGATGTTATCAAACGTGGTGCTTGTTGGAGAATAGGTACAGGGCAGAAAGTTCAGATTTGGCAGCACACTTGGCTGCCATCTACACCTCTTACTCGTGTCCTATCACCTGTCCTAGAGGGTTGGGATGAGACCACAGTCGATGTCCTCATAAATGAAGAGAACCGGACCTGGAATGATGAAGTTATAGTTGGTTTATTTGTACCTGAAGAAGTAGAGCTCATAAAGAGAATTCCTCTCTTAAAATTCCCAACAGAGGATAAGATGTACTGGCCGTGGACCCAAAATGGCCAATATTCTTGCAAGTTTGGATACTGGTTTTTGAAGATGGAAGAAGAAGAGGTTAGGCTTGAGGTAGCACAGAATGGAGAAAAGAATCTGCGGAGAAGCATCTGGGGTTTGCGAGTTTCGAACAAAGTAAAAAAAAATTTGTGGCGTGTCTGTCATGATGCCATTCCCACAAAATCGAACCTGAAGCGGAGACATATACTAGTGGACTCACTGTGTGAACGTTGCTGGAAGGAAGATGAAACTCCCTTACATGCACTATGGTCATGCAGCGAACTCAGCTCGGTGTGGTCTCTTTCACAATGGAGTTCAAGGCATATTTCAGGTGTCACAAATTTCAAGGAGCTGTTGTCATGGATCCTTAACAATCAAGGCAACCCAGAGCTATTTGGGATGATAACTTGGGGGGTTTGGAATCAGCAAAATCAAGTTTGCAACCGTCAACCTTGCTGTACTTCGGACCAGCTAGTACCACAAGCGAAAGAACGGCTGGATGAATTTCTTGCTGTGGTCCCACCCGTACCTGCAGCAGAACCGAAACCACAGGCAGTATGGAAGCCTCCAGACGGAAGGTTGGTCAAAATAAATTTTGACGGAGCAATATTCAAGACTGAAAACAAAAGCGGGATCGGTGTTGTAGTACGTGACCACACAGGTGCTATTTGAATGTTCAAATAGCGTTGAAAACACTATGAACGTTTAGACCCCCAATTACAAAATTACCAATTCAAGCTTTATATCAAACAATGTATGTGCGGAAAATGATAACAAGCTTATAACAGAATTGATAAACAATCTAAACCACAAATAATCACAAACACAGCAGTAATTAAATGGTAAAGATAAAGGGAAGAGAGATGCAAACACAAGGACAACACGCGATGTGTTATCGAAGAGGAAACCGAAGCTCTCGGCGTAAAACCTCTCCGCTGCCCTCCAAGCGGTCAATAATCCATTAGAAAATGTAGTTGAGATACATGAATAGCAATAGACCCTCCAAGCCTAATCTACCCAGGTACCTAAGCCCTCCAAGCTTCCTGCTCCAACGAGGTTGCGCCGAACCTTTTTCTTACCGGATTCCGCTACTAAACTATAGCATCAACCAATGAATATTGGTTCCTTCCAAACTGCTTCCCTTAGTACCAAATGAACCTTCTCACAGACGTGGGTGTGATGAGAAAAGGATTTAGTCAATGACCTCTCAAGGATGTATCAATGGAGAGGAAGAGAGTAGAGGAATTTGAAGAGTCTCTTAGATGAAGACTGGGGATGAGACAATCTTGTTTTTCTCTAGGGTTTCTCTCTCAAAATTCTCTCTGGAAGCTCTCTACATTTCATGGGAATGAGGGGTATTTATACTAGGATGAGAATGGAATGTGAAACGTCAGTTTTTCCCAAACAGGGCATTCTGGTGACTTGACCTCGCGACTGGGTTGAGTCACGAGTTCAAGTCGCGAGCTAACGGCCTGGCCAGCCTGGGACTTTTGTCCTGTAGTGCAACAGCTGGCGCGACTTTTCAGCTTTTGACATGCTTGGCATGTATGCAACTTCTGGCGACTTGCAAGCCGTGAGTCACCCGTGAGATCCAGTCGCGAGTCTCTGTTTCTTTGCACAATCTTGAGCATTTCTTCACACTCTCTCACTCACTACCCTTACAAGTTTCCCACCTAAATACAGGGTTACTAAGTGCTAAAATACAAGCAAATTGACACGGAATAAAGCCAACAGGATAGTTGATAAAATTCAACTATAAAAACTCTAAAAACTCCCCCTTTCAGTAAGCACACTCATTCTCTCCCCCTTACTGTGCTGCTCTCCCCCTTTTTGGCACAAATAGCTAAAGACTATCTTCTAGCTTCTGTTGTATGTTATCTAATTGTAACTTAATGGTTCCGAGACGCATTTGAGTTTGACTGTGAAAGGAGTTGAGAAGCCGTTCTAAATCAGAAATCCGATGAAGCACATTTTCGATGAAGTAACTTTGCCTGGGAATTTGAAATCTAGGAGGAACAGACGGGGTGCCGGTTGATTGTGCAGGAGTAACTGTAGCATGAGCAGATGGAGATGCATGTGTGGATGGCTCACTCTTAGGTTTCTTGGAGGAGTGACTCTTGCTTGCTTGGAGAGTGTGTATGGATATTGGTCGAGAACGAGGTAGAAATTTCTCATCTGCTGAAGGACTAAGACCTTCACGAAGGATAATCTTCATGATTCGACTACAGAATGGAAGATTTGCTCGTGTTGCTGATCGAGCTGTTGTTTTCCCAATGATCTGGAATATGTGAGCACAAATGTCAATCGGGACACCGGAAATGAGGTCACATAGGAATTTAGCCCTTCCAAGACTGATGAAGGCAGTGTTTGACAGTGGGTAGGATTGGAAAACATGATCAGCTTTAGAGTTGTCAGTTCAGGCGAAAACAATGCAGTGCTTATAGATGATCCTGTGCTTCCCACTTCATGTTCATTCCCAAGAATTTGAAGGATGTCTTGTGCCTGAAGTTTTCTGTCATCGTAAGGAGTTCGATCCACATTTTTTGGTCTGGTGATGCGAAGAACCTTAGCAATGTAGTCTGCATTCATGGAAAATTCTGTTCCTCGTACCCAGCATTTCAACTCGACCCCTGTGTATTTGGCATTTGAGAAGAATGCCTTGACCAATTCTTCAATTGGATCCTCAAAATTTCCAAATAGGTCAGCCCAATCTCTTTCTTCAAAAATCTTAGGGATAAATGTTGTCCTTAGGGTATCAAACTTGACAACTCTTTCCACAATGGCAGAAGCCTCTTTGAAAGTGTCTGTGTACGTCTTTGAGTCAATAGGTGTCCTGAATCTCTCAATGGAAGAGTCCCTAGATGACTTAGATGACCGTCGTGTTCGTTTAGCAATCGGGGTTGACGGGTCATCGGTTACAATATCTTTGCCTTTGGAGGAACAACGAGTCAACTTTTTCTTGGTGTTTGATGAAGACATGATGCAAGAATGGGAACAATTTCAGAGAGACACGGAGTGTTTGAGAGAGAGAAATGAGGAAGACAATGAACAGTCACTGAAATTCGAGGGAAAAACTGAAAAACAATTTAAAAACTGTCTTTAAAACGCAAAACACGCGTTTTTCGCGACTGGATTAAGTCGCCATGGTAAGCTGCGAAACACTGTGAAACCTAGATTTTCAAAAAAATCTTCTAAGTGTTTTTCACGACTGGAAGGTCTACTCGCGAGATAGTTGCGAGATGAGCCGCGAAAATCTCTGAGTACCCCTCGCGACTGGACCTTCCACCCGTGAACAAGTCGCCACACTGAGCCGCGAAAATCATAAAAAGACAAATTTTGAAAAAATTTTCTAAGTATTTTTCGCGACTGAGACCTTGACTCGCCAGTGAGCCGCGAAAATCTCTGAAGTGAGCTCGTGACTGGATCATGCGACTGGACCTACCCGCGACTGAGTCGCCAAAATAGGGCAACACTGTTTTTGAAATTTTTGACATTTTTGTAAAAACAAAACACTTTCCAAAAACAAACTAAAACACTCAAAAATCTTTTTGTGTATGATCAACAAAGATTGAGCTTGTGAAAACACATTTAAACAAGTACAATCACACAAATGAATATAAAATTCATTGAACATAAACTTGTGTGTTGTGTGTGGGTATAAAAAATGAGATAGTCCTTAGTCTAATGTGAAGCTTCAATGATCAATTCAATCAAGGCATACACAACTAGCACTAGATAATGTGACCCATCTCAATTATAGAAGTATGCATATATGACCTCCCACATAAACTTGAGTACAATTCTTTGAAGCTTTTCATTTGGCTCCATTTTCAGTATATCATTTGATCTTTTTGAATAAACAAATCTCATTGTGAGATCGATGCCTAAAATTTTTAATATTTCAATTTGATGGATTAGCCTTTGGCTTTTTGGGCATCATATAATTTATTTTGGTCGCTTTCCCTTTTTCCTAGTCAAATACTAGTATGTGCGACAAACTTTTGCAACTCAATATCTCTTTTCATTTGGAGATTTACATTTGGTGAACTCTTTGAGTAAAGCAATAAAATAAAAGTGGGAAGATATATAGGTACAAGTCTATGCATGTCTCAAGATCAACAAAACCATTCACTAATCATTCATGACAAGGTTGAAGATCTATTTACAACAGTCACATAGATTTCAGAATTTCTTCTATAATGAAATGAGTGCAAGAGAGACAAGCTAAGCTCGTTAAATGCACAAAGCCATTAGTACAAAGGTACAAGGCAAAACATGCTTTGAGACAAAACTCAACAAAGCCGATCAAACTTTTTAGGATTTTCTACTTTTAATGTGTTTTTGGATTTTTGACACAAAAGCAGTAAAAGATTGATCAAAAGCAACATAAATAACAATGTAAAAACATTTTGAGGAAAAACAAGCAAACACACAAAAATCAACACACATAAACAAAATAATAACCTAAATACTAGCAAGAAGCACACAACCAAGCATATTCACAAACATGGGAAGTATCAATGCATGGACATGTTGTAATGCTTATGCATGAGTATCCTTCGTCACCCACACGTCACTTGCGTTTGGGGTGATATCCTTGACGAATTGGGTACGAGAGTTGGGACTTTTAAACCTTCTTGTGAAGCTTTCCAAGCAGTTTGTGAAGGCACCGATCATCTTCATAACATCCATCATTCCTGGATCACGGTTTTGACTTCATGGTTGCTCTCCACCCCAAGACCTCTCGTCATTTCTCCTTCCTCTTGATCGAGGAGCGCTTGCATTGTTCACTGCTCTCAGCTTGTGACAGTTTGGTCTAGTATGTCTTTGCAATCCGCAATAGTGACAAAGATAGTTCGTTCTAGGACCCTGTTGTGATCTTGGAAGTGATCTTCCTCTGGCTCCAAATCTGGCTTCTGATTGATTACGGGACTTGTTAAACACCCGTTGATCAGCCGCATTCTTCTTCCTCTCAACCTTAACTTTCTCAGGAATAGGTTTATCCACAGCTGTCTCTTTGGCCTTTACAAACTTCACTTCTTTGATAACATTGGCTGATGAGCTACTCCCTCCGGTATATCCCAACCCGGACTTGTCTGAGGCATGTTTTTGAGATGAAATAACATCATCTAGCTTCTTGGAGGAGACCCTATCTATCTTGGCATGAGCTTGCACCACCTCTTGCTCAAGAAATCTTACTTTTGTATAAGCTTCTGATAGCTCACCATTAAGTGCTTCAATCTCACACTTTGCCTCCTTGTATCGCACCAGAAGACTTTTGTAATCTTCCTCAGCTCTCTTCATCTTCTTCACAGCCGCCTTTGCCACCCTTGTATACTCACCCGATTTCTCAAGAAGTGAGGCGTAATTCTCTTGAAGACCAGATGAATCTTCCTCCTCTTCAGCTTCCGATTCTTCAACAATCCCAATAGACTCCAAATCAGAATGCTCACCAAGCTCCTTCACAAGCGAACTCAAATCATAAGAGGATTCCACATGTGCAATGGTCATGAATGTGGAGTAATTTCCTTCTCCGTCGCAGCTCTCTTCAGAGTCAGATTTTGATGAATCCGAATCACTTAAAGTAGTGGCATAGACCTTTCCTTTTGACTTCAAATAATTGGGACATTCCTTTTGAAGTGTCCATGTCCATCACACTCGAAACATGTGATTCCTTGAGAGGATTGGGAATCTCTATCATCTTTCCTTCGGAATTCTTTCTTCTCCCTCCCGGAACTTTGAAATTTTCCTTTGTCACCAAATTTCCCACCATTCTTGAATTTCAAGAATTTCCGGAAGTTCTTTACAAGGTACACCACATCTTTATCTACTGCATCCTCTTCCGAAGGGTCATGAGATGCCACTCTCTCATCAATTGTTTTAAGAGCAAGAGCTTTGCTCTTCTTCTGTATGGACAGTGACAATTCATACGTCTGCAATGAACCGACCAGCTCTTGAACTTTAATGTCATCAAGATCCTTGCTCTCTTCAATGGCCGTTACTTTGGCACGAGAACTTTCTGGTAGTGACCGAAGGATCTTCCTTACAACTTTAGAATCCTCCGTCTTTTCCCCCAAATTAAATTTGCCGACGACCACCTCGTTCAGCGTACTGTAAAATGAATCAAAGGACTCATCCTAACTCATCTTTAGCTCCTCAAAGCGAGTGGTCAACATCTGTAGTTTGGTGTCTTTCACCTTCTTAGTCCCTTCGTAAGTTGTCTCCAGAATTTCCCATGCTTCCTTAGCAACGGTGATATGTGAAATCCTATGAAATTCTTCTGGAGAGACAGCACAGAAAATAGCATTCAATGCTTTACTGTTAGCATTAGCCGTTGCAAGAGCTGCCTTATCCCAAGTGGATTTGGCAGCCTCCGGCCTTGTCCAACCAACCTCAACAATATCCCACACAGCATCATCAATAGAACACAAAAACGCCCTCATACGGACTTTCCAAAATGCATAATTATTACCATAAAAAAATGGTGGTACATTAAGAGATTGAGACCTATCCATCTCAACAAGGGGTCAAGGATCACACTCAGGTATTAAAACCACAACAAGTGTACCCGCTCTGATACCAATTGAATGTTCAAATAGCGTTGAAAACACTATGAACGTTTAGACCCCCAATTACAAAATTACCAATTCAAGCTTTATATCAAACAATGTATGTGCGGAAAATGATAACAAGCTTATAACAGAATTGATAAACAATCTAAACCATAAATAATCACAAACACAACAGTAATTAAATGGTAAAGATAAAGGGAAGAGAGATGCAAACACAAGGACAACACGCGATATGTTATCGAAGAGGAAACCGAAGCCCTCGGCGTAAAACCTCTCCGCCGCCGTCCAAGCGATTAATAATCCACTAGAAAATGTAGTTGGGATACATGAACAGCAATAGACCCTCCAAGCCTAATCTACCCAGGTATCTAAGCCCTCCAAGCTTCCTGCTCCAATGAGGTTGCGCCGAACCTTTTTTTTTTTCTAGCTTACCGGATTCCGCTACTAAACCATAGCATCAACCAATGAATATTGGTTCCTCCCAAACTGCTTCCCTTAGTACCAAATGAACATTCTCACAGACGTGGGTGTGATGAGAAAAGGATTTGGTCAATGACCTCTCAAGGATGTATTAATGGAGAGGAAGAGAGTAGAGGAATTTGAAGAGTCTCTTAGATGAAGATTGGGGATGAGACAATCTTGTTTTTCTCCAGGGTTTCTCTCTCAAAATTCTCTCTGGAAGCTCTCTACATTTCGTGGGAATGAGGGGTATTTATACTAGGATGAGAATGGAATGTGAAACGTCAGTTTTTCCCAAACAGGGCATTCTGGCGACTTGACCTCGTGACTGGGTTGAGTCGCGAGTTCAAGCCGCGAGCTAACGGCTTGGCCAGCCTGGGACTTTTGTCTTGTAGTGCAACAGCTGGCGCGACTCTTCAGCTTCTGACATGCTTGGCACATGTGCAACTTTTGGCGACTTGCAAGCCGCGAGTCACCTGCGAGATCCAATCGCGAGTCTCTGTTTCTTTGCACAATCTTGAGCATTTCTTCACACTCTCTCACTCACTACCCTTACAAGTTTCCCACCTAAATACAGGGTTACTAAGTGCTAAAATACAAGCAAATTGGCACGGAATAAAGCCAACAGGATGGTTGATAAAATTCAACCTTACACTATTCTAGTGTCTCTGGCTCAGAGTTTCGCCCCAGCACTCACACCAGTGGAAATTGAAGCAGTTGCTACAGCACGGGCACTGGAATTTGGACTGGAAATAGGTTCAGTTGAAGCTATACTGGAAGGAGACTCAGAGTTGATCATGAATTCTTTAAAGTCAGGGGGTGGTACAATAGCATCAGTGCAGCCGCTTGTCTAGGATGCAATTATTTTCTCAAATTCTTATGCAAAATTACTATACTCTCATTGTAGAAGAGACGACAATAAATTAGCACATAGCCTAGCTAGATACTCGATTAATGTTTTTGACTATGTTGCATGGATGGAGGAAGTCCCTCATTCTTTATTTTCTGTAGCTCAAAATGATTTGACCACTTTGGCAAATCAAGTTCAATGAAATCCTTATGTTCATTCTCAAAAAAAAAAAAAAAAAAAAAAAAAAAAAAAAAAAAAATTTCTGTACGTGATTTGAATATGATATTTATGGTGTGTCTCCACATAAATTTAGGTACATGGAGCAAAATTGGAGCTCAATTTCAAATTTTAATTGAACACTTGGAAAGATAATTATGTTGTGGTACTCACATAAATTTAGATGCATTTTGCAAAATTGAACTCTAATTTAGAATTCTAATTGAACTTTCTTTGAGTTTTATCTATTAATATATATATATATATATATAGCTAGTCGCAAACCCATGCAATGTGTGGGAATATTATTAATGATTATTTTATGGTTCAACTTCATTATTTGAAAGTAATAAATTTATGAATAAGTTAGTAAACTACCATTAATAATAATAATAATAATAATAATAAAAGCCTAAAGATATATAACATAATTTATCAAATTATTAAAACAAAATTTTGTCAAGAAATCATTTAAATCATCCATCAAGTTTATGACATACCCTAGAAACTTCATAATTAAATATAGTGTAAAGTAACTATGGCTTTTACAAAAACAATGAATTCAAATTGACATATTGAAAATAAAAAAAATAAAAAGAAGTAGAAAAATAAAAATAGGACAAAATTTTGACATCCACCCTATCTTCATTGGCGCCAAGAATTCATTAATTTGGGACGACTCCAATGACCACCTTTCCCTAGGTTTCAATGGTGAACTCATAACTTGATGGTGAAGGCACTAAGTGGGACTCCACGACATAACCAAGTTTTGCAATCACAAGGCTTCACAACACTTACCTGATAGAAGTTGAGGTTGAAGGAAATTTCAAGATCAAAGTAGCAGTCATGCCTATAACCAAGAAAGATTAATGTGTTCATAATTATGAGATTACATGAGGGGATAACTTTGCTCATCTGGACTTCAGCTTCAAGTTTTATGCACTGAGTGGCCAAGTTTAGAGCACCCACAGTAGATGTGGGATATGTGCCAAATGCTAAATATTTGGCACATATCCCACACCAAACCCAAATTGAGCCCATTAGCAGATGTGGGAAATGTTATATCTTTTGCAACATTGAACAGTACCGTGGCAAATTTGCCACGGTACGGAACGGTGTGGCAAATTTTTTTTTTTTTTTTTTATTCCTTTCTCTGTCATCTCTCCGTGGCTGTTGGTGTGTTGTAATAAATATTATTTTAATGTGTAGTAAATATTATTTTAATGTATAGAATTGAATTATAAAACATCTGATAAATAAGATGTTGTAAAATGATGTGATAAAATAATAAAGTAGGCCTTTAGTGTGGTAAAATGACATAATTTTTAGAACATCTGCTACGGATGCTCTAAAGGTGTTTTGTGCCAAACTTATGCGAGCAACTATGTGAGTAAGGTAAAGATGGGAATTGTCAGAAATAATTTATTAAATCTCTTGCTCTATTGGGATGAACGTCCGAGCAGCAGTTTGTAAGAAATAATTTATTAAATCTCTTGCTTTTTAGTGCTCTATATAGCAACCTAGTGAGCGCTCATTGGAGCGCTCTTTTGTCATAAATTTTTTAAATAAGGTCATAATCATCATCAATGACATATTTTTGGCCATTTTTTTATTAATGTTTTTGTTCAATTAATTTATATAACACAACAAAATGGTAAGCTGCAAATAAAAATATGTTTATTTCTTTT
Source organism: Quercus aquifolioides (assembly GCA_019022515.1). NCBI lineage: Eukaryota > Viridiplantae > Streptophyta > Magnoliopsida > Fagales > Fagaceae > Quercus > Quercus aquifolioides. The sequence goes on along the minus strand of CM032326.1, from coordinate 16,241,062 downwards.
GCATTGAAATAAAACCCATTAAATAACAAATAATAGATGAATTTTTTTTGTGGGGGGGGGGGGGGGGGGGGTGGGTGCGGCGTAAGCAGAAGATCTGCATTATTAGACATTAGGCCTTTCTTCTAAAGAAAAAAAAAGAAATTAGACATTAGGCCTAAGAAATTTCACCAACATCTATCATGGCTGAGTCAAAGTAATGAATATTGGACTCTTAACTCTATGTATACCGTCACTCCATTCCAATGATGCTGATAAACTTGTCGTATGGTTAATTGGAAGCAATTGTGGTGGTCCCTGTATCGCAACCTGGAAAGATTTTTTCTGGTTCAATTGACTAAAAGTCAACTTATTCGGAATAACAGTGACCTTGAGATTCTTCGGCGCCCTGACAGTTGCCTTGTATATAGATTCTAGAGCCCACATTTGTTACTGTCCTATGGAAGATGGCTGATATACTAGATTTAGCGTTGGTAAACTGAAAATACATGGATGGGTAATTTAAGACATCATGTCCTCCAATGTTTGGGAGACTTGAGCAATTGATGATCTCTCCAGTGAACAAGCGTAGCAGTGTCCCAGTGTAGCCCTCATTACATAGGAAGCGGGCATAGTCGAACGTTGAAATGTCATATATCAAACCGGGGTCCAGTGCTCTAATGGGGTCAATTTGGCCAGCCCCATATGCTAACTCAGCTTCGTCATCCTTGATTTTCAATTCAGATGCTGATCATCAATCAAGAAGCAAAATTATAAAACACTCAAAAAGCCTAATTTTTTATATAAAACTTATTTTTGGGAAATATGAGATGATATCTTGATTTATGTGTTTATATAGAAGGAATACAAATGTTAAGATTATTACAAATTTTACTACCTGAGATTTACAAACTAAAGTGACAATATGAATTTCATTGGTGCATCTGCAATAACTAATAAATAAATATATATATATATATATATATATATATATATATTGTGAATAATGACACATGGGTTTGTAATGATTTTGCAATAAAATTTCTAGTATCCCTAACTTTACTCATAAAATGAATATCATACATTTCTTATTAGAAAATAAGAGAGATGCTACGTCTACAACAATTTTACAACATTTTTACAACAAATCACAGGTTGTTAGTTGTTATTGGTTCAAATTTGAAACTAACACTAAGATCACTTTTTTGCCCCAACAATAACAACCAGTAACAACCTGCCACTTAGGATTTGTTGTAAAAATGTTGTAAATATAACATTTCTCTAGAAAATAATCATCTCCATTAATCATGGGGAAAATTTGTTTCATAGTGAAGATTTTATATCTGAATCAAACAGTTTACATAACATATGGAAACATATTAAGATGAGTAATATTTCTACTAAACTAATTGGCATATTATCCATATTGTTGGTAAACAATGAGCAGTGTGATGGCATTTGAGAATTTGAAATAAACATTAAAAACCTCTTATTGACACCATTTTAATGGTGGTTCTTGTAAAATGACACTCATCTTTAACACATCATGAGAATTTCAGGAGACTAACCAGTTGTCATTAGGGCCGATTTAATTGCAGAAGGAGACCAATCAGGGTGGAATGTTTTGATGTAGGCAGCAGCACCAGCCACATGAGGGCAAGCCATTGAAGTTCCAGATAGTATATTATACACACCAAACCGGTTGTCCAAAGGAGACCCAGTTGCTGATGAAAGTTTAGTGTAAGCAGCTAGTATATCTAGCCCAGGTGCCACAATATCCGGCTACAAATCAAACATAATTTAAAACCATCATACTAATATATATGCTAAAAATAAGTGCACAAATTTATTCCTAGAATGTTTATCATTGCAAAAGGTTACCTTAAGTATTGTGCGAGATATCTTGGATGGACCTCGGGATGAAAAGGAAGCCACAAAGGGTGCAGCAGTATTGCGTACTGATTTGGACTGGAGTATGACAACCTGAGGGTTTCTGAAAATTTTATCAATGAAAAAAAAAATCCATTAAGAATGTTAATATATCAAGTTATTTTTTTTATATTAACTGAATAATTACAAGTTATAATGAACCCTAAATAAGGTATATATAGGATTAAAAAGTAGGCTGCAGGCTAGCTCTATATTAGTATGAACATAGAATATACTTTGGTCACAACAAAAATAAAAAAAAAAAATTCAAATTAATAACAACCCTCCTAGCAATGCATTTTATATAGTAAATTTGTTTCTTCTTACTTGGTTGAGTTGACATATGCAAGAATTTTGTAAGCAAAACTAGAATCAACAAAGGCACCAGGGATGATAGACGTAAAGGTGGTATCTATCTTCTCCACGAGAGATATGAGATCCCCTGCCCCACCTATGCTCTTAATGTAAGTTTGACTTGCTGATTCATTGCATAGCACGATCTTTCCTTTGACTTTATTCGGTCCAGACTTCCTTCACTACAATACCTACAATTCTTTAATTGATTAGTGCTACTAATATTAACAGTCTGACCCTGAATATATATTAGGTTTGGTGATCTTCAATTACAGTATAAATCATGAAACAGAAAGTGCTCTCTAATTAATTACCAGGGAGTTGAAGTTGGAGATAAAGAACTATTGGCTGCTAATCCCGCAGTGGTTAGAGGGTACGTCTTCTTTTTTGGTGAAAATGTGTTGATGGAAATTCCCTGTTATTCAATTCCCCAGTAAATGTAATGTGATTATGATCAAGAGAAATGGAAAAGGATCATGCGCCCAGATAAAAACACTCCGTTGCTAAATATTATTACACTCTAAATGAGACGGGTTGTTTTATTTACGATCATCCCCATTTAAAATCTTTTAAACAATGTGACATTTTGTACATAGTTAGATTTTAAAAAATAAACTATAAAACGAATTCCACCTGTTTCAAGTAAAAAAGAAAATTATCATGTTCCTAGATGGAAGCACTCCTTTACTAAGCAAGACCATCATAATTAATGCCACAAGTTGCTTCAGGATCATCTCCATTTGAAATATTTTCATATTTTTGGTTAGATTAAATATTACTATAAATCTAGTGCTATATCATTTCTTTTTTTTTTTTGGTAGCAAAACTTTGTATGCCATCCCAAAAAGAAAGAAGCGACTTACATCAGTTTCTAGGTTATTTCCAAGTTTAACTGGAGTCCTGAACATCCTATCAATGGAAGAAGCACCAACAGTCATTATCCAAGGACCTACGTTCAGCACAGTATACAAAGATGGGCCACCATTCCCCGCCGAACATGCTGTGAAAATCCCCCTCTTCATTGCATGAAAGGCACCAATGGAAATGGGATCCTCAAAAAAGCTACCTGCGGACCCTCCGATAGATATTGATAGCACGTCAATTCCGTCATCAATGGCATCGTCCAATCCAGCCAAAAGGTCTATCTCACTGCAACCTCCATTCGAACACACCTTGTACATTGCAATGCGTGCTGATGGAACCCCGCCTCGAGCTATGCCTCTGGCTAAACCGTAAAAGCTCGCGCCTGCTATCGAGGCACCTGCTGCAGTGGATGCAGTGTGACTGCCGTGGCCATCATCATCTATTGGGGATGGATTTGGATCTAATTTGGCCCTGACGGGGTCGTTGTTGTAGAATGTTGCACCTATTACCTTGCTGCATAAAAGGGTGAATAGCTTGAAAATTAAATGAAAGATCCATGCGTGAATAGCTTGAATCATGTGCTTTATAACCACCTTATGTGCACCACATGGAATAATATCCCTTTGAACTTGTCCTACTTAAATTAGGACTTGTGGTTGCCGACTTAGGTTTTGCTTTTTACCCTAACTAACTTGTATAAATAGCAATGGATGGAAATAGTATTTTGAATCAAATAATACCATGTCATCCATATCAAAATTCAATAAACGAGAGACATGTATGTAAAAATAACTACTTATTAACACATGCCTTCATTATTAGCATAGTAATTATTTTTTGCAAATGTGTTTCACTTATTAGATTTTGATACAACCGATATGGTATCATTTGATACCAAATACCCTCTACAATTGATGGATGGTAATCAGAGTGAGCACCAACTTTTGTTATTAGAAAAGGTTTCCTCTATTCTTTGGTAGAGTTCTAAGTCGTGACTTTGTTTGTGCTTTTGGTGTCTGTGAGTTATTTGGGTGTATTTGAGCCTTAGGTTTTGTGAGAGTGCTTTTAGTACCACCTTTGTTCTCTCTTTTGTTATGGAAAATTTTTCCTTAACACCGCCTGTGGACGTAGGCCAAAAGTCGAACCATGTAAGTCTCTGTGTTACCCGTGTGATTGTTTCTTCTTTTTTCATTTCTATTTTTCATAACCCCATTGCTATTTGGATACATACAACAAATAGATCTTTATACTTTCTCTATTCTCAACAAATTGGTGTCAAAGCTTCAGCTTTTACAATAAGATGTATTATTTAAATTTCATTTTTATCCTAAGTAATGTTTAAAACACAATATTTTATTTTTAGAATTATTGATAAGATATGTTATGATTGGAATAAAATCACTTTCATTTAGATCTACCAACACACTTTTTATTATGCATCTAGGCATACTATTTTGTGGTCGGTCACAATTGAGGAGAGAGATAGAGATTGTTTACTTGTTGCAGCCGGTGAAGTTGCCTACTACTTGGCATCTACCCTTCCATTTTGATGGAGGACGTCCTAGTCCTTTGTCGTCAAAACTTGGAGCATCAATATAAATTCCTAAAAAATAAGGGGAAGAAAAATAAAAAAATTAAATAAGTTATCAAAATTCCACCATGATGACATGTAACAAGGAGGGAGTTAAAGCTCTATGAGAAGTTTTAATTTATTACCTGTATCTAATACACCAACAATGATATTACTTTCAATTTGATGATTTCTCTTCACTGAGGGAGGCATTCCTAAGAAATCCCATGATCTTGTTGTATGAAGTTTTCGAATTCTACTAGGAAACACCGACACCACATTTTCGTTCTCTGTAAAAGATGCATATATGTATATAAATTATATATATATATATATATATATATAAGACAACCACCCCAAGAGAAATAAAGAAAAAGAAAAAGAAAAAGAAAGAAAGAAATGTTGTGTAACATGATGTTTTTAGTGTGTACCTCTTAGTCTTTCAGCTTCATCTGGCAATAGGTTTGCTGCAAATGCGTTAAAACTCTTTGTGTAGCTATATATCATGGACTTTTGGGCAATACGACCACTGAAAAACAACAATACTTGATGGATTAATTGTCTACCCAGATAACTCAATTTGTTGCATGCTGTGATGTTATATCATATATGGATTATACCCTAAAAGCTAATTTTATATGCATGGAAAATGATGTAGAATAAATAGTATAGGCATTCCTAGAGTAGCAAGGGCGCTGGTAGTCATGGCGTAAGATCAAGGGGGTGCTAGTAGAGGCAATCGGGGCGACGATGTCGGAATTGTATAAAATTTGACAAGTTGAAAGGAAACGGCATTTTGATAAAGACTCGAGCCTTAATCCTTGAGGGTCACCCAAATTTAGGCAAATTCCTTCGTTAAGGCCCCAAAAACTGTGTTTTTCATATTTCTAGTAATATTTGTTTTTCTTTAATAACTTTTAGTTTAAAAATCAGAATAATGTCTCGTCTATTTTGGGACATCTCTTAGAAACAGTATTTTCAATTTCCATAATTATCTCAATTTTGCTATTTTTGGAAAAAATTTACTATTTTGCTACCTAATTATGTGATTAACGCAAATTAGGCTTTTGAACATATTGCTAGCCGTCCTAGGTTTTCTTTTTACTATTTAAACATATTGTAGCCCCCAAGATAGTTTAGTTTTCAGATTTATAAAAATATAGATTTTGTCTATTTTTTTTCTTTGGTGGATTCCAGATACCTATCACCTTGTGGATTTAAGGAATCCCTTGTAGATTTGAGGTTTTTATTTAGAAGATAACGTGTTTAGTTTATTTTTCCATTCAGAAAGTAAAATGTTTGTTTTTTTGTAGCTTCCACGACATTAGAAAAGCCCAATGCTATACATATTGATAAGTTCCTAACCATTATGGAACCGTCCCCTACCACCAAATCTTTGACCCATGTATGAATTATACTTCACCCAATTACTTTCCATGAAAGAGAGAACAAATCAAGACATTTATTTCTAGAGAAAATCTTGAGATTAGTCAACAAATTAAGAGACTGATTACTAGAAAAAATCATGGGATTGAGACAATTAATATTTAATATGCAATTCAAATTCAGATTATTTTTACTTTTGCAAGTAATTCTATTATAAATTTGGATTCCATTGTAATTTACTTCCATGAGAGGTGTATGAGAAAATCACGTAAACTAGAAATTTTCTCTCTTCTCCCTTTTCTTTTCTCTGTATCTCATTTACAAATTTATACATGAATTATTCCAGGCATAAATTACCACAAAAAATAAAAACTATTCTGTGTAAGAAACAAAAGGAAAACTAGTATTGTTTAAATTAAAATATGAGTAGATATAAGCATGCAATGTTTAGATATTTTGTCATCCCACTTACCCTCCAACAACTGAAGAAAGCAAGTTGTGATGAAGATTAGTAGCTGAGGTTTTTGACTGTAGTGCCTCTCCCATGTACACAATGTACGCCTATGTGTTAATGAAAAATAAATTTCTGATTAGTGAATGAACTCGATTATATGAAGTGATTGGATCAAGTAATATACAAATTATAAAATGCCTTCACCTTTCTAACTACGTCACCAGAACCATAAGTGAATGACCAACGAAGCTGCGTAGCCAAAAGGAAGAGGGTGATCATACAAATTCGAACCATTTTTAGTTCTTCCATTACATTCAACACTGCTCTTGCTTTCTCTGTTGTTCCTATATTTATAGTCAGATTTTTCTTTAAATATCCCTAGTTGTTCTTTCTCTTTTTTTTTTTGTGTTTTCTTAATTTGGAGAACATTTTTATGCTAAAATATAATCTTGGACTAATTAATTAAAGATACTACATCTGTTTAGGTGTAACTTCATTATATTTAGTTACAAACGGTTTCTTTATTAGCTTGTCCACCTGTTAAAACCGAAAACAAGCACCCAAAATTTTTATGTATTGAATTATTTAAACAATGTACAAAGTAAGAATACGTTATTTATATAACTAAACAGAGTTAAAACTAACCAACTCCTAAACTAGACCATGGACGCTGAAATAGAATTTTAATGACTTTATTTACACCGAATCTAATAGACGGGTATTTCCTAAAATACAAATCTAATAGACGTGTACACAGACAGTTGTATCACACCCTAGCAGATTATGGGTTTACTTATAAGTTACAACAAATATGGTGTTTTGACTTTGAGAAGTCCAAATAATAATAATAAGTAATACATCGTACTGATTGTTTTGGGGATCTGTGAATTAAGTACTGATGGTTAAAAACACACGAATTGGCATGCATGCATATAATTGGTGCGACTTTTATCATTTCAACTAGATGCTATAATTGGCCTACGCTTAAAAAATGTTGCATACTAAATTTATCACTATGTCTTGAAAATATATAATATGAGGTGAGTTAATTTTGATAACATTGATGCATGCAAATATGATCAAATTGCAACCCACAAGGCCACATGGCGCCGTGTGCCAAGATCCACGATTTGTTGGTGGAGATGGAACTTCCATAGCAAAAGAGGCCAAGACTTCTGAATGCTCGAAAATGTGTGGAAACAAAAGAGCTATTTAGACCCCTAAATTAAAGTTATAGCTCGATTGATTTTACTCTAACTTAATACTAAGTGCAGAAAAGAGTAAATGCGAGCGAATAAACAAACAGACTACTCTAACCCATAATCATTATAACACAGCAGTAAAATGAAAGGTAAAAGAGTAGAGAAGAAGAATGCAAACATAAGATAACACGCCGATGTGTTATCGAAGAGGAAACCGAAGTACTCGGCATAAAACCTCTTCGCCGCCCTCCAAGCGGTAATCAATCCACTAGACAATCAGTTGGGATACATGGGTTAGCAAGAGACCCTCCAAGCCTAATCTGCCCGATGCACCTAAGCCCTCTAAGCTCCTACTCCAACAAGGCTTCTTGGAACCGTGTCTTGTCTAGCTCTCTAGATCCCGCAATACGTCCAATTGCATCTGCCAAGCCTCACCGGCTTTTAGCAAATCCCCAAAGCTTTCCAAACTCCAAAACACTCTCTACACTTTGAATAAGTGTGGGTTGTGTTTGGGTACAAATCTCCTATCAAGGTATGACAATGGGAGAGGGAAGGAGAAGAGGCTAGAATGATTTCTCACTAAGGATGAGTAGCTCTCTCTCTAAAAGATGGGTGTGTGTGTTGTAGAAAACCTATCTAGGGTTTTTCTCTCTAAATGGTCTCCTTTTTCATTTGTGGGTAATAAGGGTATATATAGTATGGGTAAAGGGTAAGAAAGTCACTCTAAAAAATCCTCCAGACATAATGTTTCGCGACTACCTTGCGGGAAGGCCTTACCTGTGAGACACTCGTGAAATTGACAGCCTGACACAACTCTTCAGCTTCCAATCATGTGCTTCTCACATGCCCTTTTCGCAGGAACCCTTCTCGCGAACTTCTTGCGAGCTAGTCGCAAAATGCACTGATTCTTCAATTAAGCTTGAGTCTTCACCAACTTAATACTAAACCCAATACAATAAAATCCCACAAAATACAAGGAAATAAATTAAAGCAATTACAACACTTTTTGTCATGGAATAAAGCCAACATAAAACATAATTGTAAATCACAACTTTACAATCTCCCACTTTGGCTATTCTGTGACAAAACACTCTATAACAGACTCCAGACTTAAACGTGAGTTTGGGATCAATGACAAAACTCACTCACACCTAAATCTAGAAGCTGTGATGAAACTTGGAACATATGTACTTGTAACCTGAAACACTTGCACAAAACACATTAGACCCTCAAGGTAAAGTAAGTAATAAAAGGACAAGTATAATGTAACAAGTAAATTGCGATCAAGTAATCATGATATGAAACATGTGAACAACTTGATCATACACCAAAACAGTCATATGAAAACAACTGCAATGATCATATAGCAAAGCAAATGATCATCTGAACATGCAACCAATAAAGCACAATAGCATAAGAATGTATGCATGTCCAACATATAAACATGATGCGATGACAGCAACAAAGCATAGATACTAAATGTAACTCAAAGCACCATAAAACAACGAGAAAACAAGCATAAGGTAAAACAAGACAAAACAAGTGTTAGGACATATGTGATTCTGTAAGGTTGAAATTTATCAACCATCTTGTTGGCTTTATTCCGTGCCAATTTGCTTGTAATTTAGCACTTAGTAACCCTGTATTTAGGTGAGATTCATGTAAGGGTATTGTGTGAAGAGAGTGTGAAGAATTGCTCAACTTGGTGCAAAGAAGCAGGGACTCGCGGCTAGGACTCGCGACTGACTCGCGGCTTGCAAGCCGCCAACTGATGTACACGTGAGAAGCATGCGGGGAGGTGAAGGGTCACGCCAGCTGTCGCACTACAGGACAAAAGTCCCAGGCTGGCCAGACCGTTATCTCGCGACTTAGACCAGTCACGAGGCCAAGCTGCCAACCAGCCCTGTTTGGGAAAAACTGACTCTTCGTATTCCAAACACACACCACTATATATAGACCCTTATACCCACAAAATGTAAAGAGCTTCCAGAGAGAATTTTGTGAGAGAAACCCTAGAGAAAAACAAGATTGCCTCATCCTCAATCTTCACTAAGAGACTCTTCAAATTTCTCTACTCTCTTCCTCTCCATTGATACATCCTTGAGAGGTCATTGACCAAATCCCTTTCTCATCACACCCACGTCTGTGAGAAGGCATTTTGGTGCTAAGGGAAGCAGTTTGGAAGGAACCAATGGTTATTGGTTGATGCTATGGATTATAGCAGAATCCGGTAAGCTAGAAAAGAAAAAGGTTCGGCGCAACCTCGTTGGAGCAAGAAGCTTGGAGGGCTTAGGTACCTGGGTAGATTAGGCTTGGAGGGTCTATTGCTGTTCATGTATCCCAACTACATTTTCTAGTCAATTATTGACCGCTTGGAGGGCGGCGGAGAAGTTTTACGCCGAGGGCTTCGATTTCCTCTTCGATAACACATCGCGTGTTGTCCTTGTGTTTGCATCTCTCTTCCTTTATTTTTGCCATTTATTTTCTGTTGTGGATGTGATTATAATTGGCTTAGATTGTTTATCAATTCTGTGTTTGGCTTATGTTCATGTTCCGCACATTAATTGTTTGATAATAAGCTTGAATTGATATTTTGTAATATGGGGTCTAAACGTTCAAGGGTGTTTTACACACATTTTGAACATTCAGATTCACTTGTTAGGAACATATGTCACTATTTTATGTAATTAGCTAATTCTTTGACAAAACGTGTTTTATTTGTATTTGGGTAGATCTAGGATGTGTTTAATACTTCAAGAAACTTTGTTTTAAGATCAAGTGTTGAAACCATGCAAGTCTGTCCAAGATTCAAGCTGAAAAGTGCAAGGTCATTAAAGCTTGACAGCTAGCTCGACAGCAACTCGACAGCATCTTGACAGCTAGGCATCTGTCAAGGTTTAAGAAAAACAGATTTTTAGTTCTGTTTTAACTCTAATCTGTGATTATGTGTTTGGGCTTTCTTTTCTCACAACCCTAGACATATAAAATGATTATTTTAAGGGCCATCAAAGTGAACACAGGTTGCACAAGTGTTCAGCAAAGTTTGTTCAAGCAAATTGTGATCGGAGACAAAATTTGCCCTAGTTCGTCATTCTTGTGAAGAAGTTGTTGTGTTTGTGCACCGTAGGGTTTTGTGACTAAGCATCTTCTTGATCTTCATTGTCTGGATGAACTGAAGAACTTTGCAGCCAACAACCTTCTCTAGTTGGTGATTGAAGTCACGTACTGGGATTCGCGCAATTGGTTAGTCATGTACTGGGAGCCGTGCATTACAAGGAGAGATTGTCATTACAGAACAAGTCCAATTAGGTATTGGGGTAAGGGTTCAATTGTAGGTTGGTATAAGGTACTGGGATTCCTTTACTTGTAACCGCTTGTTGTGATAATAGTGGATTCTCGAGAATGGTAACCTGAAAATCACCCGGTAGGATTTTTGCCATGTTGGTTTTCCCCATTCGTGAATAAATCACCATGTCAATTTATTTTCTGCTGCATACTTAGTTTAATTGGTGATTTGTTTGTGCTATCACGCGTTTGCATGTTAAATTGATTAATTAATTAAACTTGGCTAATTAATCAATTAATTCATCATAAGGGGTCAATACGTTCTTGGCCTATCAAGTGGTATCAGAGCAAGCACACTCTGATTAGGGTTAATCTTTGTTGTGTTGATCCATTCACCCCTGTTTGTCATGGGTAGAGGATAGTCTTTAATTATACCTCATTTATTTGATGGCACTAACTATGTATACTGGAAAGTACGCATGAGAGCTTTCTTGCAGTCTTTAGATAAAAAAGTGTGGCAAGCTATTGAGATAGGCTGGACCAAGCCGAAGGAAGCACCGACTAATTGGGATGATGCCAAGATCGAGGCGGCAAACTTCAACAGTAGGGCATTGAATGCTCTATTCAGTGCGGTCACTAATGAGAAGTTTAAGAAAATATCCTTTACTAAAACTGCTAAGGAGGCATGGACCATTCTCAAGACAACCTATGAGGGAACCAAGGCTGTCAAAGATTCATAACTTCAGAGGCTCACTACAAGCTTTGAAGAAATCAAGATGGAGGAGGATGAGTCGTTTGATGAGTTCTATGCCAAGCTCAAGGACATAGTGAACTCAGCTTTTAATCTTGGGGAAACCATTCCTGAACCCAAGATTGTGAGAAAAGTGCTTAGATCTCTACCCGAGAGATTCCATGCCAAGATTACGACGATCGAAGAATCAAAGGATATTGACAAGATTCCTTTGACAGAGCTAGTTGGTAATCTGCAGACCTACAAGCTGGGGTTAACGAGGATTGGTAAGTCGGGTAAGGGCAAGAACATGGCATTGAAGGTCAAGAGCAGTGACACTGATGAGTCATCAGATGATGAGGATTCTAAGATGAAGTCCTACATTACAAGGCAATTCAAGAAGTTCATGAAGAATGCCAATGGGAAGGGCTTCGACAAGGACCGTAGGCAATCTAGCTCCTCACAGTTCAAGAGCCAAGATAAAGGGAAGAAGGATGCTAGGGATGGCGGTCAGTATACTGTTCCTTCAGGACCTAAGTGCTTTAGGTGTCAAGGTTTTGGTCATATGAAACAGGAGTGTCCTACATATCTTAAGAGCATTGGGAAGAGCAAGGCACTTGCTGCTACCTTGAGCGACACCGAGCCTGAGGATGATTCTAACAATAAGGATGACGGAATCTTGATTGCCTTCACTGCCACTGTCAGTCCTACTGAGGGGATTGTTGAAGATATGGACGAATAGGAGGAATTGGTGGAGTCTAAGTTTGAGAAGATGGATGAACAATATGACATCCACACAGCCTATGCAAAGTTGTACGAAGTCTCAGAAAAACATGAGAAGTTGAATAGGTTGACCACCAAGAAGCTTAGTGATGTGGAGCTTGAGCTTGAAGAACTTTCCACAAAGTTTGATGAATCTAATCAGACTATTGGAGCACTGAGGTTTGAGAACAACTTTTTGGCTGAGAAGATTAAGAAGCTTGAGGTAGAACTGTTCCAAGTCAGAGCTCAGTTGGAAAGGACTTCAAGTGCAAAGCTTGACGAGATGCTCAACATTCAGAAATCTGCTTCAGATCGAACCAGTTTGGGGTATGATTTCTCTTCTCCTAGTATTGCTTCTACTAGTACTATTGTTTTTGTTCCTCCTAGTAATAATGTTGAAATTGAGAATGTTTGTTTTTGCACCCCTTAAAACACAATCGGATTAACCTAGTTAATTAGCCAAGTTATTACTTAGTCCAAATTCCAGATCTAGGTTAACACAATCATATAATCATATCAATGTAAAGTGCGGAATATAAAGAACACAAAGATATGATGACCCAAGAAAACCAAACCGGTAAAAAATCTGGGGAGGATTTAACCTAGCTATCCTCAAGGTAAAAGTAAATTCACTATGAAAGAATCAAAGTTTTACAATAGCGACTTAGACCACTAACATCCTATTGCTACCTCATGTAGAAAACTTACTGACACGACCACATGCAAGCTCCGAGACCACGAACTACTTCTTTCTTGGATTCCCAGCAAGTATAAGCACTCCCGCTTGAGTATCTTTAAGCTCTTATTGCAGTAACTGAATGATCATCAAGCTCTCAATGAATTCTCCTTTTTGATAATCCTAAGCATGTGTGAAGGCAACCACCTCTCAGATCTCACAAGAGATTCACACACATAGCAAGTTGAGCAACCTGAAAAATGTGGCCAGGGTTTCCCTTTTATACCTAGGGCAAAATATAAAACCTTACACGTCATATGGGCGTAGGGCTGAGTTGGAAATTCTACAGAAAAAACATTCTGCCCGACTTTCGATCGGTTGAGTCTAATTCTCGATCGATCGAGCCAGACCAAATTGCACAATGAATTCTGCAGCAGCTCAATTCCAACTTTTACATAAAACACATACTTTGAGCAAGTCTAAAATAAGACTAAAAACCTATTTTGATCATAGTTTGCCAACAATACAAATTAGAGTTCTAATACATTAATTCCTAAGTACTTAGAACCTAACAGAGAACAATAATGTTAAAACTTATTTAGCTAGTGAGAACATAGACAAGGGTAAATCTATCTTAGGAGCACCCCCTAAGTAGGATAAGAAAGAAGTTAAAAACCCTAGGGCTAAGAAGGCTAACTGTAACGTCCCTGTCAACTAAAAAAAAAAAAAGTCAAGACCAGACTTTTGTTTTGGGTTCCCACGTGCCAAGCCCCACCTAACCCCACTACCCACTCCCTCTTATCTCTTCTTTTGGCCAGCTCCCTCTTTTCCTTCTTTCATTTTCTTTCTTTTCTCTTTACTGAAACACACACACACACACTCACTTCCACACTCACCCGCCGGCCTCCACTCCAAACCACACCATCTCACCATCATTTTTCCGGCAAGATCACCGGAAAAATACTTTGGAACCCCAAAGCATCTTCATCATTTTTATTTGAGGTAAAAATTTCTCATCTTTTTGGTGGGTTTTGCACTTTTTCTTGAGGTTATTTTTATCTAAACTTTAATAATGATACCCATGTGATTTATGAGTATTGGAAGTGATATTTATGTGTTTTATGTATGGGTTTTGTATTGGTGGAATTATTTGATGAATGGGTATATATTTTGTGCTATTGATGACTACTTAAGGGTTATGTATGGTGGAAAAATTTAGGGGTTTTAAGTTATAACATGTGATGGTTGGTAAATTTAATTTTTCAATTGCCATTGGGTTTATTTGGAGTTAGTGGAAGTACTAAATTTCTTATCTTGGAGGATATATTGATTTTGCTTTCATGGGTCTCTTAATGATGTAGTGTAAATTTTATGGAAGCTAGTCATAATGTTGGAGATGATATTAAATGGGTTAACTCTATAAATTGGAGTTTATACCTTGTGAATCAATTTGTTGAGAAACTAGGGAAGTGGAATATATTATTATTGATGAGGTTAAATACTAGGCTTGCCTAATTAAGTGATTATTTGGCAAATTCCTAAATTGTGGCTAGATGCAATTTCAAGTTCTATACTTATTGTGATAGGTTTACTTGATATTGTTAGGTTCTAGCTAATCTCCTTGGAGCTTGGAGAATTAGGATTTTGCGGTTGCGAGGTAAGTAGCTTTTTAATGGGATTTTGAAAAATAACCATGTTATATAAATGTTTTTGGGTTAGACACACTTTTGGAAACTACCTATGGAAATTATACTTTTCTAAAAAGTATTGTGTCGTAACTTTAATATATATACATAATATATGATTATATATATGAAAATGCATCATATTTGGTATTGCATTTGGGGAAATGCATGAATTTGTGATATGGATAAATGAGCATCTTTTATTTAATGTTGATAAGAAAATCTTGGATTTTATGGTGTATTGGAATATTTAAGATGCTTATCTTGTCTTAGTACTTGGGAGATTGATAGAAAATCTTATTGACAAGAATGAAGTTGAAAACCTTACAAACTTTGTAGAAGTTAGATTATTTAAGGTTTTCTGAAACTACCTAGATATGAACTATGTGTTTCAAAGTAATGTAATCTGTGAGTTTATGTTGTTTTAACACCATGCCATGTGTGATTTCCCGGTGATCACCCGATTTGGTTTCCGTAGTCTTTGTGACAACGGAATCAAATCAAGGTCAGTGCCCTTTTACTTTGGATGACGCGTTCTTCCCTGCTGCCCATGGGGGGAAGAGGTTCCTTGATTGTGTGTGGGTGAGGCTGCTGTCCATGGGGCCAAGAGACCACATGCAAGAGAGGTCCTATTTGACGCGCTCTCTCTGCTGCCCATGGGGGGAGAGAAAAACCTTGAGGGTATGGGTGAGGCTGCTGTCCATGGGGCCAAGAGTCTGTATACCAGAGAGGACAATATCATGCCAGTTGTGAATGGGTGGATCCCCTGACCGGTTTATGTGGTAGTATGGTAGATTTGTGATAATTTATCTTATGTTAGATATTATGGCTTTGGAAATTACATTGTTGATGCTCACATATTATAATGTATAGTTTCAAGATATTTACTTTGAGGAACTTGTATTTCATTATTAAATCATTCTTGTCATATTATTATTATTATTATAATAGATGAAACCTGCATTTCCCCCACCCCCATTAAATATGCTACTTACTGGGCTCTGTCTCACCCCATTATTTTATAACCTTTTCAAAGTAGGCAACAGTCTTTTGAGACAGCTTTTTGGTGGCTAATAGTAGTTAGACTAACTGCTGATGGAGGCTGAACTTTTGTAATGGGTATATTAGATGGTGTAAATCTTAGAATAGGCTTGACTCATTCTTTTGTATATTAAAGTGGTTGTGATGTTATTTCCACTGATAGGACAAGCTGTGATATGTAATTAATTATTCAGACCTCTATTCTTTTGTGGCCACTGGTCCTTGTAATTATTGCTTAGAGCTCTGACTTACTTTGAGAGTAGATTCAATGAAATTATTATGATAATTCTTAATGTTGGTTTTTGATATGATTTATGTGGATTGGATTGTCAAATAAAGGAAAATCTACAGGTACTTTGAGATGTCTTTTTCATGCCTTGGACCCTTTGTGGTTTGGGGTGTGACACTAACTCTCAAAAGCCTAAACAGAAGAAGCAGCATCTCTATCATCATTGTGGAGTTGCCTGTCATACTTGACCTAATTGCTACAAGTGGCTAGCCACTCAACAGAGCAACGGTATGATAGCATTTGGAAGCCAGAATCAGCTTCAATCCTCTTTTGGTCCCCTTGGAGATCTTCTCAAAGCTCTCATGTTCCTTTTGAACTTGAAAGGTTTCAATTCTTCTCCCTCACCACCGGATCAAGGATTTGCTAGACGGAAAGGTTCTTTCAAGGTGTGGAAGGAAAAAGGGCTCCAAGTGATTCTATCACTTTCTTCTCTCTCTTCGTATTTTTGATTTTGCATAACTTGTGTGTTTTGCTTTTATTTTGAGTCAGTCTAGTTTTATGCTTTGCTTTGTTTAACATCTTTTTATTTGTTTGTTTTCAGTTTTTTTTTTATTTTGTTTTTGATATAAAAAAAAAAAAAAATTGAAAAAAAAAAATACAAAACACAGTATGTGTTTTGTGTACATTAGTACTTGTGTACCTTGGATGGCCATTGAAACAAAGTTTTCTAAACTTTGTATCTTTTGTAGCTTAGATGAGCATCTCTATGCACAACTAAACAAATGAGCTTTGTGGACCGTGTTTGTGATGAGTAAGATTAAGTAATCTCTTGTACTTAATACTCGTATCACTCTTTTTGACAGGAAGGACTAGAAAATCCTAAGAGAAAGGCATAAATAATCATCTCACCACTGTTGCTCACCAATCATGAAATGACATCTGTATGCTTTGGCATAGCAAAAGTGCAATGTCAATGACATTTGTGTGCTTCAGCATAGCAAAAGTGGAATGTCAAAAGCTTAACATAATTTCTCTTATATGCCCATGCATGATTTTCTTAAAAAGAAAAATATGCAAAGAAAAAAAAATCAAAAGCAAAATGATCAAAATGCTTTTATATATGATTGTAAGCGTGTATTCTAGGAGATGTGAGAGTTATAAGATGTACCTCGAAGGTGATAGTCCTCATCAAATAGTTATGATTCTGTGTGAGTTAAAGTGATTTTCCCATATCCCAAATCATCATAACTAGTTGACACTTATGCAATCTTGCAATATTTTTCACACACAACACGCAATATTCTTTGCTACTCTTGATACATGTGCAGGTACAATGTGATTTGGTCATCACAAGGTTTTACATGTGTTAATGTATGCTCACTAAACTGTGTTGACTTATTTTTGAAATATAAAATTGGTTAAACTTGTTTAGTGAGTGTGTGTGTGTTTTTGGGATCCATGTGCTTAAAATTTGTTGTTGAGAGATGAGTTTGAGAGTCTAAAATGTTGATTGGATCATTGGTTGAGTTGTATGCTTGATTGCATTCATATCTGTGTTTTTTCCTTCTCGAAAAACTGTTTTTGAGCAATCTCAACAGCTTCTCGACACCTCCTCGACACTTGGCTATCTATCGAGCTTTTCAACTTCTTCTTATCGCAATCTCGATAGCTTCTCGACAGCTGGTGGATCGATCGAGAAAGCTCCTGTCTCCTCAATAGCTTCTCGACAGCTGGTAGATCGATCAAGTTTCTTTTATCTTTTCTGTTGAATTGTTCCTCGACAGATCCTCGACAGCTATATCTGTCAACCTCTATTTTCTCGACACCTGTCTCGACACCTCTATTTGTCGAGATTTACTGAACTCCTATATATATGTTCAACGCGATCCATTTCTCACTTTTATCAATCTCTCTTTCGACAGATCCCTCTTTTCTCCCCCCAAACACTCTTTTCTCTCTCCAAACCTTCAACCCACGTGATTTTCAAACTCTCTCTGCTTCAAATCACTTGGTATGCTCTCTTTTCTTTTCATTCTTCATGCATTTCATGTTTTGAAATCTAGGTTTTGGGGTTTTTGAAAAATTTTGTGATTTTTCAAAATTGATGAGTTTTTGTTGAAATTTTAGGATGGGTTTTTGTTTAAATGAGTTTAAAATCTCATATATTGCGTCACATCAGCATTATAATAGTATTATCATGCATTTAGATGTGTGCAAATTGATTGTGTGCTGGTCGGATTGGATTGGGCTATGCCCGTGATGCTTTTTATATTGCATGTCACATGTTCATGCATTTCTCATGCATACGTACTCTCTTTTCAATATACTTGTTATATTTGAAATGTGTTGGGACTTTTCTTATTGTCTCTCTCTTTCCCTCTCTTTTCCGTTTACGTTAGTCGTGTCTATGACACCTAAATGTAAGCCTGCTCCGTCTTAGAACCCTCTTCGTTCTGGGGCATCCACTTCCTCTGATCCTACTCCATCACATATTCGGTTCCGTGATGAGGATGATGATGATGATGCTACTGCTTCTGAGGAAGATGGTGATGGAGATGCTAGCTCTTCCAATACAGATGAGATGTCTACTTGACATTCTTACCCTTTATCACTCGTGACAAAATGGGGGAGTAGTTTTGTATATGAGAGTAGTCATATTTAGGGGGAAAGTTAGTATAGGACCATTTTGATTGGGGGAGTGTTGATATCTTGAGGGATGTAGTGAGGATTATTTGTATCTTTTTCTTTTCTCTATTTTTAGATACAATTATTCTTGTACCTTAGGTCTTGTGACCATTATTGACATACATTGTACTTATCTTCTTTATATGTTGATGAATGTTTCTTTCACCTACCCTTACATGTGTTGTTTCTTTTCTCTCTTTATGCACATGCTTCTTATTACGTGTATGCAATTCATTATTTTTGTTCACACAAAGATGCCTTGATGAGTTTTGTTTAAAGTGTTTCAGAAATACAGGTTGTCAAAGTCTACTTGCCATAAACTCTCTTCTTACAAAGTTTTTCAAGAGTTTATGTTAAGATAGATTTTATTGTATTCAACAAGTGAATATGAGTTGAGTGATTTATGACTTCTCTCATATGTTCATTTGTTTGTTGTGGTTTTGTCATGGATTGCCAAAGGGGAAGATTGTTAAGACATATGTGATTCACTTGTTAGAAACATATGTCACTATTTTATGTAATTGGCTAATCCTTTGAAAAAACGCACTTTACTTGTATTTGGGTAGATCTAGGATGTGTTTAATACTTCAAGAAAGATCAAGTGTTGAAGTCATGCAAGTCTGTCCAAGATTCAAGCTGAAAAGTGCGAGGTCATTAAAGCTCAACAGCTAGTATCTATCAAGCTTGAAGAGCTGTTCTAGTCCCATGGCTCGACAGCTAGGCATCTGTCGAGGTTTAAGAAAAACAAATTTTCAGTTCTGTTTTAACTCTAATGCGTGATTATGTGTTTAGGCTTTCTTTTCTCACAACCTTAGACATATAAAATGATTATTTTAAGGGTCGTCAAAGTGAACACAAGTTGCACAAGTGTTGAGCAAAGTTTGTTCAAGCAAATTGTGACCGGAGACAGAATTTGCCCTAGTTCATCATTCTTGTGAAGAAGTTGCTGCGTTTGTGCACCGTAGGGTTTTGTGACCAAGCATCTTCTTGATCTTCATTGTCTAGATGAATTGAAGAACTTTGCAGCCAACAACCTTTTCTAGTTGGTGATTGAAGTCACATACTAGGATCCGCGCAATTGGTTAGTCACGTACTGGGAGCCGTACATTACAAGGAGAGATTGTCACTACAGAACAAGTCCAATTGGGTATTGGGGTAAGGGTTCAATTGTAGGTTGGTATAAGGTACTGGGATTCCTTTACTTGTAACCGCTTGTTGTGATAATAGTGGATTCTTAGGAGTGGTGACCTTAAAATTACCCGGTGGAGTTTTTGCCGTGTTGGTTTTCCCCATTCACAAAAAAATTACCGTGTCAATTTATTTTCCGCTGCATACTTAGTTTAATTGGTGTTTTGTTTGTGCTACCACGCGTTTGCATGTTAAATTGATTAATTAATTAAACTTGGCTAATTAATCAATTAATTCATCACAAGGGGTCAATACGTTCTTGGCCTATCAACAAGGTTTTCTCCACACAAAAAAAAAAAAAAAGTCTTCTCCCCCTTAGTATATGCGTCTTCCCTATGGTTTTCTCCCCTTACGAATGTGCACGAGGTAGAATTTCTCCCTTTATGAATGTGCACATGAGTCATATAGAAATGACAATACACGGTATACTCTCTAGTATAACTTCTGTATTATTTTTTATTCTAACCTCCATATCAGCGCAAAATCCTTTGGAAAAAGAAATTAAAACATGAATCAAGATTTCACTTGGGTCTAGTTTCTAGGAATTCTCTTTGACACCCACACTCTCTTCTTTGGGGCCAAGAATAAATTAATTTGGGACGACTCCAATGACCACCTTTTCCTAGGTTTCAATTGTGAACACATAAACCTGATGGTGAAGGCACTAAGTGGGAGTAGACAAGCAAAGTTTTGCAAGGAGTATGATTCTAATGATTACCATTCAACATCTTCAGGTTCTATTTCAGATCTGCCATTGTGAGTTCGTCCTACATGGATTCTTTTGTTTCAAATATATTTATAGATGTTAAAGAGTTCTATAAAGAAGATACTATCATAAATTGGAATTCTCCACCAATCTTTGACAAGTACCTTGATGAAAATTGTGAATTGTGTATGAGTTGTCAAGTTGTGGATGATGATGATGATGGGATTTTACAGAAGAAAACTATTTAGAGGTAAGATTTATTCCTCTAGTCGTAGAAGAATTGGATATAAAGAAATTATCTCTTAAGGAGCAAAATCCACATGTTGATTTTCTTGGAATTGACAAATATTTATTTCTTAATGGTAAACTTGATGTTGATCTTAGTGCATCAATGGAAACTAATGCTCCTCATTTGGAAAATATGGGTGATTTTATTTGGGAAGCTTTTGTGCAACGTGAAGTAATAAAAATGGGTTCAACACTCACAAGGACAAAGCCACAACAATTTTGTGAAGACGAAAATCTTGGATTAATGGGTGAGTATGCTGATTTGTTTGTAGCATTGGCTTCATGTGCTACACTTTGGCAAAACAAATTACAATCAAAATTTGTTCAACAATGTTTATCATGAAGAAAAGAATGATCAATAATATGTTGGCTTTACTTGTATTGCTAAAGAAAAAGGAATGGAAAGGAATGATTGGACATCCAAAAGATCGAGGGAAGAATAATTATTTAGTCGAACTCGAGATCGAGTTCTTTTTCGAGAAGGGGAGAATGATGTAGGAACAAAGTGGCAACTTATGCGGCAGCCACATAGGTGACATGTATCATTTATTTATGGAAAATGCTAATGAGTGCCCTTAGAGAACTGATTAATAATCCATTTAAAGAAATTTTTTACAGAAAATGAAAAAAAAGTAATTAATATTTTGACAGCTTTTTTCATTTCCCATAAAAGTGGTATCAAAACTTTTCTAAAATGGATTATTAATGAGTGCCCTAAGGGCACTCGTTAGCATGACCCTTTATTTATAAGCCCATTTGTCTTTTATTTATCTTTATTATTTAGTCAAAATTAATTATAAGTCTTGTTGGTAGTTGTTCCAACCTAATAAATTTGATCATAGGGTGATGTGAAGTCAGTCTAGAGAGTTGTCATCTGCATTGAAAGTTGTCAAGCATTTAGTTGAAAGCATTTATTTCACATGCAATGTATTCACCTATAATTATCAATAAGAAATCAGAAGAAAAAAAAAGTTTCTATTCAAAAAAAGAAAAGAAAAAAAAAAGGTTTCTATTCAAAAAATTATTTGCAAGTATCATTGCTTTGGAGTTGAGTTATTCCTCCTAACAATCAAGTGTGTGGCTTGGTCGTGTTGAGTGACATTCATGATTAGTAGCATTGAGTGACATCCACTACCTTCGGTTTGGTGGCATCCCGAAACTATTTATCCTATCATTAGGTTAAATTTTTGATTTAGCCTATCTTGTAGGTCTCGGCCTACATTAGTCCATGACACCACCAAGTGTTGCAATGGCTTCACGACACTAACTTGATAGAAGTTGAGGTTGAAGGAAATATCAAGATAAAAGTAACAGTCATGCCTATAACCAAGAAAGATTCACGTGTTCATAATTATGGGATCACATAAGGGAATTGCTTTGCTCATATGGACTTTAGCTTCAAGGCTTCAAGTTTTATGCATTGAGTCACCAAGTTAAAAGTGTTTTGTGCCAAACTTATGTGAGCAACTGTGTGAGTAAGGTAATGATGGAAGTTGTTATGGTGTTTTGTACCAAACTTATGTGAGCAAACTATGTGTGTAAGGTAATGATGGAAGTTGTTATGCCATTATGGCAATTTAAATTTGCTCTATTGGGATGAACAGCTGAGGAGTAGTTTGTAAGAGATAATTAATTAAATCTCTTGCTTTTAGTGCTCTATCTAGCTACCTAATGAGCGCTCCTTGTAACACTCTTTTGTCATAAAATTTGAAACAAGGTCAGAGTCATCATCATTGACATATATCTGGCCATTTAATTAGTGTCTTTGTTCAATTAGTTTATATATTACAACAAAATGGTAAGTTAAAAAATCTGCATAAACTGCATAAATATAAGTTTATAGATTATATAGTAAATAATATATGATAGGCACAAATTTTGACATGTGTATTAAGAGCGTAAAAAACATGCAATCTAATGATTAGATTTTAAATATTTAGTAATGTTAATGATAAGGTTATAATCTTAGATTACAATCAATTTTGTAGCTAAATATTGTCCAAATATGTTTATTTCTTTTACATTGAAAATGAAACCATTAAATAACAAACAATAAATGAATTTTTCTTTTCTTTTTTTGTGGGGGGGGGGGGGGGGGGGGGCGGCTAAGAAATGTCACCTACATTTGTTGTGCCAGAGTCACGAATATGGGACTCCTAACTCTATGTTTAGTGTCACTCCATTCCAATGATGCTGATAAATGGGTAATTTGGTTAGTTTGGAGCAACAATGGTGGCCCCTGTATCGTAACGTTGAAAGATTTTTTCTCGTTAAGCTGACTAAAAGCCAGTACGTTCGGAATAACAGAGACCTTGAGATTCCTCGGCGCCTTGACAGTTGCCTTGTATATGGAATTTTTAAGGCCCACATTTGTAACTGTCCTATGAAAGACGACGTTTATACTAGTGTTAGAGTTTTGAAATTGATAATACATGGATGGGTAATTTAGGGAATCATGTCCTCCAATGTCAGGGACACTTGCACAATCAGTGTTATCTTCAGTGAACAAGCGTAGAGTTGTCCCACTGTAGCCCTCTTCACATAGGAAGCGGATGTAGTCAAACTTTGACAGGTCATAGATCAAACCGGGGTGCAATGCGCTAACAGGGTCAATCTGGCCAGCACCATAGCCTAACTCAGCAACAGCAGCCTTGATTTTCAATTCAGATGCTGATCATTAATCAAGAAGCAAAATTATAAAACACTCATGAAGAATACTAATTTTTCATATTATAAAAGTTATTTTAGGGAAATATGAGATAATATCTTGATCAATGTGTTTATATAGAAGGAAGACAAATGTTAAGATTATTACAAATTTTACTAACAGAGGTTTACAAACTAAAGTGACAATATGAATTTCATTGGTGCAACTTTAATAACTAATAAATAAATATTTAAATTACTATTCTGTGAATAATGACACTTCGGTTTAATGTAAGGGTTATTTAGTAAAATTTGTGGTATCTCTAACCTTACTCATAAAATAGATATCAAACATTTCTTATTAGAAATTACTCCTCTCCATTAATCATGGAGAAATTCTATTTCATAGTTAAGATTTTATTTTTGAATCAAACAATTAACAGATTGTTATGTGATATTGGATACATATTAACATGACTAATATTTATTCTAAACCAATTGACATATCAACCACATTGCTGGTAAACCATTAGCAATGTGATGGCCTTGGAGAATTTGAAATAAACACTAACGACCTCTTATTGACACCATTCAAATGGTGGTTCTTGTAAAATGGAACTAATCTTTAACATATCATGAGTTAAAATGGGAGAATTTCAGGAGACTAACCAGTTGTCATTAAGGCCGATTTAATTGCCGAAGGAGACCATTTGGGGTGGAATGTTTTGACGTAGGCAGCGGCTCCAGCCACATGAGGGCAAGACATTGAAGTTCCAGACATTAAAGTATACACATCAAACCGATTGTCACCAAGAGTCCTTGTCATTGATGAAAGTTTAGTGTAAGCAGCTAGTATATTTACCCCAGGTGCCACAACATCTGGGTGCAAATCAAACATAATTTAAAACCTTCACACTAGTATATAACTATATAACTATATATGGTATAAAACATTATAAAAAAAAAAGTACACAAATTTATGCCTAAAATGGCAATCATTGCAAAAGGTTACCTTAAGTAATGTGCGAGAGAGCATGGCCGGACCACGAGATGAAAAGGAAGCCAAAAAGGGTGCAGCAGCATTGGGTGATGTTTTGGACTTGTATATGACAGCCTGAGGGAATCTGAAAATTTTACCAATGAAAAAGAAAACCATAAAGAATGTCAATATATCAGGTAATATTTTAATTAATAGAAAACTTACCTATTATAATGAACCCCAAATAAGGTATATATAGAAATATACTTTAAATTGGTCACAACAAAAAGAAAAAGGAAAAATCTAATCAATAACAACTCTCCTAGCCCATTATGGGGGGGCATTTTGTATAACAAATTTGATTCCTCTTACTTACTTGGTTGAGTTGACATATGCAAGAATTTTGTCACCAAAAATAGAATCAACATAGGTAGCGGGGATAGCAGATATAAAGCTTGTATCTCTCTTCTCTCGGAGAGATACAATTGCCCCGATCCCACCCAAACTCTTAATGTAACTAAGTCTTGCTCCTCCTTGGCATAGCACAATCTTCCCATTGACCTTTTTCGGGTCAAGACTCCCTTTATCACAAAACCTGCCCAATTCTTTAGTTGATTAGTGCTACTAATATATATATATATTTTTTTTTTTTGAACTGTGATACTAATATTAATAGTCTGAATATATAAATCATGAAATAGAAAATATTGAAGTAGAAAATTCTCTCTAATTACCAGGGAGTTGAATCTTTCGATAAAGTGCTATTGGCTGCTATTGCCGCAGTGGTTAGAGGGTACATCTGCTTTTTTGGTGAAAATGTGTTGATGGAAAGTCCCTGTTATTCAATGCACCACTAAATATAATGATTATGATCAAATGAAATGAAAAGGCATCATGTTCACTACCGCGCACCATTGGTGTGATGGTCACTCTACAAGTATAAGTGCTTATAAGGGGTGTGGTGGGCAAGGGCTGAGATTTAAGTCTTCAAGAGGGAACTTCACACACATATACACTAAGCACTCCTTTACTAACTTTATCCAAAAAAAAAAAGAGCACTCTTTTAGTAAATATTGTGACATTCAAAATGAGACAAGTTGTTTTATATACAATCATCTCCATTTAAAATGTTTTAAATCTTGTAACTCTATACATGGTTAGATAAAAAAAATTAGAATTTTAACTATAAAATGAATTCCATCCATTTCCAGTGAAATGGAAAATAATCTTGTTCTTGCACTCCTTTACTAAGCAAGGCCATCATATTTAATACCACAAGTTGCTTTAGGATCATCTCCATTATGAAATATTTTCATATTATATAAATCTAGTCCTATATCATTTAAAATTTTAACGGTAGCAAAACTTTGTACACCATCCCAAAAAGAATGGAGAGACTTACAGTAGTTTCTATTCTATTTCCAACTTTAACCGGAGTCAAAAACTGCCTATCTAAGCCAGAAGCACCAACAGTCATTATCCAAGGAGCTGTGTTCTGCACTGTATACAAATCTGGGCCGCTATTCCCCGCTGAACATGCTGTGAAAATCCCATTCTTCATTGCATGAAAGGAACCAATCGCAAAGGGATTGTCAAAGAAGCCATTTGATTCCCCACTAATAGATATTGATAGCACGTCAACTCCGTCATCAATGGCATCATCCATTGCAGCCAAAAGGTCTATATCACTGCAACCTTTGGGCCAACACACCTTGTACATTGCAATGCGTGCTGATGGAACCCCACCTCGAGCTGTGCCTTGGGCTAAACCATATAAGCTCGCGCCTACTATTGAGGCACCTGCTATGGTGGATGAAGTGTGAGAGCCGTGGCCTTCTTCATCTTGTGGGGATGGATTTGGATGGCGTGTGGCGAGGTCGTTGTTGTAGAACACTGCACCTATTACCTTGCTGCATAAAATGGTGAATAGCTTGGAAATTAAATGAGAGATCCATGCATGTAGAGAAGTATTATTTAAAATTCATTTTCATCTTGAGTAATGTTAAAAACAGATTTTTTTTTTTTTTTTTAAATAAATTGTTGGTATAATTTGCTATGATTGGAATAATATCACTTTCATCTGGATCTATTAGACATACTTTTTATTGTGCACCACCATATTAACCATTGTGAAAAATAAGGTTGTAAATTCAAATATTGTGTTACTAGTCAAAATATTTTGTGATTGGCCACAATTGAGGAGAGAGATTGAGATTGTTTACTTGTTGCAGCCAGTGAAGTTGCCTACTACTTGGCATCTACCCTTCCATTTTGATGGAGGAGGTCCTAGTCCATTGTCGTTAAAACTTGGAGCATCCATATAAATTCCTAAAAAATAAGGGGAGGAAAAAGGAAAGATTATGAAAGTCATCAAAAATGTTCCATGTAATAAGGATAAAGTCAAAGCTCTTTGAGAAGTCTTAATTTATTACCTGAGTCTAATTCGCCAACAATAATATTACTTTCAATTTGATGATTTCTCTTCAATGTTTGAGGCATTCTTAAGACATCCCATGATCTTGTTGTATGAAGTTTCCGTATTCTACTAGGAAATACTGACACCACATTTTCGTTCTCTGTAAAGGATGCATATACGTATATAAATTACATAAGACAACCAACCCCAAGAGGGAAAAAAAAGAAAAGAAAAAAGAAAAAAAGAAAGAAATATTTTGTAACATGATGTTTTTAGTGCGCACCTCGTAGTTTTTGAACTTCATCTGGCAATAGCTTTGCTGCAAATGCATTAAAACTCTTCGTGTAGCTATGTATTTTGGATTGTTGGGCAGTACTAGCACTGTAAAATGACAATACTCGATGGTTTAATTGTGTACCTAAATGTTACAATATGTTGCATGCGTTGTGATGTCATATTATATGCGGATTATACCCTAAAAACTAATTTTATATGCATAGAAAAGCCTAATGCTAACATATTGATCGATTGCTAACAATTATGGAACCCTCCCCTACCACTAAATATTTGACCCATGTATGGATTAAACTCTACACAATTTATTTTCCATAAAAATGAAAACCAAATCAAGACATTGATTGCTATAGAAAATCTTGGTACTAGTCAACAAATTAAGGGTTTGATTGCTAGAAAAAATCATGGGATTAGATTCCATTATTGTAATGTACCATCATGAAAGGTGTATGAGAAAATGTAGTGTTTTGGGCTCTGGTCTCATAGATGTAGGTTGTCAGGCTGAATCATGGAAACACTAATGTTTTCTTTCTTTTCTTTTCTCTACATTTTATTTATAAATTTCTATATATATGACCTATTCCATGTATAAATTACAACCCAAAAAAAGAACTATTTCATGTAAGAAATAAAAGGAAAACAAGTATTGTTTAAAATTGAATATGTGTAAATGTAAGCATGCAATGTGTAGGGACAGCTAAATGTGTTTTGTGCCTAAGGCCAAGATTTTAAGTGGCTTTTTTTATATTTAAATATTAATTAAAATAATATTAATTTATTTTTATATAATTTTATTTCAAAAATTTTCTTAATATGGGAGAGTTTTAAAAATTAACTTTTATTAATTGAAATCTTTTGGCTGAGTCCATTTTTGGGGCCTTGATTTTTATTTTTTTTGGAAAGGTAGGAATATCTTAACTGAATATGTTCTACTGGGTAATGAAGGGGGCTTTATTTAATTGAAGCTGTAGAGAGAGAAAATTCCCGACCTATCACAAGCTGACACGTCACACTACTAAGTCCACAAAATACAGCCAATTACAAAGCGCCACATACTGCTGCTAAGTTTTGCTATCACTACTCAGAAACCAACAGAAATTTGCCAAGTGTTATGCAAGAACCAATCACGCATCAGCACGTGTAAGCGATGACATAAGCAGCCTCACATGCGTAAGCAATGACACAATCAGCCTCGCACGTGTAAGCGATGACACAATCAGCCTCGCACGTGTAAGCAATGACATAAGCGGACCAATCAGACCGTGACATGTGTTACCAATCAGACTCCGCCACGTGTTGCTCACCCACCTCCAAACTCCTATAAATAGAAGCCTTCCTAAGGCATTTGGGAGAGATCTGGGAGATCTGGGAGAGAGGGCACCAAGCCATCTGAAGCACAAGCAGCATCAGAGAAGATTCAGAAGTCCAGAAGCGCTGCTGGAATCAAGCCCTGAAGCCTTCAGCAACTTCAAGAACTTCAACCTTCGAATAAGAAGAACATTCGAAGAGAAATCATCCAAATCATCTTCCTAGATCTCAAAGGTAACTGGAATCAAGCTCAAAAGCCTCCAGAAACCTTACAAACCATAAATCAGTGAAGCTCTACGGATTCAAGCCTCTAAAGCACCGAAGAACTTCCACTACAAAACCTTTAAATACGAAGAACATTTGAAGCAGAATCATCCAAACTACCTGCCTAGATCTCAAAGTTCACTGGAATCAAGCTCAAAAGCCTCCGAAAACCCAACAAATCACAAATCAGTGAAGCTCTACGGATTCAAGCCTCTAAAGCACCGAAGAACTTCCACTACAAAACCTTTAAATACGAATAACATTTGAAGCAGAATCATCCAAACTACCTGCCTAGATCTCAAAGTCCACTGGAATCAAGCTCAAAAGCCTCCGAAAACCCAACAAATCACAAATTAGTGAAGTTCTACGGATCCAAGCTTCTAAAGCCCCAAAGAACTTCCACCACAAACCTTCAAATACAAAGAACATTCAAAGAGGAATCATCCAAATCATATTCCTAGATCTCAAAGCTCACTGGAATCAAGCTCAAAAGCCTCCAGAAACCTCAACAAATCACAAATCAGTGAAGCTCTACGGATTCAAGCCTCTAAAGTACCGAAGAACTTCCACCACAAACCTTTGAAGATGAAGAACGCACCAAGAACACGAAGAACACGAAGAACGTGAAGAACAAAGGATTTCTAACAAGCTCATAGCCATAAATTCATTGTAATTCCGTTTCAAAGATCTTTGATCCAAATTGAAGGATATCTTGTGTTCAAATCAAAATCACATTACCACAACTCCAATCAACAAATCTTTCAAGGAGATCGAATCAGAGGATCACTCTTTTGTAATCACAGAGAATTGTACCACACAATCATCAATACAAATTCGCATTTGTGAAACTATTTTACTTGTTTGACTTATTTCTAACCGAGAAATTTAGTCGTCCACATATTCTGGCACGCCCAGTGGGACATCTCTGCCTCTCATCTCATTCTCCTTCAAAGAAAGAAATCTTCATCATCTTGCTACCAACTTCAATGGCCACTAGCAAGAACATCCAAGCTTCAACAACAGCTACTTCAGTTAGACTTGGTATGGCTACCACCAACAACTACATTGGTGCAATCAATTGTAGCCAACCTAAAGCTCATAATCAACTTCAATCTCGATCAACCAAGGAAGCCAAGGTCCAAACAATCATCTCCTTAGACCCTCTTACAAGAAACAAGGTCATTAACAAGGATATCTCCACCTTGGAACAAATCAAGTATGGGGGTAAATCCCCTTCTTCCTTCATAAGAAGTTGGTCGCACGATTTCTCTCCCATCAAAGGGAACCTAAAAGATGAGATTTCATGTGCTGACTTCAAATCACTTTCTTCTCCATCATCTTGGGAAGTTGTGTCAGTCATGATGACTAACACCTCTACCATGGAAGAAAAGATGGCTGAAATGGAACAAAGGGTCATCCTTCTCACAAAAACACTTGAAGATAAGGACCTCCAAATTGCAACTTTAATGAAAAAACTCGAAGTACAAGATCTTGGTGAATCAAGCCATGGTCATAAATTCACATCTGCGAAGGATGACGAAGGGAGAGAAATTGAAAACACTCCCCGACAAGAACAATCTACTTCGGTTGCTTCGTTGTCAGTCCAACAATTACAAGACATGATAACAAATACCATCCGAGCACAATATGGAGGTTCTTCTACAAGTTCTCTCACATATTCAAAACCCTACACAAAGCGCATCGACAACATGAGGATGCCAAATGGGTATCAACCCCCCAAGTTCTTGCAATTCGATGGCAATGGAAATCCTAAGCAACACATTGCTCATTTTGTAGAAACTTGTGAGAACGCAGGGACTCAAGGAGGCCTCCTTGTAAAGCAATTTGTCTGTTCGCTCAAGGGAAATGCCTTTGATTGGTATACAGACTTAGAACCCGAGTCAATCGATAGTTGGCAACAACTCGAAAGAGAGTTTCTTGACCGATTCTACAGCACGCGTCGTACGGTGAGCATGATGGAGCTTACTAATACCAAGCAATGGGAAAATGAGCCGGTGGTCGATTATATCAATTGATGGCGTTCTTTGAGTTTGGATTGCAAGAATAGACTTTCTGAAATATCTGCTGTAGAGATGTGCATCCAAGGCATGCATTGGGGACTTCTTTACATCCTTCAAGGGATAAAGCCTCGAACATTTGAAGAGTTAGCAACTCGTGCACATGACATGGAGTTAAGCATTGCTAGCCATGGAAGTACAAATCCTCCCATACTTGAGGAAAGCAAAAAGGAAGTAAGGAAGAATGATAGGAATGCAAAAGTCAACCTCAAAGACCCAATGGTTGTTAACACTGTCAAAGTCAAGGTTCCAAGAAGAGGAGCGAAGGCAAATGAAAAACAGCTTGAAGGATGGCGAAAGAACGAAGTGCGTCGCCTAACTTTTAAGGAACGTGAGCAAAAAGCATATCCGTTCCTTGATGAAGATGTGCTAAACATCTTAGAACAACTATTGCAATTAAAGCTGATTGAATTGCCAGAATGTAGGCGACCAGAAGACATAGGGAAAGTTGATGACCCTAACTACTACAAATATCATCGCATCATTGACCACCCAATCCAAAAATGCTTCGTCTTCAAAGAACAAATCATGAAGCTTGCCAAAGAAAACAAGATTGATCTAGACTTCAATGAAGTTGTCGGG
This sequence comes from Quercus aquifolioides, assembly GCA_019022515.1. Lineage (NCBI taxonomy): Eukaryota > Viridiplantae > Streptophyta > Magnoliopsida > Fagales > Fagaceae > Quercus > Quercus aquifolioides. The sequence goes on along the minus strand of CM032326.1, from coordinate 16,209,485 downwards.
TCAAACCATGTGACCGTTGTTTGTGATGCACTTCCAACTCTCAAGCAGGGGGCAAATACTAAACAAGCTGACAAATTGATTGACAATGATGACATAAGGATCGGCCCCATCAATGGGAATTTCCTCAAACGCTTCTATGCATGAAAATTGAGGATTGCTCCTCGGCAAGAGCTTAAACTACCCACTACAGCGCTGCAAGGGTACATGATGTCTTCCCATTACCTTTGAAAGCGTACCAATAAAGAGAAATTAATCCCATTCTATGTCACCAATTGCTAGTATGGCGTAGTGGTTGGATGCCCATGTCGCCCTTGACGGGTCTCAGGTTCGATTAGTGGTGATACCCACTATTACACACTGAACCCTCCTTTTTTGCAAAAAATCATCAAAAAAAAAAAAACAAAAAAAACAAAAAAAAAAAAAAAATCTTTCGAACTACGTAATGACTTGATCCCTCTTGAGGGTACGTAGGCAACTTGGTATCATTTACTAAGTTCAGTCACATGAAAAGAAGAAGGATTGCCAGTCTAACTTAAGGAATTTTTCAAAGGTCGTCAATATACTTTTGAGATTCCTTTAATTGGCAGGTGTTGCTTAGGATCAGTTAATTGCTCACTACATGATGCTCAAAGATCATTGTGGTGGAAAATGACAGCTGCAAAGAATTGGTGTTACTCAGCTTTCCTTGAACTAATGATAAACATAAGCTATTTCTTGGTTGTAGAGTAAAATAAAATCTTCAACCTCTTTTGGAAAGAATGAAGTCTTCATGGCATTGCCCCTCTTCTGTGGACATCTCCCATGTCTCAAAAGTATGCTTTGCATCACTTATCTCTTGGGAGCATCTTCTTGTACCTTGCAAGTCTAGGCTACATCATCTCTCTTCTAGGTTGTGACACTTCACAACTCTGAAATTTGAACCACATCATCTCCCTTCTGAGTGGTGCCGTTTCACATCATGTCTCTGAAATTTGGACAACGTCACCTTCCTCCAACATCTAAAGATGGTGTTACTTCATCTCGCCTCTAAGAGCATATTCGTGCAATGTCAAATTCTTAGTGGCATGTTCAAAGTCTTGATACAGGCCCCTTGCATCTTCAAAGTTTTGACGGCATCTCTTGGCATCCTCAAAGTCTTGATGGGGGCTTCCTCATCTTCAAGCTTTATTATAAAGGTCAATATTGGTGCGACTTCTATGCGAGTGCGAGTGCTAATGTGGAGTGTTGTCGTGGCTTCATGACAAAGATGAACGTTGGCACAGCTTCGATATGAATGAAGTGTTGTCATGGCTTCATGACAAAGATGAATGTTGACACGGCTTCAGTGCAAATGATGGTGCGACTTCACAACAGATGCAAGTGCAAATATTGCTTTAGTCGACAAAGTAATGGTGACGCTTTAGTGCAAGTGAAGTGTTGATGTAGCTTCATGGCAAAGATGGGTGTTGGCATGGCTTCGGCGTGAATGAAATGTTGGCATGGCTTCAGTACAAGAATAAATGCTGGCACAGCTTCATGACAAAGATGAGTGGTGACGCAACTTCGACACAAAGAAAGATATGGATGCAGCCTCAATGCAAATGCAAACTTTGCGCGGCTTCATGATAAGAACAATTGGTGTGGCTACATTGCAAAGACAAGTATGGAACATGTTCATGCAAAGACAAGTGCTAGCATAGTTCCATTAACGACCAGCATTAGTATTGCTTCATTGCCAACACCAGAGCCAATACGACTTCAAAGACAAGTATCGGTGACAGCATTGTTGCCTAGTTGAATATTCTCATGGAAACGTCATTGCAAAGACGAATATTACTAAAAGATTGTTGTTGCAGAAAAAGAATGTAACAACATGAAGGCATACGTCACTGCAAGAACGTTGCTATCAATGAAATACAAAGCCACCAAAAGAAGGCAGCGCAAAGTTTGATGTCAAAACCCAAAGATCAAGGAAATTGTGCTGCAAAACAAAAACAAGCAACAAAAAAATTTGTCAGGGAAAAGGTCTCATAGCACATTAATAAAAAAAAAAAAAAAAAAAAAAAAAAAAATTTCTTGAAAGTAGGAGAAGAAGTTGAAGGTTGAGAATGCCTAAATGATGAACTGAGATATTCACGTACTCTTTATATAGAGAATGTAGACAGACCATCAAATGGTTCTACCAACCAGCTAGTGGAAAACTAAAAAATTGTGTTCACGTTTCAAAAAAATGTGAAAACGTCTTAAGTTTAAAAGTCAGACTTTGCAGACTTGCACTCAAAATCAAAGAAGTTTGCACCAAATTTTAAGAATAAAAGAGGACATTTAATGAAGAGAGTAAGAAAATGGTGGCTCATCACCCACCTCACGACCCTCAAGTCTAAACATAGGTGCCACCTTGTCAGAGCTGCTGAAAAGCCACATAAGTCCAACAATGACCCGCATCCTTCTCTGACAAATTTGTGCAAATCAGTTCAGCATTTCACAAAACTGAACCCACAGGGATCTTCTACAAACAAAGATCTACAAAGCCCAAGAAACTCAAATCTCACCGGAGGAAACACGTGCCTCCACGCGCGGCCACAATCCTCAAAGATCGCAGCCTACTTCTTCACATTCGCAAAAAAAAATCCAGACTTCATTTCGCTAAAGTGGCAGCACCACTAGATCCAGCAACCCCAAATCGGCAAAACCCCAAAATTTCAGGCCCAAATACTGATGCACGCACCTCCAGAAAATCCGGCGGTCACAGTCCCAGATTCACGCGCTCCAACGCGCCTCCATCAGCCCTCACGCGCTTACACGCGCCGGCGCTTCTATCCCACGCGCCACGCGCTATGTGCTGACACGCGCCAGTTGTATGACGTCATGCATGACGTCAGCCAACCCGGTTTGACCCGTTGATCCTGACCCGGTCCGAACCGCCAGAAACTAAAAAAAAAAAAAAAAAATGCTTTGACCAAGTTTGACCTTTGACTTTGACCAAAAAGTCGAAATTTTCAAGACGGACCTGTCCCACTCAATTTTTTGAGTACATTCTGATTTTGGGATCCGTTTCTCCATTTGAAGCTCGGAAATTGTGCAAACGTCCAATTTTCAGAAAGTTGACTTTTGCAAAAATTTTGACCAAAAGTCAAAATTTTTAAGATGGACCTATCTTGCTCAATTTTTCGCGTACATTCCAATTTTGGAGTTCGTACCATCATTTGAGACTCGGAAATTGCACAAATGACTCAATTTCAAGGTAGTTGATTTTTGTGTTGAGGTCTACCCAAAGTCAAGATTTTCAAGCCAAGCTTATTTTGCTCAGTTTTCGCGACTTAGAAATCACCAATCTGATCCACATCTCCGAAGTACTGATAGTGTCCAAAACTTAAGCTCCCAAGATCGAAGCTTGAGATTCATCCATTTAGTTTGGATCCCCTCAGGGTTATTCTCCAGACCTCATCAAGGCTTCCCTTTCAATGTACAGATGAACTCTCATAAGTGTGTCTTGAACTTGAAATTACACTGGATCACTGCTTCAGCCTACATTGGATCACTGCTTAAGCCTACTGTTCCCTTTCGGTGCCTACCGGTTTCTCACCTACCATTCTCGTTCCCTACCAGTCTCCAACCTACCATTCTCATCCACCGGTCTCACCAAAAATTCACATCCGCCATTCTCAACTACCCATCTACCATTCTTCGTCTCTCCACTATAAATAGAAGGGCTGGATCCATTGAAAACTCATCAAGAAAAACACACTGAGTCATGAAATGAAGATTTGCTTCTTTCAAATTTTCAAGTCCTCCTTCTCACGGCCATTTCTCACTATGGCCTTATCATTCTCAACACCTAGCAACCAATATTGCTTCATAATCAGTTTGAGATCAACCCTCTCATGGTTCGGTAGAAACCTTTTTCACAACATCATTGTAGTTTTGAGATCCAAACAAATTTTGTTTCTCCACTTAACGACCACCTTTGTCCATAAAATTATTCATAACAAGGTCTGCATCGTCCTTCCATGCTTCCGTGGATTTGGTTGGCTAGGAAATCCAAGTCCAGCAGAGACACCTGTTCCTAACCTCAGGTCTCCGGTGGTCTCTTTCCAATTGTTTGGCCTTCCAACAGAAGTAATGGTTTGGAACAAACAGTAACTTGGCTGGTTTCTAAGACGAGAATCACAAGTTGGCTCCATCTTTTATTTTTCTGTGCTTTTCCAACAAGTAGCAATAGGTGAAGATGGTAAAAAGTGTTGGGGTATCCTACAAATTGTCTTTCATCCAACATTTGAGACAACCTTCAAGGCACCAGCTCATCAAAGTTCAGCCTTTGGAGCCGGTAAATGGTTACCAGCGCCTTATTCCATGTCCCCACCACTATGGGACTCAAAGGTCATCGTTGCTGGTACCTCAAAACACATTTTCTGAAATTACTCCAACTTAAATCTAGCTTGAAGTATTTTAGAAGGTACTCTTCTAAAATTACTTCAACTTAATATTCGTCGGCATGGTTCCATTACACACGCACATTCAATGACTTACTGTCAAAACCCATGCAATGTACAGGGCCAGCACCATGGTGGTGTGTGTTTCACCCATTCGCTTTGCTTCATCCCCGTCTTCTTCACCACCAACACCATCATCCCCAGAATCCATAAGCTTCTGAAATTACCTCAACTTAACCTGAGTAAAACGATGACGCATGCGCACTCAACCACTTTCCCACATGGCCTTGCCGTAATACGAAGTATACTCTTCTGAGATGACTTCACCAGCGGTTCTTAAAAACACGAGGCTAGCCCCATGACTCTGCATGTTGTACCCAGCCACCATCCTCGCGTCTTCCCCATCTTCTACACCCTGTGATCGCCGCCAACGATCCAAAAACACTCTTCTGAAGTTACTTCAACTTAACCTCTGCTGAGAAGGCTCGGTCACGCAAGTACATTCAAATACTCGCAGACCTCTTTTCGGTCTCATCAAAACCTTTCATATGGGTGGGTCTACTCCTCGAAAATTATCTCATCCTGCTGAAAGCTCCACCACCTTCAATTACTTCATTTGAAGAGTCAAGTGTAAAAGTCTGTTTTCGAAACTCATTCTCACACCACACTCTGAAACTGTGTGCGTGAACGAGTCTCGAGGGGGCATTTGTAGAGAGGGAAAATTCCCGACCTATCACAAGCTGACACGTCACACTACCAAGTCCACAAAATACAGCCAATTACAAAGCGCCACATACTGCTGCTAAGTTTTGCTATCACTACTCAGAAAACCAACAGAAATTTGTCAAGTGTTATGCAAGAACCAATCACGCCTCAGCACGTGTAAGCGATGACATAAGCAGCCTCGCACGTGTAAGCGATGACACAATCAGCCTCGCACGTGTAAGCGATGACACAATCAGCCTCGCACGTGTAAGCGATGACATAAGCGGACCAATCAGACCGTGACATGTGTCACCAATTAGACTTTGCCACGTGTCGCTCATCCACCCCCAAACTCCTATAAATAGAAGCCTTCCTAAGACATTTAGGGAGATCTGAAGAGAGCTAGGAGGGAGGGCACCAAGCCATCTGAAGTACAAGCAGCATCAGAGAAGATTCAGAAGTCCAGAAGCTCTGCTGGAATCAAGCCCCGAAGCCTCCAGCAACTTCAAGAACTTCAACCTTCGAATGAGAAGAACATTCGAAGAGAAATCATCCAAATCATCTTCCTAGATCTCAAAGGTCACTGGAATCAAGCTCAAAAGCCTCCAGAAACCTTACAAACCACAAATCAGTGAAGCTCTACAGATTCAAGCCTCTAAAGCACCGAAGAACTTCCACTACAAAACCTTCAAATACGAAGAACATTCGAAGCAGAATCATCCAAACTACCTGCCTAGATCTCAAAGTCCACTGGAATTAAGCTCAAAAGCCTCCAGAAACCCAACAAATCACAAATTAGTGAAGTTCTACAGATCCAAGCCTCTAAAGCCCCGAAGAACTTCCACCACAAACCTTCAAATACGAAGAACATTCAAAGAGGAATCATCCAAATCATATTCCTAGATCTCAAAGCTCACTGGAATCAAGCTCAAAAGCCTCCAGAAACCTCAACAAATCACAAATCAGCGAAGCTCTACGGATTCAAGCCTCTAAAGTACCAAAGAACTTCCACCACAAACCTTTGAAGACGAAGAACACACCAAGAACACGAAGAATGTGAAGAACAAAGGATTTCTAACAAGCTCATAGCCATAAATTCATTGTAATTCCGTTTCAAAGATCTTCGATCCAAATTGAAGGATATATTGTGTTCAAATCAAAATCACATTACCACAATTCCAATCAACAAATCTTTTAAGGAGATCGAATCAGAGGATCACTCTTTTGTAATCATAGAGAATTGTACCACACAATCATCAATACAAATTCACATTTGTGCAACTATTTTACTTGTTTGACTTATTTCGAACCGAGAAATTTAGTCGTCCACAGAAGCCTTTAGGTCACTACCTTAGTTGCCTATAGTGTTGAGCTAATCCTAGCAATATTTAGATATTTAGTCATCCAACTTACTCTTGAATTACTGAAGAAAGCACGTTGTGTTGAAGATCAGCAGCACTGGTTTTTGACCGCAGTCCCTCTCCCTCTCCCTCTCCCTCTCCCGTAGCAGCAGCACTGGTTCTTGACCGCGGTGTCTCTCCCATATACACAATGTAAGCCTATGTGATAATGAAAAATAAATTTATGATTAGTGAATGGAAATTATAAAATTTAAATAATATACTTAATAACTGTGTTCATACAAATTATAAAAATATATTCACCTTTCTAAATGTATCACCAGAACCATGAGTGAATGACCAATGAAGCTGCGTAGCCAGAAGGAAGAGGGTGATCATAAAAGTTCGAACCATTTTTGGTTGCATGCGATACTGATTTCTCCGGCTTTCAATACTGCTCTGCCTTTCTCTCTTGCTCCTATATTTATGGTCAGATTTTTTCTTAAAACATCCCTAGTTTTTCTTATGTGTGTTTCTTAATCTGGTGGAAATTTTCGTGCTAAAATGCAATCTTTGACTTTTTCCAATTTTCGGTTAGATTATTGCATAGACCAATTGCAAGCAAAGGTGTTTAGATGTAACTTCAATATAATTAGTTACAAACGGTTTCCTTATCAGCCTTTTTAGCTGTTAAAACAGAGACTAAAGACTGAAAAGATGTTCCTTATCAGCCACTGGCATGTATTTGGTCAAAGTAAGTTTGCATAGTCCTAGTAGTAATAGGACTCTACTTTGGCAATGTATGATATGCACTAGAAAATAACCAGGTCCTACTTGGTTTAGGACTTATAGTATCCGACCTATGCTAGTGTGTGTCTATATATATATATATATATATTCATAGATTCTTTTGTATTCAGTTAATTGTATCTTAGAGAAAGGGTTAGCCGAATAGGAGACATAGTACAAGACTAGTGCAAACACAATAGGTGCCCTATTCTTTGTGAGAGATTCAAGGGTATGATGTATTTGGGGCTTGGGTTTTGTGAGAGTGCTATGTAAATTTCTTATGTCTTTTTTTCTTCTCTTCTTTAATCTTATGTTAATGAGTTTATTTTTCACAACAACTATCTATAACGTGATTTCCCTCTTTGATTTGGACTTTTATCAAGGTCAAAAATACCTCATCTATTAACCAATGATTTCTCCTACAAATGTTTTGGGAATAGGGTCAATAACATCAAAAAAATTTCCCATAAAATCCTCTTTTTTGAACTAAACTTTTGTGTTTTTCGAAAATACCCCTACACTCTAAGTTTAAGCATAACAAAACTAGAGGACAAAATAGTACCCATTTGGGTACCAATTAAAATTGTTACGCCTGCGTTTCTGGCGTTTCAAGCCTTTTTTTTTCTTTTTTTTTTAATATATACATTGAGAAGCGTTGGGATGTTCTGTCAGTGGGTCCTGTGCACTACTCTTTGACCAACAATTTTAAGCGGTGGACAGTGTTTTTCAGTAGGTCCCGTGCATTGTTTATGAGACTCACAAATCTCTTTTTTCACACAAACTTTCATTAAAAATAGGTCTCACGACACTATTCACACATTTAAAAATTATTTTGTTACAGTATTTTCAGTTTTCAGTTTTCAGCAAAATAAGCTGTATCCAAACACACCCATAGTATAAAATTATATCTCTAACTCCGCCTAGAACTTTGCCTACAAAATAGGACCACTATCCCACCACCTCAGGTTTAAAAAAAAAAAAAAAAAAACTCTACTTAAAAGAAAATGTCACAATATTTCAATCTAAATAAAAAATAAAATTAAAAAATAAAAAACTTTATCAACAAGATTTACCAGTTTTTGTTTTTTTTTTAATTTTCATTTTCCTTAATCCCTATTCTCACTATATGGTTTTTTTTTTCCCTTATCAAATCTCATTTTCTTTATTTTGAATTTGAAGGAAAATAAAAAATAAAAAACACTTCTATCATAGAACCATTATTATAGCTTCTCATCATATTCCTTAAATTTAGGCATTACCAGTTTACCACATATCTTTTATTTTTATTTTTTTGGGTAGTTCCCAATTATCTCAATCACAATTTCTAAAGTTATGACTATTCCAATTAGTAGTATTTGTTCAAAGTTAAAAAATTCACAAATATTTTTTTCAAAAAAAAATTCACAAATAAAAAACTATAAACCCACAAAATCATGAATCCATAATTCCATCACGAAAAAACAAAAAAAAAAATCAATGATCAGTTACTAGTTGCCACATTTCAATTCTTTCTCACTTCTCCCACTTCATTGTACCAAAAAATAAAGATCATTTCATGGCCACTAGGAGAATATCGATATTTTTCTAGTTGGTGACACCACTTTCTATTAGTGTAAGGGCCTAAAACATCACCGTTCTGCATGGCTTCTCCTATCAATCTATTATCCTACAAGTGTTTTAAGAATATATATGTTTATAAATTGTATCTTGTTACTCATTAAATTCTTCTTCTTTTTTTATTAATGAAGAATTATGACTAAACGTAAAATTTAAATTAAAAAAAAAAAAAAAAAAATAGGCCTCATTGCACATGCTAGTATAATTCCAAACAGCTTGCACCTAATCTAATTTAGATAGATGCCTCTAAATTTTTGTTTAAAGTAAAGCTCCCACAATTTTCCACATTACCAATATTTTCTTTTTAAGTTTTTTATCATGAACTTCCATAGCTTTAAAGTAAGAAAAAGTCTAGGAACATGAAATTTTTTACAACTTCTTGCCATAATTGTTACATGACAGGATGTGATTGGTGAAAGAAAAAATTGTGGATGTAATGATTAACTATTCGTAGTCTACCATGTCAAAGTTGTGGCAATAAATTTGTGGAATAATTTATGATCCTAAAACTACTCTTAAAGTAAAGGGCAAAATTTATTACAGTACTTATGTGTTATTAATTAGGTTTCCTTTAAAATTCTGTTACGTGAATGTTTTTCTCAGTGTATTCTAAATCTTAAGAATAAAATATAAATAACAGCATCTAAGTTTTGTCTTAGTGTGAGTTTGGATACAATGTTTGCGTCCGTGCATTTTTTAGTGGGTCATGTGCACTATTCACGGGACCCGCAAGTAGTTTTTTCAGCAAAAACAACTTTAAAACTGGGTCCCACGATACTATTCACACATTTAAAAATTATTTTGCTACAATGTTTTCAATTTTCAAGAATAAGTGGTATCCAAACAAACTCGCAGACTTTGTTTGGGAGTTCATAAGAGAATGAAATAGAATGGAATAAAATAATCTTAAGAGAATGGAAATGAATGGAATTGAATGGAATGTATTTAAGTAAGAGAAAAGAATGAAATGAAATTAAGTAACTTTAATTGAATGTTTTAAAATAAACAAATGGAAATGAATAAAAATGAATAGGTAATAAGTAATTTTATTTGGGAGTAACATGGAGGGAATTGAATTGAATCATTTTATGACAATATTACTATTAGACCCCTATTTTAAAATAAAGGGTTGAATATATAAGGGTATTTTAGGAGTTTTAGTAAAAAATTTATTAGATCTAATTTTATTCCCTCCCATTCCTTCTAATTTTGGGGGAATGAAAATTTGAGATTTTAAGAAAATAGAAAAAAAATAAGTATTCTCTCATAATCATTCTACTTCCTTCTACTTAAACTCTCAAATAAAAAAATAAAAAAATATTTTAAAATTATTCCTTTTATACATTTCCATTCCATTCTTGACTCTCCCAAACAAGATGTTAACTAAAAGTTCCCCCGCTTTTACGCCTCACTTTTTAAATTCTTTTTACGTGAACCATCATATTTACTCAAACCCATATGAATCTGTCATCTGCTTCTCTCTTCGCTCTCTCAAACGTCAAACCGTAAAATGCCAGCCTTCTCTGTCTCCACTCCAGTCCCCTGTCATCTCCAGTTGCGGGAGGCAGAGATCTTGCAACGCCCCAGATCTCCCTCGCAACTGTGGTCAGATTTGTTCGAGCCCTGAATCTTCATCGCCTCTCAATTAATCTGTAGGCTTCAAAGCTCTTCTGCCTCCTTTTATATATGTTCTAATTATGATATTGTTTAGTATTGATTTCGGCTTCTCTCTCTACTATTCGATGAAATTTGTTTTTAATTTTTAAATCTTGGGTCTCATACTGTTTTTCTCATTGTTGAATCAAAATGCAGAATTTCAGTTTCAGGAGCATCAAAGCTGTTGGCCAACATTCTGTACTCATGGGCATATCTGTTGGGGACTTGATTGCTAGATGGGATGATGAAACGGTGAGTGTTTTTCCTTGAATCATCTTTTAGGGTTGCTTTGAATTAACCTATTCCATACATGTTCTTTTGATGTTGCATGACACATGAGATCTTTTCATTGAACTATTTTTTTTCCTCCTCATGTTGTGATAAATCTGAGTAGCTATATTATGGTTATAATAGAAAATTTTTTGATAAAATTTATTTAAATCTTAAACTGCATTTTTTTTTTCATGATATATGTTCGATGATATTCCTTTTAAATTTGATTATATGATCTACTCATTCAATTTCACGTTCCGAGTAGGCTTCTTTATGTGTTCTGAAAATGTTTGTTAAAATTTCTAGGAAACATGAGTCCTATTAGTTTGAATTTAAGAACCCCAAGGCCAATCAACTCAGGATGCTTCAAATTAAACTATGAGCCTAGCCCAGTGAACTGTTCTAATGGCAATCATCTTGCGGTTTCATGTCTTGCCAAGTAATAGGATTAGTAGTGACACTGAGGGTTGGCTTGGGTTGCATATTTTGCTTCCTCAGGTGGGCCACACGGATTCATCTTTTGGCCAACCTGGTTGTGCAATGTTATACCCTTCCATTCAATTGGAATAAGAGAATCTAGAAACATAACATTTTTTGCCACAACTCTAATGTGGTAGTCACAACAACATAAGATAATTGTGAAAAATTGTGATCCTAAAATAACTCTTGAAACAAGGAAGAATTGCATGAAATGATCAACTGCAAACGTGATGAACTCTTTGCAGGTATGTTAGCTTTCTAGATTAATTGTTTTGGTATTTTATTTATATTGGGCTGTTATGTTCATTCTAATTACGCTTTTGTTGTTCACTCATACCTCTTTTTGTTTTCTAATTCTGTAGTTCATAGCTTTTTTATTTGTGGTCGTCTGATTTGGAGGATCAATTTAGCTGTTAAGTTTGTTTGTGTTTGTGGTTTTGGATCATGAGCTCAATACTGATACCATGAAACGAAGAAATTTCAAGGCCTTTCCAACAATCGCCACCAATCTCCCCTTTCATAGGCACCTTCTTTTCTCATTCTTTCTCTCATTGGAAAACCAGCAATTTAGTTTTCTATTTTTCTTTGAATTTTGGGTTTTGGGTTTTGGTAGATATATATCACTTGGTTTCTCAATCCAAATTTTTTTTTTCATCATCAACCCCCCTCAAATTGTTCCATTAAATGATTATGGAAAACTGGTTTGCATCTTGGATGGTTTTCATCTTCATTGTCTTAGAAATTAACATGCAACATAAGAAACTGTAGCTTTACCAATAACTTGATCATTGTCTTAGACGTTAACATGCAGCATCAGAAACTACAGCTTTATCAATAACTTGATCATTATCTAGACAGTGATAGATAATGTAGATATTCAAATATAGTTGGTGAACATGCACGTTACATTTTTTTTTTTTTTAATAGGAAATCTAGTGGAAGCTATTTACTTCATGACTGGAAAATTTGGTTTACATCTGAAGCAGTCTCAGAATTTATAATGGGTGGAATTTCCTCCATCCATGTTACTAAATCTTCTATAAATTGGGCATACTCAGGTGTGGCGTACTTCAAACTCGCATAACAACTAAATGTGATGTATGGTACCTGCAATAATATTGGCAATAGCTGCCAAAGATTGTATTCTTCTGTTTCCTACTTGATGCCTTCTCACGAAAAAAGCGAGTATTTTTATCCCTGAATTTTGCCCAACAACTATGTGATCTTTGATGCCACATATCTTCCTCCATCACATATAATTTCAATTGGTTTAATTATTTTCTTGTCTCTCCTATCTGCTTTTGGTTTGAGAGACCAACAACATGTGCCTCCAGTGTTTGCAATTCCTTTTGCATACATTATATGTTCTGCCCCATGTGTCCAAAGACCCGTGAGTTGCATCTTGTTAAGGCAGCCCTGCAATTCTCCAAACAACCTTCAATTGGATTTGTCCCTCCCGTGTGCATCCCCGCTTCCCACACCTCCTTTACAACCTCCTCGCTCTTATCATGTTTAAGCCACACAGATTTAAATCAAAAAAGTTTGGCACTTCCTTAGTTTTTTTTGTGGGCTGGTCTAATCTCAACAACAAGACAGTGGTCAGAGGCTAAATTTGCTAGATGAAATAGCCTTGCTCTAGTGAACTTCCTTCGCCACTCTGTTGTGACCAGAGCTCTATCAATTCTTTCTTTAATGCATCCATTATCCCTCCTATCCACGGCTTAAGTAAACCAAGATCCTGTATAGCCCAAGTCTCTCAGCCTCATATTTTCTAAACAATCTCTGAAATTCATAATTTGTCTACTAAACCGGTCCAACCCACCCCCCCTTCCTTCTCATTGACACTTAGAATTTCATTGAAATCTCCTATGCACACCTATGGTTTGTCAATCTGTTGCCCTAGACATTTTAACAGCTCCCATGACTATATTCTCTTATGTGTTTGGGTTGCCATAGAATCCCGTTAATCTCCACACCCCAATCTCAACATTGGAATTAATCAATGCATCAATGTCACATATAGCACTAATCATAGTGATTAGTAGTTTTTTTTTTACCCTGTTAATCCCAGTGCTCTTCTTAGTACTTTCTTTACCACATAATGAAAAATAAAAATGCAAATTCCCTATAATATAAATGTGAGATATCATCTTCTCAAAGTTTATACTCTCTCTCATTGGACAAATTTTGTAATCTTAAATGTATAGATACATGGATAGGTGATGGTTTTTGTGTTGATATGTTTTTGAATTGAATAAATTATTCTCTCCCTTACCCTTTAGAAAGTGCCTAGGTTAGCCATTAGTGGTTGATTATTGAAAATTCAAATAGCGTTGAAAACACTATGAACGTTTAGACTCCTAATTACAAATTACCAATTCAAGCTTATTATCAAACAATTAATGTGCGGAACATGAATATAAGCCAAACACAGAATTGATAAACAATCTAAGCCAATTATAATCACATCCACAATAGAAAATAAAAGGCAAAGATAAAGGGAAGAGAGATGCAAACACAAGGACAACATGCGATGTGTTATCGAAGAGGAAACCGAAGCCCTCGGCGTAAAACCTCTTCGCCGCCCTCCAAGCGGTCAATAATCCACTAGAAAATGTAGTTGAGATACATGAACAGTAATAGACCCTCCAAGCCTAATCTACCCAGGTACCTAAGCCCTCCAAGGTTCTTGCTCCAACGAGATTGCGCCGAACCTTTTTCTTCTCTAGCTTACCGGATTCCGCTATAGCCCATAGTATCAACCAATAACCATTGTTCCCTTCCAAACTGCTTCCCTTGGCACCAAAAGACCTTCTCACAGACGTGGGTGTGGTGAGAAAATAATTTGGTCAAAGACCTTTCAAGGATGTATCAATGGAGAGGAACAGAGTAGAGGAATTTGAAAAGTCTCTTAGTGAAGATTGGGGATGAGGCAATCTTGTTTTTCTCTAGGATTTCTCTCTCAAAATTCTCTCTGGAAGCTCTCTACATTTCGTGGATATAAGGGTCTATATATAGTGGTGTGTCTTTGGAATACGAAGAGACAGTTTTTCCCGAACAGGGTAAGTTGGCGGCTTGGCCTCGCGACTCGTCTAAGTCGCGAGTTCAAGCCGCGAGTTAACGGCTTAGCCAGCCTGGGACTTTTGTCTTGTAGTGCGACAGCTGGCGTGACCCTTCAGTTCCCCGCATGCTTCTCACGTGTGCTGCAGTTGGCGGTTGCAAGTCGCGAGTCCCTGCTTCTTTACACAATATTGAGCATTTCTTCACACTCTCTCACACACTACCCTTACATGAATCCCACCTAAATACAGGGTTACTAAGTGCTAAATTACAAGCAAATTGGCATGGAATAAAGCCAACAAGATGGTTGATAAAATTCAACCTTACAATCTCCCCCTTTGGCTATTCCGTGACAAAACCCTATAACAAACTTTAGACTTAATGCGTGAGTTGGAAATAGTTGGAAAACTCACTCACACCTAAGTCTAGAATCTGTGTAGCTCTTGAACCATAAGAACAAGTATCTCCTGAAATATAACAACACAATAAGTTCATTGTATGCAGAAAACTTATAATGCATATGGAGTAAGCACAATGCGATCAAGCAAAATGGAATATAGCAATAGACCATGGCATGACCTAAACAGGCAATCACTACATACTAGTGATCACAATGCTCATTCTCACAAGGAATGAACATCCAGACATGCAAGCAAATAAACTCAATTGCAGAGTATCTTTTGCATGTCCAACACTCAACCAATGCATAAAAACAATGTGACTTCCCACATAAACTTGAGTACATTTCTTTGAAGCTTTTCATTTGGCTCCATATACATCATATCATTTGATCTTTTTGAATCAACATATCTCATTGTGAGATCGATGCCTGAAATTTTTAATATTTCAATTTGATGAGTTAGCCTTTGGCTTTTTGGGCATCATACATTTTATTTTGGTCGCTTTCCCTTTTTCCTAGTCAAATACTAGTATGTGCGACAGGCTTTTGCAGTTCAATATCTCTTTTCATTTGGAGATTTACATTTGGTGAGCTCTTTGAGTAAAGCAAAAAAAATAAAAGTGGGAAGATATATAGGCACAAGTCTATGCATGTCTCAAGATCAACAAAATCATTCACTAATCATTCATGACAAGGTTGAAGATCTATTTACAACAGTCACATAGATTTCAGAATTTCTTCCACAATGATATGAGTGCATAAGAAACAAGCTAAGTTCGTAGATGCACAAGGCCATTAGTACAAAGGTACAAGGCAAAACATGCTTTGAGACAAAACTCAACAATGTCGATCAAACTTTTTAGGATTTTCTACTTTTTATGTGTTTTTGGATTTTTGACACAAAAGCAGTAAAAGATTGAACAAAAGTAACGAAAATAACAATGTAAAAACATTTGAACAAAAAACAAACACACTAACAATATATCAACTCAAAAACTCGCAAGAAGTACACAACTAAGCATATTCACAAACATGGGAAGTATTAATGCATGGACATGTTGTAATGTTTATGCATGAGTACCCTTTGTCACCCACACGTCACGTGCGTTTGGGTTGATATCCTTGACGGATTGGGTACGAGAGTTAGGACTTTCAAACCTTCTTGTGAAGCTTTCCAAGCAATTGGTGAAGGCACCGATCATCTTCATCAAGTCCATCATTCTGGGATCAAGATTTTAATTTCTTGGTTGCTCACCACCCCAAGACCTCTTGTCATTTCTTCTTCCTCGTGATCGAAGAGTGCTTGCATTGTTTAACGCTCTCAGTTTATGACAGTTGGGTTTGGTATGCCCTTGCAATCCACAAAAGTGACAGAAATGATTCGTTCTAGGACCCTGCTGTGATCTTGGAAGTGATCTTCCTCTAGATCCAAATCTGGCTTCTGATTGATTACGGGACTTATTAAACATCCGTTGATCAGCCACCTTCTTCTTCATCTCAGCCTTAACTTTCTCAGGAATAGGCTCTTCTACAACCGTCTCTTTGGCCTTCACAAACTTCACTTCTTTGGTGACATTGGCTAATGAGCTACTTCCTCCGATATATCCTAACCCGGACTTGTCTGAGGAAGGTTTTTGAGATGAAATAACATCTTTTAACTTCTTGGATGAGACCCTCTCTATCTTGGCATGAGCTTGCACTACCTCTTGCTCAAGAAATCTCACTTTTGTGTAAGCTTCTGATAGCTCACCATTTAGTGTTTCAATCTCACACTTTGCCTCCTTGTATCGTACCAAAAGACTTTTGTAATCTTCCTTAGCTTTCTTCATCTTCTTCACAGCCGCCTTTTGCCACCCTTGCATACTCACCTGATTTCTTAAGAAGTAAGGCGTAATTCTCTTGAAGACCAGATGTATCTTCATCCTCTTCAGCCTCCGATTCTTCAACAACCCCAATAGACTCCAAATCAGAATGCTCACCAAGCTCTTTCACAAGTGAACCCAAATCCTCTGAGGATTCCACATGTGCAATGGTCATGAATGCGGAGTAATTTCCTTCTCCATCACAACTATCTTCAGAGTCAGAGTTTGATGAATCAGTGCCACTTAAAGTAGTAGCATAGACCTTTCCTTTTGACTTCAAATAGTTGGGACATTCCTTTTTGAAGTGTCCATGTCCATTACACTCGAAGCATGTAATTCCTTGAGAAGATTGGGAATCTTTACCATCTTTTCTTCGGAATTCTTTCTTCTCCTTCCCGGAACTCTGAAATTTTCCTTTGTCTCTAAATTTCCCACTGCTCTTGAGTTTCAAGAATTTCCGGAAGTTCTTTACAAGGTACGCCACATCTTTATCTACTGCATCCTCTTCCGAAGAGTCATGAGATACCACTCTCTCATCAATTTTTTTAAGAGCAAGAGATTTGCTCTTCTTCTGTGTGGGCAGTGACAATTCATACGTCTGCAATGAACCAACCAGCTCTTGAATTTTGATGTCATCAAGATCCTTGCTCTCTTCAATGGCTGTTACTTTGGCACGAAAGCTTTCCGGCAGTGACCGAAGGATCTTCCTTACTATTTTAGAATCCTCCATCTTTTCCCCCAAATTGAATTTGCCGACAACCACCCCGTTCATCTTACTATAGAAAGAGTCAAAAGACTCATCCTCGCTCATCTTGAGCTCCTCAAAGCGAGTGGTCAACATCTGTAGCTTGGTGTCTTTCACTTTCTTTGTTCCTTCATAAGTAGTCTCCAAAATCTCCCATGCTTCCTTAGCAATAGTAATATGTGAAATCCTGTGAAATTCTTCTGGAGAGACACCATAGAAAATAGCGTTCAATGCTTTACTGTTAGCATTAGCCGCCGCAAGAGCTGCCTTATCCCAAGTGGATTTGGCAGCTTCTGGCCTAGTCCAACCACTTCAACTGCATCCCCCACAGCATCATCAATAGAACACAAAAATGCTCTCATTCGGACTTTCCAAAATGCATAATTATTACCATAAAAAAATGGTGGCACATTTAGAGATTGAGACCTATCCATCTCAAAACGGGGTCAAGGATCGCTCTAAGGTGTTTAAACCACAGCAAGTGCACCCGCTCTGATACCATTTGAAAGTTCAAATAGCGTTGAAAATACTATGAACGTTTAGACCCCCAATTACAAATTACCAATTCAAACTTATTATCAAACAATTAATGTGCAGAACATGAATATAAGCCAAACACAGAATTGATAAACAATCTAAGCCAATTATAATCACATCCACAATAGAAAATAAAAGGCAAAGATAAAGGGAAGAGAGATGCAAACACAAGGACAACACGCGATGTGTTATTGAAAAGGAAACCGAAGCCCTCGGTGTAAAACCTCTCCGCCACCCTCCAAGCGGTCAATAATCCACTAGAAAATGTAGTTGAGATACTTGAATAGCAATAGACCCTCCAAGCCTAATCTACCCAGGTACCTAAGCCCTCCAAGCTTCTTGCTCCAACGAGGTTGCGCCGAACCTTTTTCTTCTCTAGCTTACCGGATTCCGCTATAGCCCATAGCATCAACCAATAACCATTGGTCCCTTCCAAACTGCTTCCCTTGGCACCAAAAGACCTTCTCACAAACGTAGGTGTGGTGAGAAAAAGATTTGGTCAAGAACCTCTCAAGGATGTATCAATGGAGAGGAAGAGAGTAGAGGAATTTGAGGAGTCTCTTAGTGAAGATTGGGGATGAGGCAATCTTGTTTTTCTCTAGGGTTTCTCTCTCAAAATTCTCTCTGGAAGCTCTCTACATTTCGTGGGTATAAGGGTCTATATATAGTGGTGTGTGTTTGGAATACGAAGAGACAGTTTTTCCCAAACAGGGTAAGTTGGCAGCTTGGCCTCGCGACTGGTCTAAGTCGCGAGTTCAAGCCGCGAGTTAATGGCCTGGCCAGCCTGGGACTTTTGTCCTGTAGTGCGACAGCTGGCGTGACCCTTCACCTCCCCGCATGCTTCTCACGTGTGCTACAGTTGACGGCTTGCAAGTCGCGAGTTAGCCGCGAGTCTCTGCTTCTTTACACAATATTGAGCATTTCTTCACACTCTCTCACACACTACCCTTACATGAATCCCACCTAAATACAGGGTTACTAAGTGCTGAATTATAAGCAAATTGGCACGGAATAAAGCCAACAAGATGGTTGATAAAATTCAACCTTACAATTATCCAGCACAATGTTCTGAATTTCGTTCCGTTCTAGCATAGTGTTTAACATTTTTTGCTATTTTTATTTCCACAAAACAATTGCTATTGGCTTGACTGCATTAATTTTGAAAAGTTACTTCTGTTTCAAGTTTAGAGTGAGTTTTGAGAAGGATGTGCAAATGCAAGAGACAGTGTGGGAAAGACAACATGAATTTGTGACTAATAAGATATATGCTAGGTACATGAAACTTTTCCTTCTAATTTCAATTGGGTATTTATTTTTGTGGTCCTTATTTTATTTTTCTTTTTGATAAACTTATTTTTAGGTTTTTAGACATTTATATTGTAAATTACTTGATTTTAGGTATCATTCTTTTGTGGACTAATTGGTTTTCAAAAAATGGCTGGCAGATTTGCAAAAGTTATTGCCTTACCTGTTGCTGCCATGGTTAATTGGGCGTGTTCTCATTATATCTGGCACTATGTCCAGCATGTGACTGATTTTTAGAGTCAGGTAGTTAGCATAAATGGTTAAGGCTAACAAACTGTCTGTTACTGAAGCAGCTTAGCTTAAAAGTGTAATATGATTGTAATAAACTCTTCATAACAGAAATAACACTCGACCTTTATTCCTTGCTCTCTTAGCTTTCAAGCCATGCATCCCAATTTATGATATTGAATAAAAGAAAGGGCTTGGGTTTTGAAAAAGGTTTTCGAATTTGTTTTAGGTTAGTGAATATTTTTATTGCTGAAATAATTGGATTGCCTATATGATCATAGATTTTTTCTGGATTTCCTGTTTTGTTCTTCGCTAAATGGATGTTTGGTCAATGAATTATATGTTTTTTTATCATGCATCATATAGTTTGTGGTACATGTTATGGGATAAAGGCAGATATAGACAAATTTAAAAAATACAACATGGTAACTGTTAGAAATGCACATTAACAGTAACAAAGGAGCCTCAACATAGGAAACAAATACATTTAGTCCAACGCAACTAAATGAAATTATATTGAGTTCAAGCCTGAGGCAGAGCTGGCAGACTATGAAAATTGGGTAAGAAAAAGAAAAGATTGTATGTGTGATTAGAATAATCTTCTAACTCATATTTAATAGATTTCCCATGTATCGCACAATTTAGTGACTAGTTACTTAATGAAACTTCTATAGCTCCCTCTCTCTTCCCCCTCCATCCAAACTGACACAGCCATTTTTTCGATTTTTTTTTTTTTTTTAATTTTTATGGAATCTTGATCATTTTCCTTCAGATATCATACCAATATCAAGTTTGTACCCATTACAAAAAAACTCTACTTCACAGAATTTGAGATAAGTGATATTAGCCTTACCCCTACTTTTTAGATTCTAGTTTTTATTTATATATTTATTTATTATTATTGTTATTGTTATTGTTATTAACTTTTGAAAGTAAATATCTATTATGGAAAGATCAATAAATGCACACAACACAAGGTAGTTTCGAAGAAGATAATAAATTAAATAAGGACCTAGTGTACTGTGTACATCTCCCTATTTACACCCTCCAATAATATCTGTTAGGTTCTAAGGTCTTAGGATTTTATGTATTTAGAACTCTAATTTGTAATGTTGGCAAACCATGATCAAAACATTGTATTTAGTCTTGTTTAGGCTTGCTCAAAGTTGGTTTATTATTGTACAGTTGGAATCGAGTGGCTGCAGAAGTACTTGGGACTTTTGGCCTGGCTCGATCGATCGAAGATTAGACTCGATCGATCGAAAATCGCACAGGTTGAATTTTCTGCAGAATTTCCAACTCAGCCCTACTTCATTAAACGTTTAGGGTTTTATGTTTTTACCCTAGGTATATAAACTAAACCCTAGCCACGTTTTTGAAGTTGTCCATATTGTTTATTGTTGCTCATTTTTTCTGTTTTGTGTAAATCTCTTGTGAGATCTTAGAGGAGCTTTCCTTTACACAAAGCTTAGGGTTTTCAAGGTAGAGATGATTTCAACATCTTGAAGATCAACTTAGTTGCTACCATTGGAACTTAAAAGAAAAGCAAGCGGGGAGCTTGTAGCTGATTGAAGAATTCAAGAAAGAAGTAGTCCGTGGATTCGGAGCCTGCGCGTGGTCGTGTCAGGAAGTTCGTACTGGTGGGTAGCATTAGGAAGTCGAGCGGGGAGCTTGTAGTCCTTCTGTAAGAACTTCAATTCTTTCATAGTGAATTCTTGTTTGCCTTGAGGATCGGTGGGTCAAATCCTCCCCAGGTTTTTACCGTGTGGTTTCCTGGGTGATCATATCTTGTGTTCTTTATTATTTCCGCTGCTTTAATTGTTTTATATACATGATATGATTATTTGATTGTTTTAACCTAGAATTGCTTAATTTGACTAAGTAACAACTTGGCTAATTAATCTAGGCTACGCAATCTGGTTGTTTTGGGGTCTAAATAACCTGTCAAGTGGTATCAGAGCGGGTAGCTCTTTGTGTTTGAGATTTTTAATCTCTGAGCTGATCCTTGACCCCTGTTGTCATGGAGCATGGACACTCTTTGTTTGTTCCTCCTCATTTTGATGGGAACAACTATGCTTATTGGAAAGTAAGGATGAAAGCATTCCTGAAATCCATTGATGAAAGGGTTTGGAATTCCGTTGAATACGGATGGGTAAAACCCGCTACTCCTGTGAGTGAGTGGCAAACTTCTGAAAAAGAAGCAGCAAGCTTCAATAGCAAAGCTATGAATGCTATCTTTAATGCTGTTTCTATGGAGGAATTTAAGAGGATCTCTAATGTTGAGGTGGCTCATGTTGCATGGAAAATCCTCCAAACTGTGCATGAAGGCACAAAGGCAGTTAAGATTAATAAATTGCAACAATTGACTTCTAGATTCGAAAGCATTAGAATGTCTGATGATGAATCTTTTGATGAATTTTATGCAAAATTAAATGATATTGTCAATTCTGCTTTTAATTTGGGTGAAATCTATGATCAACCTAAAATTGTTAGGAAGATTCTTAGATCTTTAACTGAAGATTTTAGACCCAAAGTGACTGCCATCACTGAAAGCAAGGATGTGGACTCCATCCCTGTTGATGAGCTTGTAGGATCTCTTCAATCCTATGAGTCTGACCTACCTAAAGTAAACAAATCCAAATCAATGGCTCTTAAGTCAGTTGATGATGTTGAGGGTGGTGGATTTGATGATGAGCTCTCTGCTACAGAGATTGCCTATCTTGCCAAGAACTTTAAGAACTTTCTCAGGAATACAAATAGAAAGGCAAGAGGGACTTACACTGCTGAACCTAGAAATTTTAGGAAGAATGATCCCATTAAGGTTAACAATTTTGAAAAACCTAGAGAAAATTTTGGTCAATCTTCTAATAACTCTTTGGGTCCTCAGTGTTTTGGCTGTCAAGGGTATGGTCATGTGAAATCTGAATGTCCTACATTCTTGAGGAATAAGGGTAAAGCTATGGCTGTAACCCTTAGTGATAATGAGGTTTCTGATGATGAGTCCGGTGGGGATGAGGATGGAAACTTCATTGCTTTCACGGCTACTGCTATAGTCAATGAAAGCATATCTGCTGAGGAGAACCCTTCTGATGGGGAACTCTCTGAAGATGCAGATCTTCAAGAGGCCTATAACAAACTTTGCAAAATTGCTGCAAAGGATGCTATGAAAGTTGAACTTGGCCTAAAGAAAATTGACTCTCTTGAGCTTGAAAAGAGAAATTTGCTTGTTAAACTATTTGATGCTAATGAGCTTTTGAATAATGTTAAATCTGAGAACATGCTTTTACTTGATAAAGTTAGAACTTTGGAACATGATTTATCTGTTGCTAGATCTGCTAGTTCTAAACTTGATCACATGCTGAATGTTCAAAAGTCTCCTGCTGATAAAACTGGGTTAGGATATGTTGAAAGCATTTTTGAATCTGGACCACATTCCACTACTTTTGTTCCTTCTTCTTCTTCTGAACCTTCTGTGAGTGAGGTTGTGAGTGAAACTGTCAAACCACCTGTGAGTGAGATAGTTAAACCCGTAGAAGTTTCACCACCTAAGAAGATTAGGGTAGACTTAAGAGAATCTAAACCTAAGGAGCCTACCAAATCTAAGGACAAGATGCATGGTAAACCTGCTTGGGTTTGTCATTATTGTGGTAAGTCTGGACACATTCGTCCTAACTGTTACAAGCTTCAAGCTGATAAGAGAGCAACTAAACCAAAAGTGCCTGTGCCTCAAGCACATGATCCTATGGCATTAATTGGTGAATTGGTAAAGGTGTTAAACCTTTATTCCAATCCTGGAGTTGGGAATCACTCGAATGTGAATAAGAACTCCAATGCTCGTGGTGCATCTAAAAAGTTTTGGATGCAAAAGACTCGAACTAACTGAGTCTTTCTGACATGGTCCTTGTGCTTAATTGCTCTATTCTTTGGTGACCATTGTTCTTTGGTTTGTGTCTTTTTATTGTTTTTGTTCTAGGACTTGCATTGCATTACATTCATGCATTTCATTCTAGGATTTATTTTTTTTCCTTTAAAAAAAAAAAAAAAAAAAAAAAAAAAAAAAAAAAAGGAAAAGTGAAAGCAAAAATTTTGTTAGACACTACTTTTCTTGATTTTTGAAAAACAAGGTTGGTCTATCTTTTGACACATGTCATGTTCTGTGTACCTTGTTTAACTTTGATGAGCTTAAATATTGCACCTGACTAGTTAAAGCTTTGTAGTGCATGTTGTGTGGGAAAGATGTTTGTGGTTATTAATCACTTTGTCTTGATCTTGAAGTCACATGTTATTTGACTGTCGGACTTGATCCTTTTGAGAAAGGCATAAATAACCATCTCACCACTGTTCACTAGTCAATCATGAACACCTTAGTGCATATCATAAGATTTTGTGCTCGAGAAAGTGTAGCACATGCACAAAAAGAACATAAGGTGTAGCCTCTTTAAATGCTTAATGCTTAAAACTGGTGTGTACTATTAGGCTTGATGCCAATTCACTTAATTCAAACCGGTGTGTACTATTAGGCTTGATGCCATTTCACATAATCTAATCTGGTGTGTACTATTAGGCTTTATGCCAAATTTCACCTAAATAATGGGGCAAAAATACAAGAAACTTACATGATTGCAAGCTTTTGTTCTAGGAGATGTGGGAGTTATAGGATGTAACTCTTTAGGTGATAGTCTCTTTTAAATTCTATGTGATGAATTGTGTAGACTTTGTGTTTGATTGCTATTCACATATCACCTCACATGTATCTCAAGTTTTTTGCTAGTATCACACACTACACAAGTTACTCTTTGTTAAACACTGTACATGCTAGTGTGTGTGTTTTTGGTCTGACCAACCAAGTTTGAAATTATCTTGAGATTTGTGTACAATATATTTGTTGTTTGAGAATATTCAAAGGAAGAATGATTTAAACTTGTTTTTGAGAAAATTGGGGTTTAAAATTTTGGTTTTTTGAAAAATCATTCCATCTCATACTCATGCATTTTATCTCTGTAATTTAATGCTTTGAGGAGTTGTTTTTTCAAAATATGGTTTGTCTTTCACAACTGTGATTTTTCTCAAAATTTAGTGAGCCTCTGCCCATTTCGATCGATCCAGCCTGTTTTTCGATCAATCGAAAAAGTGCTTCCATTTGTCTCAAAATGACTGTGTGTTTCGATCGATCGAATCTGCTTTTCAATCAATCGAAAAAGTGCTCTAGTTTGTTTCAAAACGACTGAGTGTTTCGATCAATCGAATCTGATTTTCGATCGATCGAACATCGTGAAAAAGCTTTTTTAAAAGATCAGATCTGACTTTTTCAAATACTTTTCAAAATCTTTTTCAAACTTTTTCTCTCTCTCCGCGTTGGCAAGGCTCCACCTTAGGAATTTTTGTCGTTTTCTTCCGAAGTTTTTGCACAATCTCTCTTTCCTCAAGCCGGTAAGACCTTTTTACCCTTCCTTTTGATTTTATTTTCATCATTTCATGCATAAATTCATGTTTTTAAGGGTAATTTTCGGAATATGCAAAATTTGGATTTTCTGTTGATTCAAGCCTTAATTTATGAAATTGATCATTGGGTTTTTGTGGGGACACTTCATTAACATGATTCTTAACTGTTAATTTGATCAAATTTGAGTTTGGTGAAAAATTGAAAAATCTAGGGCTTGTTCTTGATCCGAATTGGGGCTTTTGTTAAAATTGAGATGATTTTGATGAAATTGACTTGTTGTGTAGTTGTAATTAAGCATTATAATCTATGTAATGTGTTTTATAATGCTCAATTCATCTTTTTGGTATAAAATTTCAACAAGTGGTTTTCAATTTTTGGGATTTTTGATAAAAATTCCATGTTCAAGCCAATTTTGTCAATTTCAATCTCAATTGAACTTATTTGTTTACTGCATTAGATCATGCATCACAACATTATTAATGTTCATGCATCATATAGATTTTTGTTCTATATTTTTTATTGTGCTAATTTGCAGTCTGCCCTTGGTTCTGTTTTCTCTTGTTCTTTTGGTTTTTCCTTTGTGTCTCTGTCCTTTCCTTAGCACTATGCCTAGGAAAACTAGAGCCCGTAGGAATGTTCCCTCACCTTCTCCTTCACCCCCTCCATCCTATGATCGTGAGAGGTTTTCTAGTGAGAAAAACCAAGAGATTTTTGAGAAGCTGAATGTTAGGAGAAAAATTTGGGCTGAGCGTTCTGTTCACTTAGATGAACTTGATCCTGCCATTAGGGCAAACTTTGAGCGTAGGGGCTGGTTACCCTTGGTGGATGTTTCTGATCCTCCTCCACCTACTGCCTTGATTAGAGAGTTCTATTCGAACCTCTCTATCCGCATCTATGATTCCAACACTCTTGTCCAGAGTTGGATACGAGGCGTAGAGTACACACTTACTCCTACGGTAGTGGCTGATGCTCTAGGGGTACCATGGGTTCGACATCCTGTCTATCCATATGATGTGTCTCCCGAGATTAGTGATGTCTTGTCTTACATCACTGGGACTACTGTCCAGTGGGGTTCTGATCCTCGGATCACCTCTGCTGAGCTCTCTGGGTTACACTATCTTTTCTTTAGGATAGCGTGTCATTCTATCTGGCCCATTTCCCATGTTCACACCATTCCTCTTGAGAGGTGTGTATTTTTGTACGCTCTTGTTACTGATGCTCCTATTAGTTTTCCCCATCTTTTTCTTCGTTCTTTGAACGATGTTTATAGGAGTTCATCATCAGCTCATGCTCTTGTTCATCCTATTTTCATTCATAGGATTCTCCTTCATCTTGATCTTGGTGGCTTCCCTTACTCTGAGCCCGTTCATGTTATTGCTCCTATAGGTGCGTCTTTTCTTAGACAAAGGGCTGCTCATCTTCGAGCTGGTTCTAAACACCCTAGGTCTGAGCCCTCTAGTAGCGCACCTCCTCCTTCTTCTTCTGCAGGTATTGCTGGTGAGGATGTTACTGATCCAGTTGGTGATGATGCTGCTGCTGCTGATGTTCCTCCACCTCCTTCGGCCGACTTCGATGTTCGTCGTACTTTGGAGACTGTCATGACCGTTCAGGCGGCTCATGGACAGATTTTGGTGGACTTGCTTGATGAGTTTCGTGCTCTACGAGCTGACTTGGCGCGTCTTCATTCACCCTCACCACCTCCTTTTGATGGCGACTTGTGATTGCTCTTTGGCATTCCGTCACAAAAAGGGGGAGTGGTATTTTGACTTGTAGAGGGGTTTTTGTAGTTAGGGGGAGACTTTTTGTTTTGAGGAGCTTGTGGAGTTTTTTAGATTGTATCTAGGTGCTTCACTTTGTATATCATTTTTGGGGATATTCATGTTAGGGGGTGTAACATTGATTGATATACTTGTTATATTCATTGATTCTTGTTGCTTTATGATTCACTGCTTATTGATTTATATTTATGAGTTGATCATTCATATATGTCTTTATTTTGTGTTGTGTGAATCTTACAAGAATGTTATACCTGTTGTTTTACTCTTTTCTGTCACACATGCGTTTATGCGTTTGTTGAGTATTTCAGGAATATACAGGTTGATTCAACTAAAGCTGCTGTCTACACTTGCAACTGATGGATAGTAGTAAGGCTGAATTTGAGTTTATGAGCATTACTTTTGTAAAGGGTTTTTACTTGTAAAACTTTGAGCTTTTTAAATTATGGTTTTGTCACGGATTGCCAAAGGGGGAGTTTGTTAGGTTCTAAGGTCTTAGGATTTTATGTATTTAGAACTCTAATTTGTAATGTTGGCAAACCATGATCAAAACATTGTATTTAATCTTGTCTAGGCTTGCTCAAAGTTGGTTTATCATTGTACAGTTGGAATCGAGTGGCTGCAGAAGTACTTGGGACTTTTGGCCTGGCTCGATCGATCGAAGATTAGACTCGATCGATCGAAAATCGCACAGGTTGAATTTTCTGCAGAATTTCCAACTCAGCCCTACTTCATTAAACGTTTAGGGTTTTATGTTTTTACCCTAGGTATATAAACTAAACCCTAGCCACGTTTTTGAGGTTGTCCATATTGTTATTGTTGCTCATATTTTCTGTTTTGTGTAAATCTCTTGTGAGATCTTAGAGGAGCTTTCCTTTACACAAAGCTTAGGGTTTTCAAGGTAGAGATGATTTCAACATCTTGAAGATCAACTTAGTTGCTACCATTTGAACTTAAAAGAAAAACAAGCGGGGAGCTTGTAGCTGATTGAAGAATTCAAGAAAGAAGTAGTCCGTGGATTCGGAGCCTGCGCGTGGTCGTGTCAGGAAGTTCGTACTGGTGGGTAGCATTAGGAAGTCGAGCAGGGAGCTTGTAGTCCTTCTGTAAGAACTTCAATTCTTTCATAGTGAATTCTTGTTTGCCTTGAGGATCGGTGGGTCAAATCCTCCCCAGGTTTTTACCGTGTGGTTTCCTGGGTGATCATATCTTGTGTTCTTTATTATTTCCGCTGCTTTAATTGTTTTATATACATGATATGATTATTTGATTGTTTTAACCTAGAATTGCTTAATTTGACTAAGTAACAACTTGGCTAATTAATCTAGGCTACGCAATCTGGTTGTTTTGGGGTCTAAATAACCTGTCAATATCAGGCCACATCATTAAGCTTCACCAATCAAAATGCACTCATCCACATACAAACTTCTCTCTTAAGTATTATATTTTCTGTAAAATACAAAAGATGGGAAACCAGTCACCGACCCGATTCAGAGAGAGAGAGAGAATGTGGATGAGTGCATTTTGATATGCGAACAATGGTGATGTCTTTTAATGTTACTGAAGGGTATATATAAAATAATACCAAATGTTGCAATCACAAGGCTTCGCGACACTAACTCGATAGAAGTTGAGGTTGAAGGAAATTTCAAGATCAATGTAACAGTCATGTGCCCATAACCAAGAAATATTTTATGGGATCACACAAGGGGATTGCTTTGCTCATCTAGACTTGAGCTTCAAGTTTTATGCACTAAGTGGCCAAGTTAAAGGTGATTTGTGCCAAACTTATGCGATCAACTATGTAAGTAAGGTAAAGATGGGAGTTGTCATGCTAGTATGGCAATCTAAATTGCTCTATTGGGATGAACGGCCAAGGAGTAGTTTGTAAGAGATAATTAAT
This sequence comes from Quercus aquifolioides, assembly GCA_019022515.1. Lineage (NCBI taxonomy): Eukaryota > Viridiplantae > Streptophyta > Magnoliopsida > Fagales > Fagaceae > Quercus > Quercus aquifolioides. Next base: position 16,180,958 of record CM032326.1, on the reverse strand, counting down.
TAAATATTTTTCTTTTTAGGGGTCTATTGAGCTACCTAGTGAGCGCTCATAGGAGCACTCTTTGGTCATAAAATTTTAAATAAGGTCAAGCTCATCATCAATGACATATTTCTGGCCATTTCATTTAGTTTCTTTGATCAATTAGTTTATATTCACAACAAAATGGTAAACAGCAAATACTTGTATGTTTATTTCTTTTTCATTGAAATAAAAACCATCGAATAACATGTGGGGGGGGGTAAGCAGAACACCTGCATTATTAGACATTAGGCCTAAGAAATTTCACCTACATCTATCGTGGTTGAGCTAGTGAAATCAATATGGGACTCTCAACTCTATGTGTACCATCACTCCATTCCAATGATGCTGATTGATGGGTATATTGGAAAGTTTGGAGGAATTGTGGTGGCGCCTTTAGCGTAACCTTGAAAGATTTTTTCTGGTGCAACTGAGTAAAAGATAGTGTGTTTGGAACAACAGTGACCGTGAGATCCTTCGGTGTCGTGACAGTTGCCTTGTATATAGAATTTCTAAAGCCCACATTTGTAACTGTCCTATAATAGATGGCTGATATAGTAGAGTTAGGGTCATCATACTGATAATACAATGTTGGGTAATTTAGGGAATCATATCCTCCAAATTTAGGGACACTTGAGCAATTGGTGTTATCTTCAGTGAACAAGTTTAGATGTGTCCCAGTGTAGCCCTCATTACATAGGAAGCGGATGTAGTCCAACGTTGACAAGTCATAGATCAAACCAGGCCGCAGTGCGCTAGTCGGGTCAATTTGGCCAGCACCATAGGCAAACTCAGCGAGGCCATCCTTGACTTTCATTTCAGTTGCTGATCATCAATCAAAAAGATAAATTATAAAACACTCAAAAAGGCTATTTTTTTTTTTTCATATTATAAAAGTTATTTTAGGGAAATATGAGATGATATCTTGATCAATGTGTTTATATAGAAGGAAGACAAAAATGTTAAGATTATTACAAATTTTACTTCGGTTTACAAACTAAAGTGACAATATGAATTTCATTTGTGCAACTTCAATAACTAATAAATAACTAATAAATAAATATTTAAATTACTTTTTTTGTGAATAATAACACTTCAGTTTGTAAGGGTTATGTAATAAAATTTGTAGTATCTCTAATATTACTCATAAAATAAATGTCAAACATTTCTTATTAGAAAATAACACTCTCCATTAATCATGGAGAAATTTTGTTTCGTAGTTAAGGTTTTATTTTTGAATCAAATAGTTTACAGATTGTCACGTGACATTGGATACATATTAACATGGATAATATTTAGTCTAAACCAATTGGCATATTAACCACGTTGCTGGTAAACCATGAGGAATAAGATGGTCTTGGAGAATTTGAAATAAACACTAACAACCTCTAATTGACACCATTCAAATGGTGGTTCTTGTAAAATGGCACTAATCTTTAACACATCATGAGTTAAAATGGGAGAATTTAAGGGAACTAACCAGTTGTCATTAGGGCCGATTTGATTGCAGAAGGAGACCAATCAGGGTGGAATGATTTGACATAGGCAGCGGCAGCAGCCACATGAGGGCAAGACATTGAAGTTCCAGAGATTATATTATACACATCAAACCGGTTGTCATCAGGACTCCCAGTCAATGATGCAAGTTTAGAGTAAGCAGCAAGTATATCTATCCCAGGTGCCACTATATCCGGCTGCAAATCAAACATAATTTAAAACCATCATACTATTATATATGCTAAGAAAAAGAGTATAAAAATTTATGCCTAGAATGGCAATCATTGCAAAGGGTTACCTTAAGTATTGTGCTAGTGAGCATGGCTGGACCTCGAGATGAAAAGGAAGCCACAATGGGTGCAGCAGCATTGGGAACTCTTTTGGACTTGTATATGACAGCTTGAGGGGCTCTGAATATTTTACCATTGAAAAAAAATCCGTAAAATGTTTAATATATCAAGTAATTTAAGGCAAATGTTAACAAGCACTGTACAGTGCTTGTTAAGGTTAAAATAATGTGAGTCACACTAAATAAAAAAATTGGATAAATGGAAAAAAATTGTATAAAGCTAACCTTAAAGCCAATAAAGCTGACAAAATACTGACATAAAACTAAATGGTTGACAAAGATTCTGACATAAAGTTGGGTGTTAATAGGTACTTTACGGTACCCATTATCACAATCCATTTTTTAATTTATAAAAGAATTGCATGTTATAATGAACTGTAAATAAGGTATATATAAAAGTAAAAGCTATGCTAACTCTGTATTAGTACAAGCCTAGATTATATTTTAATTTGGTCACAACAAAAAGAAAAAGGAAAAATCTAATCAATGACAACTCTCCTAGCCCGATATGGGGGGGCATTTTATATAACAAATTTGATTCCTCTTACTTACTTGGTTGAGTTGACATATGTAAGAGTTGTGTTACCAAAACTAAAATCAATAGAGGCTTCAGGGATGATAGCTGTAAAGCTCGTATCTATCTTCCCTATGACAGATATCAACACCCCGATCCCACCCAAAGACTTGATGTAATTTTCATTTGCTGCTTCTTTGCATACCACAATCTTTCCATTGACCTTTTTCTGGTCTAGCATCCCTTGATCACAATACCTGCCCAATTTTTTAATTGATTAGTGCTACTAATATTAATATTCTGAATATATATTAGGTTAGATGATCTTCAATTACAGTTTAAATCATGAAATAGAAAATGCTCTCTAATTACCAGGGAGATGAACCTGGTGATAAAGTACTACTGGCTGCTATTGCCGCGCTGGTTAGAGGGTACATCTTCTTATTTGGTGTAAATGTGTTGATGGAAAGTCCCTGTTATTCAATGCACCAGTAAATGTAATGTGATTAAAATGAAATGAAAAGGCATCATGTTCCTAGATGGAAGCACTCCTTTACTAAATATTGTGACACTCTAAATGAGACAAGTTGTTTTATATAGGATCATCCCTATTTGAGATCTTAATATTGTAACACCCTACACATGGTTAGATCAAAAAAATTAAAATCTTAACTAGGAAATGAATTCCATCTGTTTCAAGTGAAATGGAAAATAATCATTTTCCTTGATGGAAGCACTCCTTTACTAAGCAAGGCTATCATATTTGATGCCCCAAGTTGCTTTAGGATCATCTCCATTTTGAAATATTTTCATATTTTTGGTTAGATTAAATATTATAAATCTAGTGCTATATCATTTAAAATTTCAACGGTAGCAAACTTTGTACACCGTCCCAAAAAGAAAGAGGAGACTTACAGCATTTTCCTCGCCATTTCCAAGTTTAATCGGAGTCCTAAACTCCATATCCATGCTAGCAGCACCAACCGTCATTATCCAAGGAGCTGTGTTCTGCACTGTATACACATATAGGCCGTTATTTCCCGCTGAACATGCTGTGAAAATCCCCTTCTTCATTGCATGAAAGGCACCGATCGCAACAGGATCGTCAAAGAAGCCATTTGAATCCCCACCGATAGATATTGATAGCACGTCAATTCCGTCATCAATGGCATCATCCAATCCAACCAGAAGGTCTATATCACTGCAACCTTCGGGCCAACACACCTTGTACATTGCAATGCGTGCTAATGGAACCCCACCTCGAGCTGTGCCTTTGCCTAAACCGTACAAGCTTGCGCCTGCTACCGTGGCACCTGCTATGGTGGATGAAGTGTGAGAGCCATGGCCGTTAACATCTAGTGGGGATGGATTTCTTTGGGGAAATTTGGGATCGTTGTTGTAGAAAGTTGCACCTATTACCTTGCTGCATAAAAGGGTGAATAGCTTGGAAATTAAATGAGAGATCCGTGCATGTAGAGAAGTAGTATTTAAAATTAATTTTCATCTTGAGTAATGTTAAAAACATAATATTTTCTTTTTAGAATTGTTGATAAGATTTGTTATGATTGGAATAATGTCACTCTCATTTAGAATCCACTAATTAAACATACTTTTTATTGTGCACCATCGTATTAACTACTGTGAAAAAGAAGGTTGCAAATTCAAATATTGTGTTGCTAGGCATAATATTTTGTGGTTGGTCACAATCAAGGAGAGAGATTGAGATTGTTTACTTGTTGCAGCCGGTAAACTTGCCTACTACTTGGCATCTACCCTTCCATTTTGATGGAGGAGGTCCTACTCCTTTGTCGTTAAAACTTGGAGCACCCATATAAACTCCTAAAAATGGAAAATTTAAGAAAGTTATCAAAATTTCCCCATGTAACAAGGAGAAAGTCAAAGCTCTTTAGCTTCCATACAAATTGCTAAAAAATAAGGGGAGGAAAAAGGAAAGATTAAGAAAGTTAACAAAATTTCTCCATGTAACAAAGAGAAAGTCAAAACTCTTTGAGAAGTCTTAATTTATTACCTGTGTCTAATAGTCCAACAATAATATTACTTTCAATTTTAAGATTTCTCTTTACTGAGAGAGGCATTCTTAAGTAATCCCATGATCTTGTTGTATGAAGTTTCCGTACTCTGCTAGGAAATACTGACACCACATTTTCGTTCTCTGTAGAGGATGCATATACATATATAAATTACATAAGACAACCACCCTAAGAGCAAAAAAGATAAAGAAAGAAAGAAAATGTTGTGTAACATGATGTTTTTAGTGTGCACCTTTTAGTTTTTGAACTTCATCTGGCAATAGGTTTGCTGCAAATGCATTAAAACTCTTGGTGTAGCTATGTATTCTAGCTTGTTGGGCAATACTCTCACTGAAAAATGTGTTAGGACATATATGTTTTAACTTGTTTAAGAACATATGTCACTTAGTTATGTAAATTGGCTAATCCTTTGACAAAACGCACTCTGCTTGTAAATGGGTAGATCTAGGTGTTTTTGATACTTCAAGGAACAATGTTTCAAGGTCAAGTGTTGAAGTCATCAAGTCTGTCCAAGAAAAAGCAAGCTGAAGTGCAAAGTTTTTAAAGCTCGACACCTCTCGATAGCTACCTCGACACCTGCTATCTGTCAAGATTTAAAAAAGTCAGAATTCCAAATCTGATTTTCTTGGGATCCGTGAATATGTTTTTGGGACTTCTTTTCTTCTAACCCTAAACATATAAAAGGATTATTTTAAGAGCCGTTTTGGGTGACACAAGTTGTATTATCATTGAGCAATCTCTGTTTATGCAAATTGTGATCAACAGACGAAGTTCTTGACCTAGTTCATCCTTCATCAAGAAGTTGCTGTGTCTTTGCACCATAGGGTTTTGTAACCAAGCATCTTCCTGCTATTCATCACATGGATGAACTGAAGAACTTTGCAGCCAACCATTCTTCCTCAAGTTGGTGTTCTGAAGTCGCGTACTGGGATCCGCGCATTGGTTAGTCACGTACTTGGGAGCCGTGCATCAAAGGTGGAAATTGTCACTACAGATCAAGTCCAATTGGGTATTGGGGTAAGGGTTCAACTGTAGGTTGGTAAGGTACTTGGGACTCCTTTCTTGTGACCGCTTGATTTGATAATAGTGGAGTTTCGGGAGTGGTGACCTGAAAATCACCTGGTGGGGTTTTTGCCGTTAGGGTTTTCCCCATTCGTAAACAAATCACCGTGTTATTTATTTTCCGCTGCATATTTAGTATTTGGTGATTTGTTTGTGCTTCCACGTAATTGCATGCTTAATTGATTAATTAAAAACTTGGCTAATTAATTAATTAATTAGGGTTTATCACAAGGGGTCATTCGAATTGTGACCTAACAAGTGGTATCAGAGCAAGCACACTCTGATTAGGATTTAATCTTTGCTGTGTTGATCCATTGACCCCTGTTTGTCATGGATAGAGGACAATCCTTAATTATACCTCCTTTATTTGATGGCACTAACTATGCATACTGGAAAGTACGCATGAGAGCTTTCTTGCAGTCTTTAGATGAAAAAGTGTGGCAAGCTGTAGAGATTGGCTGGACTAAGCCAACAGAACAACCGGCCGAGTGGGATGATGCTAAGATCAAGGCGGCCAACTTCAACAGCAGAGCGCTGAATGCTCTTTTTAGCGCAGTCACCAATGAGGAGTTCAAGAAGATATCCTCAACTGAAACTGCTAAGGAGGCTTGGACCATCCTCCAGACAACCTATGAAGGCACAAAGGCTGTCAAAGACTCGAAGCTTCAAAGGCTCACTACAAGCTTTGAAGAAATAAAGATGGAGGAGGATGAGTCGTTTGATGAGTTCTATGCCAAGCTCAAGGACATAGTGAACTCAGCCTTCAATCTTGGGGAAACCATCCCTGAACCCAAGATTGTAAGGAAGGTGCTCAGATCTCTACCTGAGAGATTTCATGCCAAGATTACGGCAATTGAGGAATCAAAGGATATAGATAAGATTCCTTTGACTGAGCTGGTTGGAAACTTGCAGACCTATGAGATAGGTTTATCTAGGATTGGCAAGACCAATAAAGGCAAAAGCATGGCCTTGAAGGCGAAGAGCAGTGATACAGATGAGTCTTCCGATGATGAAGATTCTAAGATGAAGTCCTACATTACTCGGCAGTTCAAAAAGTTCATGAAGAATGCCAATGGAAGGAGCTTCGACAAGGACCGCAGGCAGTTCAGTTCTTCTCAATTTAAAAGCCTAGACAAAGGGAAGAAGGATGCTAAAAAGGGCAGTCAGTATACTGTTCCCGCAGGACCAAAGTGCTTTGGGTGTCATGGGTTCGGACACATGAAACATGAGTGTCCTACTTATCTGAAGAGCATTGGGAAAAGCAAGGCCCTTGCTGTAACCCTAAGTGACACTGAGCCTGAAGATGATTCCGACAATGAGGATGACGGAATCCTAAATGCCTTCACTGCCACAGTCAATCCTACTGAAGGGATTGTTGAAGAAGTGGATGAAGAAGAATTGGTGGAGTCAAAATTTAAGAAGATGGACGATCAAGATGACATCCATTCAGCCTATGAGAAGCTTTACAAGCTATCTGAAAAGCATGAGAAATTATATAGGCTGGCCACCAAGAAGCTCAGTGAAGTGGAACTCGATCGTGAAGAGCTGTCCACAAAGTTTGATGAGGCGAATCAAACTATTGGAGCACTGCGATTTGAGAACAATTTTTTGGCTGAGAAGACCAAGAAGCTTGAAGCGGAGCTGTTTCGAGTTAGAGCTCAACTAGAGAGGACTTCAAGTGCAAAGCTTAATGAGATACTCAACAATCAGAAATCTGCTTCGGATCGAACTGGTTTGGGGTATGGTCTTTCTTTCTCTAATACTGCTTCTACTAGCAATACTGTTTTTGTTCCTCCTGCTAATAACACTGAAATTGAGAATGTTGATGTCAAAACTGAATTAGCTAGTGAGAACTTAGACAAGAATAAATCTATCTTAGGAGCACCCCCTAAGCAAGATAAGAAAGATGCTAAGAACCCTAGGGCTAAGAAGGCTAACTCTCAAAAGCCCAAACAAAAGAAGCAGCATCTCTGTCATTATTGTGGAGCTGCCGGTCACACTCGACCAAATTGCTATAAGTGGCTAGCCACTCAACAGAGCAATGGCATGATAGCATCTGGAAGCCAATCTCAGCTTCAATCCTCTCTTGCTCCTCTTGGAGATTTTCTGAAAGCCCTCATGTTCCTTTCAAACTTGAACGGTTTAAATTCTTCCCCCTCACCACCTGTTCAAGGATTCAATCAAAGGAAAGGTTCTTCCAAGGCGTGGAAGAAAAAGGACTCTAAGTGATTTCATCACTTTCTTTTCCCCTCTTGTTTTTCTGTTTGTTGCATTGCTTGTGTGTTTTAATTTTCTGCTGAGTCAGTCTAGTTTTTGCTTTGCTTTGCTTAACATGTTTTTGTTTGTTTATTTTCAGTTTTGTTCATTTGTTTTTTTATATAAAAATAAAAAAAAATAAAAAAAATTGAAAAATCAGAAAAAAATACAAAAACAGTGTGTGTTTTGTGTACTTTGGTATTTGTGTACCTTGGATGGCCATTGAAACAAAGTTTCTAAACTTTGTATCTCTTGTAGCTTAGATGAGCATCTCTATGCACAACTAAGCAAGTGAGCTTTGTGGCTCTTGTTTGTGATGAGTAAGATTAGGTTATCTCTTAAAACTTAACACTCATATCACTCTTTTTGACGGGTAGGACTAGAAAATCCTAAGAGAAAGGCATAAATAACCATCTCACCACTGTTACCCACCAATCATAGTATGACACCTGTATGCTTCGGCATAGCAAAAGTGCAGTGTCATAGACACCTGTATGCTTCGGCATAGCAAAATTGCGATGTCAAATGCTTAACATCTTGGGTATTTCTTTTCTCTCTTTTTATGCCCATGCATGATATGCTTAAAAGAAAAATATGCAAAGAAAATATAAAGCAAAAAGATTAAAGATGCTTTAAATATGATTGCAAGCGTGTTTTCTAGGAGATGTGGGAGTTATAGGATGTACCTTGAAGGTGATAGTCCCCATCAAACAGTTATGATTGTGTGTGAGTTAAAAGTTATTTACTCATATCTCAGATCGTCATAACATCTATACACATATGCAATCTTGCGATGTTTTTCACACACAACACGCAACATTCTTTGCTACTTTTGATACATGTGCAGGTACAATGTGATTTGGCCATCACAAGTGTTTACATATGCTAATGTATGCTCACTAAACTGTCATAACTTGTTTTTGAAATATAAAATTGGTTAGACTTGTTTAGTGTGTGTGTGTGTGTGTTTTGCATGATCCTTGTGCTTAATTTCTTGTTGAGAGATGTTTTGAGAGGTTTATATGTTGAGTGGATCTTTGGTAGAGATGTGTGTTGGATTGCATTCATGTCTGTGTTTTTCCCTTCTCGAAAAACTGCCTTTTTCTGTGTCCCGACACCTTCCTCGACACCTTCTCGATACCTGGTCATCTGTCGAGATTCTCAAGCTTTTCTTATCGCAATCTCGACACTTCCCTCGACACTTGGTGGATCGATCGAGAAAGTCTCTGTCCTCTCGATAGATTCTCGACACCTGTTGGATCGATCGAGCTTCGTGTATCTGAAATTCTCCTTGCATCTCGATACCTGCATCTGTCGAAGGCTTTTTCCTCGATACCTTCCTCGACAGCCTCCTCGATACCTCTCGACACCTCAGCTGTCGAGAATTACTGAGGTGCCTATTTAAGTGCTGATCGCGATTCTGAACTCATTTCACTCGATCTCTCTCGATCTCTCCGTGTCTGTTCATCTCCCTTTCACTCTCCTTTCACTCAAATCCTTCAACCCACTTGGATCTTGCTCATTTCTTGCTCAAATCACTTGGTAAGATCTCTTTTCTCTTCCTTTTTCATGCATTTCATGTTTTGAAAACCTAGTTTTTGGGATTTTTCATAAAAATTTGGGGTTTTTTCAAAATTATTGAGTTTTTATTAAAATTTTGGGTTGGGTTTGGACTTAAATGATTTCAAAATGTCATACATTGCATTTCATGTGCATTATAATGATATTTTCATGCATTTAGATGTGAGTACTTTGTGTATATGCTGATTAGGATTGGATTGGGCTGAGCCCATGATGATATTTCTGTTTTGCACGTCACATGTTCATGCATTCCCATGCATACGTACTCTTTGTTCATATATCTGTCATATTTGAACTGATTTGGGACTTTTCTGTTTGTCTCCCTCTCTATCTCTTTCTCATTTGTTTACGTTAGTAGTGTCTATGGCACCCAAACGTAAATCTACTCCTGCTCGGAACCCTCTGCGTTCTAGAGCATCTTCATCTTCTGATTCTGCTCCTTTTAACATTCGGTTCCGTGATGGAGATGCCTCAAAGGCATTTACTGAGAACTTTTCTAGACGAGGTGTTCATTCGGAACGCCAAGTCATTCTGGCGGACTTCGCCGATACTGACCTTCCTTCTGTCATTCACAGTAGGGGATGGGGGTCACTGTGTGACATCCCGGTCACTTGCCCTCTCGTGCTGATACAGGAGTTCTACTCCAATATCCACGGGATTGATTTTTCAGTACCTCATTTTTCCACTCGCGTTCGAGGTATACGCATTCCTGTCACACCGCAACTTGTTGCGGATGTGCTTAGGGTACCTAGGATAGAGTTTCCTGATTACCCCTCTTGTGAGCGTCTGAGGACTGTGTCCAAAGAAGAGCTCATCTCTGCCTTCTGTCAGCGTCCTGCTGATTGGGGTGAGCATCAGTTCACATCATGTAGGCCTTTTGCTAAAGGTCCTAGATTCATGAACATGGTGATGACTTTTGTTCTCCATCTTTTGTCTCACTATAACTCTATCACAGAGCCTCGTGCTCGATTTTTGCTCTCTCTACTTGAGCATTTGACCATAGACTTCCCTTCTCACTTCATCCGGTCTATCATAGATGTTTATCTTGATTCGGCGTCCCATGATAAGCTCATCTTTCCTTCTGCTATCACGCGAATTCTACGCCATTTTTCCGTTCCCTTTCCTGTGTCCGACCACTTCACACACATATCTGCCATAGATGCCGCTACCATAAAACATAGTGAGGCGCAGTTCAGGTCGAGACAGCCTGGTGCCACTCCTCCCTCCCGTTCAGCACCATCCAGATCAGCTCCATCTACATCTGCTCCTTCTTCCTCTTCGAGCGATGTATCCCTTGGTGATATCATGGCGCAGCTGCAGCGCATGGACACTCGTCTTGATACACTCTCTGCTGAGTTGTATCAAGTGAATGTTCGTGTGGGTCGTATTGCACGATGGCAGGCGACCATGGGTGGTTTTGCTCCAGAGGCTACTCCTTCACCACCTACTCTAGTAGCTTCAGATTCTGAGGATGAGGATGATGATGATGTTGATGATGATGATGATGGAGATGCTAGCTCTGCTGATGAGATGTCTACATGACACTCTACCCTTTGTCACTTGTGACAAAAAGGGGAAGTAGTTTTGGGTTATGAGAGTAGTCATCTTAGGGGGAGAGTTAGTATAGGACATTTTTGATAGGGGGAGTGTTGATACTTTTGAGGGATGTAGTGAGGTTTGATGTATCTTTTCTTTTCTATTCTTTATAGATGCATTTTTCTTGTATATGAGGTCCTTTGACCATTCTTACATACATTGTACTTATCTTCTCTCTTATATGTGTTGATGTATGTTTCTTTCACCTCTCTCTTCATGTGTTGTTTCTTTTCTATCTTTATACACATGTTCTTTTCTTGTATGCAATCTATTTATTTCTGTTTCACACAAGATGCCTTGATGAGTTTTGTTTAAAGTGTTTCAGAAATACAGGTTGTCAAAGTCTACTTATCATAAGCTCTCTTCTTGCAAAGTTTTTCAAGAGTTTGTGTTAGGATAGATTTTATTGTATTCAATAAGTGAATATGAGTTGAGTGATTTATGACTTCTCTCATATGCTCATTTGTTTGTTGTGGTTTTGTCACGGATTGCCAAAGGGGGAGATTGTTAGGACATATATGTTTTAACTTGTTTAAGAACATATGTCACTTAGTTATGTAAATTGGCTAATCCTTTGACAAAACGCACTCTGCTTGTAAATGGGTAGATCTAGGTGTTTTTGATACTTCAAGGAACAATGTTTCAAGGTCAAGTGTTGAAGTCATCAAGTCTGTCCAAGAAAAAGCAAGCTGAAGTGCAAAGTTTTTAAAGCTCGACACCTCTCGATAGCTACCTCGACACCTGCTATCTGTCGAGATTTAAAAAGTCAGAATTCCAAATCTGATTTTCTTGGGATCCGTGAATATGTTTTTGGGATTTCTTCTCTTCTAACCCTAAACATATAAAAGGATTATTTTAAGAGCCGTTTTGGGTGACACAAGTTGTATTATCATTGAGCAATCTCTGTTTATGCAAATTGTGATCAACAGACGAAGTTCTTGACCTAGTTCATCCTTCATCAAGAAGTTGCTGTGTCTTTGCACCATAGGGTTTTGTAACCAAACATCTTCCTGCTATTCATCACGTGGATGAACTGAAGAACTTTGCAGCCAACCATTCTTCCTCAAGTTGGTGTTCTGAAGTCGCGTACTGGGATTCGCGCATTGGTTAGTCACGTACTTGGGAGCCGTGCATCAAAGGTGGAAATTGTCACTACAGATCAAGTCCAATTGGGTATTGGGGTAAGGGTTCAGCTGTAGGTTGGTAAGGTACTTGGGATTCCTTTCTTGTAACCGCTTGATTTGATAATAGTGGAGTTTCGGGAGTGGTGACCTGAAAATCACCCGATGAGGTTTTTGCCGTTAGGGTTTTCCCCATTCGTAAACAAATCACCGTGTTATTTATTTTCCGCTGCATATTTAGTATTTGGTGATTTGTTTGTGCTTCCACGTAATTGCATGCTTAATTGATTAATTAAAAACTTGGCTAATTAATTAATTAATTAGGGTTTATCACAAGGGGTCATTCGAATTGTGACCTAACAAAATGAAAGTACTTGATGGTTTAATTGTCTAGCAAATGTTACAATTTGTTGCATTCTAGCTGTGAGGTCATATCATGTATGGATTATATCCTAAAAACTAATTTTATATGCATAGAATAGCCTAATGCTATACATATTGATTAGTTGCTAACCATTATGGAACCCTTCCCTACCACCAAATCGTTGACCCATGTATGAGCTAACCCTACTTTGTAATCCAACTTACTCTTTAATCACTGAAGAAAGCAAGTTGTGTTGATGAACAACAGCATTGCTTCTTAACCGCGGTGCCTCTCCCAAATACACAATGTACGCCTATGTGATAATGAAAAATAAATTTATGATTAGTGAATGGAAATTATAAAATTTAAATAATATACTTAATAACTGTGTTTATACAAATTATAAACATATATTCACCTTTCTAACTTGGTCACTAGAACCATGAGTGAATGACCAATGAAGCTGCGTAGCCAGAAGGAAGAGGGCGAGCATACGAATTGGAACCATTTTTGATTCCTCCATTGTATGGATACTTCTCTGGCTTTCTCTCTTGTTCCTATATTTATAGTCAGATTTTTTTCTTTAAACATCCCTAGTTTTTCTCATATGTGTAACTAAAATGTAGACTTCGACTTTTCCCAATTTAAAGTTATATTATTGCATAAACCTATTCCAAGAAGAGGTGTTTAGGTCTAACTTCATTATAATTAGCTTGTCCACCTGTTAAATTTATCTTAGAGAAGTCCCTTCTCTATTGAATTAATGTACCCCTATCAAAAAAAAAAAAAAAGTAAACAATGTACAATTCCTCAAAATTAAAAAAGAAATGTATAAATTAAGTGTCCGTTATATATATATATATATATATAAGTAGTAATAACTAAATTTAGTTTTTAAACTAACTCCAAAATTAGCCGTTAGTTATTAGGAGGCTGAAATATAAATTTAACAACTTTATTTACACCTAGTCTAATTTAGTCAACGTGAAGACAGGTTTATCACACTAGCAGATCACGTGTCTCTCATGTGATTACTTAATTAAACTTCTGTAGCCCCCTCCCTTCCCCTCCATCCAAACTGACACCACCATTCTTTTGTAATTTATTTATTTATTTATGGAATCTTGATAATTTTCCTTTAGATATCGTACCAATATCAAGTTTGTACCCATTGCATAAAAATTTTACTTTTTAAAAAAAAAAACCAAACACACACACAAGAGAGAGGAAAAGATGTTCTAACACAAAGGCATACCATAACTTAAATTTTATTTTTACAAAATTTGAGAGAAGCGATTAGGCAGCCTTAGTGCCTTACTCCTATTTTTTAGATTCTAGTTTTTATTTATTTATTTAGATTCTAATTTTTATTTATTTATTTAGTATTAATGTTGTTGTAGTTGTTAATTGGACTTTTGAGTAAGTCAATATATATTGTGGAAAGACAATGCATGCACACAAAGTAATTTAGATGAAGATTATAAATTAAATTAAATAAGGACCTAGTGTACTATGTACATTTCCCTACTTTCCACACCCCCCCCCCCCCCCCCTCCCTTTCTCCCAAAATAATATCAAGCCATATTTTTTTTGTTGGCGGGGTGGTTTGGGGGGGGGCTTGACTTTGGAATCCTCCCTCTCCCTTGCATTTTTGGTTTAGAAAAAATTTGAACACAAATTTCAATAATGGCGCACGCTAGATTTTTACTAAAAACATGTAATACATTTATATAGTTGACTAATTTATTTTTATTTCCTCTAAGTATATATTCTCATATCATACACAGTTCATTAAATTAAAGTGTATTTACTTTGTTACCAACCACCTTTTGATCTTAATTTCTCTGGTATTTTTATATTTTTTGTGTTTTTGGAGAAGAGAGATATAAAAGTATAGCAAAATTACATATTTAGCCATATTTTTAATAGAGGTGAGTTACAAAACTTTAACTAAGCTAACCTTAGATGGGTAAAGTGTCACAGGTAGGTAATTTAAATTTCGGGCAAACCACAAGTGGGTAAGTTGTAATTTGTCCTATAGTTTAAAAATACCATTTACACCCTATGTTTAAGCTGTGACAAAACTTAGGGACAACCTGATAAAAATACATCTTTAACTCTACCTAAAACAATGCTTACAAAAAAGGACTACTCTCCCACTAACTCAACTTATCAAAAAAAAATAATAATAATAATCTTGTGGGGCCGGAGAATTTGGCAACCCAGTGGCCCACTTTATACCAAGCCCAAGGCCCATGCCGAGGAGGAGGAAGCCCAGTGCCCTTGCCGAGGACAACCATGTCCTCGGCCAAGCAAGACCATGGGAGGAGGAAGTAACGGGCTACCATAGGCAGCCCTCCAGGGCATCTAAGTAGAAAGACCAAGTACAACACATCAGCCGTGAAAGAATGGCTGAGGAGCAAAACCAGGATTGAACTGTCACTTCCACATTAAATGCGCACGACTAATATTCCGGCAGCATTAATAGGAAAATGACCCCTGAGCAGTGCTGCCTCGGTTGCTGCAACTCACAGGGAGTTCTGGTAAGGTGGCTGATGGGATGGGTTGTCAGTGAGAGGCATGGATGATCAACAAATTGAGGAAAGGGATCGTTAGAAGAGAACTATATAAGAGGAAGAAACAGATCAAAGAAGGAGGAAAAAATTTCCATAGGAGAAAGACTACTATCAAGCTCCTCGGACCGGGCCGAGGACAGACTTTTGAGGATAAGTTCGATTCATCTGCATTCGATGGCGGCGAACACTGCATTGGACGTTGTCTGCTTGCTAGGGCCTAGTTCTTGAACCCATTCTCTTCAAATTCATTGTATTGGGCTAGCTGGGCTTGAGTCCACTCACTCAACAGTAGAAGTGCTCAAACCCAGTCCCTACAAATCTTATTAAAAAAAAAAAAAAAACTTATCAAAATAATAATTCCCCTGTCCACTAAATCATTACCAAAATTCAAATTTACTGCAATCACTCATATCGAAAAATGATAACCTACTCTTTTTTGTCCTTTAAATCTATTTTGCAAGATAGAAACCTACTTTTAAAATCTTTTTTTTTTTCTTCACCTTCTTAAAAAGCAAAAGAAAAAAAAAACAAATACCGTTCATGTAATTTTTATTAAATTATCCCATCATGTAAATTTTTTTTATTAAATTATCCCATAGTTAAAAGAATTTCTAGTTATCCACCAATCTTTTTTACTTATTTAAGTAAAATTATTAAGTTTTTAAATCTTAAATTTTAGGTTATAAAATATTTCTCTCTTTTTCTTTTTTCTTAACCACATTCAATTCTATAAAAAAATAAATAAAAGATTGGAAAATCTATCCCTATTCTCACTTTGTCACGTTGAGTTTAAGAGTTAAACTAAAAAAATAAAAATATAAAGTTAAGTTAGAGTTTAAAACTGACTTAGAGTTGAAAAAAAAAAAAAAAACACCTTATCCTAATCACATCATCCATGTAGTTTTTATTTTTAGTCTTTTAGTAGATTATCCCATGTAGTTAAAAGAATTTTCGGTTATCCCCACTCTTTTTCACTTATCTAAGTAAAATTTTTAACTTTAAAAATCCTCTGTGTGTGTGTGTAAAAGGTTAGAAAGTCTAACCCCATTCTAGCTCCACTTTGTCACGTTGAGTTTAAGAGGTTAAAAAATATTATTCTTATTCAAAGTAGGTTTTTATTTATTTTTTACCAAATCATCGAGTGCAATCACACACACACACACACACAAAAAACCTTCTCTTCTTCAGTTATCTTTTGCTTCTAATAAAAACTTTAAATTTCTTCACCTTTAAATAAAAATTTTATACATCTTCACCTTTCTTCCTCTCTCAATTTCTCTCTAGAGAATTTTGAAGAATAAGATCTGTAGTACACAATAATTTTTTCAGGTACTTTTTTCATTTCATAAATAAAATCTACACTCTTCATATTATTTTTACTTTTAATTAATTACTTCAAACCACTAGTACTATTGTTACTATCTATTTATTTCTCATCACATTTAACTCTCAATTAATTTTTAGTTTGCCTTAATTATTTTATAGTCCATTTGAGTGAGTATTTGGTCATCTTGCAAATTTGAGAATGATGCACTCTTTTAATTTTTCCTTATTTTTCACTTTCAAGAATGATGCACTCTACCAATTTGGCCCACTAAATACTAGCTATACTTTCTTCAATACGTAGACAATTTGATATGTTTGTTTTCTAATCCTCAACACTTTTTTTTTTTGGGTAGTTCTATTGAAAATGTATGCTACAATCAAGCCCTGCGGACTTCGAAACTCTTGACCAACAACAACAGAGTATATGATCAATTATTCCTACTCTTTATTCCACAAACGGAGGAAATCATGGGGAGAAGTAGAATTCCACCTTGAACGAAATAGTGTTTTTTTTTTACTATACAGATTTCTCTATTCTCATTTTACTTTTAATATTATATCGTTACAAGTATAGATACTAGCCTCATGTGATGAGGCTCTTTTTTATTTTGGGTTTAGAATAATAATTTTTCATTAATCTTAAATTGGGATTGATAAAAAATTATGACACAAAACTCATAATAAAAAAGAGTTGCATTACAAGCGTGAATATATATATATTTTGGCCCCCCGAGAAAAATTTCTAGCTCCTCCACTAACCACGTTGTAAGGTTGAATTTTATCAACCATCTTGTTGGCTTTATTCCGTGCCAATTTGCTTGTAATTTAGCACTTAGTAATCCTGTATTTAGGTGGGATTCATGTAAGAGTAGTGTGTGAGAGAGTGTGAAGAATTGCTCAACAATGTGCAAAGAAGCAGGAACTCGCAGCTAGGACTCGCGACTGACTCGTGACTAGGACTCACGGCTGACTCGCGACTTGCAAGCCGCCAACTGTAGCACACGTGAGAAGCATGCGGGGAGGTGAAGGGTCACGCTAGTTGTTGCACTACAGGACAAAAGTCCCAGGCTGGCCAGGCCGTTAACTCGCGACTTGAACTCATGACTTAGACCAGTCGCGAGGCCAAGTCGCCAACTTGCCCTGTTTGGGAAAAATTGTCTCTTCGTATTCCAAACACACACCACTATATACAGACCCTTATAACCACGAAATGTAGAGAGCTTCTAAAGAGAATTCTGAGAGAGAAACCCTGGAGAAAAATAAGATTGCCTCATCTCCAATCTTCATTAAGAGACTCTTCAAATTTCTCTACTCTCTTCCTCTCTATTGATACATCATTGAGAGGTTCTTGACCAAATTCTTTTCTCACCACACCCACATTTGTGAGAAGGTCTTCTGGTGCTAAGGGAAGCAGTTTGGAAGGAACCAATGGTTATTAGTTGATGCTATAGGTTATAGTGGAATCCGGTAAGCTAGAGAAGAAAAAGGTTCGGCGCAACCTCGTTGGAGCAGGAAGCTTGGAGGGCTTAGGTACCTGGGTAGATTAGGCTTGGAGGGTCTATTGCTGTTCATGTATCCCAACTACATTTTCTAGTGGATTATTGATCGCTTGGAGGGCGGCGGAGAGGTTTTACGCCGAGGGCTTCGGTTTTCTCTTCGATAACACATTGCGTGTTGTCCTTGTGTTTGCATCTCTCTTCCCTTATCTTTGCCTTTTATTTTCTGCTGTGGATGTGATTATAATTGGCTTAGATTGTTTATCAATTCTGTGTTTAGCTTATGTTCATGTTCTGCACATTAATTGTTTGATAATAAACTTGAATTGGTAATTTGTAATTGGGGGTCTAAACGTTCATAGTGTTTTCAACGCTATTTGAACTTTCAATTGGTATCAGAGCGGGTGCACTTGTTGTGGTTTAAATACCTTAGTGCGATCCTTGACCCCGTTTTGAGATGGACAGGTCTCAATCTCTAACTGTGCCACCATTTTTTTATGGTAATAATTATGCATTTTGGAAAGTCCGAATGAGAGCATTTTTGTGTTCTATTGATGATGCTGTGTGGGATGCAGTTGAAGTTGGTTGGACTAGACCGGAGGCTACCAAATCCACTTGGGATAAGGCAGCTCTCGCGGCGGCTAATGCAAATAGCAAAGCCTTGAATGCCATTTTCTGTGGTGTCTCTCCAGAAGAATTTCACAGGATTTCACATATCACCATTGCTAAGGAAGCATGGGAAATTCTGGAGACAACTTATGAAGGGACTAAAAAGGTGAAGGACACCAAACTCCAGATGCTGACCACTCGCTTTGAGGAGCTAAAGATGAGTGAGGATGAGTCCTTTGACTCTTTTTACAGTAAGCTGAACGAGGTGGTCGTCGGCAAATTCAATTTGGGGGAAAAGACGGAGGATTCTAAAGTTGTAAGGAAGATCCTTCGGTCACTGCCAGAAAGTTTTCGTGCCAAAGTAACGGCCATTGAAGAGAGCAAGGATCTTGATGACATTAAAGTTCAAGAGCTGGTCGGTTCATTGCAAACGTATGAATTGTCACTGCCCACGCAGAAGAAGAGCAAATCTCTTGCTCTTAAAACAATTGATGAGAGAATGGTATCTCATGACTCTTCGGAAGAGGATGCAGTAGATAAAGATGTGGCGTACCTTGTAAAGAACTTTCGGAAATTTTTGAAACTCAAGAACGGTGGGAAATTTGGTGACAAAGGAAAATTTCAGAGTTCCGGGAAGGAGAAGAAAGAATTCCGAAGGAAAGATAGTAGAGATTCCCAATCTTCTCAAGGAATTACATGCTTCAAGTGTAATGGACATGGACACTTCAAAAAGGAATGTGCCAACTATTTGAAGTTGAAAGCAAAGGTCTATGCTACTACTTTAAGTGATTCGGATTCATCAAACTCTGACTCTAAAGAGAGCTGCGATGGAGAAGGAAATTACTCCGCATTCATGACCATTGCACATGTGGAATCCTCAGATGATTTGGGTTCACTTGTGAAGGAGCTTGGTGAGCATTCTGATTTGGAATCTATTGGGATTGTGGATGAATCAGAAGCTGAAAAAGATGAAGATACATCTGGTTTTCAAGAGAATTACGCCTTACTTCTTGAGCAATCGGGTGAGTATGCAAAGGTGGTAAAGGCGGCTGTGAAGAAGATGAAGAAAGCTGAGGAAGATTACAAAAGTCTACTGGTACGATACAAGGAGGCAAAGTGTGAGATTGAAACACTTAATGGTGAGCTATCAGAAGCTTACACAAAAGTTAGATTTCTTGAGCAAGAGGTAGTGCAAGCTCATGCCAAGATAGATAGGGTCTCTGTTAAGGACATATTTTGTGTAATTGGCTAATCCTTTGACAAAACGCACTTTACTTGTATTTGGGTAGATCTAGGATGTGTTTAATACTTCAAGGAACATGTTGTTCAAGTCTAGTATTAAAGCCATGAAGATTGGACCAAGAAACAAGTGAAGAAAAGCTATTCAAGAAGGCTGGACAGATAGCTCGACACCTGTGGACAGATAGCCCGACAGCTGCCCGACACCTCTCGACAGCTAGCTATCTATCGAGCTCTTAAGGTGTTTTCTTATCGCAATCTCAACACCTTCTCGACAGCTGGTGGATCGATCGAGAAAGCTCCTGTCCCCTCGACAGATTCTCGACACCTCCTCGACACCTGCTATCTATCGAGGATTAAATCTCGACACCTCCCGATCGATCGAGGTATCTATCGAGGTTACGGGATTTCAGATTTCCAGATCTGATTTTTGGGCCAGGCTTTTGTATTTGTGTAGGGTTTCTTTTCTCACAACCCTAGACCTATATAAGGCTTATTTTAGAGGCCGTCACATATGAGAATAAGAGAATACAAGGAGAACATATTCAAAAGGTTATTCTCTCTGAAAGAAGCTACTGCGTCTTTACGCCTTAGGGTTTTGTAACCAAGTGCTTCTTGATCTTCATTGTTGATGAAGTGAAGAACTTTGCAGCCAACATTCTTCTTCCTTAAGTTGGTGAGTGAGTCACGTACTGGGATTCGTGCAAAGGAGTGAGTCACGTACTGGGATTCGTGCAAAGGAGTGAGTCACGTATTGGGATTTGTGCATCAAAGGGTGACGTTCATATATTGAAGAGTTCAGAGGTTCTGAAGCGGTAGAAGGTTTTTGCTGTGAGTTCATCTACGGGGATTGTAGAGTCTAGGGACAAAGGTTTTGTACTAGATCTGAAACTTCTCTTTACTATAGTGGATTGCTTTTCGGGAAGGTTTCC
Source organism: Quercus aquifolioides (assembly GCA_019022515.1). Taxonomy (NCBI): domain Eukaryota; kingdom Viridiplantae; phylum Streptophyta; class Magnoliopsida; order Fagales; family Fagaceae; genus Quercus; species Quercus aquifolioides. The sequence continues at coordinate 16,160,371 of CM032326.1, read as the reverse complement.
CCCCAGGTTTTTTACTGTGAAACTGGTTGGTTTCATTGGTTTTCCTGGGTCATCATATCTTGTCTTATTTACTTTTCCGCTGCATTATTTTGACATGATATTGATGTTTGTTTGTTTGTTATTAACAAGGTTTATTCATAATTAATCTAATTAACAACTTGGGTTTAAAACTTGTTAATTTTATCAACCGGGGTCTAAATTTCCCAACAGTCTCCTCCAAGAAGCTAGATGGTGTTATTTCATCTCAAAAACATGCCTCAGACAAGTTTGGGTTGGGATATACGAGAGGAAGTAGCTCATCAACAAATGTCACCAAAGAAGTGAAGTTTGTGAAGGCCAAAGAGACGGTTGTAGAAGAGTCTATTCCTGAGAAAGTTAAGGTTGAAAAGAAGAAGAAGGTAGCCGATCAACGGGTGTTTAATAAGTCGTGTAATCAATCAGAAGCCAGATTTGAAGCTAGAGGAAAATCTCTTCCAAGATCACAACGGGTTCCTAGATCAAACCATTTTTGCCACTTTTGCGGATTGCAAGGACATACAAAACCCAATTGCCATAAGCTGAGAGCATTGAACAATGCAAGTTCTCCTCAATCACGAGGAAGGAGAAATGACGAGAGGTCTTGGGGTGGAGAGCAACCAAGAAGTCAAAACCGTGATCCAAGAATGATGGACGTTATGAAGATGATCGGTGCATTCACCAATTGCTTGGAAGGCTTCACAAGAAGGTTTGAAAGTCCTAACTCTCGTACCCAATCCATCAAGGACATCACCCCAAACGCACGTGATGTGTGGGTGACAAAGGGTACTCATGCATAAGCATTACAACATGTCCATGCATTAATACTTCCCATGTTTATGAATATGCTTGGTTGTGTGCTTCTTGCAAGTTTTTAAGTTGTTATATTGTTTGTGTGTTTGTCTTTGGTTCAAATGTTTTTACATTGTTATTTAAATTGCTTTTGTTAAATCTTTTACTAATTTTGTGTCAAAAATCCAAAAACACATAAAAAGTAGAAAATCCTAAAAAGTTTAATCAGCATTGTTGAGTTTTGTCTCAAAGCATGTTTTGGCTTGTACCTTTGTACTAATGGTTTTGTGTATCTACGAGCTGAGCTTGTTTCTTATGCACTCATATCATTGTGGAAGAAATTCTGAAATCTATGTGACTGTTGTAAATAGATCTTCAACCGTGTTATAAATGATTAGTGAATGATTTTGTTGATCTTGAGACATGCATAGACTTGTGCTTATATATCTTCCCACTTTTATTTTATTTTTTTACTCAAAGAGCTCACCAAATGTAAATCTCTAAATGAAAAGAGATATTGAGCTGCAAAAGCCTGTCGCACATACTAGTATTTAACTAGGAAAAAGGGAAAGCGACCAAAATAAAATGTATGATGTCCAAAAAGCCAAAGGCTAACTCATCAAATTGAAATATTAAAAATTTCAGGCATTGATCTCACAATGAGACGTGTTGATTCATAAAGATCAAATGATATGTTGTATTTGGAGCCAAATGAAAAGCTTCAAAGAAATGTACTCAAGTTTATGTGGGAGGTCATATATACATACTTCTATAATTGAGATAGGTCACATTATCTAGTGCTAGTTGTGTATGCCTTGATTGAATTGATCATTGAAGCTTCACATTAGACTAAGGACTATCTCATTTTTGGTATCCACACACTTCACACATGTCTATGTTCAATGAATGTCATATTCATTTGTGTGATTGTACTTGTTTAAATGTGTTTTCACATGCTCAAACTTTGTTGATCAAACACAAAAAGATTTTTGAGTGTTTTAGTTTGTTTTTGGAAAGTATTTTGTTTTAAAAAAATTTCGAAAGTTTCAAAAATAGTGTTGTCCTGTTTTCGCGATTCAGTCGCGAGTTGTCCCAGTCGCATGTTCCAGTCGTGAGTCCACTCCGAGATTTTTCGTGGCTTTCTGGCAAGTCAAGGTCTCAGTCGTGAAAAATACTTAGAAAAATTTTCAAAATTTGTGTTTTGGTGACTTTTGCAGCTCAGTGTGGCGACTTGTTCGCGGGTGGAGGGTCCAGTCACGAGGGTACTCAGAAATTTTCGCGGCTCACCTCGCGACTCTCTCGCGGGTAGACCTTCTAGTCGTGAAAAACACTTTGAAGATTTTTTGAGAATCTTGGTTTCACAGTGTTTCACAGCTTACCCTGGCGACTTGTTTAAGTCGCGAAAAACGCGTGTTTTGCGTTTTAAAGTCAGCTTTAAAACTTTTTCAGTTTTTCCCTCGTACTTTTGTGACTGTTCATTGTCTTCCCCATTTCACTCTTACAAACACTCCGAGTATATCTTCGAAAATCCTCCATTTCTGCGTCATTTCTTCTCCAATCTTCAAGAAAAAGGTATGGGTTTTCCTTCCCTCACTTCATATTTCATGATTTGAACATTATTTTCTTGATTTGTGCTGTTGACATTATGTTTTTGAGAAATTTCATGCTCATATGGGGGGTTTTTTTTTTTTGTTGAGTGTTCCTTGTTTGAATGTTATTGTTTTTTATGGACATTTGATTATTTTTCTATTGTCTATAGAGAGACTGTGCTCTGTGATGTGTTTCATGAATGTGTTGCTCCATTCATATCATGTTCTTAGTATTTTGTCACTTGTGACTTTGTGATGCACATTGCCCACTTGACTCTGAGTTGTTACTGTTCTTCATCATATTTGTTTGCCTATTTCACTTATTATGTCAATATTGCTTATGTCTTCTTGGTGTTATCCTAGTTCATGTTTTTGTGTTTAAGTGAAATCTCTCTGTTTCACACTCTTATATCTGAATCTAATCAAACTAATGTTTGTACCCTGCGGTATTGCATTTGGTTCTCTGTTGTGTGTTTGATCATTTTCAGATGACTCGTCGTTCCTCCAAAGGTAAAGACATTGTAACCGATGACTCGTCAACCCCGGTTGCTAAACGGACACGACTATCGTCTAAGTCATCTAGAGACTCTACCATTGAGAAATTCAGGACACCTATTGACTCAAAGACTACACAGACACTTTTAGAGAGGCTTCTCCCATTACGGAATGAATTTTCAAGTTTGATACCCTAGGGACAACATTTATCCCTAAGATTTTTGAAGAAAGAGATTGGGTTGGCCTTTTTGGGAATTTTGAGGATCCAATTGAAGAATTGGTTAAGGAATTCTACTCTAATGCCAGATACGCAGGAGTAGAGTTGAAATGTTGGGTACGAGGAACAAAATTTTCCATCAATGTAGACTACATTGCTCAGGTTCTTCGCATCACCAGACCAGAAAATGTGGATCGAACTCCATATGATGACAGAGTACTTTAGGCACAAGACATCCTTCAAGTTCTTGGGAATGAACATGAAGTGGGAAGGTCAAGATCATCTATAGGCACTGCATTATTTTCGCTTGAATTGACAACTCTAAAGCTGATCATGTTCTCCAACCTCTACCCACTGTCAAACACTGCCTTCATCAGTCTTGGAAGGGCTAAATTCCTGTGTGACCTCATTTCTGGTGTCCTGATTGACATCTGTGCTCACATATTTCAGATCATTGGGAAAACAGCAGCTCAATTAGCAGCACGAACAATTATTTCATTCTGTCGTCTAATCATGAAGATTATCCTTCGTGAAGGTGTTAGTCCTTCATCAGATGAGAAAATTGTGCCTCATCATTGACCAATATCCATATACACTCTCCAAGCAAGCAAAAGTCACTCCTCTAGAAAACCTAAGAGTGAGACATCCACACATGCATCTCTATCAGCTCATGCTATAGTTACTCCCGTACAATCAACTGGGACTCCATCTGTTCCCCCTAGATTTCAAACACAAGCAAAGTTACTTTATTGAAAATGTGCTTCATTAGATTTCTGATTTGGAATGGCTCTTTCACTCCTTTCATAGCCAAACTCAAATGCGTCTCAAAACCATTGAGTTACAACTAGATGCTACTCAACAGAAGCTAGAAGAAAGCCTTTAGCTATTCATGCCAAAAAGGGGGAGAGCAGCACACAGTAAGGGGGAGAGAAGCATAAGAATGAAAAGGAGTGTGCATATTGAAAGGGGGAGCTATTATAGTTGTTATATACTCTTGTTTTGTCTGATGTGTTTATTGTTATCTGTCTGCTAGTTTTTATCCTGTGTAGATATGGATTTAATACTTTTGGAAAACTTGTGGTTCACTGGTATAGTTATTTATTTCAGAAGTTATTCAGTATATATTATGATGTTATTCAGCATATTTTACTTTATGAGTTTATGGTTTGTACCTGGTACCTTTGTAGGTTTTTAAGGTTCTAAGTTTATGTTTGTACCTGTTGCTTTTGTAAGCTTTTAAGGTTTTTAGTATTTGTTGCTAAATGTTATGCATTTTCTTTAAGTATTCTCACTCTTGTGCCCTTGTAGGATTTTATTCCTAGATGCATATACTTCATGTACTGTGCATTGGTTGAGTGTTGGTCATTCAAGTGATTTGCTTTATGTTTATCAGCTTGAATGTTTGGATGTTCATTCCAAGTGTGAATGAGCATTGTGATCACTTGTATGTAGTGATTGCCTGTTTAGGTCTTGCCATGGTCTATTGCTATATTCCATTTTACTTGATCGCATTGTGCTTGCTCCATATGCATTACTAGTTTTCTGCATACAATGAACTTATTGTGTTGTTGTGTTTCAGGAGATACTTGTTCTTATGGTTCAAGAGCTACACAGATTCTAGAGTTAGGTGTGAGTGAGTTTTCCAATTGTTCCCAACTCACGCGTTAAGTCTAGAGTTTGTTATAGGGTTTTGGCATAGAATAGCCAAAGGGGGATATTGTAAGGTTGAATTTTATCAACCATCTTGTTGGCTTTATTCTGTGCCAATTTGCTTGTAATTTAGCACTTAGTAACCCTGTATTTAGGTGGGATTCATGTAAGGGTAGTGTGTGAGAGAGTGTGAAGAATTGCTCAACAATGTGCAAAGAAGCAGGGACTCGCGGCTAGGACTCGCGGCTGACTCGCGACTTGCAAGCCACCAACTGCAGCATAGGTGAGAAGCATGCGGGGAGGTGAAGGGTCACGCCAGCTGTTGGACTACAGGACAAAAGTCCCAAGCTGGCCAGGCCGTTAACTCGCGACTTGAACTCGCGACTTAGACCAGTCGCGAGGCCAAGCCGCCAACTTGCCCTGTTTGGAAAAAACTGTCTCTTCGTATTCCAAACACACACCACTATATATAGACCCTTATACCCACGAAATGTAGAGAGCTTCTAGAGAGAATTTTGAGAGAAAAACCCTAAAGAAAAACAAGATTGCCTCATCCCCAATCTTCACTAAAAGACTCTTCAAATTCCTCTACTCTCTTCCTCTCCATTAATACATCCTTGAGAGGTTCTTGACCAAATCCTTTTCTCACCACACTCACGTCTGTGAGAAGGTCTTTTGGTGCTAAGGGAAGCAGTTTGGAAGGAACCAATGGTTATTGGTTGATGCTATGGGTTATAGCAGAATCCGGTAAGCTAGAGAAGAAAAAGGTTCGGCGCAACCTCGTTAGAGCAAGAAGCTTGGAGGGCTTAGGTACCTGGGTAGATTAGGCTTGGAGGGTCTATTGCTATTCATGTATCCCAACTACATTTTCTAGTGGATTATTGACCACTTGGAGGGCAGTGGAGAGATTTTATGCCGAGGGTTTCGGTTTCCTCTTTGATAACACATCACGTGTTGTCCTTGTGTTTGCATCTCTCTTCCCTTTATCTTTGCCTTTTATTTTCTGTTGTAGATGTGATTATAATTGGCTTAGATTGTTTATCAATTCTGTGTTTAGCTTATGTTCATGTTCCGCACATTAATTGTTTGATAATAAGCTTGAATTGGTAATTTGTAATTGCGGTCTAAACGTTTATAGTGTTTTCAACGCTATTTGAACTTTCACACGTCATTAAGCTTCAATTATTAAAATGCATTCGTCCACATACAAACTTCTCTTTTAAGTATTATATTCGATGTAAAATACAAAAGAAATGAGAAATCGTTTAATGACCCAATTCAGAGAGAGAGAGAGAGAGAGAGAGAGATGAGTCTTGGGGAACTATGAATTGAGTCATTTATGGGTTCCTTTCTTTTTTTCTTTTTTTAAAGAAGATATAAAACTTAAGAGGGAGTTTCACATGTGGATGAGTGTATTTTGATATGCGAAGAACAGTGATGTCTTTTAATGTTATTGGAGGGTGCATATAGGGAAAAAAAATAATTAGTATCAAATGATACTACATCAATTGTATCAAAATTCAATAATTAAAAAACGTATGCAAAGTAACCATGTTAACATTCCACCATCAGTACTCTCAAGGGTGTTAATAGAGTGGTTATTTTTATGCACATATCTCTTATTTATTGTATTTTGATAAGGCTGATGTGACATCATTTGATACTAAATTAATATACCTTCTCGTATAAAGGGAAGTTTATAAGTGTAAACTATGTACAATGGATTGTTAGAAATTGTTACAAATACTTCACATCCTATGGTTGGATTAGTAAAGTACAAATGAGAATGGCAATCATTCCCAAAACAAAAAAACAAAAAACAAAAAACCACGAAAACTCATAAAGCATGTGAAGATGCATGGAAAAAACCATGAAAATTTGGTTTATTTCTTAAAAAGAAGCAATCAAACTGTTAGGACATATGTGATTCAATATTAAAAACATATATCACTATTTTATGTATTTTGCTAATCCTTTGACAAAACACACTTTACTTGTAATTGGGTAGATCTAGGATGTGTTTAATGCTTCAAAAAACAAGGTTTCAGGTTCAAGTGTTAAAGCCATGCAAGTCTGTCCAAGAATCAAGTGAGAAAGTGCAGGATTTTAAAACTCGACAGCTAGCATCTATCGAGGTTTAAAAGCTGCTGAAACCCATGACTCGACAACTAGCTCGATAGATGGCTATCTATCGAGGTTTATGAAGTTCAGTTTTTCAAGACTGTTTTTCATCTAATTCGTGAGTGTATGTTTGGGCTTTCTTTTCTCACAACCCTACACATATATAATTATTATTTTAAGGGCTGAAAAAGGTGACAACACAAGTTGCACAAGAGCACAATTCCACAAGTGTGAAGAAGAGTGTGACTGAAAACCTAGTTTTTCCTAATTCTTCCAGAAGCTGCTATGTTTGTACACTGTATACCACTTTGGTACGTATATCTCTTTATCGTTACCTATGATGGCTTATTAGTGGAATTTAAATAGGAAACAATGGATAATTTCTGGATTGATTCGAGGTAATCCGGCCTCCTTAAAAGATAAGTTTGAGTGATAAATTTTCTGATGACTTTTATTCCAATAGCTGCTGAATTTATACAAGTAGATGGTAACGTTCCAAAGCATAAAATCAGGACCACTAACACAATCGTGATCCTCTTAAACTCCAACTCCTAAAAAATAGAACTAAATAACAACAGACTCCAACTCCTAAAAGCTAGAACAAAATAATACTCAACGTTAAAAAAAACTACAACTGACATAACATTCAAATACCAGCTATCTTAGCACAAATCAAGGAAACACCACAGCTACCAATCTTCAAAGATCCCTCCTGCCCTGCAACAACTTGTGCACGTAACAACTCCTCCCCTCTTAAAGAGGTCCCTTGTCCCCAAGGGCACGTAACAACTCCTGCCCACGCGGCTTCTGTTGGAGAAAGTCCCTGCCAATGTACGAGTATTTCTTTCTTGTTTCGCCTTGTTCGCTTATCCAACACAGCTTGTGGTCGCACTAACAGCCCTTCTCTACCTTCTATGTTCAAGGGTAACTGAACTTGAGTTGAGACATGTGCCCCTAATTTTTCTTTTAACAAGGAAACATGAAAAACGGGGTGAATACGAGACTCATGTGGTAAGTCAAGCTTGTAAGCTACTGTTCCTATTCGCTGCAGGATTTGAAATGGACCATAGTAACGTGGAGCTAGCTTAGCATTTCGTCGCATTGCAACTGAAACTTGTTTATATGGTTGTAAGCGAACATAAACCCATGATTCCACTTCATATGCCTTCTCTCTATGCCGCAAATCATAGTTTTTCTTCATCCGCTCTTAAGCTGCCTTGAGGTTCTGTTTTAATTCTTTTAGGACTTCATCCCTTCGAATTAATTCCTCCTCCACAGCAGCCACCCTTGCTGTACCTGGGACATAGGCTAATAGAGATGGTGGTTCCCTTCCATAAACGACTTCAAAGGGAGTGGTCGTATGGTTGAGTGCCAGCTAGTGTTGTAACAGAATTTCGCCCATGACAACCACTTAACCCATTGCTTGGGCTTGGTACTAGTGAAGCATCGCAAGTACATTTCCAAGGTTCGATTCACCACCTCACTTTGCCCATCAGTTTGAGGATGATAGGCTGAACTAAAGTTAAAACTAGTGCCATTTAAGCGAAATAATTCCTTCCAAAAAGCACTAGTAAATGCAGGGTCTCAATCACAAACAATGGTTCGAGGCATGCCATGAAGTTTAAAGATATTATCAAAAAATACCTGAGCAATACTTGTAGCAGTGTAAGGGTGAGCAATGGAAATGAAATGAGAATATTTGGAGAACCGATCAACAACCATCATAACAGTGGACTTCCCTTGAGACACTGGTAGCCCATCAATAAAGTCCATGGAAATGTCTTCCCAAACCTGGTTTGGAATGGGCAATGGTTGAAGAAGACCTGCTAGAGACAATTGCTCAACCTTTTGTTGTTGACAAACTTCACACATCTAAATATGAGCCTTAATATCATCTCTCATTTTACTCCAATAGAAATTTGCTCTTATTCTTCTTAAAGTTTTGTGAAAACCTTCATGGACCCATTGTGAAATTGTTGGATGATGTCGTGCTTTAAAGTTGAATTGGCTAGGAGGTAAAGTCGGTCCTTAAAGAGAAGCAAACCATCTCTTAATTCCCAAGGACCCACTACATCATCATCATGAACCCGTTGCACTATGGTCTGCACTAAGGTGTTTTTCCCCTGCTCTTCTCGGACTGCATCCAGCCAATGCGGAATGGGTACTGAAATGGCAGCCAAGTGTTCTTCTGGTTGGACTTCATCACGCCTAGATAGTGCATCCGCCACCCGGTTCTCGCAACCCCTTTTATACATAATGGAGAAATCAAACCCCATCAACTTATGGAGCCATTGCTGCTGTGCTTCAATGGTGATTTGTTGGGAACATAAATATTGTAAACTCTTCTGATCAGTACGAACTAGGAACTTCCTTCCCAATAAATAGTGCCTCCATTTGCGAACAGCCATTACCAATGCCAACATTTCCTTCTCATAGGTTGACAACAATAAATTTTTACCATGAAGTGCTTGGCTATGGAATGCTATTGGACGTTCTTGGCGAAGAACAACGCCAATACCTGTACCTGAAGCATCGCATTCAACTATGAATTGGTGAGAGAAATTTGGCAAAGCAAGTACAGGTGCCTTTGTCATTGCATCCTTAAGCCGCTGGAATGCAACTTCAGCTTGAGGTGTCCAAGAAAATAGATTCTTCTTTAGCATGTGAGTGAGTGGGGCTGCAATTTTGCCATAATCCTGGATGAACTTCCGATAGTATCCAGTGAGACCCAAAAAACCTCGCATTGCTCGCGGATTTTTTGACTTAGGCCACTGTACCATGGCTGAAATTTTCTCTTGATCAACTGACACTCCATCTTGTGAAATTATATGGCCCAAATATCGTACTTCCTCCTGCCCAAATTGGCATTTTTCTCTCTTGACATAGAGTTGATGGCTTTGCAAAATATCTAAAACAATCCGCAAGTGTTGCAAATGTTCCTGCCAAGAGACACTATATACCAAAATATCATCAAAAAATACAAGAACAAACTTACGTAATTGATTCTTGAAAACGTCATTCATCAACGCTTGGAAAGTGGATGGAGCATTAGTGAGTCCAAATGGCATGACAAGGAACTCATAATGGCCATGGTGAGTGCGGAATGCTGTTTTTGGTACGTCATCTGGGCTTACTCGAATTTGATGGTAACCAGATCGCAAGTCCAGTTTTGAGAAAAACATGGCTCCATTTTATTCATCAAGCAGCTCATCAATTGCTGGAATAGGGAACTTGTCCTTGATGGTGATCCGATTCAGAGACCGGTAATCCACGCACATACGCCAAGAACCATCACCTTTTTTCACTAATACAACTGGAGAGAAAAAAGGGTTGTTGCTAGGACGAATGACCCCAGCGGTTAACATTTCAGTGACCAATCTCTCAATTTCTGACTTTTGATAATGGGGATGGACCAAAGAGTGGAGCAATTGGAACAAAATGTCAGCTCCTTGGTGAGCGGACAACAACAGTTGATCGAAAAGATGGCTGATATTTATGTGAAGATTTCAGAGCTCTCTTCTCGACGTAAGGAGGGTGAAGGGTCACATGTCGCTTCGGGAAAACGCCCTGAGGGAAGATGGCAACAGGGGGGATCTCATGTTGGGGGTAGCAACCAGTCATATGCTCCTCGTTTAGTGAAATTGGATTTTCCAAAGTTCAACGGGAGTGAAGACCCTACAAGTTGGATATGTAGGGCTGAACAATTCTTTCGCTTTCATGAAACGCCGGTGGAGGACCAAGTAGCTCTTGCTTCATTCCATCTTGAAGGGGAGGCTCAACTGTGGTATCAGCTCTTGCAGCAAGAGACAGACACAACCACCTGGGCCACGTTCAAAACAGGGTTGTTGGCTCGCTATGGGCCTACGCAATTTTATGACCATTTTGGCGAACTCACTAAACGGCAGCAAACCAGCACAGTAAAGGAGTACCAATCTCAGTTTGAGCAACTCTTGGCCAAGGTTGGATACCTTCCACCTCCACGCCAAGTAAGTTGTTTCGTGAGCGGACTAAAGAAAAGCATTAAGGCGGATGTTTTGGCGGGACGACCTTTGGATTTAACTACAGCCATTAGGTTGGCACGCTTGTTTGAAGCTCGAAACAATTCTTTGCGGCGTCCACCAGTAACTTCTCAAACTATGGCAAGAACCAATCCTATTACTAGCAAGGAGAAGGGTGGTTATCGATCCCCTATGCCAGTTCGACGATTGTCACCAACAAAAGACTGCTCGCTTGAAGAAAACTCTTTTAGAGCCTGGTACAAGCCAAGCCCCCTTGATTCGGCAACAAGAGTCGGTTATGGAATAGTCTTTTGGTCGGCTTTCCCGTTCTTGAGGACTTTATGACCGGTAGGTTTTATAGCGGACCTGCCTTGCTGACAGGGAGGATATGAAATAGATAGTTGCGCTTGCCTTCACTTATAAACGCTACGCCCCCTATTATAGTAAGGCATGCTCTCGAAACTAGATTCGCTCGTTCTTGTCTCCGGCGATTAACCTATTCCAGAGCAGTCTGGTGATTAGCCTATCTCGCACTACTCGAAGCCTTCGTAAACTCATTGTCGGGTTCTATCGTAGTGGAGGTTGTTGCTGTGAGGAGATCCTTGTGCCAGTGAAGATTGCTTCCAGTGATCGGGAAATCAAAAATACAAAAACCATTGCAGTTTTGTGACCAAGCAACTTCATGATCTTCATCGTCTGGATGAACTGAAGAACTTTGCAGCCAATATCCTTCTCAAGTTGGTGATCAAGTCCCATACTGGAATCCACACAATTAGTTAGTCACGTACTGGGAGCCGTGCATTGAAAATGAGAGATTGTTACTACAGAATAAGTCCAATTGGGTATTGGGGTAAGGGTTCAACTGTAGGTTGGAATAAGGTACTGGGATTGCTTTACTTGTAACTGCTTATTTTAATAATAGTAGATTCTCGGGAGTGGTGACCTTAAAATCGCCTAGTGGGGTTTTTGCCGTGTAGGTTTTCCCCATTCGTAAACAAATCACCGTGTCAATTAATTTTCTGCTGCATACTTTAGTTAATTGATGATTTGTTTGTGTTACCATGTACAATTGCATGTTAATTTGATTAATTAATAAACTTGGCTAATTAATCAATTAATTCATTAGAAGGGGTCAATACATTCTTTGCCTATCACAAATAAACGTTAATATGACTGATTTGAATTACCAATAAGATCATGTGCGGTTGTAAGTAATAGAAAAGGACAATAAGTAACATTTTTTATGTTTAACTAGTTGCTAACCCGTGCAATGCATGAGATAGTTAAATTTAAAATCACATATATTTAAAAAAAAAAAAAAAACAAATAGAGAGTCCTGTATGAAAAAACTATTAATTAAAAGTTAATAGAAAAATTATTTTATAATTTAAAATAGTTTCCCATAGATATTGTATAGGTATCAACCAAGTAGGATGCATATTTTAAAGAAATAAATAAAAAGACCGTAATAGTGGGCAGTGGTTGCTTTTGTTTTATTATTTATCAAAAAAAAAAAAAAGAATTTGATAATATACGAAAAAAATAAATTGTTGTAAAATTTGAATAGTTTCCCATGGGTATTGTATAGGTATCAACAAAGTAGGATGCACATTTTAAATAAATAAAAAAGACAAAAATTTGTCTTCTAACTCTCACATGCACCAACGCTACACCACCACTATATGTATAGAGGTTATTACACGCCCTTGTTTAGTTTCTTACCAATGTAAATTGCCACTTTTAATATGAATAATGCACCTCCTCACTCCATATTATTCTACTAATCAATCTGAGATTCCAAAATCAAGTAGCAAACATCTAAACCATTCCCATATGGACTATACTTCTCCTTCTTTTTAAAAATACCTATGGATTATATCACAACATTAATATAAAATTGATTATTGATGACAAGAAATTTGTGATTTTGATGGTCAGAAATAAGCTCTTCTTCTTGTTATTGATGACAATTTTTTTTATAGAGTGGTTTTTCCAAGATCATATGAGGGTTCTATATAGAACATACATAGTAGTACAAATTACACCAACGTTAGAGAAAATTTGATTGATGAAATTGTTAATTATTAAATCAAAATTATGATTAAATCTAATGTTTTAATCGTAAAAACAAATTTTTACAATTAAAATTTTCACGTGGATTTCTCATACTAATAAACTCACTCACAAGTCACAACAAGAACAATATTATAAAGTAGTAATCATAAAGAGTTAGAGCATGAAAGATGGCAACATGCCCTTATCTCTGCATTTACTGTGAGCAACTCCATGGATACAACATTACAAAGTGGTCTCATGAAGTCCTGTACCCTCTTTGCAAAATCTTCAATTTGCTGTATGTGATTTTTTTGTGAAAATTTGAGTGAGTATGAAGGGTTTCAACCTTGGCACGGTTTTATATTTGTTGAAATTTTTGTTATAGAATTTTAGTTAAAGTAAAATTTTCAAGCTCTTGAAACATATATCTAATAGAGTTTTACTTAAATTAAACTATTATAACACTTGATAATATAATTACACGTTGAACATAAATAATAAATATATGAGATATAAAACCTAAAATAAAAAGTAAAAGAAAATAGTGGTGATGTGGAAAATTATGGGAGCTCCAGAAACTTCAATTTTATATATATACTAGTGAAAGTCCCGTGCATTGCACGGTTTTAGTCATGAATTTTGTATATTTGTCCATATATATAATATATCTAATTACAAATTAGAATGATCAATAAAAAATTTTCAATTTTTTTTTAATAATTTCTTATTTATTTATGAAGAGGGGGATTATCCTAAAAGAATTAATTTCAAATTTATGATTAAAAAATCAATTGTACTTGTACACCTAAAAGAAATTTAATTTTAATGTCTTATTTTGATATGTATATTATCTGTTTTATTGTTGACTTTATTCAAATGGTTATAACTTACTAATAAATAAATATAACACTATAACTTATATTAATGTCTGTAATTGTATTGTGCTTTTGCCTTTAAAAAAACATATATTAATATTACACATGAAAAAAAAATAATGAATTAATAATTAAAACATTTGAAAACAAAATTAAGCTAAAATCCCAATTTATTAATGAAAAACAATCCAAATTTCTAAACTTTTTATTAAAAAAAAAAGGAGTTAAGTAAATATAAACTTACATAAAAATTTGGATTGATGGATGTAATAACATTTTTAAATCCTTCTTTTTCCCTTGTATCCAATTTCATGTTGACAGCAAATTTTGCTTTTAAAGAAGATAGATTACATGGATCAAAGCACCAAACAAAAACTACAACAAATTAAATCCACAATCAAATATTGATGTCAACAACAAATAATCACATGATGAGAAAATAAATGGTACAATATATTGCTTACTATATTGACATCTAAAAAAACACACTAAAAGGTGCAATGACTATGAGATTAAGAAGGACAGAAGTTTATATTTTCAGCATAATCTGTAACAAAAACATAGAATTTCAGCATATCAATAAAACTTGTTGATAAAAATCATATAGTACATACTAAAAAAGCAACAAATACACGAAATCTATTCAATTTTTTATAATAAAAAAAAAAAGACATGCAAGGTTGTAGGCAGGGTAGAGAGAAGAAGGGAAGAATATAGCAAATAATTGTAAGGTAGGTAGAAGAAAGAATAATACACCAAAAAACTATGTGTATATATAGAAAGAATTTTAAGTTGTGAAGAAGATGATATGAACAAAAGGAAAGAGTTTAGGTGAAAATCAAATACTTTCTTCTTTGTTTTGTTTTTTTACTTTATTACTAGGATAGAGTTGACATAAGATGTAAATTCATCTAAAAAAAAAAAAAAACATAAACTGTTAGAAACTGAAAAGAATATGGATGGACACCCAAAGTGGACATGTCCTTCTATATACCTCAAGATAATTGTAACATCCAAGAGTTATGGAGTAATAGTATGGACTGTTACTCTACCCACTAAGTCCACTATCCCACTCAATATTAATGGAGTGGTGAGTATATAAACACCAAGAGTGGTACCCATTGAACGGTGAACGAATTCTGCATTTTTCATAGTGTTTACAGAGAGTTGTGAGGCTCTTAGGTTGTGGGTTATGTTTGCATCACTCTAGAAGTGTGCAAAACCGCCGAGAAATGTTTTTGGTCTGTGGTTTATGCAAACTAGAATTCAAAACATGTTTGAATAGTTGGTCTACGTGGAGGCTGGCTCTAGATAACGTAGAACAATCTCAAAGTTCCTGTGTGATCGTCGGTTTAGGCCAAGAGAGGTATGCCGAAAAACCGATTGTTTATATTCCGCTGCAAAGTCTCTATTTCTTACATTGGTATTAGAGCATTTATAGATTGTTCTCGATGTCATATGCTTATATGATTAGTTCTTAATGTGTTTTATTCTTCTGAGATATGCTTGGAATTTCTATGCACCTCACATGGCCTTCAATGGCAAGTTTTGATTTTGAGCATTTCGTGCCTTGAAATTAATATATGTTTTTTATATTACATGTATTAATATTTACCTTAGATTTCGTAGCAAATCTCTAAGTGTGCCATAAGATATAGTTTAACAAAACTTAGAACACCAAAACTTTAAGGACAAAACTACTCTTATATGATTTTTATTTGCAAAATATGATTTCATATTATGAATCTATATGTTATAAGCTTTAAATCAGTATATGGTATGTCAAAAACGGATTTGAAATGAAAAAGATATAAACCTTTAAAGTTTCAATCTAAAACTTGTTTTTTGCTAAAAGAAGTTGAAAGGATGAAGGTTGAAGACAACCTGCACATCACGTGTCTTTCACTTGCCGAAAGAGCTAGAGTGGTAGCAAATAAAATAAAAACAAAAAGGGGGCCCACAATAGTTTATTACCTAAATATTGTTTGTATTTACTCAGTTACTTTTAGCATGCACTGTACAATGGGTCCATGTGCCACATTTGGGATCCTTGTTTCCTGTGAATTTTTTTTTTGTTTTATGCCTATTAAGCCTATCGCATCTGTTTCACCATTATTTAAAAAAAAAAAAAAAAAAAAAAAAAAAAAAAAAAAAAAAAAAACAAATCAAAACAAAACAAAAAACAACTTAAGTACATGACCAACTCTATATCATGGTCAGTGATATATTTGCAATAATTTATTTGGATTAAAACTGTATTTAATCCATCCAATTATTTCATTGAAGTGTATACTATACAAGCCTAGCATTTCTTTCTCATGAAACATAAAAGGTATATGCTTCAATGATATGGATAAAGTCAAAGCTCCTTGAGAAGTCTTAATTTATTACCTGAGTCTAACACTCCAACAATAATATTACTTTCAATTTGATGATTTCTCTTCAATGTTTGAGGCATTCTTAAGATATCCCATGATCTTGTTGTATGAAGTTTCCGTATTCTACTAGGAAATACTGACACCACATTTTCGTTCTTTGTAAAGGATGCATATATGTATATAAATTACATGAGACAACCAACCCCAAGAGGGGGGGGGGGGGGGGAAATGAAAAAATATTTTGTAACATGATGTTTTTAGTGTGCACCTCGTAGTTTTTGAACTTCATCTGGCAATAGCTTTGCTGCAAATGCATTAAAACTCTTCGTGTAGCTATGTATTTTGGACTATTGGGCAGTACTAGCACTGTAAAACGATAATACTCGATGGTTTAATTGTGTACCCAAATGTTACAATATGTTGCATGCGCTGTGATGTCATATTATATGTGGATTATACCCTAAAAACTAATTTTACACACATAGAAAAGCCTAATGCTAACATATTGATCGATTGCTAACAATTATGGAACCCTCCCCTACCACTAAATCTTTGACGCATGTATGGATTAAACTTTACACAATTTATTTTCCAAAAAAAATGAAAACCAAATCAAGACATTGATTGCTATAGAAAATCTTGGTACTGGTCAACAAATCAAGGATTTCATTGCTAGAAAAAATCATGGGATTAGATTCCATTATTGTAATGTACCATCATGAAAGGTGTATGAGAAAATGTAGTGTTTTGGGCTCTGATCTCGTAGATGTAGGCTGGCAGGCTGAATCATGGAAACACTAATGTTTTCTTTCTTTTCTTTTCTCTATATTTTATTTATAAATTTCTATATGAACTATTCCATTTATAAATTACAACCCAAAAAAAGAACTATTTCATGTAAGAAATAAAAGGAAAACATATTCAATTTATTAAAATAATATTAATTTATTTTTATATAATTTTATTTAAAAAATTTCCTTAATATGGGAGAGTTTTAAAAATTAACTTTTATTAATTGAAATCTTTTGGCTTAGTCCATTTTTGGGGCCTCCTTTTTTTTTTTTTTTTTTTTTTTTGGAAAGGTAGGAATATCTTAACTGAATATGTTCTACTGGGTAATGAAGGGGGCTTTATTTAATTTGAAGCCTTTAGGTCACTACCTTAGTTGCCTATAGTGTTGAGCTAATCCTAGCAATATTTAGATATTTAGTCATCCAACTTACTCTTGAATTACTGAAGAAAGCACGTTGTGTTGAAGATCAGCAGCACTGGTTTTTGACCGCAGTCCCTCTCCCTCTCCCTCTCCCGTAGCAGCAGCACTGGTTCTTGACCGCGGTGTCTCTCCCATATACACAATGTAAGCCTATGTGATTATGAAAAATAAATTTATGATTAGTGAATGGAAATTATAAAATTTAAATAATATACTTAATAACTGTGTTCATACAAATTATAAAAATATATTCACCTTTCTAAATGTGTCACCAGAACCATGAGTGAATGACCAATGAAGCTGCGTAGCCAGAAGGAAGAGGGTGATAATAAAAGTTCGAACCATTTTTGGTTGCATGCGATACTGCTCTTCTCCGACTTTCAATACTGCTCTTCCTTTCTCTCTTGCTCCTATATTTATGGTCAGATTTTTTCTTAAAACATCCCTAGTTTTTCTTATGTGTGTTTCTTAATCTGGTGGAAATTTTCGTGCTAAAATGCAATCTTTGACTTTTTCCAATTTTCGGTTAGATTATTGCATAGACCAATTGCAAGCAAAGGTGTTTAGATGTAATTTCATTATAATTAGTTACAAACGGTTTCCTTATCAGCCTTTTTAGCTGTTAAAACAGAGACTAAAGACTGAAAATTTGTTCTGTATTGAAATTTTCCTTAGAGAAGTTTCTTCTGTATTTAATTAATTAAACAATGTACAATTCCTCAAATTTAAATGTATAAATTACGAGTCAGTTATTTATATAACTAAATTTAGTGTTAAAACTAACTCCTAAACTAACCGTTCGTTATTAGGATGTTATGATGGCTCGATTTGTGGACTGGCTCGATTTTTTCCCTGAAATCTATCTATACTATTGTTGAGTCGGTGGCATGTATTTGGTCAAAGTAAGTTTGCATAGTCCTAGTAGTAATAGGAGCACTAGAAAACCAGGTCCTACTTGGTTTAGGACTTATAGTATCCGGATGTGTGTGTATATATATATATATTCATAGATTCTTTTGTATTCAGTTAATTGTATCTTAGAGAAAGGGTTAGCCGAATAGGAGAAATAGTACAAGACTAGTGCAAACACAATAGGTGCCCTATTCTTTGTGAGAGAGTCAAGGGTGTATGATGTATTTGGGGCTTGAGTTTTGTGAGAGTGCTATGTAAATTTCTTATGCCTTTTTTTCTTCTCTCTTCTTTAATCTTATGTTAATGAGTTTATTATTCACAACATCTATAACATGATTTCCCTCTTTGATTTGGACTTTTATCAAGGTCAAAAATACCTCATCTATTACCCAATGATTTCTCCTACAAATATTTTAGGAATAGGGTCAATAACATCAAAAAAATTTCCCATAAAATCCTCTTTTTTTAACTAAACTGTTATGTTTTTCGAAAATACCCCTACACCCTAAGTTTAAGCATAAAAAAACTAGAGGACAACATAGTACCCGTTTGGGTACCGATTAAAATTGTTGCGTCTGCGTTTTTGGCGTTTCACGCCCTTTTTTTTTTACATTGAGAAGCGCTTGGATGTTCTGTTAGTGGGATGTTTTGACCAATAATTTTAAGCGGTGGACAGTGCTTTCCAATGGGTCTTGTGCACTATTCATGAGACCTACAAATCTCTTTTTTCACACAAACTTTCATTAAAAATGGATCCCACAGCACTATTCACACATTTAAAAATTATTTTACTACAGTGTTTTCAGTTTTCAGTTTTCATCAAAATAAGCGGTATCCAAACACACCCATAGTATAAAATTATATCTTTAATTCCACCTAGAACTTTGCCTACAAAATGGGACCACTGTCCCACCACCTCAAGTCTTTAAAAAAAAAAACTCTACTTAAAAAAAAAAATGTCACCATATTTCACTCTAAATAATTTATAATAAAAAATAAAATAAAATAAAATAAAATAAAAACTTTATCAACAAGATTTACCAGTTTCTGTTTTTTTGAATTTTCATTTTCCTTAATCCCTATTCTCACTATATGGTTTTTTTTTTACTTATCAAATCTCATTTTCTTTATTTTGAATTTGAAGGAAAATAAAAAATAAAAAACACTTCTATCATAGAACCATTATTATAGCTTCTCATCCATATTCCTTAAATTTAGGCATTACCAGTTTATCATATATCTTTTATTTTTATTTTTTTGGGTAGTTCCCAATTATCTCAATCAAAATTTCTAAAGATATGACTTCCAATTAGTAGTATTTGTTCAAAGTTAAAAATTCACAAATATTTTTTTCAAAAAAAAAATTCACAAATAAAAAACTACAAACCCACAAAATCATGAATCCAAAATTCCATCACGAAAAAAAAAATCAATGATCAGTTACTAGTTGCCACGTTTCAATTCTTTCTCACTTATTCCACTTCTTTGTACCAAAAAATAAAGATCATTTCATGCCCGAATTCCATTGGGAGAATATCGATGTTTTTCTAGCTAGTTGGTTACACCACTTTCTATCAGTGTAAAGGCCTAAAACATCACCGTTCTGCATGGCTTCTCCTATCAATCTATTATCCTACAAGTGTTTTAAGAATATTTATGTTTATAAATTGTATCTTGTTACTCATTAAATTCTTCTTTTTTTATTAAGGAAGAATTATGACTAAACTTAAAATTTTTTTAAAAAAAAAAAAAAAAAAAAAAAAAAAAAAAAAGGCCTCATTGCACATGCTAGTATAATTCCAAACCGCTTGCACCTAATCTAATTTAGATAGATGCCTCTAAATTTTTGTTTAAAGTAAAGCTCCCACAATTTTCCACATTACTAATATTTTCTTTATCATGAACTTCCATAGCTTTAAAGTAAGAAAAGGTCTAGGAACATGAAAATTTTCACAACTTCTTGCCATAATTGTTACATGACAAGATATGATTGGTGAAAGAAAAAATTGTGGATGTAATGATTAATTATTCATAGTCCACCATGTCAGAGTTGTGACAAGAAATTTGTGGAATAATTTATTATCCTAAAACTACTCTTAAAGTAAAGGGCAAAATTTATTACAGTACTTATGTGTTGTTAATTAGGTTTTCTTTAAAATTCTGTTACGTGAATTTTTTTCTTCATGTATTCTAAATCTTAAGAATAAAATATAAATAACAGCATCTAAGTTTTGTCTTAGTGTGAGTTTGGATACAATGTTTGCGTCTGTATGTTTTTTAGTGGGTCATGTGCACTGTTCACGAGACCCACAAGTACTTTTTTCAGCAAAAACAATTTTAAAACTGGATCCCACGGCACTATTCACACATTTAAAAATTATTTTGCTACAGTGTTTTCAGTTTTCAACAATAAGTGGTATCCAAACAGACTCTTAGACTTCATTTGGGAGTTTAGAATGGAATAGAATAATCTTTTTTTTTTTTGAGAATGAATAGAATAATCTTAAGAGAATGGAAAGCAATGGAATTTAATGGAATGTATTAAAATAAGGAAAAATAATGAAATAGAATTAAATAACCTTGATTGGATGTTTTAAAATAAAGGAATGAAAATGAATAGAATGTAAGTAATCTTGTTTGGGAGTAACATGGAGGGAATATAATGGAATCATTTTATGACAATATTACTATTAGATCCCTATTTTAAAATAAAGGATTGAATATATAGGGATATTTTGAGAGTTTTAGTAAAACATTTATTAGATCTAATTTTATTCCCTCCCATTCCTCCCAATTTCAAATGAATGAAAATTTGAGGTTTTAAGAAAATAGAGAAGAATAAGTATTCCTTCATAACCATTCCATTTCCTCCCGCTTAAACTCTCAAATAAGAAAATAGACTTTCTATTCCCTCCATAAAACTCAAAAAAAAAAAAAAAAAAAAATATTTTAAAATTATTTCTTTTATTCATTTTCATTACCTTCCCTTCTTTCTTTCCATACAATGCGTTAAATAAAAGTTCCCCCCGTTTTTAGGCGTCACTTTTTAAATGTCTGTTACGTGAACTTTCATATTTACTCAAACACATAAGAATCTGTCATCTGCTTCTCTCTTCGCTTTCCCAAACCGTAAAATGCCAGCCTTCTCTGTCTCCACTCCAGTCCCTGTCATCTCCAATTGTCAGAGATCTTGCAACGCCCCAGATCTCCCTCGCAACTATGGTCAGATTTGATCGAACCCTGAATCTTCATCGCCTTTCAATTCATCTGTAGGCTTCAAAGCTCTTCTGCCTCCTTTTATATATGTTCTAATTATGATATTGTTCAGTATTGATTTCGGTTTCTCTCTCTACTATTCGATGAAATTTGTTTTTAATTTTTAAATCTTGGGTCTCATACTGTTTTTCTCATTGTTGAATCAAAATGCAGAATTTCAGTTTCAGGGGCATCAAAGCTGTTGGCCAACATTCTGTACTAATGGGCATATCTGTTGGGAACTTGATTGCTAGATGGGATGATGAAACGGTGAGTGTTTTTCCTTGAATCATCTTTTTGGGTTGCTTTGAATTAACCTCTTCCATACATGTTCTTTTGATGTTGCATGACATATGAGATCTTTTCATTGAACTATTTGTTTTCCTCCTCAAGCTCTGATAAATCTGAGTAGCAATATTATGGTTATAATAGAAAATTTTTTGATAAAATTTATTTAAATCTTAAACTACATGTTTTTTTTTTTTTTTCATGATATATGTTTGATGAAATTCCTTTTAAATTTGATTATACGATCTACTCATTCAATTTCACGTTCCGAGTAGACTTCTTTATGCGTTCTGAAAATGTTTATTAAAATTTCTAGGAAACATGAGTCCTATTAGTTTGAATTTAAGAACCCCAAGGCCAATCAACTCAGGATGCTTCAAATTAAACTACGAGCCTAGCCCAGTGAACTGTTCTCATGGCAATCATCTTGCGGTTTCATGTCTTGCCAAGTAATAGGATTAGTAGTGACACTGAGGGTTGGCTTGGGTTGCATATTTTGCTTCCTCAGGTGGGCCACACGAATACATCTTTTGGCCAACCTGGTTGTGCAATGTTATAGCCTTCCATTCAATTGGAATAATAGAATCTAGAAACATAACATTTTTTTCCACGACTCTAATGTGGTAGTCACAACAACATAAGATAATTGTGAAAAATTATGATCCTAAAATAACTCTTGAAACAAGGAAGAATTGCATGAAATGATCAACTGCAAATGTGATGAACTCTTTCCAGGTATGTTAGCTTTCTAGATTAATTGTTTTGGTATTTTATTTATATTGGGCTGTTATGTTTATTCTAATTACGCTTTTGTTGTTCACTCATACCTCTTTTTGTTTTCTAATTCTGTAGTTCGTAGCTTTTTTATTTGTGGTTGCCTGATTTGGAGGATCAATTTAGCTGTTAAGTTTGATTGTGTTTGTGGTTTTGGATCCTGAGCTCAATACTGATACCATGAAACAAAGAAATTTCAAGGCCTTTCCAACAATCGCCACCAATCTCCCCTTTCACAGGCACCTTCTTTTCTCATTCTTTCTCACTTTGGAAAACCAGCAATTCAGTTTTCTATTTTTCTTTGAATTTTGGGTTTTGGTAGAGATATATATATCACTTGGTTTCTCAATCCAAAATTTTTTTTCACCTTTGGTTTATCAACCCCCCTCAAATTGTTCCATTAAATGATTATGGAAAACTGGTTTGCATCTTGGAGGGTTTTCATCTACGTTGTCTTAGAAATCAACATGCAACATAAGAAACTATAGCTTTCCCAATAACTTGATCATTGTCTTAGACGTTAACATGCAACATCAGAAACTACAGCTTTATCAATAACTTGATCATTATATAGACAGTGATAGATAATGTAGATATTCAATTATAGTTGGCGAACATGCACGTTACATTTTTTTATTTAATAGGAAATCTAGTGGAAGCTATTTACTTCATGACTGGAAAATTTGGTTTACATCTGAAGCAGTCTCGGAATTTATAATGGGTGGAATTTCCTCCATCCATGTTACTAAATCTTCTATTAATTGGGCATACTTGGCTAATCCATGCACTGCCTTATTTCCTTCTCTTCAGGTGTGGCATACTTCAAACTGGCATAACAACTAAATGTGATGTATGGTACCTGCAATAATATTGGCAATAGCTGCCAAAGATTGTATTCTTCTGTTTCCTACTTGATGCCTTCTCACGAAAAAAGCGAGTATTTTTATCCCTGAATTTTGCCCAACAAATATGTGATCTCCGATGCCACATATCCTCCTCCATCACATATAATTTCAATTGGTTCAATTATTTTCTTGTCTCTCCTATCTGCTCTTGGTTTGAGAGACCAACAACATGTGCCTCCAGTGTTTGCAATTCCTTTTGCATACATTATATGTTCTGCCCCATGTTTCCAAAGACCCGTGAGTTCCATCTTGTTAAGGCAGCCCTGCAATTCTCCAAACAACCTTCAATTGGATTTACCCCTCCCATGTGCATCCCTGCTTCCCACACCTCCTTTACAACCTCCTCGCTCTGATCATGTTTAAGCCACATAGATTTAAATCAAAAAAGTTTGGCCCTTCCTTTAGTTTTTTGTGTGGGCTGGTCTAATCTCAACAATAAGACAGTGGTCAGAGGCCAAATTTGCTAGATGAAACAGCCTTGCTCTAGGGAACTTCCATCGCCAGTCCGTTGTGACCAGAGCTCTATCAATTCTTTCTTTAATGCGTCCATTATCCCTCCTGTCCACGGCTTAAGTAAACCAAGATCCTGTATAGCCCAAGTCTCTCAGCCCCATATTTTCTAAACAATCTCTAAAATTCGTAATTTGTCTACTAAACCGGTCCACCCCACCCCCCCTTCCTTCTCATTGACACTTAGAATTTCATTGAAATCTCCTATGCACGCCTATGGTTTGTCAATCTGTTGCCCTAGACATTTTAACAGCTCCCATGACTGTATTCTCTTATGTGTTTCAGGGTTGCCATAGAATCCCGTTAATCTCCACACCCCAATCTCATCATTGGAATTATTCAATGCATCAATGTTACATATAGCACTAATCATAGCGGTTAGTAGTCTTTTTTTAAATTTTTACCCTGTTAATCCCAGTGCCCTTCTTAGTACTTTCTTTACCACATAATGAAAAATAAAAATGCAAGTTCCCTATAATATAAATGTGAGATATCTTCTTCTCAAAGTTTATACTCTCTCTCACTAGACAAATTTTGTAATCTTAATTGTATAGATACATGGATAGGTGATGGTTTTTGTGTTGATATGTTTTTGAATTGAATAAATTATTCTCGCCCTTACCCTTTAGAAAGTGCCTAGGTTAGCCATTAGTGGTTGATTATCCAGCACACTGTTCTGAATTTTGTTCCGTTCCAGCGTAGTGTTTAACATTTTTTTTGCTATTTTTTTTTCCACAAAACAATTGTTATTGGCTTGACTGCAATAATTTTGAAAAGTTTCTTCTGTTTCAAGTTTAGAGTGAGTTTTGAGAAGGATGTGCAAATGCAAGAGGCAATGTGGGAAAGACAACATGAACTTGCGACTGATAAGATATATGCTAGGTACATGAAACTTTTCCTTCCAATTTCAATTGGGTATTTGTTTTTGTGGTCCTTATTTTATTTTTCTTTTTGATAAACTTATTCTTAGGTTTTTAGACATTTATATTGTAAATTACTTGATTTTAGGTATCATTCTTTTGAGGACTAATTGGTTTTCAAAAAATGGCTGGCAGATTTGCAAAAGCTATTGCCTTACCAGCTGCTGCCATGGTTAATTAGGCGTGTTCTCATTACATCTAGCACTATGTCTAGCGTGTGATTGATTTTTAGAGTTAGGTAGTTAGCATAAATGGTTAAGGCTAACAAATAGTCTGTTACTCAAGCAGCTTAGCTTAAAAGGGTAATATGATTGTAACAAACTCTTCATAACAGAAATAACACTCAACCTTTATTCCTTGCTCTCTTAGCTTTCAAGCCATGCATCCCAATTTATGACATTGAATAAAAGAACGGGCTTGGGTTTTGAAAAAGGTTTTTGAATTGGTTTTAGGTGAGTGAATATTTTTATTGCTGAAATAATTGGATTGCCTATATGATCATAGATTTTTTCTGGATTTCCTGTTTTTTTCTTTGCTAAATGGATGTTTGGTCAATGAATTATATGTTTTCTATCATGTATCATATAGTTTGTGGTACATGTTATGGGATAAAGGCAGATATAGACAAATTTAAAAAATACAACATGGTAACTGTTAGAAATGCACATTAACAGTAACAAAGGAGCCTCAACATAGGAAACAAATACATTTAGTCCAACGCAACTGAATGAAATTATATTGAGTTCAAGCCTGAGGCAGAGTTGGCAGACTATGAAAATTGGGTAAGAAAAAGAGAAGATGGGAAACCAGTCACCGACCTGATTCAGAGAGAGAGAGAGAGTATGTGGATGAGTGCATTTTGATATGTGAACAATGGTGATGTCTTTTAATGTTATTGAAGGGTGTATATCAAATAATACCAAGTGTTGCAATCACAAGGCTTCGCGACACTAACTCGATAGAAGTTGAGGTTGAAGGAAATTTCAAGATCAAAGTAACAGTCATGTGCCTATAACCAAGAAAGATTCACGTGTTCATGATTATGGGATCACACAAGGGGATTGCTTTGCTCATCTAGACTTGAGCTTCAAGTTTTATGCACTGAGTGGCCAAGTTAAAGGTGATTTGTGCCAAACTTATGCGATCAACTATGTAAGTAAGGTAAAGATGGGAGTTGCCATGCTAGTATGGCAATCTAAGTTGCTCTATTGGGATGAACGGCCAAGGAGTAGTTTGTAAGAGATAATTAATTAAATATTTAGCTTTTTAGGGGTCTGTTGAGCTACCTAGTGAGCGCTCATAGGAGCACTCTTTCTGGCCATTTCATTTAGTTTCTTCGATCAATTAGTTTATATTCACAACAAAATGGTAAACAGCTAATACTTGTATGTTTATTTCTTTTTCATTGAAATAAAAACCATCGAATAATAAATAACAAATGCATTTTTGGGGGGGGGGGGGGGGGGGAAGCAAAACACCTGCATTATTAGACATTAGGCCAAAGAAATTTCACCTACATCTATCGTGGTTGAGCTAGCGAAATCAATATGGGACTCTTAACTCTATGTGTACCATCACTCCATTCCAATGATGCTGAACGATGGGTATATTGGAAAGTTTGGAGGAATTGTG
Source organism: Quercus aquifolioides (assembly GCA_019022515.1). Lineage (NCBI taxonomy): Eukaryota > Viridiplantae > Streptophyta > Magnoliopsida > Fagales > Fagaceae > Quercus > Quercus aquifolioides. The sequence goes on along the minus strand of CM032326.1, from coordinate 16,133,777 downwards.
GTGGCGCCTTTAGCGTGACCTTGAAAGATTTTTTCTGGTGCAACTGAGTAAAAGATAGTGTGTTTGGAACAACAATGACCGTGAGATCCTTCGGTGCCGTGACAGTTGCCTTGTATGTAGAATTTCTAAAGCCCACATTTGTAACTGTCCTATAATAGATGGCTGATATAGTAGAGTTAGGGTCATCATACTGATGATACAATGTTGGGTAATTTAGGGAATCATATCCTCCAAATTTAGGGACACTAGAGCAATTGGTCTTATCTTCAGTGAACAAATTTAGAATTGTCCCAGTGTAGCCCTCATTACATAGGAAGCGGATGTAGTCCAACGTTGACAAGTCATAGATCAAACCAGGCCGCAGTGCGCTAGTCGGGTCAATTTGGCCAGCACCATAGGCAAACTCAGCAAGGCCATCCTTGACTTTCATTTCAGTTGCTGATCATCAATCAAACAGATAAATTATAAAACACTCAAAAAGACTAATTTTTTTTTTCATATTATAAAAGTTATTTTAGGAAAATATGAGATGATATCTTGATCAATGTGTTTATATAGAAGGAAGACAAAAATGTTAAGATTATTACAAATTTTACTTCCAGAGGTTTACAAACTAAAGTGACAATATGAATTTCATTGGTGCAACTTCAATAACTAATAAATAACTAATAAATAAATATTTAAATTACTTTTTTTGTGAATAATAACACTTCGGTTTGTAAGGGTTATGTAATAAAATTTTTAATATCTCTAATATTACTCATAAAATAAATGTCAAACATTTCTTATTAGAAAATAACCCTCTCCAATAATCATGGAGAAATTTTGTTTCGTAGTTAAGATTTTATTTTTGAATCAAACAGTTTACAGATTGTCACGTGACATTGGATACATATTAACATGGATAATATTTAGTCTAAACCAATTGGCATATTAACCACGTTGCTGGTAAACCATGAGGGATAAGATGGTCTTGGAGAATTTGAAATAAACACTAACAACCTCTAATTGACACCATTCAAATGGTGGTTCTTGTAAAATGACACTAATCTTTAACACATCATGAGTTAAAATGGGAGAATTTAAGGGAACTAACCAGTTGTCATTAGGGCCGATTTGATTGCAGAAGGAGACCAATCAGGGTGGAATGATTTGACATAGGCAGCGGCAGCAGCCACATGAGGGCAAGACATTGAAGTTCCAGAGATTATATTATACACATCAAACCGGTTGTCATCAGGACTCCCGGTCAATGATGCAAGTTTAGAGTAAGCAGCAAGTATATCTATCCCAGGTGCCACTATATCTGGCTGCAAATCAAACATAATTTAAAATCATCATACTATTATATATGCTAAGAAAAAGAGTATAAAAATTTATGCCAAGAATGGCAATCATTGCAAAGGGTTACCTTAAGTATTGTGCTAGTGAGCATGGTTGGACCTCGAGATGAAAAGGAAGCCACAATGGGTGCAGCAGCATTGGGAACTCTTTTGGACTTGTATATGACAGCCTGAGGGGCTCTGAATATTTTACCAATGAAAAAAAATCCGTAAAATATTTAATATATCAAGTAATTTAAGGCAAATGTTAACAAGCACTGTACAGTGCTTTAAGGTTAAAATAATGTGAGTCACACTAAATAAAAAAATTGGATAAATGGAAAAAAATTGTATAAAGCTAACCTTAAAGCCTATAAAACTGACAAAATACTGACATAAAACTAAATGGTTGACAAAGATTCTGACATAAAGTTGGGTGTTAATAGGTACTTTACGGTACCCATTATCACAATCCATTTTTTAATTTATAGAAGAATTGCATGTTATAATGAACTATAAATAAGGTATATATAAAAGTAAAAGCTATGCTAACTCTATATTAGTACAAGCCTAGATTATATTTTAATTTGGTCACAACAAAAAGAAAAAGGAAAAATCTAATCAATGACAACTCTCCTAGCCCGGTATGGGGGGGCATTTTATATAACAAATTTGATTCCTCTTACTTACTTGGTTGTGTTGACATATGTAAGAGTCGTGTTACCAAAACTAAAATCAATAGAGGCTTCAGGGATGATAGCTGTAAAGCTCGTATCTATCTTCCCTATGACAGATATCAACACCCCAATCCCACCCAAAGACTTGATGTAAGTTTCATTTGCTGCTTCTTTGCATACCACAATCTTTCCATTGACCTTTTTCTGGTCTAGCTTCCCTTGATCACAATACCTGCCCAATTTTTTAATTGATTAGTGCTACTAATATTAATATTCTGAATATATATTAGGTTAGGTGATCTTCAATTACAGCATAAATCATGAAATAGAAAATGCTCTCTAATTACCATGGAGATGAACCTGGCGATAAAGTACTACTGGCTGCTATTGCTGCGCTGGTTAGAGGGTACATCTTCTTATTTGGTGTAAATGTGTTGATGGAAAGTCCCTATTATTCAATGCACCAGTAAATGTAATGTGATTAAAATGAAATGAAAAGGCATCATGTTCCTAGATGGAAGCACTCCTTTACTAAATATTGTGACACTCTAAATGAGACAAGTTGTTTTATATAGGATCATCCCTATTTGAGATCTTAATATTGTAACACCCTACACATGGTTAGATCAAAAAAATTAAAATCTTAACTAGGAAATGAATTCCATCTGTTTCAAGTGAAATGGAAAATAATCATTTTCCTTGATGGAAGCACTCCTTTACTAAGCAAGGCTATCATATTTGATGCCCCAAGTTGCTTTAGGATCATCTCCATTTTGAAATATTTTCATATTTTTGGTTAGATTAAATATTATAAATCTAGTGCTATATCATTTAAAATTTCAACGGTAGCAAACTTTGTACACCGTCCCAAAAAGAAAGAGGAGACTTACAGCATTTTCCTCGCCATTTCCAAGTTTAATCGGAGTCCTAAACTCCATATCCATGCTAGCAGCACCAACCGTCATTATCCAAGGAGCTGTGTTCTGCACTGTATACACATATGGGCCGCTATTTCCCGCTGAACATGCTGTAAAAATCCCCTTCTTCATTGCATGAAAGGCACCGATCGCAACGGGATCGTCAAAGAAGCCATTTGAATCCCCACCGATAGATATTGATAGCACGTCAATTCCGTCATCAATGGCATCATCCAATCCAGCCAGAAGGTCTATATCACTGCAACCTTCGGGCCAACACACCTTGTACATTGCAATGCGTGCTGATGGAACCCCACCTCGAGCTGTGCCTTTGCCTAAACCGTACAAGCTTGCACCTGCTACCGTGGCACCTGCTACCGTGGATGAAGTGTGAGAGCCGTGGCCGTTAACATCTAGTGGGGATGGATTTCTTTGGGGAAATTTGGGGTCGTTGTTGTAGAAAGTTGCACCTATTACCTTGCTGCATAAAAGGGTGAATAGCTTGGAAATTAAATGAGAGATCCGTGCATGTAGAGAAGTAGTATTTAAAATTAATTTTCATCTTGAGTAATGTTAAAAAAATAATATTTTCTTTTTAGAATTGTTGATAAGATTTGTTATGATTGGAATAATGTCACTCTCATTTAGAATCCACTAATTAAACATACTTTTTATTGTGCACCATCGTATTAACTACTGTGAAAAAGAAGGTTGCAAATTCAAATATTGTGTTGCTAGGCATAATATTTTGTGGTTGGTCACAATCAAGGAGAGAGATTGAGATTGTTTACTTGTTGCAACCGGTAAACTTGCCTACTACTTGGCATCTACCCTTCCATTTTGATGGAGGAGGTCCTACTCCTTTGTCGTTAAAACTTGGAGCACCCATATAAACTCCTAAAAAAGGAAAATTTAAGAAAGTTATCAAAATTTCCCCATGTAACAAGGAGAAAGTCAAAGCTCTTTAGCATCCATACAAATTGCCAAAAAATAAGGGGAGGAAAAAGGAAAGATTAAGAAAGTTAACAAAATTTTTCCATGTAACAAAGAGAAAGTCAAAACTCTTTGAGAAGTCTTAATTTATTACCTGTGTCTAATAGTCCAACAATAATATTACTTTCAATTTTAAGATTTCTCTTTACTGAGAGAGGCATTCTTAAGTAATCCCATGATCTTGTTGTATGAAGTTTCCGTACTCTGCTAGGAAATACTGACACCACATTTTCGTTCTCTGTAGAGGATGCATATACATATATAAATTACATAAGACAACCACCCTAAGAGCAAAAAAGATAAAGAAAGAAAGAAAATGTTGTGTAACATGATGTTTTTAGTGTGCACCTTTTAGTTTTTGAACTTCATCTGGCAATAGGTTTGCTGCAAATGCATTAAAACTCTTGGTGTAGCTATGTATTCTAGCTTGTTGGGCAATACTCTCACTGAAAAATGAAAGTACTTGATGGTTTAATTGTCTAGCAAATGTTACAATTTGTTGCATTCTAGCTGTGAGGTCATATCATGTATGGATTATATCCTAAAAACTAATTTTATATGCATATAATAGCCTAATGCTATACATATTGATTAGTTGCTAACCATTATGGAACCCTCCCCTACCACCAAATCGTTGACCCATGTATGAGCTAACCCTACTTTGTAATCCAACTTACTCTTTAATTACTGAAGAAAGCAAGTTGTGTTGATGAACAACAGCATTGCTTCTTAACCGCGGTGCCTCTCCCAAATACACAATGTACGCCTATGTGATAATGAAAAATAAATTTTTGATTAGTGAATGGAAATTATAAAATTTAAATAATATACTTAATAACTGTGTTCATACAAATTATAAACATATATTCACCTTTCTAACTTGGTCACTAGAACCATGAGTGAATGACCAATGAAGCTGTGTAGCCAGAAGGAAGAGGGCGAGCATACGAATTGGAACCATTTTTGATTCCTCCATTGTATGGATACTTCTCTGGCTTTCTCTCTTGTTCCTATATTTATAGTCAGATTTTTTTCTTTAAACATCCCTAGTTTTTCTCATATGTGTAACTAAAATGTAGACTTTGACTTTTTCCAATTTAAAGTTAGATTATTGCATAAACCTATTCCAAGAAGAGGTGTTTAGGTCTAACTTCATTATAATTAGCTTGTCCACCTGTTAAATTTATCTTAGAGAAGTCCCTTCTCTGTTGAATTAAGTAAACATTGTACAATTCCTCAAAATTAAAAAAGAAATGTATAAATTAAGTGTCCGTTATATATATATATATATATATATATAAGTAGTAATAACTAAATTTAGTTTTTAAACTAACTCGTAAATTAGCCGTTAGTTATTAGGAGGCTGAAATATAAATTTAACAACTTTATTTACACCTAGTCTAATTTAGTCAACGTGAAGACAGGTTTATCACACTAGCAGATCACGTGTCTCTCATGTGATTACTTAATTAAACTTTTGTAGCCCCCTCCCTTCCCCTCCATCCAAACTGACACCACCATTCTTTTGTAATTTATTTATTTATTTACGGAATCTTGATAATTTTCCTTTAGATATCATACCAATATCAAGTTTGTACCCATTGCATAAAAATTTTACTTTTTTTTAGAAACAAGCACACACACAAGGGAGAGGAAAAGATGTTCTAACACAAAAGCATACCATAATTTAAATTTTACTTAAATTTTTTTTTTAAAAAATTTGAGGGAAGCGATTAGGCAGCCTTAGTGCCTTACTCCTATTTTTTAGATTCTAGTTTTTATTTATTTATTTAGATTCTAAATTTTATTTATTTATTTAGTATTAATGTTGTTGTAGTTGTTAATTGGACTTTTGAGTTCTGAAAGTCAATATATATTGTGGAAAGACAATGCATGCACACAAAGTAATTTAGAAGAAGATAATAAATTAAATTAAATAAGGACCTAGTGTACTATGTACATTTCCCTACTGTCCCCCCCCCCCCCCCCCCCCCCTTTTCTCCCAAAATAATATCAAGCCATATTTTTTTTGTTGGGGGGGGGGGGGGGATGGTGTGTTGGTTTGGGGGGTTGCTTGACTTTGAAATCCTCCCTCTCCCTTGTATTTTTGGTTTAGAAAAAATTTGAACACAAATTTCAATAATGGCACTCTAGATTTTTACTAAAAACATGTAATACATTTATATAGTTAACTAATATATTTTTATTTCCTCTAAGTGTATATTCTTATATCATACATAGTTCATTAAATTAAAGTGTATTTATTTTGTTACCAACCACCTTTTGATCTTAATTTCTCTGGTATTTTTATATTTTTTTTTGTGTTTTTGGAGAAGAGAGATATAAAAGTATAGCAAAATTACATATTTAGCCATATTTTTAATAGAGGTGGGTTACAAAACTTTAACTGAGCTAACCTTAGATGGATAAAGTGTCAAATTTTAAACCACAGGTAGGTAATTTAAATTTCGGGCAAACCACAAGTGGGTAAGTTGTAATTTGTCCTATAGTTTAAAAATACCATTTACACCCTATGTTTAAGCTGTGACAAAACTTAGAGACAACCTAATAAAAATACATCTTTAACTCTGCCTAAAACAATGCCTACAAAAAAGGACTACTCTCCCACTAACTCAACTTATAAAAAAAAAAAAATCTTATTAAAAAAAAAAAAAACTTATCAAAATAATAATTCCCCTGTCCGCTAAATCATTACCAAAATTCAAATTTACTGCAATCACTCATATCGAAAAACGATAAGCTACCCTTTTTTGTCCTTTAAATCTATTTTGCAAGATAGAAACCTACTTTTAAAATCTTTTTTTTTTTTTCTTCACCTTCTTAAATAGCAAAAGAAAACAAAAACAAATACCGTTCATGTAATTTTTATTAAATTATCCCATCATGTAAATTTTTTTTATTAAATTATCCCATAGTTAAAAGAATTTCTAGTTATCCACCAATCTTTTTTACTTATTTAAGTAAAATTATTAAGTTTTTAAATCTTAAATTTTAGGTTATAAAATATTTCTCTCTCTCTTTTTTGTTTTTCTTAACCACATTCAATTCTATAAAAAAAATAAATAAAAGATTGGAAAATCTATCCCTATTCTCACTTTGTCACGTTGAGTTTAAGAGTTAAACTTAAAAAAATAAAAATATAAAGTTAAGTTAGAGTTTAAAACTGACTTAGAGTTGAAAAAAAAAAAAAAAAAACACCTTATCCTAATCGATCACATCATCCATGTAGTTTTTATTTTTAGTTTTTTAGTAGATTATCCCATGTAGTTAAAAGAATTTTCGGTTATCCACCACTCTTTTTCACTTATCTAATTAAAATTTTTAACTTTAAAAATCCTGTGTGTGTGTGTGTTTGTGTGTGTGTGTGTGTGTGTGTAAAAGGTTAGAAAGTCTAACCCCATTCTAGCTCCACTTTGTCACGTTGAGTTTAAGAGGTTAAAAAATATTATTCAAAGTAATTTTTTATTTATTTTTTACCAAATCATCCAGTGCAATTACAAAAAAAAAAAAAAAAAAAAAAAAAAAACTTCTCTTCTTCAGTTATCTTTTGCTTCTAATAAAAACTTTATACATCTTCACCTTTCTTCCTCTCTCAATTTCTCTCTAGAGAATTTTGAAGAATAAGATCTGTACTACACAATAATTTTTTCAGGTACTTTTTTCATTTCATAAATAAAATCTACACTCTTCATATTATTTTTACTTTTAATTAATTACTTCAAACCACTAGTACTATTGTTACTATCTATTTATTTCTCATCACATTTAACTCTCAATTAATTTTTAGTTTGCCTTAATTATTTTATAGTCCATTTGAGTGAGTATTTGGTCATCTTGCAAATTTGAGAATGATGCACTCTTTTAATTTTTCCTCATTTTTTCACTTTCAAGAATGATGCACTCTACCAATTTGGCCCACTAAAAACTAGCTATACTTTCTTCAATACGTAGACAATTTGATATGTTTGTTTTCTAATCCTCAACACTTTTTTTTTTTTTTTTTTTTTGGGTAGTTCTATTGAAAATGTATGCTACAATCAAGCGCTGCGGACTTGGAAACTCTTGACCAACAACAACAGAGTATATGATCAATTATTCCTACTCTTTATTCCACAAACGGAGGAAATCATGGGGAGAAGTAGAATTCCACCTTGAATGAAGTAGTGTTTCTTTTTTATACAGTTTTCTCTATTCTCATTTTCCTTTTAATATTATATCGTTACTAGATACTAGCCTCATGTGATGAGGCTCTTTTTTATTTTGGGTTTAGAATAATAAATTTTCATTAATCTTAAATTGGGATTAATAAAAAATTATGACACAAAACTCAAAATAAAAAAGAGTTGCATTACAAGCGTGAATATATATATTTTGGCCCGCTGGAAAAAATTTCTAGCTCCTCCACTAACCACGTCATTAAGCTTCAACTATTAAAATGCATTCATCCACATACAAACTTCTCTCTTAAGTATTATATTCGATGTAAAATACAAAAGAAATGAGAAATCGTTTAATGACCCAATTCAGAGAGAGAGAGAGAGAGATGAGTCTTGGGGAACTATGAATTGAGTCATTCATGGGTTCCTTTCTTTTTTATTTTTTTAAAGAAGATATAAAACTTAAGAGGGAGTTTTACATGTGGATGAGTGTATTTTGATATGCGAAGAACAGTGATGTCTTTTAATGTTATTGGAGGGTGCATATAGGGAAAAAATAATTAGTATCAAATGATACTACATCAATTGTATCAAAATTCAATAATTAAAAAACGTATGCAAAGTAACCATGTTAACATTCCACCATCACTCTCAAGGGTGTTAATAGAGTGGTTATTTTTATGTACATATCTCTTATTTAATGTATTTTGATAAGGCTGATGTGACATCATTTGATACTAAATTAATATACCTTCTCGTATAAAGGGAAGTTTATAAGTGTAAACTATGTACAATGGATTGTTAGAAATTGTTACAAATACTTCACATCCTATGGTTGGATTAGTAAAGTACAAACGAGAATGGCAATCATTCCCTAAAACAAAAAAAAAAACAAAAAACCACGAAAACTCGGAAAGCATGTGAAGATGCATGGAAAAAACAATGGAAATTTGGTTTATTTCTTAAAAAGAAGCAATCAAACTGTTAGGACATATGTGATTCAATATTAAGAACATATATCACTATTTTATGTAGTTTGCTAATCTTTTGACAAAACGCACTTTACTTGTAATTGGGTAGATCTAGGATGTGTTTAATGCTTAAAAAAACAAGGTTTCAAGTTCAAGTGTTAAAGCCATGCAAGTCTGTCCAAGAATCAAGTGAGAAAGTGCAGGATTTTAAAGCTCGACAGCTAGCATCTATCAAGGTTTAAAAGCTGCTGAAACCCATGGTGACCTTAAAATCGCCTAGTGAGGTTTTTGCCGTGTAGGTTTTCTCCATTCGTAAACAAATCACCGTGTCAATTTATTTTCCGCTAAATACTTTAGTTAATTGGTGATTTGTTTGTGCTGCCATGTACAATTGCATGTTAATTTGATTAATTAATAAACTTGGCTAATTAGTCAATTAATTCATCAGAAGTGGTCAATACATTCTTTGCCTATCACAAACAAATATTAATAAGAGTGATTTAAATTACCAATAAGATCACGTGCGGTTGTAAGTAATAGAAAAGGACAATAAGTAACATTTTTATGTTTAACTAGTTGCTAACCCATGCGATGCACGAAATAGTTAAATTTAAAATCACATATATTTAAAAAAAAAAAAAAACAAATAGAGAGTCCTGTATGAAAAAAATATTAATTTGAAAGTTAATAGAAAAATTATTTTATAATTTAAAATAGTTTCCCATAGGTATTGTATAGATATCAACCGAGTAGGATGTATATTTTAAATTAAAAAAAGAAAAAAAGAAAAAAAGAAAAAAAAAGACCGTAATGGTGGGCGATGGCTGCTTTTGTTTTATTATTTATCCAAAAAAAAAAAAAAAAATTTGATAGGATATGAACAAATAAATTGTAGTAGAATTTGAATAGTTTCCCATAGGTATTGTATAGGTATCAACAAATGCATATTTTAATTAAATAAAAAAGAAAAAAAACTTTGTCTTCTAACTCTCACATGCACCAACGCTACACCCCCACCATATATATAGAAGTTATTACACGTCCTTATTTAGTTTCTTATCAATGTAAATTGCCACTTTTAATACGAATAATGCACCTCCTCACTCCATATTATTCTACTAATCAATATGAGATTCCAAAATCAAGTAGCAAACATCTAAACCATTCCCATATGGACTATACTTCTCCTTCTTTTTAAAAATACCTATGGACTATATCACAACATTAATATAAAATTGATTATTGATGACAAGAAATTTGTGGTTTTGATGGTCAGGAATAAGCTCTTCTTCTTGTTATTGATGACAATTTTTTTTTATAGAGTGGTTTTTCCAAGATCATATGAGGGTTCTATATATAACATACATAGTAGTACAAATTACACCAACGTTAGAGAAAATTTGATTGATGAAATTGTTAATTATTAAATCAAAATTATGATTAAATCTAATGTTTTAATCGTAAAAACAAATTTTTACAATTAAAAATTTCACATGTAGATTTTTCATACTAATAAACTCACTCACAAGTCACAACAAGAACAATATTATAAAGTAGTAATCATAAAGAGTTAGGGCATGAAAGATGGCAACATGTCCTTATCTCCGCATTTACTGTGAGCAACTCCATGGATACAACGTTACAAAGTGGTCTCATGAAGTCCCGTACCCTCTTTGCAAAATCTTCAATTTGCTGTGTGCTTTCTTTGTGAAAATTTGAGTGAGTATGAAGGGTTTCAACCTTGGCATGGGTTTATATTTGCTGAAATTTTTGTTATAGAATTTTAGTTAAAGTAAAATTTTCAAGCTCTTGAAACATATATCTAATAGAGTTTTACTTAAATTAAACTATTGTAACACTTGATAATATAATTACACGTTGAATAGAAATAATAAAATATAAGATATAAAACCTAAAATAAAAAGAAAAAGAAAATAGTGGTGATATGGAAAATTATGGGAGCTCTAGAAACTTCGGTTTTATATATATACTAGTGAAAGTCCCGTGCATTGCACGGTTTTAGTCATGAATTTTGTATATTTGTCCATATATATAATATATCTAATTACAAATTAGAATGATCAATAAAAAATTTTCAATTTTTTTTTTAATAATTCCTTATTTATTTATGAAGAGGGGGATTATCCTAAAAGAATTAATTTCAAATTTATGATTAAAAAATCAATTGTACTTGTAAACCTAAAAGAAATTTAATTTTTATGTCTTATTTTGATATTTATATTATCTGTTTTATTGTTGACTTTATTCAAATGGTTATAACTTACTAATAAATAAATATAACACTATAACTTAAATTAATGTCTGTAATTGTATTGTGCTTTAGCCTTTAAAAAAACATATATTAATATTACACATGAAAAAAAATAATGAATTAATAATTAAAACATTTGAAAAAAAAATTAAGCTGAAATCCCAATTTATTAATGAAAAACAATCCAAATTTCTAAACTTTTTATAAAAAAAAAATGGAGTTAAGTAAATACAAACTTACATAAAAATTTGGATTTATGGATGTAATAACATTTTTAAATCCTTCTTTTTCCCTTGTATCCAATTTCATGTTGACAACAAATTTTGCTTTTAAAGAGATAGATTACATTGATCAAAGCACCAAACAAAAACTACAACAAATTAAATCCACAATCAAATATTGATGTCAACAACAAATAATCACATGATGAGAAAATAAGTGGTACAATATATTGCTTACTATATTGACATCTAAAAAAACACACTAAAAGGTGCAATGACTATGAGATTAAGAAGGACAGAAGTTTATATTTTTAGCATAATCTGTAACAAAAACATAGAATTTCAGCATATCAATAAAACTTGTTGATAAAAATCATATAGTATATAATAAAAAAGCAACAAATACACAAAATCTATTCAATTTTTGATAATAATAAAAAAAATGCATGCAAGGTTGTAGGTAGGGTAGAGAGAAGAAGGGAAGAATATAGCAAATAATTGTAAGGTAGGTACAAGAAAGAATAATACACCAAAAAACTGTGTGTATATATAGAAAGAATTTTAAGTTGTGAAGAAGATGATATGAACAAAAAGAAAGAGTTTAGGTGAAAATCAAATACTTTCTTCTTCTTCTTTTTTCTTCTTTTTTTTAGGATAAAGTTGACATAAGATGTAAATTCATCTACCAAAAAAAAAAAAAACCCACATAAACTGTTGGAAACTGAAAAGAATATGGATGGACACCCAAAGTGGGCATGTCCTTCTATATACCTCAAGATAATTGTAACATCCAAGAGTTATGGAGTAATGGTATGGAGTGTTACTCTACCCACTAAGTCCACTATCCCACTCAATATTAATGGAGTGGTGAGTATATAAACACCAAGAGTGGTACCCATTGAACGGTGAACGAATTCTGCATTTTTCATCGTGTTTATAGAGAGTTGTGAGGCTCTTAGGTTTTGGGTTATGTTTGCATCACTCTAGAAGTGTGCAACACCATCGAGAAATGTTTTTGGTCCGTGGTTTATACAAACTGGAATTCAAAATGTGTTTGAATAGCTGCTCTGCGTGGAGGCTGGCTCTAGATAACGTAGAACAATCTCAAAGTTCCTGTGTGATCGTCGGTTTAGGCCAAGAGAGGTATGCCGAAAAATCGATTGTTTATATTCCGCTGCAAAGTCTCTATTTCTTACATTGGTATTAGAGCATTTATAGATTGTTCTTGATGTCATATGCTTATATGATTAGTTCTTAATGCATTTTATTCTTCTAAGATATGCTTGGAATTTCTATGCACCTCACATGACCTTCAATGGCAAGTTTTGATTTTGAGCATTTCGTGCCTTGAAATTAATATATGTTGTTTATATTACATGTATTAATATCTACCTTAGATTTCGTAGCAAATCTCTAAGTGTGCCATAAGATATAGTTTAACAAAACTTAGAACACCAAAACTTTAAGGACAAAACTACTCTTATATGATTTTTATTTGCAAAATATGATTTCATATTATGAATCTATATGTTATAAGCTTTAAATCAGTATATGGTATGTCAAAAACGGATTTGAAATGAAAAAGATATAAACCTTTAAAGTTTCAGTCTAAAACTTGTTTGTGGACGACTAAATTTCTTGGTTTGAAATAAGTCAAACAAGTAAAATAGTTGCACAAATGCGAATTTGTATTGATGAATATGTGGTACAATTCTCTGAAATTACAAAAGAGTGATCCTCTGATTCGATCTCCTTGAAAGATTTGTTGATTGGAATTGTGGTAATGTGATTTTGATTTAAACACCAAATATACTTCAATTTGGCTGAAGAATGGATCGAAGACCTTTGAAACAGAATTACAATGAATCTCTGGCTATGAGCTTGTTAGAAATTCTTTGTTCTTCGTGTTTTTCGTGTTCTTCGTACGTTCTTCGTGTTCTTGGTTTGTGGTGGAAGTTCTTCGGGGCCTTAGGGGCTTGAATCCGTAGGGCTTCACTGATTTGTGATTTGTTGATGTTTCTGGAGGCTTTTGAGCTTGATTCCAGCAAACTTTAGGATCTAGGAAGATGATTTGGATGATTTCTCTTCGAATGTTCTTCATATTCAAAGTTGAAGTTCTTGAAGTTCTTGGAGGCTTTGGGGCTTGGTTCCGGCAGAGCTTCTGGACTTCTGAGTGCTTCAAATGGCTTGGTGTCCTCCTAAATGTCTTAGGAAGGCTTCTATTTATAGGAGTTTAGAGGTGGATGAGTGACACGTGGCGGAGTCTGATTGGTGACACATGTCACAGCCTGATTCGTCCGCTTATGTCATCGCTTACACGTGCGAGGTTGATTATGTCATCGCTTACACGTGCGAGGCCGATTATGTCATCGCTTACACGCGCGCTGATGTGTGATTGGGTTTGCATGACACTTGGCAAATTTCTGTTGGTTTCTGAGTAGTGATAGCAAAACCTAGCAGCAATATGTGGAGTTTTGTAATTGGTTGTATTTTGTAGACTTGGTAGTGTGACGTGTCAGCTTGTGATAGGTCGGGAATTTTCCCTCTCTACAAATGCCCCCTCGAGACTCGTTCACGCACACAGTTTCAGAGTGTAGTGTGGGAATGAGTTTCGAAAATAGATTTTTGCGCTTGACTTTTTAAGTGAAGTAGTTGAAGGTGGTGGAGCTTTCAGCAAGATGAGATAATTTCCGAGGAGTAGACCCACCCATATGAAAGGCTTTGATGAGACCAAAAAGGGGTCTGCGAGTATTTGAATGTACTTGTGTGACCGAGCCTTCTCAGCAGAGGTTAAGTTGAAGTAATTTCAAAAGAGTATTTTGGATCGTTGGCGGCGATCACAGGGTGTAGAAGATGGGGAAGAGGTGAAGATGTTGGTTGGGTACAACATACAGAGTCATGGGGCCAGCCTCGTGTTTTTGAGAACTTCTGGTGAAGTTATATTGGAAGGATATGCTTTGGATTATGGCGAGGACCTGTGGGAAAGTGGTTGAATGCGCATGCGTCATCGTTTCACTCAGATTAAGTTGAGGTAATTTCAGAAGCTTATGGATTCTGGTGATACTGATGTTGGTGGTGAAGAAGATGGCGATGAAGCAAAGCGAATGGGTGAAACATACGCCACCATGGTACTGGCCCTGTATGTTGGGGACCCTCTAGTGTAGGTGTTTCTGGGAAGTACACCTTTGAATATGAGACTGACTGTATGTTGCTGGGGTTTGACAGCAAGTCGTAGAATGTGCATGCGTGATGGGACCATGCCGACAGACGTTAAGTTGAAGTAATTTCAGAAAAGTACCTTCTGAAATACTTCAAGCTGAATTTAAGTTGGAGTAATTCCAGAAAATGTGTTTTGAGGTACCAGCAACGATGACCTTTGGGTCCCACAGCGGTGGGGACATGGAATATGGCTTTGGCGACCATTTACCGGTTCCAAAGGTTGAACTCTGATGAGCTGGTGCCTTGAAGGTTGTTTCAAGTGTTGGATGAAAGACAATTTGTAGGACACCCCAACACTTTTTACCATCTTCACCTACTGCTACTTGTTGGAAAAGCACAGAAAAATGAAAGATGGAGCCAACTTGTGATTTTGGTCTTAGAAACCAGCCAAGTTGCTGTTTGTTCCGAACCGCTGCCTCTGCTGGAAGACCAAGCAATTGGAGAGAGATTACAAAAGCCTTGAGCCTAGGAACAGGTGTAAAGGGTTTGGATTTGGATTCCTTGGCCAACCAAATCCGAGGAAGCATGGAACCACAGTACAAACCTTGTTATGAGTAATTTTATGGACAACTGTGGTCGTTAAGAGGAGGAACAAAATTTGTTTGGATCTCAAAACTATAATGATGTTGTGAAGAGGGTTTCTACCAAACCATGAGAGGGTTGATTTCAAATGGATTATGAAGCAACATTGGTTGCTAGGTGCTGAGACTGATGAGGCCATAGTGAGAAATGGCTGTGAGAAGGAGGACTTGAAAATTTGAAAGAAGCAAATATTCATCTCATGATTCAGTGTGTTTTTTTTTTTTTATGAGTTTTTTTTTTTGGAACCCGGCCCTTCTATTTATAGTGGAGAAACGAAGAATGGTAGGTGGGTAGTCGAGAATGGCGGTTGAGAATTTTTGGTGAGAATGGTAGATTCCCGACTGGTAGGCACCGAACGGTAGGTAGGAATGTTTGGCACTGAAAGGGGAATGGTAGGCTGAAGACTGGTAGGCACCGAGCGGGAATGGTAGGTTGAACTGGTGACCCAATGTAATTTCAAGTTCAATGCACACTTGTGAGAGTTCATCTGTACTTTGAAAGGGAAGCTTTGATGAAGTCTGGAGAATAACCCTGAGGGGATCCCAACTAAATGGATGAATTTCAAATTTTGATCTTGGGGGCTTAATTTTTGGACATTGCTAGTACTTTCGGAGAAGTGGGTCACATATTTGGTTTCCAAGTCCAAAACAAATAAGCGGATTTCAAAATCAGAATCTATGTGAAAATCTGAATAGGACAAGCTTTGTTTGGACGTCTTGATCCTTGGTCAAAGTTCACATTAAAGCCAATAGCTGTAGAATCACACTATTTGAGCAATTCCAGATTCTCAAATGAAGAAATAGACCCCAGAATCGAAATCTACGCGAAAAATTAGGCAAGACAGGTCCTTCTTGAAAATTTTGACTTTTGGTAAGGATTTGTGCAAAAGTCAACTTTCTGGAAATTGGACAGTTTGCTCAATTTCCGAGTCTTGGACAAAGAAACGGATTCCAAAATCGGAATGTACGTGAAAAACTGAGTGGGACAGGCCCCTTTTGAAAATTTTGACTTTTTAGTCAAAGTCAAAGGTCAAACTTGGTCAAAGCATTTTTTTTTTCACCTTTTTTTTTATTATTTACAGGTGGTTCGGATCGGGTCAGATTTTCGGGTCGGTCCGGGTCAAATCGGGTCGTCTGGACAAACGGGTCAGACCGAGGTAGTGGAGGATGACGTCATCCATGACGTCATAGCTTTGGGCGCATGTGACAGCGCCAGCGCGTGAATGCGTGTGAGTGAGGCGCCAGCGCGTGCGAGTGCCTGAACAGTGAGGGAGGTGCGTGGAAGCACGTGCAACTGAGGGAGTGAACGCCAGAAACTCTGGTGGCGCGTGGCGGTGCGTGGTGGCTCTTTTGGTCCCGAAATTTTTGGGTTTTGTCGATCTAAGGCCGTAGAAGACTTCTATGGTGTCAGTTTTGTAAAATTATGAACAGATTTGCACAGTTTTGAGGGACTAAACCGTTAGTCATCGCGAGCTTATGGTGGTGCGTGGTGGCTCGTGCAGCCGTTTTTTATCTCGAAATTTTTAGGTTTTGTAGATCGTGGGCCGATGGATCTAGTGGTTGCATCTGTTTTGTAAAATTTTCCTCAGATTTGCGCAGATTTGAATGAGAAATCCGCGGGTCGTTGTGGACTTGTGGCTGTGCGTGGCAGCGCGTTATGGGTCTACTGTGGACGCCCACTCTGGGTCTTGTTGTTCGAAGTCCTTAGAAGATTTCTGTGAGTTGATTTTTGTGAAATCTTGTCAGAAGTTTTAGAAATCCAAAAGAGGAGGCCGCATGCATTACTGGACTTATTGCAATTTTAGTCCACTCTGACGCTGGCTGCTCTGACAGGAGGGTGCTTGCGCTTAGACTTGGGCGTCAGGAGGTAGTTGGTGAGCTACCGTATGCTGTATGTCATCTTGCATTTCAACATTCGGTGCAGTTTTCTTTGATTTTGAGTGCATCCGAGTTGCAAAGGTTGACTTCAAACATTTTCTGTGTGGTGGCAACATTTAATGGCTTGCCAGCTCTTCTTTTTCTTTTTGTTTGTTATCCAAGAAGTTTTCTATATAAAGCCACCCGGGGCATGCACTAATCTGTACAAGTAGTCTCCAGTGGGTATCATGATCTATAGAGAAATTATGTTTTTTTTTTTTTTTTTTTTTTACATGCTTGGCTTGTACTAACTCTTTTTTTTTTTTTTTTTTTTTTTCTTTTTTGATAGACTAGAGATTAAAACTGAAGCTCTCTCTTTATCGATTTTTTTTTGTTTTTGTTTAGATGTGCCATGAGATTTTCTTCTGACAAGTTCTTTGTTGTTTCTTGTTTTTGTTATGCAACTGGCTTTTCTTTATTCTTTGGGCTTTAACGTCAAGCTTTACACTAACGTTCTTATAGTGATGTTTGTCTCCATCTTTAATGTTCTCATAGCAATAGTCATCTAGGCAACAATATTATCAAAGATGTTCATGATTCAATGATGCTATTACTAGCACTTGACCTTGAAGTTGTACTGGCCTTTGTCTTGGCAATTAAGTTGTATTAACACTTGTCTTTTCAACGCAACCCTCTCAATGATCCTTGCAACGTAACCACATCAAGAGTCTTTACCATGAAGCCGTGCTAGCATTTGTCCTTGCCATGAAGCAATATTTGCACTTGCCTTCATAACGAAGCTGCATTCATCATTTGTATTGAAGCTGCGTCAGCACTTCACTCGCACCAAAGCCATGCCGACATCCATCTTTGCCATGTCAACACTTCATTCGCACCGAAGTCGTGCCAACATTCATCTTTGTCATGAAGCCACGTCAACACTTCACTCGCACCAAAGCCGTGCCAAAATTCATCTTTGTCATGAAGCCACATCAACACTTCACTCGCACCAAAGCCGTGCCGACATCCATCTTTGCCATGTTAACCCTTCATTCGCACCGAAGCCGTGCCAACATTCATCTTTGTCATGAAGCCACGTCAACACTTCACTCGCACCAAAGCTGTGCCGACATCCATCTTTGCCATGTCAACCCTTCATTCGCACTGAAGCCATGCCAACATTCATCTTTGTCATGAAGCCACGTCAACACTTCACTCGCACCAAAGCCGTGCCGACATCCGTCTTTGCCATGTCAACACTTCATTCGCATCGAAGCCGTGTCAACATTCATCTTTGTCATGAAGCCACGTCAACACTTCACTCGCACCAAAGCCGTGCCGACATCCGTCTTTGCCATGTCAACACTTCATTCGCATCGAAGCCGTGTCAACATTCATCTTTGTCAAGAAGCCACAACAACACTCCATATTAGCATTGAAGTCATGCCAATACTCGTCTTTGCCATGAAACCATGTCAACGCTTCATTCGTATTGAAGTTGCACCAACATTGACCTTTATAATAAAGCTACAACAACATCAATTTTCAGAGGCAATATAGCTCAGACATCAAGGGTGCATAGCACTGTAGCCAGACATCAAGATTTCAGAGATGCCAACAAGATGTTGAAGATGCAAGGAGTCCCTATCAAGACTTTGAAGATGCAAGGAAATGCCAACAAAATCTTGAAGATGCAAGGAGTCCTTATCAAGATTTTGAAGATGCGGGGAGAAAAATGACGTCAATACTTTGAAGATGCCAGAGCATGCTGCCAAGACTTTGAAGATGTTAAAACATGCTACCAAGAATTTTAACATTGCATGAACATGCCCATAGGGGAGAGATGATGCAACACCGACTTCGGATATATAATCTATCACCATTCTGGAGGAAGTTGACGTCGTCCAGATTTCAGAGACATGATGTGACACAACCTAGAAGGGAAAGGATGTGGCTTAGACTTGCAAGGTACAAGAAGATGCCCCCAGGAGATAAGTGATGCAAAGCATACTTCAGAAACGTGGGAGAATGTCCATGGAAGATGGGCAATGCCATGCAGACTTCGTTTCTTGCAAAAGAGGTTGAAGATTTTATTTTGCTCCACAACCAAGAATCAGCTTATGTTTGTCATCATTTCAAGGAATGCTAAGCAAATCAACTCCTTATAGTCTTCATCTTTAACTACAACGATCTTCGATCATCCTATTGAGCAGTTGACTGTCTTTAAGCAATGCCTTGCCAACCAAAGGAACCTTAAAAGCATATTGATGACCGTTAGAAAACTCTTCAAGCTAGACTGGCAATCCTTCTTCTTTTCATGTGACTGAACTTAGCGACAAGTACTAAGCTGCCTACGTACCTCGGAGAGGGATCAAGTCATCACGTAGTTCAACAGATTTTTTTTTTTTTTGACTATTTTTTTTTTTTTTTGGTGCGTGACTGAACCTAGCAAAAGATACTAAGTTGCCTACGTACCCCGGAGAGGGATCAAGTCATTACGTAGTTCAATAGATTTTTTTTTTTTTTTTTTTTTTGTGCAAAAAGGAGGGCTCAGTGTGTAATAGTGGGTATCACCACTAATGGAACCCGAGACCCCTCAAGGGCGACATGGGCATCCAACCACTACGCCACACTAGCAATTGGTGACATAGAGTGGGATTAATTTCTCCTTATTGGTACGCTGTCAAAGGTACTGGGAAGACATCATATACTCTTGCAGCGCTACAGTGGGCAGTTTAGACTCTTACCAAGGAGCACTCCTCAATGTTCAAGCGTAGAAGTATTTAAGGAACTTTCCATTGATGGGGCCGATCCTTGCATCATCATTGTTGATCAACTTGTAAGCTTGGTTGGTGTTTGCCCCCTGGTTGAGAGTTGGAAGTACATCACAAGCAACGGTCACATGATTTGACCCGACAACTTCATTGAAGTCTAGATCAATCTTGTTTTCTTTGGCAAGCTTCATGATTTGTTCTTTGAAGACGAAGCATTTTTGGATTGGGTGGCCAATGATGCGATGATATTTGCAGTAGTTAAGGTCATCAACTTTCCCCATGTCTTCCGGCCGTTTACATTCTGGCAATTCAATTAACTTCAACTGCAATAGTTGTTCTAAGATGTTTGGCACATCTTCTTCGGGGAACGGATATACTTTTTGCTCACGTTCCTTAAAAGTCAGACGACGCATCTCGCTCTTTTGCCATCCTTCAAGTCGTTTTTCATTTGCATTTGCTCCTCTTCTTAGAACCTTGATTTCAGTAATGTTAACAACCATTGGGTCTTTGAGGCTGACCTTTGCATTCCTATCATCCTTCCTTACTTCCCTTTTGCTTTCCTCAACTATGGGAGGGTTTGTACTTCCATGGCTAGCAATGCTCAACTCCATGTCGTGCGCACGAGTTGCTAACTCTTCAAATGTTCGAGGCTTTATCCCTTGAAGGATGTAAAGAAGTCCCCAATGCATGCCTTGGATGCACATTTCTACAGCAAATATTTCAGAAAGTCTATCCTTGCAATCTAGACTTAAAGAACGCCACCGATTGATATAATCAACAACAGGCCCATCTTTCCACTGTTTGGTATTGGTAAGCTCCATCATGCCTACCGTGCGTCGTGTGCTGTAGAATCGGTTGAGAAACTCTCTTTCAAGTTGTTCCCAACTATCAATTGACTCAGGTTCTAAGTCTGTATACCAATCAAAAGCATTCCCTTTTAGTGAACGGACAAACTGCTTTACAAAAAGGCCTCCTTGAGTCCCTGCATTCTCACAGGTTTCTACAAAGTGAGCAACGTGTTGCTTAGGGTTTCCTTTGCCATCAAATGTAAGAACTTGGGAGGTTGATACCCATTTGGCATCCTCATGTTATCAATGTGCTTTGTATAGGGCTTCGAATATATGAGAGAACTTGTAGAAGAACCTCCGTATTGTGCTCGAATAGTATTCGTTATCATGTCCTGCAATTTTTGGACAGATATTGAGGCCATTGAGGTGGAATGTCCGTGTTGAGAAGGGCCTTCACCTCCTTTTCCTTTACCACCCCCGAGATTTTCTCCTTTCGAGGTAAAGCCAGGTGGTTGCTCAGGGCCAAGACTTGATTCACCCGAATCTTGTACCTCCAGCTTGTTCATTAGGGTTGCAATTTTGACATCCTTTTCTTCAAGTGCTTTGGTGAGAAGGATGACCCTTAGTTCCATTTCAGCCATCTTTTCTTCCACGGTAGAGGTGTTAGTCATCATGACTGACACAACTTCCCAAGATGATGGAGAAGGAAGTGAATTGAAGTGAGCACGTGAAATCTCATCTTTTGGGTTCCCTTTGATAGGAGAGAAATCGTGCGACCAACTTCTTGTGAAGGAAGAAGGGAATTTGCCCCCATACTTGATATGTTCCAAGGTGGAGATATCCTTGTTTATGACCTTATTTCTTGTAAGACGGTCTAAGAAGATGATTTTCTGGACCTTGGCTTCCTTGGTTGATTGAGATTGAAGTTGATTATTTGCTTTGGGTTGGCTACAATTGATTACACCAATGTAGTGCCGTACCAAGTTTAGTTGAAGTAGCTATTGTTAAAGCTTGAATGTTCTTGCTAGAGGCCATTGAAGTTGATAGCAAGATGATGATGATTTCTTTCTTTGAAGGAGAATGAGATGAGAGGTAGAGATGTCCCACTGGGCGTGCCAAAATATGTGGACGACTAAATTTCTTGGTTTGAAATAAGTCAAACAAGTAAAATAGTTGCACAAATGCGAATTTGTATTGATGAATATGTGGTACAATTCTCTGAAATTACAAAAGAGTGATCCTCTGATTCGATCTCCTTGAAAGATTTGTTGATTGGAATTGTGGTAATGTGATTTTGATTTAAACACCAAATATACTTCAATTTGGCTGAAGAATGGATCGAAGACCTTTGAAACAGAATTACAATGAATCTCTGGCTATGAGCTTGTTAGAAATTCTTTGTTCTTCATGTTCTTCGTGTTCTTCGTACGTTCTTCGTGTTCTTGGTTTGTGGTGGAAGTTCTTCGGGGCCTTAGGGGCTTGAATCCATAGAGCTTCACTAATTTGTGATTTGTTGATGTTTCTGGAAGCTTTTGAGCTTGATTCCAGCAAACTTTAGGATCTAGGAAGATGATTTGGATGATTTATCTTCGAATGTTCTTCGTATTCAAAGTTGAAGTTCTTGAAGTTCTTGGAGGCTTTGGGGCTTGGTTCCGGCAGAGCTTATGGACTTCTGAGTGCTTCAAATGGCTTGGTGTCCTCCTAAATGTCTTAGAAAGGCTTCTATTTATAGGAGTTTAATGGTGGATGAGTGACACGTGGCAGAGTCTGATTGGTGACACATGTCACAGCCTGATTGGTCCGCTTATGTCATCGCTTACACATGCGAGGTTGATTATGTCATCGCTTACACGTGCGAGACCGATTATGTCATCGCTTACACGTGCGCTGATGTGTGATTGGTTTTTGCATGACACTTGGCAAATTTCTGTTGGTTTCTGAGTAGTGATAGCAAAACCTAGCAGCAATATGTGGAGTTTTGTAATTGGTTGTATTTTGTAGACTTGGTAGTGTGACGTGTCAGCTTGTGATAGGTCGGGAATTTTCCCTCTCTACGTTGTTTTTTGCTAAAAGAAGTTGAAAGGATGAAGGTTGAAGACAACCTGCACATCACGTGTGTTTCACTTGCCAAAAGAGCTAGAGTGGTAGCAAATAAAATAAAAACAAAAAGGGTGCCCACAATAGTTTATTACCTAAATATTGTTTGTATTTACTCAGTTACTTTTAGCATGCACTGTACAATGGGTCCATGTGCCACATTTGGGATCCTTGTTTCCTGTGAAATTTTTTTTGTTTTATGCCTGGCCTATTAAGCTTATTGCATCTGTTTCACCATTATTTAAAAAAAAAAAAAAAAAAAAAACAAACAAACAAATCAAAACAAAACAAAAAACAACGTAAGTACATGACCAACTCTATATCATGGTCAGTGATGTATTTGCAATAATTTATTTGGATTAAAACTGTATTTAATCCATCCAATTATTTCATTGAAGCGTATACTATACAAGCCTAGCATTTCTTTCTCATGAAACATAAAAGGTATATGCTTCAATGATATGGATAAAATCAAAGCTCTTTGAGAAGTCTTAATTTATTACCTGAGTCTAACACTCCAACAATAATATTACTTTCAATTTGATGATTTCTCTTCAATGTTTGAGGCATTCTTAAGATATCCCATGATCTTGTTGTATGAAGTTTCCGTATTCCACTAGGAAATACTGACACCACATTTTCGTTCTTTGTAAAGGATGCATATATGTATATAAATTACATAAGACAACCACCCCCAAGAGGGAAAAAAAGAAGAAGAAGAAATACTTTGTAACATGATGTTTTTAGTGTGCACCTCGTAGTTTTTGAACTTCATCTGGCAATAGCTTTGCTGCAAATGCATTAAAACTCTTCGTGTAGCTATGTATTTTGGACTGTTGGGCAATACTAGCACTGTAAAACGATAATACTCAATGGTTTAATTGTGTACCCAAATGTTACAATATGTTGCATGCGCTGTGATGTCATATTATATGTGGATTATACCCTAAAAACTAATTTTACAAGTGTAGAAAAGCCTAATGCTAACATATTGATTGGTTCCTAACAATTATGGAACCCTCCCCTACCACTAAATCTTTGACGCATGTATGGATTAAACTTTACACAATTTATTTTCCATAAAAAATGAAAACCAAATCAAGACATTGATTGCTATAGAAAATCTTGGTACTGGTCAACAAATCAAGGGTTTGATTGCTAGAAAAAATCATGGGATTAGATTCCGTTATTGTAATGTACCATCATGAAAGGTGTATGAGAAAATGTAGTGTTTTGGGCTCTGATCTCGAAGATGTAGGCTGGTAGGCTGAATCATGGAAACACTAATGTTTTCTTTCTTTTCTTTTCTCTATATTTTATTTATAAATTTCTATATGAACTATTCCATGTATAAATTACAACCCAAAAAAAGAACTATTTCATGTAAGAAATAAAAGGAAAACAAGTATTGTTTAAAATTGAATATGTGTAAATGTAAGCATGCAATGTGTAGGGACAGCTTACGCTTTGTTTGTTTCAACAATAATGTTTTCTAAAAAATGAGTCATTTTCCAAGAAGCATTTTCTATAAAACTATCTCATTTTCCTATGCTTGGTAACAACTTTAAATGAGTTGAAAAACAATCTCCTAACTTCCCTTATTTAGTTTGCTATGAGATAGAGTTGTTTTCCAAAAAAATTTAATGGAAAACAATCTCTAAAAATAAGCTATTCTTTTTATGTTGACCAAAGATAGTTTTCCTTTAACTCATCTTTTTTTATGCTACCAAATACTAGAAAATAAGACAAACTATCTTTACATAAAGTTTTCCATTGAAACAAACGGAGCGTTACATGTGTTTTGTGCCTAAGGCCAAGATTTTAAGTGGCTTTTTTTTTTATATTTAAATATTAATTAAAATAATATTAACTTATTTTTATATAATTTTATTTCAAAAATTTTCTTAATATGGGAGAGTTTTAAAAATTAACTTTTATTAATTGAAATCTTTTGGCTTAGTCCATTTTTGGGGCCTCTTTTTTTTTTTTTTTTTTTTTTTGGAAAGGTAGGAATATCTTAATCGAATATGTTCTACTGGGTAATGAAGGGGGCTTTATATAATTTGAAGCCTTTAGGTCACTACCTTAGTTGCCTATAGTGTTGAGCTAATCCTAGCAATATTTAGATATTTAGTCATCCAACTTACTCTTGAATTACTGAAGAAAGCACGTTGTGTTGAAGATCAGCAGCACTGGTTTTTGACCGCAGTCCCTCTCCCTCTCCCTCTCCTGTAGCAGCAACACTGGTTCTTGACCGCGGTGTCTGTCCCATATACACAATGTAAGCCTATGTGATAATGAAAAATAAATTTATGATTAGTGAATGGAAATTATAAAATTTAAATAATATACTTAATAACTGTGTTCATACAAATTATAAAAATATATTCACCTTTCTAAATGTGTCACTAGAACCATGAGTGAATGTGTTACGAACCAGCTTGTTGAAGTGGATTTGGACAGCAGCTCAGATCAGATTATGCAGCACAGTTCAGATTATGCAACGCAGTTGTTACTATCTCTTGGCTGCTCTGGATGAGTGTTATTTGCTGCACAAGATTGGTTCTAACTTGTTGAAGTTATATGATTGTTTAGGATTTGTTTAGGAGTTATTAATGGTTATCTTATTTATGTTTATAGGGTTGCTTTTCAAATAATGACTCTGCTTGGGTGTGTCCAACAGAGATAGGAGTTGGAAATAGGATAGGACTTGATGTTATTTTATCTTTATCATTAGGAACGCATTGTATGCTCAGTTAGAGGCTATTTATAGTCTACGTTTATTAATAAGAAATCATCTGAATATTCCAGTAAAACAATCAAGCTTTTGCTTGTTAAGGAGGTCCCAGTTATCCCTCGAAGCATAACCAGAAATTTATCCTTCTTCTTTTCTGTTAAATTCCAGAATTTCCTCGATCTAACCATAGCCCCACGTGGGAAAAGAGATGCTACACGCGGCCAAGGCGGGGGTCGTATCAGTTTGGGATCAGAGCAGGATATGGATGAGGATCGTGTGGGTAGATTGGAAGGTGAGGTTAACAACCTGACTTCCATGGTTTCGGAACAACAGAAGGTGATGAAGGAGATACAAGAGATGCTTGCTGCAATGCATACTCGTTCTGAAAGGCATACGAGTATTTAGAGCAGCGAAAGGGCAGAGAGTTCTCATCGGCATGGTGAGGGAGAAATATTTTCAGGTAGATTCAACTCAGGACAGTGGGGTTCAAATGGTTCAGTTATCCCAAAGGTAACCAAACTTGACTTTCCACGCTTTAACGGCATGGAAGACCCCACTAGTTGGGTGTGTAGAGCTGAACAGTTTTTTGAGTTTCAAAAAATTCCCACGGAAGAGCAGTTACCTTTGGCTGCTTACCACTTGGAGGGAGAAGCTCAGCTGTGGTATCAATTACTTAAGGACGAAGGGGAGGAACTCACATGGACTACACTCAAGGAATGGTTGTACACAAGGTATGGGCCAACTGAATATGTAGATTTCTTTGGTGATTTGACTAAACTCAAACAGACTTGAACAGTACGGGAGTATCAAAGTCAATTTGAGAGACTACTTAGTAGAGTAGGCAACTTACCAGGTCCTCAACAAGTTGGGTGCTTTATTAGCGGTCTTAAAGACTACCTGAGAGTTGACGTTCAAGCACTCAAGCCTATAACTCTAACATCTGCAGTGGGGTTGGCTCGGTTATATGAGGCCAAAAATCAAAACCAACGAAGGGTGTTCAATACATCAGATAATAAGAAGCCAGTTGCAGCATCTAATTCAAGCCCGCACCAATCAATGGCCGCTAACAAGACCATCCGGCGGCTGAATCCGACAGAAATCAAGGAACGGCGAGACAAAGGTCTGTGCTTTTATTGTGATGAGAAGTTTGGGCCTGGTCATCGTTGTAAACATCTCTTTTCCATTGAAGCATGTTGGCCTGACGATGAAACAGAAGTAGAGGATCAAGAAGATGAAGAGGAACAAACAAGGTCTACCGAAGAAGAACTTGGCATTTCTCTACATGCCATAGCAGGGACACCTGCTCCTCAAACTATGCGGGTCAAGGCTCTAATGAAGGGAAGGTTACTCACAATTTTGATAGATTCGGGGAGCACCCATAATTTCTTGAGTGAAGGCATGGCAGATAGATTAAAGCTACAGCCATGTAAAATGGGCAAATTTGATGTGACAGTAGCAAATGGAGAGAAGTTGATGAGTGGGGGAAGATGTCAAGGGGTGCAGGTAGAAATGCAAGGTAATGCCTTTGTCTCTGATTTTTATTTATTACCATTGGAGGGGTTTGATGCAGTTCTGGGAGCACAGTGGTTAATTACTCTAGGCCCTATACTATGGGATTTCTCAAGAATGAACATGAAGTTTAGGATGGAAGGAAAGACAACAGAGTTGCAGGGTCTAACAAAACCAACTAATAGATTGGTTAATGAAAAGGAAATTAAACAAGAGATCAAGAAAGAGAAACGGGGAATTTTGCTGCAATTGTTCTCTCTCTGTGCAAGTGCACCAACAACACAGGTTGGTAATTCTGCAGATACAGGATCGCGCTCACAGCAGGTGCTGTCTTCATTCCAAGATCTCTTTGTCGAACCAAAGGGGCTTCCACCTTCAAGAACTCATGATCACCAGATTCCCTTGACACCAGGAAGTCAACTAGTTTTGGTGAGACCATATCGTTATCCTCATTTTCAAAAAGCTGAAATTGAAAAATTAATTTCAGAGATGTTGGAATCAAGAGTAATCCGGCTAAGCCACAGTCCTTACTCCTCTCCTGCCATTCTTGTGAAGAAACACGATGGGTCTTGGAGGCTTTGCATTGATTATAGGGCCTTGAATCAAATCACAGTTAAGGATAAATTTCCCATACCAGTGATTGACGAGTTGCTTGATGAGTTGCATGGAGCTTGCTGCTTCTCCAAACTAGATTTGAGATCCGGATACCATCAAATCCGAATGCACCCAGAGGATATCCCAAAAACCGCATTTCGTACTCATCAAGGCCACTACGAGTTCCTAGTAATGCCATTCAGTCTCACCAATGCCCCATCCACATTCCAGTCCCTCATGAATGAAATTTTCAAGAAGTACTTACGAAAGTTCGTCTTAGTATTTTTCGACGATATTCTAATTTATAGCAAAAATTGGGATGAGCATTGGATTCATGTCGAAAAGGTACTGTCCATTTTAAGAGATCATAAGTTGTTTGTCAAGAAGGAAAAATGTCAGTTTGGCCAAGAATGTATTCATTACCTTGGTCATGTGATTTCAAGGGAAGGAGTAGCGGTAGACCCGGAGAAGGTGCAGGCCATGTTGAAATGGCCAAAGCCAAAGACACTTAAGGCTCTTAGAGGATTCCTGGGGTTAACTGGATACTACAGGAAATTTATTCAAGGCTATGGGAAGATTGCTGGTCCTCTCACATCCATGTTAAAAAAAGATTCATTCGCCTGGAACAAGGAGGCAGAGAAGGCTTTCGAACACCTCAAACATGCTATGACTCAAGCACCAGTGCTAGCTCTTCCGGATTTCACTCAACCATTCATAGTTGAGTTTGATGCATCAGGCACAGGTATTGGAGCGGTTCTCATGCAAAATAAGAAACCAATTGCATTTCTAAGTCAGGCTCTGCATGGAAAGAATCTGGCATTATCAACTTATGACAAAGAAATGTTGGCCTTGGTGTTAGCAGTGAAGAAGTGGCGACCGTATCTCACGGGACATCGGTTCATAGTAAGGACTGATCAAAAAAGCTTGAAATATCTCTGGGAGCAGAAAATCAACACAGCAGCACAGCAAAAATGGCTCACAAAATTGATGGGCTATGACTTTGTCATTGAGTATAAGCGTGGAAGTGAAAATGTTGTCGTTGACGCTTTGTCACGTTGTGTAGAAAATGGAGAACTCATAGCATTGTCTCAACCAAAGCCATCATGGTTGGAACCCATCAAGCAGGAGGTCCAATCACAACCTCAGTTACAACGGTTAGTCAAGCTATGTGAAGAAGGGGAGGAAGTGGGCCCATGGTTGTTTCAAGAAGGAATTCTTTTCTTCAAGAACAGGATTTATTTATGGGAGCAATCCCCATTAATAACATCCATAATTGAAGAAATTCATTCCAGCACTCATGAAGGTTATTTGAAAACATTACAGCGGGTTCGATCAATTTTTTATTGGAAGGGGATGAAGAAACATGTAAAAAAGTTTATTCAGCAATGTGATGTCTGCCAACGCAATAAGGTTGAGAATCTCTCTCCAGCCGGCCTACTTCAATCGTTACCAATTCCCACTCAAGTTTGGTCAGATATATCCATGGATTTCATTGATGGTCTTCCTAGTTCACAAGGTAAGACTACTATTTTTGTGGTTGTGGATAGACTATCAAAATATGCACATTTTGTACCTATCTCTCACCCTTACACTGCAGTTGGTGTCGCACAAGTAATTTTTGAACAAATTTTTCGATTGCATGGCATGCCACAATCTATTGTTTGTGACAGAGATGTAGCTTTTACTAGTGCCTTTTGGAAGGAATTATTTCGATTGCAGGGAACTCATTTTAATTTCAGCTCTTCATATCATCCACAAACTGATGGACAAATTAAGGACATATTTTATGTAAATTGGCAAATCCTTTTGACAAAACGCACTCTACTTGTAATTGGGTAGTTCTAGGTGTTTTTAATACTTCAAGAAACCTTGTTTCAAGATCAAGTGTTGAAGTCATCAAGTCTGTCCAAGAAAAAGCAAGCTGAAGTGCAAGTTCATTAAATCTCGACACCTCTCGATAGCTACCTCGACACCTGGCTATCTGTCGAGATCTTCAGCTGATTCTTATCGCAATCTCGATAGCTTCTCGATAGCTGGTCGATCGATCGAGAAAGTTTCTGTCCCCTCGACACCTTCTCGACACCTCCTCGATAGCTGCTATCTATTGAGATTCATTAAATCTC
Source organism: Quercus aquifolioides (assembly GCA_019022515.1). Lineage (NCBI taxonomy): Eukaryota > Viridiplantae > Streptophyta > Magnoliopsida > Fagales > Fagaceae > Quercus > Quercus aquifolioides. Next base: position 16,103,947 of record CM032326.1, on the reverse strand, counting down.
GACACCTCCTCGACACCTCTCGATCGATCGAGGTTACGGGAAATCAGAATTTTCAGCTTTTTGATTTTTGGGCCAGGCTTATGTATTTGAGTAGGGTTTCTTTTCTTACAACCCTAGACTTATATAAGGCTTATTTTAAAGGCCGTCACACAAGAGAATAAGAGAATACAAGGAGAACATATTCAAAAGGTTATTCTCTCTGAAAGAAGCTACTGCGTCTTTACGCCTTAGGGTTTTGTAACCAAGTGCTTCTTAATCTTCATTGTTGATGAAGTGAAGAACTTTGCAGCCAACATTCTTCTTCCTCAAGTTGGTGAGTGAGTCACGTACTGGGATTCGTGTAAAGGAGTTAGTCACGTACTGGGATCCGTGCAACAAAAAGAATGGTGTTCATATATTGAAGAGTTCAGAGGTTCTGAAGCGGTAGAAGGTTTCTGCTGTGAGTTCATCTACGGGGATTGTAGAGTCTAGGGACAAAGGTTTTGTACTAGATCTGAAACTTCTCTTTACTATAGTGGATTGCTTTTCGGGAAGGTTTCCCCCCAGGTTTTTACTGTGAAACTGGTTGGTTTCATTGGTTTTCTTGGGTCATCATATCTTGTCTTATTTACTTTTCCGCTGCATTTAACTTTGACATGATATTGATTTTTGGTTGTTTTAACAAGTTTTAATCATAATAAATCTAATTAACAACTTGGGTTTAAAACTTGTTAATTCTATCAACCGGGGTCTAAATTTCCCAACAAGTGGTATCAGAGCGGGTTCACTCTGATTGGATTAATTTCCTGAGTGTGATCCTTGACCCCCGTTGTCATGGAATCTCTTGATTGTTTTGATTTGCATGATCTTGTGTTGAATGATGATGATGATTTTCAAGATGCCTATTGCAAGCTTTATAATTTTTGTATGAAATCTCTTGAATGTTCTACAAAATTAAAAGCTAAATTTAAAAAGGTAAAACTTGAAAAAGATGATTTGATTGCAAAATTGGATGAAGCCAATAATTTGAATGAGAATTTTAAAAATCAAATTTCATCTCAGGTGGACAAAATTAAGAGTTTGGAAGAGCAACTAGTTGAATTTAAAACTGAAGTTGAAAAATTAACTAGTGCCAAACTTGTTGTTGAGCCTAACTCAAAAGAAAAACATTTCTATGTTCCCCCATTTAAAAGGAATAATGAAGAGTTGAAGGCTAATATTGCTAGGATAGACAAAGGTAAAAATTCTGATGTTAACGCTGAAGTTTCTAAACCTATGTCTAAAACTCCTCCTAGGTTGAATGAAAAATCTGAATTTGTCCCCATTTGTCATCATTGTCATATTGTTGGTCATATTAGGCCAAATTGTCCTAAGTTGAGGTCTCTGTCAACCTCTAAGGTTAGACCTCCTTCTGGGAAGCATAGTAGTTCTAAAACTGCTCATGTTTGTCACCATTGTGGTGTTGCTGGACATATTCGTCCTAATTGCTTTAGGTTGTATCCTCACAAGCAATTGTCCAAACGGTCACAGGTTTCCTCTCAAGGACCTACACCTTTGTTTGGAGAGTTATTAAAAGTCTTGAGCTTTTTAACTCAATTTCAGGAGAATTCTAATTCTTCTATGTCCTTTAGTAGACATACTAGGACACGTGCCTTTTCATCTTCACGGCCAAAGACTCGTGCTGTGTGGGTGAGAAAGGAGTCTAAGACTTAATTGTCTTTTCTGTTTGTCCTCTGCTTTGATTCTTTCTATCTAAAGTAGGACTCTCTTTGCTTGATTTCTTATCTGTTTTTGGAATCATGCTTTCATGCATCTGCATATTTCTATCATGTTTTCATGCATATGCATCCATCTTTCTTTCATGCATTCATGTTGTTTATCTGTTTTTGTTTGGTTGTTTAGTTTTTATTTTGTTTTGTTTTCAAAATAAAAATAAAAAGGAAAAATTGAAAAATACAAAAACAGTGTGTTTTGTGTACTTTGGTATTTGTGTACCTTGGATGGCCAATGAAACAAAGTTTCTAAACTTTGTATCTCTTGTAGCTTAGATGAGCATCTCTATGCACAACTAAGCAAGTGAGCTTTGTGGCTCTTGTTTGTGATGAGTAAGATTAAGTTATCTCTTAAACTTAACACTCATATCACTCTTTTTGACGGGTAGGACTAGAAAATCCTAAGAGAAAGGCATAAATAACCATCTCACCACTGTTACCCGCCAATCATAGTATGACACCTGTATGCTTCGGCATAGCAAAAGTGCAGTGTCATAGACATTCGTATGCTTCGGCATAGCCGCCACTATTACCCGCCTTCTCTGTCTCCACTCCAGTCCCTGTCATCTCCAATTGTCAGAGATCTCCCTGAATCTTATTCTTCATCGCCTTTCAATTCATCTGTAGGCTTCAAAGCTCTTCTGCCTCCTTTTATATATGTTCTAATTATGATATTGTTCAGTATTGATTTCGGTTTCTCTCTCTACTATTCGATGAAATTTGTTTTTAATTTTTAAATCTTGGGTCTCATACTGTTTTTCTCATTGTTGAATCAAAATGCAGAATTTCAGTTTCAGGGGCATCAAAGCTGTTGGCCAACATTCTGTACTAATGGGCATATCTGTTGGGAACTTGATTGCTAGATGGGATGATGAAACGGTGAGTGTTTTTCCTTGAATCATCTTTTTGGGTTGCTTTGAATTAACCTCTTCCATACATGTTCTTTTGATGTTGCATGACATATGAGATCTTTTCATTGAACTATTTGTTTTCCTCCTCAAGCTCTGATAAATCTGAGTAGCAATATTATGGTTATAATAGAAAAAATTTTGATTAAATTTATTTAAATCTTAAACTACATTTTTTTTTTTCATGATATATGTTCGATGAAATTCCTTTTAAATTTGATTATACGATCTACTCATTCAATTTCACGTTCCGAGTAGACTTCTTTATGCGTTCTGAAAATGTTTATTAAAATTTCTAGGAAACATGAGTCCTATTAGTTTGAATTTAAGAACCCCAAGGCCAATCAACTCAGGATGCTTCAAATTAAACTACGAGCCTAGCCCAGTGAACTGTTCTCATGGCAATCATCTTGCGGTTTCATGTCTTGCCAAGTAATAGGATTAGTAGTGACACTGAGGGTTGGCTTGGGTTGCATATTTTGCTTCCTCAGGTGGGCCACACGAATACATCTTTTGGCCAACCTGGTTGTGCAATATTATACCCTTCCATTCAATTGGAATAAGAGTATCTAGAAACATAACATTTTTTGCCACAACTCTAATGTGGTAGTCACAACAACATAAGATAATTGTGAAAAATTATGATCCTAAAATAACTCTTGAAACAAGGAAGAATTGCATGAAATGATCAACTGCAAATGTGATGAACTCTTTCCAGGTATGTTAGCTTTCTAGATTAATTGTTTTGGTATTTTATTTATATTGGGCTGTTATGTTTATTCTAATTACGCTTTTGTTGTTCACTCATACCTCTTTTTGTTTTCTAATTCTGTAGTTCATAGCTTTTTTATTTGTGGTCGTCTGATTTGGAGGATCAATTTAGCTGTTAAGTTTGTTTGTGTTTGTGGTTTTGGATCCTGAGCTCAATACTGATACCATGAAACAAAGAAATTTCAAGGCCTTTCCAACAATCGCCACCAATCTCCCCTTTCACAGGCACCTTCTTTTCTCATTCTTTCTCACTTTGGAAAACCAGCAATTCAGTTTTCTATTTTTCTTTGAATTTTGGGTTTTGGTAGATATATATCACTTGGTTTCTCAATCCAAATTTTTTTTTCACCTTTGGTTTATCAACCCCCCTCAAATTGTTCCGTTAAATGATTATGGAAAACTGGTTTGCATCTTGGATGGTTTTCATCTTCATTGTCTTAGAAATTAACATGCAACATAAGAAACTATAGCTTTACCAATAACTTGATCATTGTCTTAGACGTTAACATGCAACATCAGAAACTACAGCTTTATCAATAACTAGATCATTATCTAGACAGTGATAGATAATGTAGATATTCAGATATAGTTGGTGAACATGCACGTTACATTTTTTTTTAATAGGAAATCTAGTGGAAGCTATTTACTTCATGACTGGAAAATTTGGTTTACATCTGAAGCAGTCTCGGAATTTATAATGGGTGGAATTTCCTCCATCCATGTTACTAAATCTTCTATAAATTGGGCATACTTGGCTAATCCATGCACTGCCTTATTTCCTTCGCTTTAGGTGTGGCGTACTTCAAACTGGCATAACAACTAAATGCGATGTATGGTACCTGCAATAATATTGGCAATAGCTGCCAAAGATTGTATTCTTCTGTTTCCTACTTGATGCCTTCTCACGAAAAAAGTGAGTATTTTTATCCCTGAATTTTTCCCAACAACTATGTGATCTCTGGTGCCACATATCTTCCTCCATCACATATAATTTCAATTGGTTTAATTATTTTCTTGTCTCTCCTAGCTGCTCTTGGTTTGAGAGACCAACAACATGTGCCTCCAGTGTTTGCAATTCCTTTTGCATACATTATATGTTCTGCCCCATGTTTCCAAAGACCCGTGAGTTCCATCTTGTTAAGGCAGCCCTGCAATTCTCCAAACAACCATCAATTGGATTTGCCCCTCCAGTGTGCATCCCCGCTTCCCACACCTCCTTTACAACCTCCTCGCTCTGATCATGTTTAAGCCACATAGATTTAAATCAAAAAAGTTTGGCACTTCCTTAGTTTTTTGTGTGGGCTGGTCTAATCTCAACAATAAGACAATGGTCAGAGGCCAAATTTGCTAGATGAAATAGCCTTGCTCTAGGGAACTTTCTTCGCCACTCCGTTGTGACCAGAGCTCTATCAATTCTTTCTTTAATGCATCCATTATCCCTCCTGTCCACGGCTTAAGTAAACCAAGATCCTGTATAGCCCAAGTCTCTCAGTCCCATATTTTCTAAACAATCTCTAAAATTCGTAATTTGTCTTCTAAACCTGTCCACCCCCAACCCCCCCCCCCCCCCCTTCCTTCTCATTGACATTGAAATCTCCTATGCGCACATATGGATTGTCAATCTGTTGCCCTAGACATTTTAACAGCTCCAATGACTGTATTCTCTTATGTGTTTCAAGGTTGCCATAGAATCCCGTTAATCTCCACACCCCAATCTCATCATTGGAATTAATCAATGCATCAATGTTACATATAGCACTAATTATAGTGGTTAGTAGATTTTTTTTTTTTTACCCTGTTAATCCCAGTGCTCTTCTTAGTACTTTCTTTACCACATAATGAAAAATAAAAATGCAAGTTCCCTATAATATAAATGTGAGATATCTTCTTCTCAAAGTTTATCTCACTGGACAAATTTTGTAATCTTAAATGTATAGATACATGGATAGGTGATGGTTTTTGTGTTGAAATGTTTTTGAATTGAATAAATTATTCTCTCCCTTACCCTTTAGAAAGTGCCTAGGTTAGCTATTAGTGGTTGATTATCCAGGACAATGTTCTAAATTTTGTTCCGTTCTAGCATAGTGTTTAATATTTTGTGCTATGGCTTGACTGCAATAATTTTGAAAAGTTACTTCTGTTTCAAGTTTACAGTGAGTTTTGAGAAGGATGTGCAAATGCAAGAGGCAATGTGGGAAAGACAACATGAACTTGCGACTGATAAGATATATGCTAGGTACATGAAACTTTTCCTTCCAATTTCAATTGGGTATTTGTTTTTGTGGTCCTTATTTTATTTTTCTTTTTGATAAACTTATTCTTAGGTTTTTAGACATTTATATTGTAAATTACTTGATTTTAGGTATCATTCTTTTGTGTACTAATTGGTTTTCAAAAAATGGTTGGCAGATTTGCAAAAGTTATTGCCTTACCGGTTGCTGCCATGGTTAATTAGGCATGTTCTCATTACATCTAGCACTATGTCTAGCGTGTGATTGATTTTTAGAGTTAGGTAGTTAGCATAAATGGTTAAGGCTAACAAATAGTCTGTTACTCAAGCAGCTTAGCTTAAAAGGGTAATATGATTGTAACAAACTCTTCATAACAGAAATAACACTCAACCTTTATTCCTTGCTCTCTTAGCTTTCAAGCCATGTGTTGGGCTTTGTAGAGCCTAGTTTATTTTTGGCCCGTTTTGTAGCCCATTGTAATCCTGTGCGCAGGATATAAAAGCCACTTTTGTGATTAGGGTTTGTTACTGTTGTCGTGTTTTTAGAGAGAGAGAAAAACACTATAGCCGCACTTTGTAATTTTTCCCTGATAATAGTGAAATCCCTGCAACTCCGTGGACGTAGGCAAATTGCCGAACTACATAAATACTGTCTTGTACGTGTGATTGTTTTTCTTTGACGTGTGTTTTCTCTATTTTTTTTGTTTCTCACAGGTTGGAATTTCGGTTGAATTCCCAACACCATGCATCCCAATTTATGACATTGAATAAAAGAACGGGCTTGGGTTTTGAAAAAGGTTTTCGAGTGAATATTTTTATTGCTGAAATAATTGGATTGCCTATATGATCATAGATTTTTTCTGGATTTCTTGTTTTGTTCTTTGCTAAATGGATGTTTGGTCAATGAATTATCATGCATCATATAGTTTGTGGTACATGTTGTGGGATAAAGGCAGATGTAGACAAATTTAAAAAATACAACATGGTAACTGTTAGAAATGCACATTAATAATAACAAAGGAGCCTCAACATCGGAAACAAATACATTTAGTCCAACGCAGCTAAATGAAATTATATTGATTTCAAGCCTGAGGCAGAGCTGGCAGGCTATGAAAATTGGGTAAGAAAAAGAGAAGATTGTATGTGTGATTAGAATAATCTTCTAAGTCATATTTAATAGATTTCTCATGCATTGCACGGTTTAGTGATTAGTTACTTAATGGAACTTCTATAGCTCCCTCTCTCTTCCCCCTCCATCCAAACTGACACAAACATTCTTTCGATTTTTTTTATTTTTTATTTTTTTTTTTAATTTTATGGAATCTTGATCATTTTCCTTTAGATATCACACCAATATCAAGTTTGTACCCATTACAAAAAAACTCTACTTCACAGAATTTGAGATAAGTGATATTAGCCTTACCCCTATTTTTTAGATTCTAGTTTTTATTTATATATTTATTTATTATTATTGTTATTGTTATTAACTTCTGAAAGTAAATATCTATTATGGAAAGATCAATAAATGCACACAACACAAGGTAGTTTCGAAGAAGATAATAAATTAAATAAGGACCTGGTGTACTATGTACATCTCCCTATTTACACCCTCCAATAATATCAGGCCACATCATTAAGCTTCACCAATCAAAATGCACTCATCCACATACAAACTTCTCTCTTAAGTATTATATTTTCTGTAAAATACAAAAGATGGGAAACCAGTCACCGACCCAATTTAGAGAGAGAGAGAATGTGGATGAGTGCATTTTGATATGCAAACAATGGTGATGTCTTTTAATGTTATTGAAGGGTGCATATCAAATAATACCAAGTGTTGCAATCACAAGGCTTCGCGACACTAACTCGATAGAAGTTGAGGTTGAAGGAAATTTCAAGATCAAAGTAACAGTCATGTGCCTATAACCAAGAAAGATTCACGTGTTCATGATTATGGGATCACACAAGGGGATTGCTTTGCTCATCTAGACTTGAGCTTCAAGTTTTATGTACTGAGTGGCCAAGTTAAAGGTGATTTGTGCCAAACTTATGCGATCAACTATGTAAGTAAGGTAAAGATGGGAGTTGTCATGCTAGTATGGCAATCTAAATTGCTCTATTGGGATGAACAGCCAAGGAGTAGTTTGTAAGAGATAATTAATTAAATATTTTGCTTTTTAGTGGTCTATTGACCTACGTAGTGAGCGCTCATACGAGCATAGTTGTCAAAACGTAAATCATATCGTGAATCGATTTTTAATTTTTTCGTATCGTGTATCGTAAGATACACAAACACTTAATAAAATTTATAAAAAATTATAAATATACATATGAAAAGGGTATTTTCATTATAAATTTTGAATGTATTCAACTAATGACTAATTTATTCATTACTTATGTAATAATATTTAACAAGCTAAAATAATATTTAACAAGCTAACTAAATAAATCAAACTAACATGTGTTCATAACATACACATTCAAATTACTTAAATTCAAAAGTGATAATATATTACAAATGATTCAAAAATAATAATTTATTTTCATCGTATTCATCAAATTGCCTAATCAACCCCATTTAAGTCAACGATATTATCATGTTTATAATTTTGCAAATTTATTTTTTCATTAAAATTTTCTTCATTGTTATTCATCATTAACATTTACTATCTCTTCTTGTTCTTTTTATTTTAATAATTTTTTTATAATTTTTTTTGGCATTCTAGTTTCTTGGAATTATAACAATAACGATAAAAATAAACATAAATTTTAAAATATTAAAGTGAAAGGTAAGTGTGTACTGTGTAGTCCAATTGTAGGAGAGGGAAAAAAAACTTATAAATATATTATTTTAGTAAGCTAAATTAAGTAAACTAATAATTTTTTGCTAAAAACAAGTCTAACAAATTGTTAGATTCAAATAAAAGTATAAATTTTAACAAAAAATCTCATTTTAAATCATCTGTTTATGTATCGTACGATACGATACGATTCATACGATACGCACATTGTATCATACGATCCATGAACACTTACGATACGCCGATACAATACAGAACTTTTTCCACATGATACGAGACGTATCGCGTATCATACGATACTGACAACTATACATAGGAGCACTCTTTTGTCATAAAATTTTAAATAAGGTTGAGCTAGCGAAATCAATATGGGACTCTTAACTCTATGTGTACCATCACTCCATTCCAATGATGCTGATTGATGGGTATATTGGAAAGTTTGGAGGAATTGTGGTGGCGCCTTTAGCGTAACCTTGAAAGATTTTTTCTGGTGCAACTGAGTAAAAGATAGTGTGTTTGGAACAACAATGACCGTGAGATCCTTCGGTGCCGTGACAGTTGCCTTGTATGTAGAATTTCTAAAGCCCACATTTGTAACTGTCCTATAATAGATGGCTGATATAGTAGAGTTAGGGTCATCATACTGATAATACAATGTTGGGTAATTTAGGGAATCATATCCTCCAAATTTAGGGACACTGGAGCAATTGGTGTTATCTTCAGTGAACAAATTTTGAATTGTCCCAGTGTAGCCCTCATTACATAGGAAGCGGATGTAGTCCAACGTTGACAAGTCATAGATCAAACCAGGCCGCAGTGCGCTAGTCGGGTCAATTTGGCCAGCACCATAGGCAAACTTAGCAAGGCCATCCTTGACTTTCATTTCAGTTGCTGATCATCGATCAAACAGATAAATTATAAAACACTCAAAAAGACTATTTTTTTTTTTTTTTCATATTATAAAAGTTATTTTAGGGAAATATGAGATGATATCTTGATCAATGTGTTTATATAGAAGGAAGACAAAAATGTTAAGATTATTACAAATTTTACTTCCAGAGGTTTACAAACTAAAGTGACAATATGAATTTCATTGGTGCAACTTCAATAACTAATAAATAAATATTTAAATTACTTTTTTGTGAATAATGACACTTCAGTTTGTAAGGGTTATGTAATAAAATTTGTAATATCTCTAATATTACTCATAAAATAAATGTCAAACATTTCTTATTAGAAAATAACCCTCTCCATTAATCATGGAGAAATTTTGTTTCGTAGTTAAGATTTTATTTTTGAATCAAACAGTTTACAGATTGTCGCGTGACATTGGATACATATTAACATGGATAATATTTAGTCTAAACCAATTGGCATATTAACCACGTTGCTGGTAAACCATGAGGAATAAGATGGCCTTGGAGAATTTGAAACAAACACTAACAACCTCTAATTGACACCATTCAAATGGTGGTTCTAGTAAAATGGCACTAATCTTTAACACATCAAGAGTTAAAATGGGAGAATTTAAGGGAACTAACCAGTTGTCATTAGGGCCGATTTGATTGCAGAAGGAGACCAATCAGGGTGGAATGATTTGACATAGGCAGCGGCAGCAGCCACATGAGGGCAAGACATTAAAGTTCCAGAGATTATATTATACACATCAAACCGGTTGTCATCAGGAATCCCAGTCAATGATGCAAGTTTAGAGTAAGCAGCAAGTATATCTATCCCAGGTGCCACTATATCCGGCTGCAAATCAAACATAATTTAAAACCATCATACTATTATATATGCTAAGAAAAAGTGTACAAAAATTTATGCCTAGAATGGCAATCATTGCAAAGGGTTACCTTAAGTATTGTGCTAGTGAGCATGGCCGGACCTCTAGATGAAAAGGAAGCCACAAAGGGTGCAGCAGCATTGGGAACTCTTTTGGATTGGTATATGACAACCTGAGGGGCTCTGAATATTTTACCAATGAAAAAAAATCCGTAAAGAATGTTTAGTATATCAAGTAATTTAAGGCAAATGTTAACAAGCACTATATGATGCTTGTTAAGCCTATAAAGCTGACCTTAAAGCCTATAAAGCTAACAAAATACTAACATAAAACTAAATGGCTAACAAAGATTCTGACATAAAGTTGGGTGTTAATAGGTACCTTACGGTACCCATTAACACAATCCATTTTTTAATTTATAGAAGAATTGCATGTTATAATGAACTGTAAATAAGGTATATATAAAAGTAAGAGCTATGCTAACTCTGTATTAGTACGAGCCTAGATTATATTTTAGTTTGGTCACAACAAAAAGAAAAAGGAAAAATCTAATCAATGACAACTCTCCTAGCCCAGTATGGGGGGGGGGGGGGGGGGGGGGGGCATTTTATATAACAAATTTGATTCCTCTTACTTGGTTGAGTTGACATATGTAAGAGTTGTGTTACCAAAACTAGAATCAATAGAGGCTTCAGGGATGATAGCTGTAAAGCTCGTATCTATCTTCCCTATGACAGATATCAACACCCCGATCCCACTCAAAGACTTGATGTAAGTTTCATTTGCTGCTTCTTTGCATACCACAATCTTTCCATTGACCTTTTTCTGGTCTAGCTTCCCTTGATCACAATACCTGCCCAATTTTTTAATTGATTAGTGCTACTAATATTAATATTCTGAATATATATTAGGTTAGGTGATCTTCAATTACAGTATAAATCATGAAATAGAAAATGCTCTCTAATTACCAAGGAGATGAACCTGGCGATAAAGTACTACTAGCAGCTATTGCCGCACTGGTTAGAGGGTACATCTTCTTATTTGGTGTAAATGTGTTGATGGAAAGTCCCTGTTATTCAATGCACCAGTAAATGTAATGTGATTAAAATGAAATGAAAAGGCATCATGTTCCTAGATGGAAGCACTCCTTTACTAAATATTTATGACACTCTAAATGAGACAAGTTGTTTTATATAGGATCATCCCCATTTGAGATCTTAATATTGTAACACTCTACACATGGTTAGATAAAAAAAATTAAAATCTTAACTAGGAAATGACTTCTATCTGTTTCAAGTTAAATGGAAAATAATCATTTTCCTTGATGGAAGCACTCCTTTACTAAGCAAGGCTAACATATTTGATGCCCCAAGTTGCTTTAGGATCATCTCCATTTTGAAATATTTTCATATTTTTGGTTAGATTAAATATTATAAATCTAGTGCTATATCATTTAAAATTTCAATGGTAGCAAACTTTGAACACCGTCCCAAAAAGAAAGAGAAGACTTACAACATTTTCCTCGCCATTTCCAAGTTTAATCGGAGTCCTAAACTCCATATCCATGCTAGCAGCACCAACCGTCATTATCCAAGGAGCTGTGTTCTGCACTGTATACACATATGAGCCACTATTTCCCGCTAAACATGCTGTGAAAATCCCCTTCTTCATTGCATGAAAGGCACCGATCGCAACAGGATTGTCAAAACTGACACCACCATTCTTTTGTAATTTATTTATTTATTTATGGAATCTTGATAATTTTCCTTTAGATATCGTACCACTATCAAGTTTGTACCCATAGCATAAAAATTTTACATTGTTTTTTTTTAAAACAAACACACACAAGAGAGAGGAAAAGATGTTCTAATACAAAGACATACCACAACTTAAATTTTACTTAAATTTTATTTTTACAAAATTTGAGAAAAGCGATTAGGCAGCCTTAGTGCCTTACTCCTATTTTTTAGATTCTAGTTTTTATTTATTTATTTAGTATTAATGTTGTTGTAGTTGTTAATTGGACTTTTGAGTTCTGAAAGTCAATATATATTGAACGGTTTTAGACCCCTTAAAACACAACCAGATTGAGTAGCCTAGTTAATTAGCCAAGTTGTTACTTAGTCAAATTAAGCAATTCTAGGTTAAAACAATCAAATAATCATATCAAGAATATAAAGCAGCGGAATAATAAATAACACGAGATATGATCACCCAGGAAACCATACGGTAAAAACCTAGGGAGGATTTGACCCACCGATCCTCAAGGCAAACCTGAATCTACTATGAAAGAATCGAAGTTCATACAAAAGGACTACAAGCTCCCCGCTCGACTTCCTAATGCTACCCACCAGTAGAACTTACTGACACGACCACGTGCAAGCTCCGAATCCATGGACTCCTTCTTTCTTGGACTCTTCAATCAGCTACAAGCACCCACGCTTGATATTCTTTAAGCTTCAATGGTAGCAACTGAGTTGATCATCAAGATGTTGAAGTAATCTCTATCTCGAAAACCCTAAGCTTTGTGTAAAGGAAAGCTCCTCTAGATCTCACAAGAGATTTACACAAAACAGCAATGTATGAGCAACAATACAACTGGAGCAACTCTAAAAACGTGGCTAGGGTTTTTCTTTATATACCTTGGGTAAAAACAGAAAACCCAAAACGTTTAATGAGCTAGGGCTGAGTTGGAAAAACTGCAGAAAACGCATCTGGTCCGTGATTCGATCGATCGAGCCAGACCGAAATGCCCCAATGCATCTACAGTCCCTCGATTCCAACTTTACAATATTTTATCAACTTTGAGCAAGCTTAAACAAGACTAAGCACATTGTTTTGATCATGGTTTGCCAACATTACACATTAGAGTTCTAAATACATAAAATCCTAAATCTTTAGAACCTAACAAACTCCCCCTTTGGCAATCCGTGACAAAACACAAACAATAAGCTCAAAGTTTACAATTAAAAAGCCCTTTACAAAAAAATGCTCATAAAGACTAAAATTCAATCCTAACTACTATCCATCAGTTGCAAGTGTAGACAGCAGCTCAATTGAATCAACCTGTATATTCCTGAAATACTCAACAAACGCATAAACGCATGTGTGACAGAAAATAGTATATAAACAGGTATAACATTCTTGTAAGATTCACACAACACAAAATAAAGACATATATCAATGAACAACTCATGAATATAAATCAATAAGCAGTGAATCACAAAGCAACAAGAATCAAAAAGTAAATCATGTATATCAATCAATGTTACTCCCCCTAACATGAATATCCTTAAAAATGATATACAAAGTGAAGCACCTAGATAAAAATCTCCCCCTAACTACAAAAACCCCTCTACAAGTCAAAACTCTACTCCCTCTTTTTGTGACGGAATGCCAAAGGGCAATCATAAGTCATCATCAAAGGGAGGTGGTGAGGGTGAATGAAGATGCGCAAAGTCGGATCGCAGAGCATGAATCTCATCCAGCAAGTCCACCAAAATCTGACCATGAGCCGCCTGAACGGTCATGACAGTCTCCAAGGTACGACGAACATCAAAGTCGGTCGAAGGAGGTGAAGGAACATCAGCAGTAGCAGCATCACCAGCAGGATCAAGAACATCCTCACCAGCAGGACCTGTAGAAGAAGAGGGAGGAGGTACGGACCCAGAAGGCTCAGACCTAGGGTGTTTAGAGCCAGCTCGAAGATGAGAAGCCCTTTGTTTAAGAAAAGACGCACCTATAGGAGCAATCACATGAACAGGCTCAGAGGAAGGGAAGCCACCAAGATCAAGATAAAGTAAAATCCTATGAATGAAAATAGGATGTACAAGAGCATGAGCAGAAGATGAACTCCTATAAACATCGTTCAAAGAACGAAGAAAAAGATGGGGAAAACTAATAGGAGCATCAGTAACAAGAGCGTACAAAAATACACACCTCTCGAGAGGAATGGTGTGAACATGAGATATGGGCCAGATAAAATGACAAGCTATCCTCAAGAAAAGATAGTGCAACCCAGAAAGCTCAGCAGAGGTGATCCTAGGATCAGAACCCCACTGGACAGAAGTCCCAGTGATGTAAGACAAGACATCACTCAACTCGGGAGACTCATCATAAGGATAGACAGGATTCTGGACCAAAGGTACCCCTAGAGCATCAGCCACTACCTTGGGAGTAATGGTGTACTCTACGCCTCGTATCCAACTCTTGACTAAAGTGTTGGAATCATAGATGCGGATAGAGATGTTCGAAAAGAACTCTCTAATCAAGACAGACGGTGGAGGAGGATCAGAAATATCCACCAAGGGTAACCAGCCCCTACGCTCAAAGTTTGCCCTAATGGCAGGATCAAGTTCATCTAAGAGAATAGAACGCTCAGCCCAAATCTTTCTCCTATGGTTTAGCTTCTCATAAATCTCTTGGTTTTTCTCACTCGGAAACTTCTCACGGTCAAAGGAGGGAGGGGGTGGAGAAGGTGAGGAAACATTCCTACGGGCTCTAGTCTTCCTAGGCATAGTTCTAAGGAAAGGACAGAGACACAAAGTGAAAACCAAAAGAACAAGAAAACAAAACCAAGGGCAGACTGCAAGTTAGCACAATAAAAAATATAGAACAAAAATCTATATGATGCATGAACAAGAACAATGTTGTGATGCATGAACTAATGCAGTAAACACAGTTCAAATTAAGTTCAATTACACAAAATTGGCTCGAACATAGAGTTTCTAACAAAAACCCTAAAAATTTGAAAACCACTTGAAAAATTTTGCAACAAATTGATGAATTGATCATTACACAAGGTTATAAACAGATTATAATAACCAATTTCATCAATTAAACCTTAACTGAACAAAATCCCCAATTCGGATCAATTATAAACCCTAGAATTTGAAATTTTTCACAAAACCCAAAATTGATCAAATTAAACTATCAAGATCATGTTCATAGCATGTCCCCACAAAAACCCATTGATCAATTTCACAAAATTAGGTTTGAATCAACACAAATCCCAAATAGAAGAAGTTCCGAAATTTTGAGCAAAAATGCATGAAAAATGCATGAAATATGTAAATAAACTCAAAAAGGAAGGACAAAACAGACTTACCGGCTTGAGGAAAGAGAAATTTTGCAAAAATTTCGGAGGAAAACGACAAAAAAATCGCTGTAGAGCCTTGCCAAGTCAGAGAGAGAAAGAAAAGTTTGAAAAACTTTTTGAAAAAGTGTTTGGAATCAGTCAAAGAACAGTGTTTTAACACCTGATTCGCGACTCTCGATTGATCGAAAATCACATTCGATCGATCAAAACAAACAGTCATTTTTAAACAAATTAAAACACTTTTTCGATTGATCGAAAATCAAAATGGATCGATCGAAATGGGCAGAGGCTCACAAATTTTTTTGAGAAAAATCAGTTTTGAAAAACACAAACCATATTTTGAAAATAACTCCTCAAAGCATTAAACTATTGAAACAAAATACATGAGTATGAGATGGAATGCTTTTTCAAAAACCCAAGTTTTAATCCCAGTTTCTTCAAAGAAAATTTCAGCCATTCTTCCTTTAAATTCCTAAGCAAAAAAAAAAAAAATGTTTTGTATAATTCTCAAAGTATATTCAAACTCGGTTGGTCAGACCAAAAACGCACACAATAACATGTACAAAGTTTAGCAAGGAGTAACTTGTGTAGTGTGTGCAACTAGCAAAAACTTGAGATACATGTGAGGTGATATGTGAATAGCAATCAATCACAAAGTCTACAAAATTCATCACATAGAATTTAAAAGAGACTATCACCTAAAGAGTTACATCCTATAACTCCCTACATCTCCTAGAACAGAAGCTTGCAATCATGTAAGTTTCTTGAATTTTGCCCCATTATTAGGTGAAATTTGGCATCAAGCCTAATAGTACACACCAGTTTTAATTATGTGAATTGGCATTAAGCCTAATAGTACACACCAATTTTAAGCATTAAGCATTTAACAGAGGCTACACCTTATGTTCTTTTTGTGCATGTGCTACACTTTCTCGAGCACAAAATCTTATGATATGCACTAAGGTGTTCATGATTGGCTAGTGAACAGTGGTGAGATGGTTATTTATGCCTTTCTCAAAAAGATCAAGTCCGACAGTCAAATAACATGTGACTTCAAGATTAAGACAAAGTGATAAACACCATAAACATCTTTCCCACACAACATGCACTACACAGTTTCAACTAGTAAAGTGCAATAAATAAGCTCATCAAAGCTAAACAAGGTACATAAGACATGTTATGTGTAAATAAATTGACCAACCTTGTTTTCAAAAACCAAGAAACATAATGTCAAACATATTTTTGCTTTCTCCTTTTCTCCTTTTTTTTTTTTTTTTTATTATTATTAATAAAAGAGAAAACAAATAAATCCTAGAATGAAATGCATGAATGTAATGCAATGCAAATCCTAGAAAAAAAAAAAAAAAAACACAAATACCAAAGAACAATGGTCACAGAGGATAGAGCAATGAAGCACAAGGACCATGTCAGAAAGACTCAATTAGGACGAGTCTTTTGCATCCAAAACCTTTTAGATGCATCACGAGCATTGGAGTTCTTATTCATATTCGAGTGATTTCCAACTCCAGGATTGGAATAAAGGTTCAACACCTTTACCAATTCACCAATAAGTGCCATAGGATCTTGTGCTTGAGGCACAGGCACTTTTGGTTTGTTTGCTCTCTTAGTAGCTTGAAGCTTGTAACAGTTAGGACGAATGTGTCCAGACTTACCACAATAATGACAAACCCAAGCAGGTTTACCATGCATCTTGTCCTTAGAAGGGGTAGAATCCTTAGGTTTAGACTCTCTCATATCAACCCTAATCTTCCTAGAAGGTGAAACTTCGACAGGTTTGACAACCTCACTCACAGGGGGTTTGACAGTTTCACTCACAACCTCACTCACAGAAGGTTCAGAAGAAGAAGAAGGAACAAACTTCGTGGAATGTGGTCCAGAATCAAAGATGCTTTCAATATATCCTAACCCAAATTTATCAGAAGGATACTTTTGAACATTCAGCATGTGATCAAGTTTAGAACTAGCAGATCTAGTAACAGATAAATCATGTTTCAAAGTTTTAACTTTATCAAGCAAAAGCATGTTCTCAGATTTAACATTGTTCAAAAGATCATTAGCATCAAACAGTTTAACAAGCAAATTTTTCTTTTCAAGCTCAAGAGATTCAATTTTCTTCAGGCCAAGTTCAACATTCATAACATCCCTTACAGCAATTTTGCAAAGTTTATTGTAGGCCTCTTGAAAATCTGCATCCTCAAAGAGTTCCCCATCAGAAGGGTTCTCTTCAACAGATACGCTTTCATTGACTACAGCTGTAGCAGTGAAAGCAATGAAATTTGCATCCTCATCACATCCTGACTCATCATTAGAAACCTCATTATCGCTAAGGGTTACAGCCATAGCTTTACCCTTAGTCCTCAAGAATGTAGGACATTCAGATTTCACATGACCATACCCTTGATAGCCAAAACACTGAGGACCCAAAGAATTATTTAAAGATTGACCAACTTTTTTTCTAGGTTTTTCAAAGTTATTAACCTTAATGAGATCATTCTTCCTAAAATTTCTAGGTTCAGCAGTGTAAGTACCTTTTGCCTTTCTGTTGGTATTCCTAAGAAAGTTTTTAAAGTTTTTGGCAAGATACGCAATCTCTGTAGCAGAGAGCTCATCATCAAATCCACCACTATCAACATCATCAACTAATTTAAGAGCCATTGATTTGGATTTGTTCACTTTAGGTAGGTCAGACTCATAGGACTGAAGAGATCCTACAAGCTCATCAACAGGGATGGAGTCCACATCCTTGCTTTCAGTGATGGCAGTCACTTTGGGTCTAAAGTCTTCAGTTAAAGATCTAAGTATCTTCCTAACAATTTTAGATTGATCATAGATTTCACCCAAATTAAAAGAAGAATTAACAATATCATTCAGTTTGGCATAAAATTCATCAAAGGATTCATCATCAGACATCCTAATGCTTTCAAACCTAGAAGTTAATTGCTGCAGTTTGTTTATCTTAACTGCCTTTGTGCCTTCATGCATAGTTTGGAGGATTTTCCAAGCAGTATGAGCAACCTCAACATTTGAGATCCTCTTAAATTCCTCCATTGAAACAGCATTGAAGATGGCATTCATAGCTTTGCTATTGAAACTTGCTGCTTCTTTTTCGGAAGTTTGCCACTCACTCACAGGAGTAGTGGGCTTCTGCCATCCGTATTCAACGGAATTTCAAACCCTCTCATCAATTGATTTCAGGAATACTTTCGTCCTTACTTTCCAATAAGCATAGTTGTTCCCATCAAAGTGAGGAGGAACAATAAGAGAGTGTCCATGCTCCATGACAACAGGGGTCAAGGATCAGCTCAGAGATAAAAAATCTCTAACAAGAGAGCTACCTGCTCTGATACCACTTGAACGGTTTTAGACCCCTTAAAACACAACCAGATTGAGTAGCCTAGTTAATTAGCCAAGTTGTTACTTAGTCAAATTAAGCAATTCTAGGTTAAAACAATCAAACAATCATATCAAGAATATAAAGCAGCGGAATAATAAATAACACAAGATATGATCACCCAGGAAACCACACGGTAAAAACCTGGGGAGGATTTGACCCACCGATCCTCAAGGCAAACCTGAATCCACTATGAAAGAATCGAAGTTCATACAAAAGGACTACAAGCTCCCCGCTCGACTTCCTAATGCTACCCACCAGTAGAAGTTACTGACATGACCACGTGCAAGCTCCGAATCCACGGACTCCTTCTTTCTTGGACTCTTCAATCAAGTACAAGCACCCACGCTTGATATTCTTTAAGCTTCAATGGTAGCAACCGAGTTGATCATCAAGATGTTGAAGTAATCTCTATCTCGAAAACCCTAAGCTTTGTGTAAAGGAAAGCTCCTCTAGATCTCACAAGAGATTTACACAAAACAGCAATGTATGAGCAACAATACAACTAGAGCAACTCTAAAAACGTGGCTAGGGTTTTTCTTTATATACCTAGGGTAAAAACAGAAAACCCAAAACGTTTAATGAGCTAGGGCTGAGTTGGAAAAACTGCAGAAAACGCATTTGGCCCGTGATTCGATCGATCGAGCCAGACCGAAATGCCCCAATGCATCTACAGTCCCTCGATTCCAACTTTACAATATTTTATCAACTTTGAGCAAGCTTAAACAAGACTAAGCACATTGTTTTGATCATGGTTTGCCAACATTACACATTAGAGTTCTAAATACATAAAATCCTAAATCTTTAGAACCTAACATATATTGTGGAAAGACAATGCATGCACACAAAGTAATTTAGAAGAAGATAATAAATTAAATTAAATAAGTACCTAGTGTACTATGTACATTACCCCCCCCCCCCCAAAATATATATATATATATATAATATATATATATATATATATATATATATATCAAGCCATATTCAGGGGCGGAGGGAGGGAGGGGGGGCTTGACTTTGGAATCCTCCCTCTCCCTTGCATTTTTGGTTTAGAAAAAATTTGAACACAAATTTCAATAATGGCGCACGCTAGATTTTTACTAAAAACATGTAATACATTTATATAGTTGACTAATTTATTTTTATTTCCTCTAAGTATATATTCTTATATCATACATAGTTCATTAAATTAAAGTGTATTTAATGTATACCATAAGTAAATTTTTTATTATTAAACTGACTTGTATATTTTTAGACATGTTAAGACTTACTCTTTTTTTCTTTTTCTTTTTTTTTACCGCTGCACACCCTTGGTGCGATAGTCACTCTACAAGTATAAGTGATTGTGGGGTGTGGGAGGTAAGGGCCGGGGTTCAAGTCTCCAAGAGGGAGCTTTACACACATATATACTTAAATTAGGTTAGAATAGAATTTCTATCCTGTATAAAAATAAAATAAAAAAGACTTACTTTTTTTAATGAAAAAACCTACTTTTTCTTTTGTTGCAAAAACTTCTGTGTGTGTGTATATATATATATATATATATAAATTCTATACTATCTATAACATGATTCCCCTCTTTGATCTAGAATATTCTTGAAGGTAAAAAATATCTCAACCAATAATCAATGCTTTCTCCTACAAGTGTTTAAGAATAGGGTCAATAAGGTCACAAGATTCCCCATAAAATTCATTTTCTTAGACTGGACTTTTATATAGTTAAGGGCAAATTACAACTTACTCACCTGTGGTTTGCCTGAAATTTAAGTTGCGTACCTGTGGTTTGAAATTTGACACTTTATCTACTTGAAGTTAGCTCAGTTAAAGTTCCATAATACACCTCTGTTAAAAATAGAGTTAAATATGTAATTTTGGTCCACTTATATGTCTCTCTCCTCCAAAAACATAAACAACATAAAAATAAAAGAGAAAATAAGATCAAAAGGTGGTTGGTAACAAATTTTACTCAATGTCTTAGCATTTCAATCATGTTTTTACGCTCATTGCATCAAATGCACAGATTCAAACAAATACCGTAAAAGAATCATCATATCTAGCAACCATACAAATTCCTTCGTCAATTTTTTAGCTTCATCAATTTATAACCACAAAAATCTTGAACTAAAATCTTCCCAATCAACCTTAAACCCAACATCATCAACACAGAACTCACAACCTAGATTTGCAAAAACCCAGCAACTTGTGCAAACACGGAGGCTCCCTTTTGCATCTTCGTGGGTCCCATACTCCCATCGAGACTCCCATCTTCGTGTCATTAAATTTACAGTTTGGCAATGTAATTTCTTTGAATTTAACGTAGTTTTTTTTTTTTTTTTGGTAGGCACGTGATGCGTATTACAGTGGCAAACCTTTGATAGTTGATGACATGTTTGATAGAGTCGAGGTTTGTTAGGTTCTAAAGACTTAGGATTTGATGTATTTAGAACTCTAATGTGTAATGTTGGCAAACCATGATCAAAACAATATGTTTAGTCTTGTTTAGGCTTGCTCAAAGTTGTGTAATTCATGTAAAGTTGGAATCGAGAGGCTGCAGATGTATTAGTGCATTTCGGCCACGCTCGATCGATCGAAGGTTAGACTCGATCGATCGAAAGTCGGCCAGAATGTTTTTCTGCAGAATTCCAACTCAGCCCTATCTCATTAAACGTTTAGGGTTTTATATTTTTTCCCTAGGTATATAAGGCAAAACCCTAGTCACGTTTTGAGAGTTGCTTTGGTTGTATTGTTGCTCATATTTTGCGGTTTGTGTGAATCTCTTGTGAGATCCTTGAGGAGCTTTCATTCATATAAACTTAGGGTTTTTCAAGGTAGAGATATTATCAACACCTTGATGATCAACTTAGTTGCTACCATTGAAGCTTAAAGAAACACAAGCAGGAGTGCTTGTACTTGATTGGAGAATCCAAGAAAGAAGGAGTTCGTGGATTCGGAGCTTGCACGTGGTCGTGTCAGTAAGTTCTACTGGTGGGTAGCATTAGGAAGTCGAGCGTGGATGCTTGTAAGTCCTTTTGTATGAACTTCGATTCTTTCATATGGTGGATTCAAGTTTACCTTGAGGATAGCTAGGTTAAATCCTCCTCAGGTTTTTTACCGGCTTTGGTTTTCCTAGGTGATCATATCTTTGTGTTCTTTATATTTCCGCTGCTTTATATCTTGATATGATTATTTGATTGTGTTAACCTAGATTTGCATAATTTGACTAAGTTAATCACTTGGCTAATAAACTAGGTTAATCCAATTGTTGTGTTTTAAGGGGTCTAAAAACCTAACAAGTGGTATCAGAGCAGGTAGCTCTCTTGTTGTAGATCTTTTGATCTCTGAGCTGATCCTTGACCCCTGTTGTCATGGAACACGGACACTCTCTGGTTATTCCTCCTCATTTCGATGGGAATAACTATGCTTATTGGAAGGTAAGGATGAAAACATTCCTGAAATCTATTGATGAGAGGGTTTGGAATTCCGTTGAGTACGGATGGGAGAAGCCCACTACTCCTGTGAGTGAGTGGCAAACTTCTCAAAAAGAAGTAGCTGGGTTCAATAGCAAAGCTATGAATGCCATCTTTAACGCTGTTTCTATGGAGGAATTTAAGAGAATCTCTAATGTTGAGGTTGCTCATACTGCTTGGAAAATCCTCCAGACTGTGCATGAAGGCACAAAGGCAGTTAAGATTAATAAATTGCAGCAATTAACTTCTAGATTTGAAAGCATTAGGATGTCTGATGATGAAACTTTTGATGAATTCTATGCTAAGCTGAATGATATTGTTAATTCTGCATATAATTTGGGTGAAATCTATGATCAACCTAAAATTGTTAGGAAGATTCTTAGATCTTTAACTGAAGACTTTAGACCCAAAGTGACTGCCATTACTGAGAGCAAGGATGTGGACTCCATCCCTGTTGATGAGCTTGTAGGATCTCTTCAATCCTATGAGCTAGACCTACCCAAAGCTAGCAAATCCAAGTCAATGGCTCTTAAGTCAGTTGATGATGTTGAGGTTGGTGGATTTGATGATGAGCTCTCTGCTACAGAGATTGCTTACCTTGCCAAGAACTTTAGAAACTTTCTCAGGAACAGTAACAAAAAGGCAAGAAATGCAAACACTGCTGAATCTAGAAATTTTAGGAAGAATGATCCCATTAAGGTTAGCAACATTGAAAAACCTAGAGAAAAAGTAGGTCAATCTTTCAATAATTCTTTGGGTTCTCAATGTTTTGGATGTCAAGGGTATGATCATGTTAAATCTGAATGTCCTACATTCTTGAGGTCTAAGGGTAAAGCTATGGTTGTAACCCTTAGTGATAATGAGGTTTCTGATGATGAGTCTGGATGTGACGAGGATGGAAACTTCATTGCTTTCACTGCTACTGCTGTAGTCAACGAAAGCGTGTCTGCTGAAGAGAACCCTTCTGATGGGGAACTCTCTGAGGGTGCAGATCTTCAAGAGGCCTATAATAAACTTTGCAAAGTTGCTGCAAAGGATGCTATGAATGTTGAACTTGGCCTGAAGAACATTGATTCTCTTGAGCTTGATAAGAAGAATTTGCTTGTTAAATTATTTGATGCTAATGAACTTTTGAACAATGTGAAAACTGAGAATATGCTGTTAATTGATAAGGTTAAGAAATTAGAACTTGATTTATCTGTTGCTAAATCTGCTAGTTCTAAACTTGATCAAATGCTAAGTGTTTAAAAGTATCCTTCTGACAAATCTGGTTTAGGTTTTGTTGATAGCATCTGTGTGTCTGCACCACATTCCACGAACTTTGTTCTTTCATCTTCTTCTAAACCTTCTGTGAGTGAGATTGTGAGTGAAACTGTCAAACCCCCTGTGAGTGAGGTTGTCAAACCTGTAGAAGTTTCACCATCTAAGAAGATTATGGTTGATTTGAAAGAGTCTAAGCCTAAGGAGTCTACCCTATCTAAGGACAAGATGCATGGTAAACCTGCTTAGGTTTGTCATTTTTGTGGAAAGTCTGGACACATTCGTCCTAACTGTTACAAGCTTCAAGCTGCTAAGAGAGCACACAAACCAAAAGTGTATGTGCCTCAAGCACAAGATCCTATGGCACTCATTGGTGAATTGGTAAAGGCTTTAAACCTTTATTCCAATCCTGGAGTTGGAAATCACTCGAACGTGAATAGGAACTCCAATGCTCGTGGTGCATCTAAAAGGTTTTGGATGCAAAAGACTCGATCTAATTGAGTCTTTCTGACATGGTCCTTGTGCTTCATTGCTCTACTCTTTTGTGACCATTGTTCTTTGGTTTTTGTTTGTTTTGTTCTAGGATTTGCATTGCATAACATTCATGCATTTCATTCTAGGATTTATTTTGTTTTCTCTTTTTAAATAAAAAAGAAAAAAAAAGAAAAAAAAAAGGGGAAGCAAAATTGTGTTTGGCATTATTTTTCTTGGTTTTTGAAAACAAGGTTGGTCAATTTATTTTCACATAACATGTCTTATGTACCTTGTTTAGCTTTGATGAGCTTATTTATTGCACTTGACTAGTTGAAGCTTTGTGCATGTTGTGTGAGAAAGATGTTATGGTGTTTGTCACGTTGTCTTAATCTTGAAGTCACATGTTATGTGACTATCGGACTTGATCCTTTTGAGAAATGCATAAATAACCATCTCACCACTGTTCACTAGCCAATCATGAACACTTTAGTGCATATCTTAAGATTCTGTACTCGAGAAAGTGTAGCACATGCACAAAAAGAACATAAGGTGAAGCCTCGGTTTAATTGCTTAATGCTTAAAATTGGTGTGAACTATTAGGCTTGATGCCAAATCACATAATTAAAATTGGTGTGTATATTATGAGGCAAAATTTAAGAAACTTACATGATTGCAAGCTTTTAATCTAGGAGATGTGGGAGTTATATGATGTAACTCTTTTGGTGATAGTCTTTTTCAAATTCTATGTGATGAATTTTGTAGACTTTGTGGTTGATTTCTATTCACATATCACCTCACATGTATCTCAAGCTTTTGCTAGTTGCACACACTATATAAGTTACTCTTTGCTAAACATTGTACATGTTATTGTGTGTGTCTTTGGTCTGACCAACCAAGTTTGAAAATACCTTGAGTATTATGCAAAACATTTTTTTTTGTTGCTTGAGAATTTAAGGAGAGAATGGTTGGAATTTTTTTTGAAGAACTGGGCTTAAAACTTGGATTTTTGAAAAAGCATTTCATCTCATACTCATGTATTTTGTTCATCAATTTTAATGCTTTGAGGAGTTTATGGCCAAAATATTTTTTTTTAACTGTGTTTTTTCTCAAAAGTATTTTGTGAGCCTCTGCTTGTTTCGATCGATCCATTTTGTTTTTCGATCAATCGAAAATGTGCTTAAAATTCTTTTAAGAGTCTCGGGTTGATTCGATCGATCGAATGTAATTTTTGATTAATCGAATATCGCGAATCAAGTTTTTAAAATATCAGACTTTGACTTGTTCAAATCACTTTTCAAAAAGTTTCAAACCTTTTTTTCTCTCTCTCCGACTCGGCAAGGCTAAATCATCAATTTTTTTATCGTTTTCCTCCGAATCTTTTGCAAGGTTTTTGTCCTCTAAGGCCGGTAAGTCCATTATACCCCTCATTTTCTTTTTATTTTCATGTTTCATGCATTATTCATTGAAATTTTCGGACCTCTTTCTTTTTTGGTTTTTTGTTGATTCAAGCCTTTTTAAGTGAAATTGAACATTGGGTTTTTGTTGGGACATGATATAAACATGATTTTGATGGTTTAATTTGATCAATTTTGTGATTTATGAAAAATTGAAAATTCTAGGGCTTGTAATTGATCCGAATTGGGGATTTGTTCAAATTGGGTTCAATTGATGCAATTGGCTTGTTGAATTGATGTAATTGATCATTATATTATGTATTCTAGCTTGTGTGATGATCAATTAGTCAAATTTTTCCAAAATCTTAACAAGTGGTTTTCAATTTTGGGGTTTTTTATTAGAAACTCTGTGCTCAAGCCAATTTTATATAATTTGAACTTAAATTGAACTTAGTTTTACTGCATTAGAACATGCATCATGACATTGTAATTGTTCATGCATCATATAGATTTTTGTTCTATATTTTTTTGTGCTAACTTGCAGTCTGCCCTTGGTTTGTGCTTTGTTTTGTTCTTTTGGTTCTATCTTTGTGTCTTTGTCCTTTCCTTAGCATCATGCCTAGGAAGACTAGAGCTCATAGGTCTATTCCCCCACCTTCTCCTCCCCCATCTTCTTTTGACCGTGAGAAGTTTCCTAGTGAGAAAAACCAAGAGATCTTTGAGACACTGAACCTTAGTAGAAAGATTTGGGCTGAGCGTTCTGTTGTGTTAGATGAGCTTGATCCTGCCATTAGGGAAAATTTTGAGCGTCGGGGCTGGTTACCTCTGTTGGATATTTCTGATCCTCCTCCTCCAGCTACCCTGATTAAAGAGTTCTTTTCGAACATCTCTATCCGCATCTATGATTCCAACACTTTGGTAAAGAGTTGGATACGAGGTGTAGAGTACATCATTACTCCTACTGTAGTGGCTGATGCTCTAGGGGTACCTTTGGTCCAGCACCCTGTCTACCCTTATGATGAGTCTCCACTTTTGAATGATGTCATATCATACATCACTGGGTCTTCTATCCAGTGGGGTTCTGATCCTCGGATCACGTCTTCTGAGCTTCCTAAGACTATCTATCTGTTTCTTCGGATAGCCTGTCATTTCTTATGGCCCATTTCTCATCTTCACACCATTCTTCTCGAGCGGTGTGTCTTTTTGTACACTCTTGTTACTGATGCTCCTATTAGTTTTCCTCACTTGTTTCTTCGTTCTTTAAACGAAGTTTATAGGAGTTCATCTTCCGCTCATGCTCTTGTCCATCCTATTTTTATTCATAGGATTTTGTTATATCTTGGTCTAGATGATTTCCCTTCTTCTGAGCTCGTACATGTTGTTGCTCCCATAGGTGCGTCTTTTCTTAGACAGAGGGCTGCTCATCTTCAAGTTGGCTCTAAACACCCTAGGTCTGAGCCTTCTAGTACCGCACCTCCTCCTTCTTCTTCTACAGGTCCTGCTAGTGAGGATGTTGCTAATCCTATTGGTGATGCTGCTGCTGCTGATGTTCCTCCACCTCATTCGGATGACTTTGATATACGTTGTACCTTGAAGACTGTCATGACCGTTCAGGCGGCTCATGGTCAGATTTTGGTGGACTTGCTTGATGAGATACGTGCTTTGCGAGCCGACTTAGCGCATCTTCGTTCACCCTCACCACCTCCTTTTGATGATGGCATGTGATTATCCTTTGGCATTCCGTCACAAAAAGGGGGAGTAGAGTTTTGACACTTGTAGAGGAGTTTTTTTGTAGTTAGGGGGAGTATTTTTTTGTTTTGCGGAGCTAGTGGAGATATTAGATTATATCTAGGTGCTTCACTTTGTATATCATTTTTGGGGCTATTCATGTTAGGGGGAGATACATTTATTTTGATATATATGATTCTTGTTTCTTGTGTTCACTGCTTATTGATTTATATTTATGAGTTATTCATTGATATATGTCTTTATTATGTGTTGTGTGAAACATACAAGAATGTTTTATTTTTGTTATATCTAACTTAAGGGGAGAGTTAGTTTGCATTTTTGTTGATTTACTGTTTTTCTGTCACACATGTGTTTATGCGTTTGTTGAGTGTTTCAAGAATATACAGGTTGATTCAATTGAGCTGCTGTCTACACTTGCAACTGATGGATAGTAGTTAGGATTGAATTTGTGTTATGAGCATTATTTTTGTAAAGGGCTTTTTGTTTGTAAACTTTGAGCTTTTAATTTGTGTTTTGTCATGGATTGCCAAATGGGGAGTTTGTTAAGTTCTAAAGACTTAGGATTTGATGTATTTAGAACTCTAATGTGTAATGTTGGCAAACCATTATCAAAACAATATGTTTAGTCTTGTTTAGGCTTGCTCAAAGTTGTGTAATTCATGTAAAGTTGGAATCGAGAGGCTGCAGATGTATTAGTGCATTTCGGCCTGGCTCGATCGATCGAAGGTTAGACTCGATCGATCGAAAGTTGGCCAGAATGTTTTTCTGCAGAATTTCCAACTCAGCCCTATCTCATTAAACGTTTAGGGTTTTATGTTTTTGCCCTAGGTATATAAGGCAAAACCCTAGCCACGTTTTGAAAGTTGCTCTGGTTGTATTGTTGCTCATATTTTGCGATTTGTGTGAATCTCTTGTGAGATCCTTGAGGAGCTTTCCTTCACATAAACTTAGGGTTTTCAAGGTAGAGATATTATCAACACCTTGATGATCATCTTCGTTGCCAGCCATTGAAGCTTAAAGAAACACAAGCAGGAGTGCTTGTACTTGATTGGAGAATCCAAGAAAGAAGGAGTCCGTGGATTCGGAGCTTGCACGTGGTCGTGTCAGTAAGTTCTACTGGTGGGTAGCATTAGGAAGTCGAGCGTGGGTGCTTGTAAGTCCTTTTGTATGAACTTCGATTCTTTCATATAGTGGATTCAAGTTTACCTTGAGGATAGTTAGATTAAATCCTCCTTAGATTTTTTACCGGTTTGGTTTTCTTGAGTGATCATATCTTTGTGTTTTTTATATTTTCGCTGTTTTATATCTTGATATGATTATTTGATTGTGTTAACCTAGATTTGCATAATTTGACTAAGTTAATCACTTAGCTAATAAACTAGGTTAATCTAATTGTTGTGTTTTAAGGGATCTAAAAACCTAAAAAGGTCAACTTGATTAACTCTTTTCAATCTCAATTTCCAACTTAAATTATCATTTATATGATTGTCTATTGGTCTATGAGGTTTAGCAAATTGTTATATGATGACATTTAAAGCTAAGGTGGTATGGTTCGAGATAAATTGTCAAGTATTCTTGTTGTAGTCTTAGGCGGCATTCAACCTACGCAGATGCAGAGGTAATTCTCTTTTGAACATTTATTCTTGTTCATGAATCTGTTCATGTATCCTCTCGCTGCGTGTCTTTTCTATCAACTCACAAACTGAATTGTCAGAGATATCAAGGCCCAAGCCTGTTTGTAGGTAGTTATTCTTGTAATGCAAATGCTAAGACATTGAATAAATTTTGTTACCAACCACCTTTTGATCTTATTTTCTCTGGTATTTTTATGTTTTTTGTGTTTTTTAAGAAGAAAGATATAAAAGTAGAGCAAAATTAAATATTTAGCCATATTTTTAATAGAGGTGAGTTACAAAACTTTAACTGAGCTAACCTTAGATAGGTAAAGTATCAAATTTTAAACCACAGGTAAGTAACTTAAATTTCAGACAAACCACAGGTGGGTAAGTTGTAATTTGCCCTATAGTTTAAAAATACCCTTTACACCCTATGTTTAAGCTGTGACAAAACTTAGGGACAACCTGATAAAAATACATCTTTAACTCTACCTAAAACAATGCTTACAAAAAAGGTCCACTCTCCCACTAACTCAACTTATCAAAAAAAAAAATAATCTTATCAAAAAAAAAAAAAAAACTTATCAAAATATTAATTCTCCTGTCCACTAAATCAATGCCAAAATTCAAATTTACTACAATCACTCATATCGAAAAACGATAACCTACCCTTTTTTGTCCTTTAAATCTCTTTTGCAAGATAGAAACCTACTTTTAAAATCTTTTTTTTCTTCACCTTCTTAAAAAGCAAAAGAAAACAAAAACAAATACCGTTCATGTAATTTTTATTAAATTATCTCATAGTTAAAAGAATTTCTAGTTATCCACCAATCTTTTTTACTTATTTAAGTAAAATTATTAAGTTTTTAAATCTTAAATTTTAGGTTATAAAATATTTCTCTCTTATTTTTTTTCTTAACCACATTCAATTCTATAAAAAAATAAATAAAAGATTGGAAAATCTATCCCTGTTCTCACTTTGTCACGTTGAGTTTAAGAGTTAAATTTAAAAATATAAAAATATAAAGTTAAGTTAGAGTTTAAAACTGACTTAGAGTTGAAAAAAAAAAAAAAACACCTTTTCCTAATCATATCATCCATGTAGTTTTTATTTTCAGTTTTTTAGTAGATTATCCCATGTAGTTAAAACAATTTTCGGTTATCCACCTCTCTCTCTCTCTCTCTCTCTCTCTCTCTCTCTCTCTCTCTCTCTCTCTCTCTGTGTGTGTAAAAGGTTAGAAAGTCTAACCCCATTCTAGCTCCACTTTGTCACGTTGAGTTTAAGAGGTTAAAAAATATTATTCTTATTGAAAGTAGGTTTTTATTTATACCAAATCATCCAGTGCAATTACAACTTAAAAATTAAAAAAAAAAAAAAAACACTCTTCTTCAATTATCTTTTGCTTCTAATAAAAACTTTATATATCTTCACCTTTCTTCCTCTCTCAATTTCTCTCTAGAGAATTTTGAAGAATAAGATCTGTACTACACAATAATTTTTTCAGGTACTTTTTTCATTTCATAAATAAAATCTACAGTCTTCATATTATTCTTACTTTTAATTAATTACTTCAAACCACTAGTACTATTGTTACTATCTATTTATTTCTCATCACATTTAACTCTCAATTAATTTTTAGTTTGCCTTAATTATTTTATAGTCCATTTGAGCGAGTATTTGGTCATCCTGCAAATTTGAGAATGATGCACTCTTTTAATTTTTCCTTATTTTTCACTTTCAAGAATGATGCACTCTACCAATTTGGCCCACTAAATACTAGCTACTTTCTTCAATACGTAGACAATTTGATATGTTTGTTTTCTAATCCTCAACACTTTTTTTTTGGTAGTTCTTTTGAAAATGTATGCTACCATCAAGCCCTGCGGACTTGGAAACTCTTGACCAACAACAACAGAGTATATGATCAATTATTCCTACTCTTTATTCCACAAACGGAGGAAATCATGGGGAGAAGTAGAGAATTCCACCTTGAACGAAATGGTGTTTCTTTTTTACACAGTTTTCTCTATTCTCATTTTCCTTTTAATATTATATCGTTACAAGTATAGATACTAGCCTCATGTGATGAGGCTCTTTTTTATTTTGGGTTTAGAATAATTTTTTTTCATTAATCTTAAGTTGGGATTAATAAAAAATTATGACACAAAACTCAAAATAAAAAAGAGTTTCATTACAAGCGTGAATATATATATTTTGGCCCCTTGAAAAAAATTTCTAGCTCCTCCACTAACCACGTCATTAAGCTACACCTATTAAAATGCATTCATCCACATACAAACTTCTCTCTTAAGTATTATATTTGATGTATACAAAAGAAATGAGAAATCGGTTAGTGACCCAATTCAGAGAGAGAGAGAGAGAGAGAGAGAGAGAGAGATGAGTCTTGGGGAACTATGAATTGAGTCATTTATGGGTTCCTATCTTTTTTTTTTTTTTTTTAAAGAAGATATAAAACTTAAGAGGGAGTTTTACATGTGGATGAGTGTATTTTGATATGCGAAGAACAGTGATGTCTTTTAATGTTATTGGAGGGTGCATATAGGGAAAAAATAATTAGTATCAAATGATACTACATCAATTGTATCAAAATTCAATAATTAAAAAACGTATGCAAAGTAACCATGTTAACATTCCACCATCACTCTCAAGGGTGTAAATAGAGTAGTTATTTTTATGTACATATCTCTTATTTATTGTATTTTGATAAGGCTGATGTGACATCATTTGATACTAAATTAATATAGGGATAATTACAGTAAACCCACCAGAGGTTTGGCCTATTTGCGCTTTGCCTACCTATGGTTTAAAACTTTACACTTTGCTCACCTAAGATTAGTTTTGTTAGCCTTTTGTAACCCACCTCTCTGTTTGCCGTTAGAAAAACACATTTTTAGGCTAAAACAAATATAACAAGAATCAAAAAGCTAGGGTTTTTCATTGCTCATGAACTTCAATGAGAACAAAGTGGAGGAACAACACACCTATCAAATGACTCAATGAAATTATTTTTAATCTATAACAATGTCAACAATTTCACAACAGGCGAACTATCACAACAGCCCAACTATCACAACAGCCACAATCACACCAGTATTTAACCCTTTCTTCAAAGGCAATTTTCCTTTTGCTTGACTCATTACAGGCTCTTCTAGTAACAAGCTCGGGTTCGATGGCACCGTCTGAGCCAATGCAATCGCTGGAGATGTATTGGTGAACGAACAAGCAGACTAAGGACTCAACCCACATAGCCCTTCATTCCCAGAAAAGCTTCCTTGACCAAAGCACAACGATGGGTTTCATTTTCCTTCATTCTTACTTCATGGGTTTCATTTTTTTAGGGTTTTGGTTGTGGGTTCATCTTATTTTTGTGGTTTTGGTTGTGGGTTCATCTGATTTCCTTCGTTCTCACATCCGTCTTGGTTTCAGCCTCCGTCTCGGCAGTTTGGAGTAGATCCAGGAAGAGGGCCGGCAGTGGTTTAGAGAGAATGGAGCTCGATCTCGGCCTCCGTCTCAGCCAAAATGGAGCTCAATCTCGGCCGCCGTCTTGGCCGGCAGTGGTTTTCTTTTTTTCTTTTCTTTTTTTTCTTTTGGGTTGTGGGTTTGATAATGATCTGATTATGGTGGGGTTATGGCTTGTGGCTTGTGGAGGTTGTGGATTGTGGGCGTGGT
Source organism: Quercus aquifolioides (assembly GCA_019022515.1). Classification (NCBI taxonomy): domain Eukaryota; kingdom Viridiplantae; phylum Streptophyta; class Magnoliopsida; order Fagales; family Fagaceae; genus Quercus; species Quercus aquifolioides. The sequence continues at coordinate 16,071,539 of CM032326.1, read as the reverse complement.
GGTGGTGATGAGTTGTGAGTTCTAATAGTGAGTGGGTGGCAACGCTTCGTGGGTTTCAATTTTTTTTTTTTTTTTTGGTTGTGGGGTTTATTTGATTTTGGCTTGCTAATGGTGGTTGACCTCCATGGTCGCCGTTAGCACCACTATGAGCCACCACCACGATAGCCAAGCTGCCGTACAGGCCACCATCAAACTTTAGGTCGAAGCACTCAACCACCACCATTGGCAGGATGAACAATGGTGCTGTATTTTCTCTCTTTGGTTTGTTTCTATTTTCTATTTAATCTATGATTGGGTTCTAAAACCTTTTTTTATTACAGTTTGGGTTTGAAAAATGAGAGGGATTTTGGTATGGATTCAGAGGATTTAATTGGATTTGGATGTGTGTAATTGAAAATTTTGAACTATATTTACAAATGTTGTGTTCTTGTGTTCGTGAGGAAAAGGTTTAATGATTCGTGTTTGATCTGTGTTATGTTCTATTTTTAATAAAATGGTGTTTTTCTAACGTCTGAAGGTGAGGTGGGTAACGGATGGGTAACAGATTGAAGTTCAAGTGGGCAAAGTGTAAAGTTTTAAACCACAGGTAGGCAAAGCGCAAACGGGCCAAACCTCAGGTGGGTTTACTGTAATTGTCCCATTAATATACCTTCTCGTATAAAGGGAAGTTTATAAGTGTAAACTATGTACAATGGATTGTTAGAAATTGTTACAAATACTTCACATCCTATGGTTGGATTAGTAAAGTACAAACGAGAACGGCAATCATTCCAAAAAAAAAAAAAAAAAAACCACAGAAACTCAAAAAGCATGTGAAGATGCATGGAAAAAACCATGGAAATTTGGTTTATTTCTTAAAAAGAAGCAATCAAATTGTTAGGACATATGTGATTCAATGTTAGGAACATATGTCACTATTTTATTTAGTTGGATAATCCTTTGACAAAATGCATTTTACTTGTAATTGGGTAGATCTATGATGTGTTTAATGCTTCAAGAAACAAGGTTTCAAGTTCAAGTATTAAAGCCATGCAAGTCTGTCCAAGAATCAAGTGAGAAAGCGCAGGATTTTAAAGCTCAACAGCTAGTATCTATCGAGGTTTAAAAGTTGTTGAAGCCCGTGGCTCGATAGATGGCTATCTATCGAGGTTTATGAAGTTCAGTTTTTCAGGACTATTTTTCATCCAATCCGTGAGTATATGTTTGGGCTTTCTTTTCTCACAACCCTAAACACATATAAGGATTATTTTAAGGGCTGAAAAAAGAGATGACACAAGTTGCACAAGAGCACAATTCCATAAGTGTAAAGAAGAGTGTGACAAGAAACCTAGTTTGCCCTAGTTCTTCAAGAAGCTATTATGTTTGTACACCGTAGGGTTTTGTGACCAAGCAACTTCATGATCTTCATCGTCTAGATGAACTGAAGAAATTTGCAGCCAACATCCTTCTCAAGTTGGTGATCAAGTCGCGTACTGAGATCCGCGCAATTGGTTAGTCACGTACTAGGAGTCATGCATTAAAAATGAGAAATTATCATTATAGAACAAGTCCAATTGGGTATTGGGGTAAGGGTTCAACTGTAGGTTGGTATAAGGTACTGGGATTCCTTTACTTGTAACAGCTTGTTTTGATAATAGTGGATTCTCGAGAGTGGTGACCTTAAAATCACCCGGTGGGGTTTTTGCCGTGTATGTTTTCCCCATTTGTAAACAAATCACCGTGTCAATTTATTTTCCGCCGCATACTTTAGTTAATTGGTGATATGTTTGTGCTACCACGTACAATTGAATGTTAACTTGATTAATTAATAAATTTGGCTAATTAATCAATTAATTCATCACAATGGGTCAATACATTCTTGTCCTAACACAAACAAACGTTAATAAGAGTGATTTAAATTACCAATAAGATCACGTGCGGTTGTAAGTAATAGAAAAGAACAATAAGTAATATTTTTATGTTTAACTAGTTGTTAACCCGTGCGATGCACGGAATAGTTAAATTTAAAATCACATATATTTAAAAACAAAAAACAAAAAAACAAAACAAATAGAAAGTCCTATATGAAAAAAAAAATATTAATTTGAAAGTTAATAGAAAAATTATTTTTTAATTTAAAATAGTTTCCCATAGGTATTGTATAGATATCAACCAAGTAGGACGTATATTTTAAATTTTTTTAAAAAAAAAAAAAAAAAAAAGACCGTAATGGTGGGTGATGGCTACTTTTGTTTTATTATTTATCCCAAAAAAAAAATTTTGATAGGATATGAACAAATAAATTCTAGTAGAATTTGAATAGTTTCCCACAGGTATTGTATAGGTATCAACAAGGTAGGATGCATATTTTAATTAAATAAAAAAACTTTGTCTTCTAACTCTCACATGCACCAACGCTACACCACCACCACCATATATATAGAAGTTATTACACGTCCTTATTTAGTTTCTTATCAATGTAAATTGCCACTTTTAATATGAATAATGCACCTCCTCATTCCATATTATTCTACTAATCAATCTGAGATTCCAAAATCAAGTAGCAAACATCTAAACCATTCCCATATGGACTATACTTCTCCTTCTTTTTAAAAATACCTGATAGGCCACAAACTGAATGACCCCTTGTGATTAAACCAATTAATTAATTAGCCAAGTTATTAATTAATCAATTTAACATGCAAATACGTGGAAGCACAAACAAATCACCAAATAACTAAATATGCAGCGGAAATTAAATGACACGGTGATTTGTTTACGAATGGGGAAAACTCTTACGGCAAAAACCCCACCGGGTGATTTTCAGGTCACCACTCCCGAAACTCCACTATTATCAAATCAAGCGGTTACAAGTAAAGGAATCTCAAATACCTTACAAACCTACAGTTGAACCCTTACTCCAATACCCAATTGGACTTGATCTGTAGTGACAGTTCCCCCTTTTGATGCACGACTCCCAAGTACGTGACTAACCAATGTGCGGATCCCAGTATGCGACTTCAAACACCAACTTAGAAGGAGAGGTTGGCTACAAAGTTCTTCAGTTCATCCTACACGATGAAGATCAGGAAGATGGTTGGTCACAAAACCCTTTGGTGCAAATACACAACAACTTCTTCAGAGAAGATGAACTAGGTCAAGAACTTCGTCTTTGATCACAAATTGCTTGAACAGAGTTTGCTCAATGCTTGTGCAACTTGTGTACTCTTTGACGGCTCTTAAAACAATCCTTTTATATGTCTAGGGTTAGGAGAAAAGAAGGCCCAAAGACACATTCACGGATCCCAAGAAATCAGATCAGAAAATTTGATTTTATAAATCTCGACAGATAGCAGGTGTCGAGGAGCTATCGAGAAGGTGTCGAGATTTAATGATTTTGCACTTCAGCTTGTTTTTCTTGGACAGATTTGATGACTTCAACACTTGATCTTGAAACCTTGTTTCTTGAAGTATTAAAAACACCTAGAACTACCCAATTATAAGTAGAGTGCGTTTTGTCAAATGATTAGCCAATTTACATAAATAAGTGACATATGTTCTTAACAAGTGAAAACACATATGTCCTAACAATCTCCCCCTTTGGCAATCCGTGACAAAACCACAACAAACAAATGAACATATGAGAGAAGTCATAAATCACTCAACTCATACTCACTTGTTGAATACAATAAAATCTATCCTATCACAAACCCTTGAAAAACTTTGCAAGAAAAGAGTTTATGGCAAGTAGACTTTGACAACTTGTATTTCTGAAACACTTTAAACAAAACTCATCAAGGCATCTTGTGTGAAACAGAAATAAATAGATTGCATACAAGTATAAGAATCATGTGTATAAAGATAGAAAAGAAACAACACATGTAGAGAAAGGTGAAAGAAACATACATCCACATATAATGAATATAAGTACAATGTATGTAAAACTGATCACAAGACCTCATATACAAGAACAATGTATCTAAAAAGTAAGAAAAGAAAAGATACATCATAACCTCACTACATCCCTCAAATATCAACACTCCCCCTAACAAAAATGTCCTATACTAACTCTCCCCCTAAGATGACTACTCTCATAACCCAAAACTACTCCCCCTTTTTGTCACGAGTGACAAAGGGTAGAGTGTCATGTAGACATCTCATCAGTAGAGCTAGCATCTCCATCATCATCCGAAGCGTCATCGTCATCACCATCATCATCATCATCCTCAGAGTCAGAAGCCGCTGGAGGAGGTGGTGAAGGAGTAGCCTCAGAAGCAAAACCACCCATGGTCGCCTGCCGTCGTGCAATACGACCAACACGAACATTCACCTGATACAACTCAGTGGAGAGTGTATCGAGGCGAGCATCCATGCGCTGCAGCTGCGCCATGATGTCTCCAAGAGATACATCGCCTATAGAGGAAGAAGGAGCCGATGTAGATGGAGCAGATCTGGATGGAGCTAAATGGGAGGGAGGAGTGGAATCCATCTGTCTCGACCTAAACTGAGCCTCACTACGTTTGACGGTAGCGACATCTATGGCACAAATGTGTGTGAAGTGGTTGGACACAGGAAAAGGGATAGAAAAATGGCGTAAGATCCTCGTGATAGTGGAAGGAAAGATGAGCTTATCACGGGATGCCGAATCTAAATGAACATCTATGATAGAAAGAATGAAATGAGAAGGAAAATCTATAGTCAGATGCTCAAGAAGAGATAACAAAAATCGAGCACGAGGCTCTATGATGGAGTTGTAGTGAGAGAGTGGATGGAGTACAAAAGTCATCACCATGTTTAAGAATCTAGGACCTTTAGCAAAAGGTCTACATGATGTATACTGATGTTCACCCTAATCAACGGGGCACTCACAAAAAGTAGAGATGAGCTCATCTTTGGACACAGTCCTCAGACGCTCACAAGAAGGATAGTCAGGAAACTCTATCCTAGGAACCCTAAGCACATCCGCAACTAGCTGCGGTGTGACAGGGATGCGCGTACCTCGAACGCGAGTGAAAAAGAGAGGTACTGAACGATCAATCCCGTGCATGTTGGAGTAAAACTCCAGAATGAGCATGAGAGGACAAGTGACCGGGACGTCACATAGTGACTCCCATCCCCTACTGTGAATGACAGAGGGAAGGCCAGTGTCGGCGAAGTCCGCCAAAATGACTTGGCATTCTGAATGAACACCTCGTCTAGAAAAGTTCACCGAAAATGCCTTGTGGGCATCACCATCACGGAACCGAAGATTGAGAGGAGCAGAATCAGAAGATGAAGAAGCTCCAGAACGCAGAGGGTTCCGAGCCGGAGTGGATTTACGCTTAGGTGCCATAGACAATACTAACGTAAAAAAAATGAGACGGGGAGAGAGAAAGAGACAATCAGAAGAGTCCCAAAATAGTTCATATATCAAATATATTGAACAATGAGTACGTATGCATGGGGAATGCATGAACATGTGACATGCAAAGGAAAAAACGTCATGGGCTCAACCCAATCCAATCCTATCAGCACACAAACATAGAACACACATCTAAATGCATGTAAATACCATTCTAATGCACATGAAATGCAATGTATGACATTTTGAACACATTTAAGTGAAAACCCAACCCAAAATTTCAAGAAAAACTCATTAATTTTGAAAAACCCCAAAAAATTTCAAAAACCCCAAAACCTAAGATTCAAAACATGAAATGCATGAATAATGAGGGCAAAAGAGATCATACCAAGTGATTTGAAGCAAGGACGGGCCAAAAATCACGTGGATTGAAGATTTTGAGTGAGAAAAAGGAGTTTGGGAGATGAACAGCCACGGATAGATCGAGAGAGATCGAGAAAATAAGAACCGGATCGCGACAGAACCTTATATAGGAGCTTCAGTAATTCTCGACAGCTAAGGTGTCGAGAGGTGTCGAGGAATGAACACCAGAACCAAGAACAAAAGCTCGATCAGTTGACAAGGTATCGAGAAGGTATCGAGGAGGCAGGAGATTTCTCGATCGATCCACCAGGTGTCGAAGAGGTGTCGAGATTGCGATAAGAAAAAGGCTTGAGAAGCTCGACAGATAACAAGGTATCAAGGAGGTGTCGAGCCAACAGTTAAAAGCAATTTTTCGAGAAGTGAAAAACACAGGCATGAATGCAATCCAACATACACCTTAACCAATGATCCAATCAACATAATAGGCTCTCAAAAACATCTCTCATCAAACAATTTAAGCACATGGATCCTCAGAAACACACACACACACACTAAACAAGTCTAACCAATTTTATTTTTCAAAAACAAGTCAAGACAGTTTAGTGAGCATACATTAGCACATGTAAACACTTGTGATGGCCAAATCACATTGTACCTGCACATGTATCAAGAGTAGCAAAGAATATTGCGTGTTGTGTGTGAAAAACATCGCAAGATTGCATATGTGTATACATGTTATGACGATCTGAGATATGAGAAAATAACTTTAACTCACACACAATCATAACTGTTTGATGGGGACTATCACCTTCGAGGTACATCCTATAACTCCCACATCTCCTAGAAAACACGCTTGCAATCATATTTAAAGCATTTTAATCTTTTTGCTTTTTATTTTCTTTGCATATTTTCTTTTAAGCATATCATGCATGAGCATAAAAAGAGAGAAAAGAAATGCCCAACATGTTAAGCATAGACATTGCACTTTTGCTATGCCGAAGCATACAGATGTCTTTGACACTGCACTTTTGCTATGCCGAAGCATACAGGTGTCTTTGACACTGCACTTTTGCTATGCCGAAGCATACAGGTGTCATACATGATTGGTGGGCAACAGTGGTGAGATGGTTATTTATGCCTTTCTCTTAGGATTTTCTAGTCCTACCCGTCAAAAAGAGTGATATGAGTGTTAAGTTTTAAGAGATAACTTAATCTTACTCATCACAAACAAGAGCCACAAAGCTCATTTGCTTAGTTGTGCATAGAGATGCTCATCTAAGCTACAAAAGATACAAAGTTTAGAAAACTTTGTTTCAATGGCCATCCAAGGTACACAAGTACCAATGTACACAAAACACACACTGTTTTTGTATTTTTCAATTTTTCAATTTTTTTTTTATTTTTATATCAAAAACAAAATAAACAAAACTGAAAATAAACAAACAAAAACATGTTATCAAAGCAAAGCAAAAACTAGACTGACTCAAAAAAAATGCAAAACACATAAGTAATGCAACAAACAAAAACAAGAAGATAGAAGAAAGTGATAAAATCACTTAGAGTCCTTTTTCTTCCACACCTTGGAAGAACCTTTCCTTTGATTGAACCCTTGAACAGGCGGTGAGGGGGAAGAATTGAAACCGTTCAAGTTCGAAAGGAACATGAGGGCTTTTAGAAGATCTCCAAGAGGAGCAAGAGAGGATTGAAGCTGATTTTGGCTTCCAGATGCTATCATGCCGTTGCTCTATTGAGTGGCTAGCCACTTGTAGCAATTTGGTCGAGTATGACCGGCAACTCCACAATGATGACAGAGATGCTGCTTCTTTTGTTTAGGCTTTTGAGAGTTAGCCTTCTTAGCCCTAGGGTTTTTAGCATCTTTCTTATCTTGCTTAGGGGGTGCTCCTAAGATAGATTTACCCTTGTCTAAGTTCTCACTAGCTAATTCAGTTTTAACATTAGTGTTCTCAATTTCAGTGTTATTAGCAGGAGAAACAAAAACAGTAGTACTAGTAGAAGCAGTATGAGAGGAAGAAAGACCATACCCTAAACCTGTTCAATCCGAAGCAGATTTCTGATTGCTGAGCATCTCATCAAGCTTTGCACTTGAAGTCCTCTCCAGTTGAGCTCTAACTTGAAACAGCTCCGCTTCAAGCTTCTTGGTCTTCTCAGCCAAGAAATTGTTCTCAAACCTCAGTGCACCAATAGTTTGATTTGCCTCATCAAACTTTGTGGACAACTCTTCACGATCAAGTTCCACATCACTGAGCTTCTTGGTGGCCAGCCTATACAGTTTCTCATGCTTCTCAGAGAGCTTGTATAGTTTCTCATAGGCTGAATGGATATCATCTTGATCATCCATCTTCTCACACTTAGAGTCCACCAATTCTTCTTCTTCTTCCACTTCATCAACAATCCCTTCAGTAGGATTGACTGTGGCAGTGAAGGCATTTAAGATTCCGTCATCCTCATTGTCGGAATCATCTTCAGACTTAGTGTCACTCAGGGTTGCAGCAAGTGCCTTACTCTTCCCAATGCTCTTGAGATATGTGGGGCATTCATGCTTCATGTGACCGAATCCATGACATCCAAAACACTTTGGTCCTGCAGGAACAGTGTACTGACCGCCATCCTTAGCATCCTTCTTCCCTTTGTCTTGGCTTTTAAACTGAGAAGAACTGGACTGCCTGCGGTCCTTGTCGAAGCTCCTTCCATTGGCATTCTTCATAAACTTCTTGAACTGCCTGGTGATGTAGGAATTCATCTTGGAATCTTCATCATCGGAAGACTCATCTGTATCACTGCTCTTTGCCTTCAAGGCCATGCTCTTGCCTTTACTTGACTTGCCAATCCTAGATAACCTTATCTCATAAGTTTGTAAGTTTTCAACCAGCTCAGTCAAAGGAATCTTGTCAATATCATTTGATTCCTCTATCACCGTAATCTTGGCATGGAATCTCTCGGGTAGAGATCTGAGCACCTTCCTTACAATCTTGGGTTCAGGGATGGTTTCCCCAAGATTGAAAACTGAGTTCACTATGTCCTTGAGCTTGGCATAGAACTCATCAAATGACTCATCCTCCTCCATCTTAATCTCTTCAAAGCTTGTAGTGAGCCTCTGAAGCTTTGAGTCTTTGACAGCCTTTGTTCCTTCATAGGTTGTTCGGAGGATGGTCCACGCCTCCTTAGCAATTTCAGTTGAGGATATCTTCTTGAACTCCTCATTGGTGACTGCACTGAACAACGCATTCAATGCCCCGCTGTTGAAGTTTGCCGCCTTGATCTTGGCTTCATCCCAATCGACCGGCACTTCTTTTGGCTTAGTCCAGCCAATCTCCACAACTTGCCACACCTTTTCATCTAAGGACTGCAAAAAAGCTCTCATGCGCACTTTCCAGTATGCGTAGTTAGTCCCATCAAATAAATGAGGTATAATTAGCGACTGTCCTCTATCCATAACAAACAGGGGTCAATGGATCAAACACAGCAAAGATTAAACCATAATCAGAGTGTGCCCGCTCTGATACCACTTGATAGGCCACAAACTGAATGACCCCTTGTGATTAAACCAATTAATTAATTAGCCAAGTTATTAATTAATCAATTTATCACGCAAACGCGTGGAAGCACAAACAAATCATCAAATAACTAAATATGCAACGAAAATTAAATGACACGATGATTTGTTTACGAATAGGGAAAACCCTTACGGAAAAAACCCCACTGGGTGATTTTCAGGTCACTACTCCCGAAACTCCACTATTATCAAATCAAGCGGTTACAAGTAAAGGAATCCCAAGTACCTTACCAACCTACAGTTGAACCCTTACCCCAATACCCAATTGGACTTGATCTGTAGTGACAGTTCCCCCTTTTGATGCACGGCTCCCAAGTACGTGACTAACCAATGCGTGGATCCCAGTACGCGACTTCAAACACCAACTTAGAAGGAGAGGTTGGCTGCAAAGTTCTTCAGTTCATCCTACACGATGAAGATCAGGAAGATGCTTGGTCACAAAACCCTTTGGTGCAAATACACAGCAACTTCTTCAGAGAAGATGAACTAGGTCAAGAACTTCGTCTTTGATCACAATTTGCTTGAACAGAGATTGTTCAATGCTTTTGCAACTTGTGTATATTTTGACGGCTCTTAAAACAGTCCTTTTATATGTCTAGGGTTAGGAGAAAAGAAGGCCCAAAGACATATTCACGGATCCCAAGAAATCATATCAGAAAATCTGATTTTATAAATCTCGACAGATAGCAGGTGTCGAGGAGCTATCGAGCAGGTGTCGAGCTTTAATGATTTTGCACTTCAGCTTGTTTTTCTTGGACAGACTTGATGACTTCAACACTTGATCTTGAAACCTTGTTTCTTGAAGTATTAAAAACACCTAGAACTACCCAATTACAAGTAGAGTGCGTTTTGTCAAAGGATTAGCCAATTTACATAAATAAGTGACATATGTTCTTAACAAGTGAAAACACATATGTCCTAACAATACCTATGGATTATATCACAACATTAATATAAAATTGATTATTGATGACAAGAAATTTGTGATTTTGATGGTCAGAAATAAGCTCTTCTTCTTGTTATTGATGACAATTTTTTTTATAGAGTGGTTTTTCCAAGATCATATGAGGGTTCTATATAGAACATACATAGTAGTACAAATTACACCAACGTTAGAGAAAATTTGATTGATGAAATTGTTAATTATTAAATCAAAATTATGATTAAATCTAATGTTTTAATCGTAAAAACAAATTTTTACAATTAAAATTTTCACATGTAGATTTTTCATACTAATAAACTCACTCACAAGTCACAACAAGAACAATATTATAAAGTAGTAATCATAAAGAGTTAGAGTATGAAAGATGGCAACATTTCCTTATCTCTGCATTTACTGTGAGCAACTCCATGGATACAACATTACAAAGTGGTTTCATGAAGTCCTGTACCCTCTTTGCAAAATCTTCAATTTGTTGTGTGTGATTTTTTTGTGAAAATTTGAGTGAGTATGAAGGGTTTCAACCTTGGCAGGGATTTATATTTGTTGAAATTTTTGTTATAAAATTTTAGTTGAAGTAGAATTTTCAAGCTCTTGAAACATATATCTAATAGAGTTTTACTTAAATTAAACTATTGTATCACTTGATAATATAATTACACGTTGAACAGAAATAATAAATATATAAGATATAAAACCTAAAAGAAAAAGAAAAAGAAAATAGTGGTGATGTGGAAAATTATGGGAGCTTAAGAAACTTCGGTTTTATATATATACTAGTGAAAGTCCCGTGCGTTGCACGGTTTTAGTCATGAATTTTGTATATTTGTCCGTATATATAATATATCTTACAAATTAGAATGATCAATAAAAACTTTTAAAATTTTTTTTTAATAATTCCTTATTTATTTATGAAGAGGGGGATTATCCTAAAAGAATTAATTTCAAATTTATGATTAAAAAATCAATTGTCGTTGTACACCTAAAGGAAATTTAATTTTTATGTCTTATTTTGATATTTATATTATTAGTTTTAGTGTTGACTTTATTCAAATGGTTATAACTTACTAATAAATAAATATAACACTCTAACTTAAATTAATGTCTATAATTGTATTGTGCTTTAGCCTTTAAAAACACAAATATTAATATTACACATGAAAAAAATAATGAATTAATAATTAAAACATTTAAAAACAAAATTAAGCTAAAATCCCAATTTATTAATGAAAAACAATCCAAATTTCTAAACTTTTTATTAAAAAAAAATGGAGTTAAGTAAATATAAACTTACATAAAAATTTGGATTGGTGGATGTAATAACGTTTTTAAATCCTTCTTCTTCCCTTTTATCCAATTTCATGTTGACAGCAAATTTTGCTTTTAAAGAAGATAGATTACATGGATCAAAGCATCAAACAAAAACTAAATAAATTAAATCCACAATCAAATATTGATGTCAACAACAAATAATCATGTGATGAGAAAATAAATGGTACAATATATTGCTTGCTATATTGACATCTAAAAAAAACACTAAAAGGTGCAATGACTATGAGATTAAGAAAGACAGAAGTTTATATTTTCAGCATAATCCATAACAAAAACATAGAATTTCAGCATATCAATAAAACTTGTTGATAAAAATCTTATAGTATATAATAAAAAGGCAACAAATACACGAAATCTATTCAATTTTTGATAATAATAAAAAAATACCTGCAAGGTTGTAGGTAGGGTAGAGAGAAGAAGGGAAGAATATAGCAAATAATTGTAAGGTAGGTAGAATAAAGAATAATACACCAAAAAACTGTGTGTATATATAGAGAGAATTTTAAGTTGTGAAGAAGATGATATGAACAAAAAGAAGGAGTTTAGGTGAAAATCAAATAGTTTCCCTTTTTTTTTACTTTATTATTAGGATAAAGTTGACATAAGATGTAAATTCATCTACACAACCAAAAAAAAAAAACATAAACTGTTAGAAACTAAAAAGAATATGGATGGACACCCAAAGTGGGCATGTCCTTTTGTATACCTCAAGATAATTGTAACATCCAAGAGTTATGGAGTAATGGTTTGGACTGTTACTCTACACATTAAGTCCACTATCCCACTCAATATTAATGGAGTGGTGTGTATATAAACACCAAGAGTGGTACCCATTGTACAGTGAACAAATTTTGCATTTCTCATAGTGTTTACAGAGTGTTGTGAGGCTCTTAGGTTGTGGGTTATGTTTGCATCACTCTAGAAGTGTGCAACACCGTCGAGAAACGTTTTTGGTCCGTGGTTTATACAAACTGGAATTCAAAATGTGTTCGAATAGCTAGTTTGCGTGGAGGCTGGCTCTAGACAACGTAGAACAATCTCAAAGCTCCTGTGTGATCATCGGTTTAGGCCAAGAAAGGTATGCCGAAAAACCGATTATTTATATTCCGCTGCGAAATCTCTATTTCTTACATTGGTGTTAGAGCATTTATAGGTTGTTCTCGATGTCATAGGCTTATATGATTAGTTCTTAATGCATTTTATTCTTCTGAGATATGCTTGGAATTTCTATGCACCTCACATGGCCTTCAATGGCGAGTTTTGATTTTGAGCATTTCATTCCTTGAAATTAATATATGTTGTTTATATTACATGTATTAATATCTACCTTAAGTTTCGAAGCAAATCTCTAAGAGTGCCATGAGATATAGTTTAACAAAACTTAGAACACCGAAACTTTAAGGACAAAACTGCTCTTATATGATTTTTATTTGCAAAATATGATTTCATATTATGAATCTATATGTTATAAGCTTTAAATCGGTATATGGTATGTCAAAAACGGATTTTGAAATGAAAAAGATATAAACCTTTAAAGTTTCAAGTTGAAAGGATGAAGGTTGAAGATAACCTGCACATCACGTGTCTTTCACTTGCCGAAAGAGCTAGAGTGGTAGCAAATAAAATAAAAACAAAAAGGGGCCCCACAATAGTTTATTACCTAAATATTTTTTGTATTTACTTAGTTACTTTTAGCATGCACTGTACAATGGGTCCATGTGCCACATTTGGGATCCTTGTTTCTTGTGAAATTTTTTTTGTTTTATGCCTATTAAGCCTATTGCATCTGTTTCACCATTATTTAAAAAAAAAAAAAAAATAACGTAAGTACATGACCAACTCTATATCATGGTCAGTGATATATTTGCAATAATTTATTTGGATTAAAACTATATTTAATCCATCGAATTATTTCATTGAAACGTATACTATACAAGCCTAGCATTTATTTCTCATGAAACATAAAAGGTATATGCTTCAATGATATGGAATTGATTTAATTTTGTAAATTATTTAATTCCATTATTATTTCTTAGTGAAATATGGTATATTTACACAACGTTAAATATTATATTTAACGGGACAAAGAAATAATTATTTCTTAGTGAAATAATGAGATGCCTATATGAATTGTTCTCATGAGTTTAAATTGTGATAGCATGTTTGGCTTAATAGTTAATTGATAAAATTGGTGAATTGTTTTTAATACATATTTTTTTGTAAATATGAAATATAGAATAGTGGGAGTATGGTTGGGTTGCGTTATCTCCCATACATAATTTTGCACGAATAGATTAAAATTAAGCTTAGTAATAAACACTAGTGGCGCAAGAGATGATTAAGAAGCTTAGCGAATTTTCGATCTTGCAACGTGTGTTGATTATCAAAGTTTATTTTAGATCGAACGTCAAAATTTTTGAAATGTGTGTGTAATGTCCCATTTGTGAAATTTTGTAGTGAAATAGCTTCCAAAGGTATAGTTGCTAATCTCAATAAAGGAGAGAAACTGGATGGTGAAAATTACAATATTTGGCATGGCAAAATCCAGTATGTGCTAAATGAGCAAGAAGTCCTAGAGACTCTAACTCATTCGTTGAGTAAACCCAATGAGGGAAGCACTGAGCAACACCAACGTGATCTTGTTGCTTATGAAAGTTGGCACAAGAAGGTTTTGTGTGCGCACTATACAATGTTGAGTAGCATGAACAATGACTTGATTGGTGAATTTGAGCAGTATACAACTGCACAAGACATGTGCAAAGCTCTAAAGCTAAGATATGGAAGAACATTAGCCACTAGACTGCGTGGCTTAATAATGAAATTTGATTCATATAAGATGCGCTCCGAACACACGATGAAGCAGCATCTTAGGGTGATGTCCTACATGATTCGAGAGCTCAAATAAACTGGAAACAATCTTATTGACAAACAACAAGTCCAGGCAATGATTTGTTCACTACCAAGTTCATGGGAGACGATGTGTCAAAACTTGACACATAATGAGAACATAAAAAATTTTGATGATGTGGCTCGTCACTTGGAACTTGAAGCTAAGCGCCTTGAAGCAGCCAAGCTGATTAATTCTGTGCACATGGCTGAGACTAGCTCGCATAAGGCATCTAGGCCTAAACGCAAGCAACTTGATTACACTCCTAGACAAGAGAGACCTAATGGGCCACCACCTAAGAAGGCTAAGTTTGTTAAGCGCAAAATACTAGAGGAAAGCGTGCAAAGAAGGACAAGTCTAAGTTGACTTGTTATAATTGCGGAAAGAAAGGACATTTTGCTCGTGATTGCTCTGAGCCAAGAAAGGTAACACCTAATCCTACATCTCACCATGTTTTTGTAACTAGTCATGTCCTTGTTGCTAATTCTGCTCATGTGGACTATAGACTCAGCAGCACCAGAACATGTAGTGAGAGATAAAGTAGGATTTGTGGAATACTGTTGAATTCCTATTGGGAGTAGAGACATCAAGGTGGGAAACGGAGCTAGCGTGGAGGTACTTGGAATTGGTACCTACAAGCTAGAGTTGCGAGGTGGTCGCACTCTACTACTCCGTGATGTATTGTATGCTCCAGAGATTCGGAGGAACTTACTTTCCGTAGTTACTTTGTTAAGACTTGGTTTCTGGTTTATTTTTTAGAATAATTATGTTTTATTGCATTTGGGAACAGTTTATTATGGTCATGGTTTTATTTCAAATGGTTTTTTAATTTTGGATATTGAATATTATAATAATGATAGTTCAGTTTTTTTGACTTCATCTGATAATGCTTCTGATAATTCAATTATATGGCATGCTAAGCTTGGCCATATAGGGCAAGAAAGGATGACTAGGTTAGCTAGAGAAGGCCTTATGGGCAATCTCGCTAATGTCACTTTGTCCATATGTGAACAATGTCTAGTGGGAAGGTAAAAAAGAAAACCGTTTGGAAAAGCCACAAGAGCATCTTTTCCATTGCAACTAATCCACTCTGATATATGTGGTCTAATGAATGTGAGGGCAAGGCATGGAGGTTTCTACTTCATCACATTTATAGATGACTATACACGTTATGGTCATGTCTATTTGATTTCTCATAAGTCTGAGGCTTTAGACTGCTTTAGATGATACATGAGATTGGTTGAGAATCAATTAGACAAGAGCATTAAGGCTCTCAGAACTGATCATGGGCATGAGTATCTATCTAAGCAATTTAAGGAGCTCTGTGATGAAAAGGGAATTGGAAGGCAGTTAATGATGCCTTAAACACCACAACAAAATGGTGTGGCGGAAAGGAGAAATCGAACACTGCTAGAGATGGTTAGGTCAATGATGGCATAAGCAAACTTACCGATTTCGTATTGGGGGGATGCACTTTTGACTGCAACCTATATACTTAACCGAGTGTCCTCTAAATCAGTATCTTCCACACCTTATGAACTATGGACTGGCAAGAAACCTGACTTGAATAACTTGTGGCCATAGGGTTCAATAGGTTATGTTCACAATACTTCTCATAGATATGGGAAGTTAGGGCCTAGAGGAAAGAAGTGTATCTTTATAAGATATTCTAAGCATTCCAAAGGCTATGTGTTGATAGGTGAACAACCTGATGGAAGTGTGACTGAATTGGAGTCACGTGATGTTGACTTCATTGAAAGTGAATTCCCTAACATAGGTGAGGTTGAAAAGAAATTGACTCTTTATGAAATGATGGATCAAGAGGTAGGCACCCCAAGTAGACTAGTAGAGGACAATGAAGAAATTCCTGAAACTCCTAGAGATAATGGGAGCAACTCACAACCTAGTGGGAGCGCACCATTAGAAGTTGATCCACAACAACCTCAGCCACGTAGAAGCAACCGTGGTAATGTTCCTCGTCGTTGTTTTGAGATTGAGGGGGATGCTTTCATGATTGCTTCACAAGACGATGATGAGCCAAAAACTATGCAAGAGGCTTTCTTATCTTCTGTTAATGATGAGTGGATGAAAGCAATGAATGATGAAATGGAGTCTATGAGGACTAATCAAGTCTGGGATCTAGTAGACCTACCGTCAGGGCGAAAAGCAATTGGGAACAAATGGGTTCTTAAAATCAAACGCAAGGTGGATGGGTCAATAGAAAGGTAGAAAGCTCGATTAGTGGCAAAAGGATACACTTAAAAGGAGGGTGTTGACTACGAGGAAGCTTTTTCTCCGGTTGTGAGGTTTGCCTCTGTTTGACTCATTCTGGCCATTGTTGCAAACTTGAATTTGGAATTATACCAAATGGACATTAAGACAACTTTCTCAGTGGAGAACTAGATGAAGAAATCTATATGGATCAACCTATTGGCTTTGTGACCAAAGGTCAAGAGCACAAAGTGTGCAAACTTAAGTGATCCATATACAGTTTAAAGCAGTCATCTAGACAATGGTATTTGAGATTTCATCAAGCCATTCTATCAAATGGGTTTACGATGATCGAAGAAGATCACTGTGTCTACGTAAAACGATCCAAGGGAAGTTTCGTTATTTTGTCATTGTATGTTGATGACATATTATTGGTCGGTAATGACATGGAGATGATTATCACCATAAAAGGGTGGTTGTCCTCTAACTTTGAGATGAAGGACATGAGTGAGGTAGATTATATTCTGGGGGTTAAATCCCTCAGGGATTGCTCAAAGAAACATTTAGGTTTATCACAACAAACCTACGTTAAGAAAGTTCTTGAGCGTTTCCAAATGCATAATTACAAACCCATAGATACTACAGTTGCCAAAAATGAGAGCTTAAGCCTGGATATGTGTCCTAAGACTAAAGATGAAAAAGAAAAGATGGCTCATGTTCCCTATGCTAATGTAGTTGGAAGCTTGATGTATGAAATGATGTGTACTTGGCCCGATATAGTTATGATGTTGGATTAGTCAGCAAATTTTAGTCTAATCTAGGACTTGCTCATTGGAAAGCTATCAAGAGGATATTAAGGTATCTTAAAGGGACAACGGACTACATCCTTTGTTATTAGGGTTCAGATTTGCGTACGATTGGCTATAGTGATGTTGATTGGGGTAGTGACCTCGATGAACGCAAATCTACATCTAGATATGCTTTCTTGCTAAATAATGGCACCATCACTTGGAGTAGCAAGAAACAACCCTGTATAGCATTATCAACTATGGAAGCAAAGTATGTAGCATGTTTAGCAGCTGTTTAGTAAGCAGTTTGGTTGAGGAGGTTCTTTCAGAATCTTGATGTTGTCAAGGATGCCTCGGATCCCATTATGGTACATTGTGATAGCATGGCAGCACTTGCCTATGCTAAAGACTCTAAGTATCATGGTAGAACCAAACATATTGATATACGATATCACTACATTCGAGACATGGTTGCTCACAATGAAGTGGTTCTAAAACACATTTCTACAAGCCTCATGATTGCTGATCCACTAACAAAGCCTATAGGAAGGTATGTCTTTCAGGCTCATGTTAGGAGTTTAGGGCTACGTAGAATATGATGATATGTTGTTTTTAGTTACCATTTATTGTACTCTTTTGTGATATTTTGTTTTAAATGCATATGATGTTATTCAATTAATAATATGTATGTTTACACACATGTACGGCCCCCACACCAGTGCCCATTTTGGGCCTTGGACCCTGGCCTGGGTATATGGCCCATAAGGCCAGTCTCCCTCTACCCAGCGGCCCACCCCAGAGCCACACGTGCTGCGGGACCAAGCTTTGCCTCTCCATCATTTCTCGGCAATACTTGCCCGAGCAGTGATAAAATATTCAACTTGCGGAACACCCCGTCCTGCACCTACCCGGCCGTGCCTCGGAGAGGCACCGCTGCCGAGAACTATCGTAGAAGTGGGAACCAAGTTCCAACGCCATCCTCACCGCTTCCCACTCCCACCTAACCACCCACTTACGATCGATAATATTGGACCGCCGGTTGCACTTACTGGCAAGTAATCATGACCTCTCCACTAACCATGGACTATAAATACAAGAAGTTTTGAGAAGACAAGGGTTGGAGAATTGACTGTAAGAGGAGTGTAAACAGAGAGGGAGCAGAGTGAGAAGGTGGTTCAAACCCCCGAGGAGAGAAAAGTGATCCCATTGAGTCTTAGCGTTAAGAACGACCCAGTGTAGGAAATCCAAACCCACTATACAAGTAAGTTATGAGCCCAAGTGAGGCCCAGCCCAACGGGTTTCAGTTTCGGGTGCGCACAACACACATATACCATATGATGAGTTCTGTGGTATAAAAAGTATGTCGGCAAGCTTAGGTCGGCTCACTCACACGAGCGATCGCCTCTGGCGCTTGAGTGGTGAGCAGAGATGAGACATTGTGTCATTTAATGCTTATGTAGCACATATAGATGGTTGACACAAACAGATGTCGCCTTAGTTGGAACTAAGATGAGGTCTAGAATATATTTATCTTAATTAGACTGTACATGAATAGCCCATGATCCATGTAGCATGTGGTTAGCCAGATACGAGACCTTAATTTGATGCTTGAGGTAGCAAGCAAGTAAAGGACTCGAGTTAGGCACTTGAGTAGCGACTAGACTAAGATTTGTATGGTGTATTGAGTTAAGACATATGCTCTTACATAAGAGAACTCCACCGTAGCATGTATTTCATACTACATGTGCTTGCTCGACCAAAAGTGGAGGTGAGAGAATAAATCCTTGCTTCTTCACCATGTGAGTCCCATGGATCTTTCATTAAGATCCTACTTATGCCCTTGTTACTTTTGACAATGTCATGAAGCTGAGGTTTTGATGTCTGCTACTTTGGCATGTTACCTATGGACATGTTGGATTCGGTATAAAGGACATTGCTGAGAAAGCGATTGAACCAAAGTTAAAGGACATGAGTGCAAAGGGAAGACTATTTTTTTAACACATCCTTATATTTGTACTCACTGTTGATAGGTTATAGCGCTTAAGGTAGAGAAATAATCGTGAGTACATCTAGATAGTTATGATGGATCAAGCATAAGACTTAGTATTAAACTCAAGAGGGGTTAGAGATGCTTGATTCAATGTGTTAATATATGTCTAGGGCATAACGAGACACTTTAGGGATGTTGATGCTAGTCTTGGTATAAGATTTAGTATAGTGCTCCCAAATATGTTTTTTCAGTTGTGCTCGGTGGTCGCACAACCTACTTGCCAGTATGAACGCACAGAAAAACACATTGAGAGATGGATAATAGGGCCAAGCCCATAGTGGATGAGTGGGAGATGTTAGAAACTAAAAAGAATATGGATGGACACCCAAAGTGGTCATG
Organism: Quercus aquifolioides; assembly: GCA_019022515.1. Taxonomy (NCBI): domain Eukaryota; kingdom Viridiplantae; phylum Streptophyta; class Magnoliopsida; order Fagales; family Fagaceae; genus Quercus; species Quercus aquifolioides. Next base: position 16,051,735 of record CM032326.1, on the reverse strand, counting down.
TCCTTCTATATACCTCAGGATAATTGTAACATCCAAGAGTTATGGAGTAATGGTTTGGACCATTACTCTACCCACTAAGTCCACTATCCCACTCAATATTAATGGAGTGGTGTGTATATAAACACCAAGAGTGGTGCCCATTGAACGGTGAACGAATTCTGCATTTTTCATAGTGTTTACAGAGTGTTGTAAGGCTCCTAGGTTGTGGGTTATGTTTGCATCATTCTAGAAGTGTGCAACACCGTCAAGAAACATTTTTGGTCCGTGGTTTATACAAACTGGAATTCAAAACATGTTTGAATAGCTAGTCTGCGTGGAGGCTGGCTCTAGACAACGTAGAACAATCTCAAAGCTCCTGTGTGATCGTTGGGTTAGGCAAAGAGAGGTATGCTGAAAAACCGATTTTTTATATTCCGCTGCAAAGTCTCTATTTCTTACATAAACATAGTTCAATTCTATCTTTAATTAAAAAAAGATTATATCTTATTTTCTTTTACATATTTTTTATCTCTTTTTTTAATTTAAATTCTATCCTATTGATTTTAGATTTTGTTGATAACATTTTAGATAGACACAATTGTAGCTGTAATTGTAAATCAAATACTTTTTTTTATTACTTGATTATTAGGAAAAAGATGACATAAGATGCATATTTATAAATAAAAATAAATAAATAAAATGTAGTAAAAAAATTAACAAAAATGTAGGTTGATACACAATAGTATTCAATTCTATCTTTTCTTTTTTCTTTTTTCTTTTTAATTCTATCTCATTTGCTTTTACGTTTTTTTATTTATTGAAATTCTATCATTTTTTTATAGGTAATTCTATCCTTTTCATTATTGAAATTCTATCTTTTTTTTTTTTTTGCTTTTACGTTTTTTTTATAGGTAATTCTATCCAATTGATTTTAGGCTTTGTTGATAATATTTTAGATAGACACAATTGTAGATTGTTGACTTGTAGTTGTATGTTACCAACTAACTAAGTTTAACCTCTTTTTGAAAATTTAGAAAAAAATTATTGTAGATTGCATATTTTAATAAAACACTTATTGTTATTTTATCCAAAAAATTAATAAGAAAAAATAAAATTTTGTTTTAATATAAAAATTACTGCAATTTGGTGCAGCCACTTGGTGCAACCATGGCTTCTAAGCCCAAATTTTATTATATAGTGTAATATATATATATATATATATATATATATATATATAATTGATTTTAGACACGTGTTATAATAGAAATATTTTTAAAAATATTCGTTCGAGGAATTTATTATAACTAGACAATAATGAGTACAATATACAGGAACGTTTAACCTGATAGGCCAAGAATGTATTGACCTCTTGTGATGAATTAATTAATTAATTAGCCAAGTTTATTAATTAATCAAATTAACATGCAAGATGCGTGGTAGCACAAACAAATCACCAATTAAACTAAGTATGCAGCGAAAAATAAATTGACACGGTGATTTGTTTACAAATGGGGAAAATCTACACAGCAAAAACCTCACTGGGTGATTTGAAGGTCACCACTCCTGAGAATCCACTATTATCGCAACAAGCGGTTACAAGTAAAGGAATCCGAGTACCTTATACCAACCTACAGTTGAACCCTTACCCCAATACCCAATTAGACTTGTTCTGTAGTGACAATCTCTCATTTTCAATGCATAGCTCCCAGTACGTGACTACCCTATTGCGCGAATCCTAGTACGCGACTTGATCACCAACTTGAGAAAGATGTTGGCTGCAAAATTCTTCAATTCATCAGTTCATCACACGATGAAGATCATGAAGTTTCTTGGTCACAAAACCCTACGGTGTACAAACACAACAACTTCTTCAAGAGAAAGAAGAACTAGGGCAAACTAGGTTTCTAATTACACTTTTCTTCACACTTGTGGAATTGTGCTCTTGTGCAACTTTGCGTCACCTTTTACAGCCCTTAAAATAATCTTTATGTATGTTTAGGGTTGTGAGAAAAGAAAGCCCAAATATACATTCACAGATTGGATGAAAATCAGAACTTCATAAATCTCAACATATACCCTATTTGTTGAGCAACTATCGAGCCTTGGGCTAAAACAGCTCTCTTTAAACTTTGATAGATGCTATCTGTCGAGCTTTAAAATCTGGCAATTCATTACTTGATTCTTGGACAGACTTGCATGGCTTTAACACTTGAACTTGAAACCTTGTTTCTTGAAGCATTAAACACATCTTAGATCTACTGAATTACAAGTAAAGTGCGTTTTGTCAAAGGATTAGTCAATTACATAAAATAGTGACATATGTTCCTAACATTGAATTACATATGTTCTAACATAACCAAATATATTTTTTCTTCCTTTTTCGTTTTCAATTTTTTCCTCTTTTATTATTGTATAATTATGATTTTTTTTAGAATAATATAAATATGAAATTTGTTCATTATGATAGCTAATAGTATTTTATTTTAACTGCTAGCAAAATTTTAATGGAGATTTTAAAATATTGCTTTTAATCTTAATAAAGAAAAATATTAAAATAATGACATATAAATTGCAACATATTAAAAATTTATATGGAAAAATATAATAAGATTTTAATGGAGAATTTAAAATATATAAAATAGAATTTAAAATCAATTAAAATATACATTAGAATATGATATGTAAAATTATAATGCCCTCAAAGTTTATGTAACAAAAAATTATGATATTAACTTAAAGTTAAATGTCTTTCAATTTTATATATAATATGTTATAGATTTTCCAATCTACAAATAAGAGTTTAAAAAAAATAAGTTTAGGGCGACATTTTTCAAAATAATTGATATGATCTATTGTAATTGGTGCATAATAAAACCAATATTAGTGGTGGATCCATATCAGCTATACTTTAATTTGCAACTTTGTGGAGGAAAGGAAATAAAAAATAAAGAAGGCTTAAATACAATTGGTTTCTTAACATATGAGTAATTTTAGTATGAAACATAAGTAATGGCTTTTAGTTCCTTAGATAACGTGAGTAACTAAAAACTAACACACCATCACTTCATGGAGACTAAAGCGATCACTTTGCGAATTTGTTTGCCATTAGTTTTTCATTAGCATTTAACTTATTTTGTTTATGTATAACTTTTTGTAGCCTTAATTTTTCAAAGTATAAGTATACTTTAGACTACTAAGAGTCTTATAGTTAAACTGGTTGACACCTTCTAGAGTTTTTAATAAAGGCATCTAATATTCAAATCTTCCTCCCCCTTGTAACTATCAAAATATAAAATAAAATTTAAAAAAAAAAACAAAATTTTAGCCCACTTTTAACAAATTGCAATCAATAGAAAGCCATATAAGCTTATGCATATTTTTATTCTATTTTGTTCCTTTTTTTTCGCAGAATCAGAATGTCTAGAAAATTTCATTCTAATTAGTTAACCGGTATGAATCACCTCTTTATTTAATCCCTTTCTAAATTTCAACCCATAATAGTCCATTTCGCTTGTTTCAATCCATTCTACTAAATTTCAGCCATTATGTAAATAAATCATTTTTTTTCTAAACTCATTCATTTTTATTACTTTACTTGCCTATGACATTTTATTATTATTTTTCATTAAGAATTTTTTTTTCTTATTTACTTTAGATACATATGGCATGTTTTTTTTTTTTTTTTCCGTTAAGAATGGGTTTTTTTTATTATTATTATTATTTTTTTTTTTTTTTTTACATATATGACATGTTATGTTATGTAATGAAGATATTAAGAATGTACATTATTTGAATTTGAATTAATAACTTGATATGGCATAACATTACGTGATGAAGACTTAGGTATATTATTTTGCAATTTATAGTTTTATAACTTTAGCATTAACCTCTAAACAATAAATCAGAATAAGCCGGAATGACCACAACAATGGAATTGGCAACTTTTTACCGGATGGACACTAAATTGACTCGAGGCTAGAGGGTAAAATAAATCAGTAAATTTAAGGACTAAAAGTGCTGACTTTAAAGTTATTAGGGATTAAAGTAATTATTTTAAATTTAAGAGACTAAATCGCTTATGAGTTATAGTTTAAGGACCAAATAAATATTTTGAATATATATATATATATATATATAAATTGGCCGGTATGGCTGGTATGTACCGTACAGGTATGTGCACGGGCACTAAAATGCCAACGTTTTGTACTAGTTTAAATACTGGCCATTCCGGTCGATTTCGAGCATTTCGACCCCCAGTACTGGCTGGAACAGAAAAAAGCCTTTTTTTTTTAAGTTTTGTAATTTTCAAATTTTTGTAAGGGCAGAATGGTAATTTCATTTCCTAATTCTAACCTAACCTACCTAGCCCCATAATTTCATTTTTGTATGCAATGAACAATTGCTGACAAAGAACAATTAGAAAGTTTGAAAGTTAAAATCAAGTATGCGGGTTTATTTTATGTTCAAACCCAAGATAGAGGGGGCGGGTTGGCTCTCTTTTGGTAGCATGGAGTTCAAGTTTGGGTGGATAGTTTCTCTAGATTTCAAATTGATGCGGTGGTTGGTGGAGGTACTCAGGAAGCTTGGCGATTTACAGGTTTTTACGGTGAACCGAATACCAATGACAGAATGGAGGCTTGGAATATGTTATGTATGTTGCATTCTAAACCTCACTTACCTTGGCTATGCATGGGTGATTTCAATGAAATTATTTTTTCTGAAGAGAAGCAAAGGGGGGTGAGTGCGGCCACATTGTCAGATGTAAGCTTTCAGGGATGTTTTAGACACTTGTGGTTTTATGGATTTAGGTTTCACGGGGCCTGAATTCACTTGGCATGGAGTCCAGTATGGTCAGGTTATTTGGGAGCATTTGGATAGGGGGGTTGCGAATTATGATTGGATGACGAAATATCCTACAGCAACTGTTAGACATCTCCATTGCATTTCATCAGATCATCGGCCAATCTTGTTGCTTTTGGATCCGAATGGTGAGTTCGTTAGGTGGAAGCGGAAACCGTTTCATTTTGAGGAGATGTGATTGGCAGACCGGGGCTGTGGAGACATAGTTAGACAGGCCTGGGAAACTAGGTCGAATGGGCATCATATGTATAGGGTGGTGACCAAAATAAAGAAGTGTAAAAAGATGTTAAAATCAAGGAGCAAGAATCACTTCAATAATGTGAAAAATCAAATCAGATCAAAGAAAGAACTCTTATGGAGGGCTGAAGTGGCTTCAACTAATGGTGGTAGCTATGATATGGTTGTGCAATTGAGGAGGGCGCTTAATGTATTGTTAGACAAAGAGGGTCGTATGTGGGCTCAGAGGTCTTTAGCTCAATGGTTAGCAAATGGTGATCGGAATACCAAATGTTTCCATGGGGTGGCCACACATAGGAAGCGCAAGAATTTTATTAAGGGCATCAAGGTTGTGCATGCTAAATGGGTCACAAATGAGGAGACGGTTAGTTCTATTTTTGTGGACTTTTATTCTAGGTTGTTTACCATCTCATGTCCAACCGAATTGGAGAGAGTATTGGAGGGGGTTCAACCTATGGTCAGTGAATCCATGAATGAAGTTTTAACAAAACTCTATGTCCATAAAGAGGTTGATGTAGCAATTAAACAAATGGCCACTTTGAAGAGCCCGGGTCCGGATGGTATGCCCCCTCTTTTCTTTCAAACCTTTTGGTCTGATATTGGACTGGATGTTTCTGAGGCTGTGCTTTCTTGTCTCAATTCAGGTACAATTTTAAAGTCCATCAATCACACTTTTCTCACTTTAAGTAAAAAATCCCGAGACTATTGCTCAATTTAGGCCTATTAGTCTTTGCAATGTTATTTATAAGATTTTGAGTAAAGTCATTGTAAATAGGCTTAAACCATTTTTGAATTCTATTATTTCGGAAGCTCAAAGCACATTTGTGGCTGATAGAGTTATTACTGATAATATTTTGATTGCTTTTGAATCACTTCATCATATGAAAACCCAATGTTATAGAAAAACAGGTTTTATGGCCTTAAAGCTTGATATGAGTAAGGCTTATGATAGGGTGGAATGGGTGTTCTTGGAGAAAATTCTATTGAAGATGGGTTTTCAGGACACTTGGGTAGCTATGATTATGCAATGTATCATTACAGTTTCCTATTCGATTATGGTGAATGGTGAGCCTAAGGGTCTTATTCATCCTTCTAGGGGGTTACGACAAGGTGACCCTCTGTCTCCTTTTTTGTTTTTATTCTGTGCGGAAGGATTGAATGCTCTTCTTACTCAAGCCGCCAGGACTGGGGATATTCGAGAGTACTCCCTTTGCAGAGCTGGGCCAAAAATAACTCATCTTTTCTTTGCCGATAATTGTTTGTTATTTTGTAGAGCTACTACTGCTGAATGTGAAAAAAATCCAAAGTATTCTTGCATGGTATGAGGCTGCTTCAGGGCAACAGGTTAATTTTGACAAAACTACGGCTTTCTGTAGTCGGAATACATCCGAGGCTACCCAGGGCGAATTACAAGTTTTGTTGGGGGTGCCGGTTATTCGGAATTATGAGAAATACTTGGGGCTCCCTTCGTTTGTAGGGCGTTAAAAAAAGGCTTGTTTCATTCTAATCAAGGAGCGAATTTGGGCAAAAATGCAAGGTTGGAAGGAGAAACTATTGTCTCAAGCTGGTAAGGAAGTGATGATTAAAGCGGTGGTTCAATCCATTCTGACTTATTCCATGAGTGTGTTTCGGCTTCCCATTGGCCTCCTTAAGGATATAGAAGCTTTGATTTGGAAGTTTTGGTGGGGCTGCTCTGAGAATTCCAGAAAAATTCATTGGGTGAAGTGGGAAACACTTTGTTCTTCAAAATCAGTGGGGGGTATGGGTTTTAGAGATTTGAGAATGTTCAATGATGCAATGTTGGGGAAGCAAGTTTGGCGTTAATTTCATGTTAGAAATTCTCTAGTTTTCAAGGTGTTGAGCGCTAAATATTTTCCTTCAGGTAATATATTTGATGTGGAGCTGTCTCCTCGGTGCTCCTTTGCTTGGAGAAGTATTATGTAGGCTAGAGATGGGGTTCTAAAGGGTGCAAGATGGAGAGTGGGCGATGGGGTGAATATTCAAATATGTCAGCATAGATGGTTGCCAATTGAAGGGGGTGGTAGAGTATTGTCTCCACAGTGGGATCCCTCTTTGCAGGTAGTCTATGATCTGTTCCTACCAGGTTCAAGGATTTGGAATGAGGGGCTGATTGATCAAAGTTTTTACCCGTGGGAAGCTGAGATTATTAAAAGTATTCCTGTTAGCAAGTACGCAGCTGCTAATGCTTTGATTTGACCTCTGTCTTCAAACGGGGAGTACACAGCTAGGAGTGCTTACAGGTTGCTCGTTGGGCTGAAGCTCCAAGGGCAGGCTAGTTCGTCAAATATGGAGGCTGGTAAGAGCTTGTGGAATAACATCTGGGAACTTCAAGTGCTGAATAAAGTACGGCATTTCGTTTAGAGAGCTATGCGTAACTCCCTGCCCTCGAAATTGAACTTGCACAAGCATCAGGTGGTGTCCAAGGGTCTGTGTGACATGTGTTGAGACTGCTTGGAAGACAGTATTCACGACTTGTGGTACTGTGATGCAGTGAAAGCTATCTGGAGTGTTTGGGAGCGGCGTATCAGGGTGCGACTAAAACAGGAGACTTGGCGGGTTGAAGAGGTAGTTCAGCATGCTTCAGAGCTTCTGAGTGAATTCTAGGACGTGCAGAAGAAAGGTACTCGGGTTGTTGAGCACAATGAGGATCTTCAGTGGAAGTCGCCCGATTTTGGTCTTTATAAGATCAACTTTAAAGGTGCCTTATTTTCTAATCAGGGTAGTGCGGGTCATGGAGTAGTTATTCGTGATTGGGAAGGGCAGGTTATTGGGGCTTAGAGTGAGAAAGTGAGGCACCCTGGTTCTATGGATTTGGTGGAGGCTTTAGCGGCGCGTCGAGCAATTAGTTTTGCCAACGAACTCAGCATTCATCAGATAGTGATCGAAGGTGATTCTCTACGGGTTATCCAGGCGATTAATGAGGCTAGACCTGTCTGGACTATGTATGGTCATGTTGTCGATGATATTAGATTCCTGTCTTCTTCAGTAAGTTGTAGTTTTTAACATGTTAAGCGTAAGGCTAATAGATTAGCTTATGCCCTCGCTCGTAAAGCAGTTTCTTCTGCTACTTTGAATGTGTGGTTAGAAGATCTACCACGGGATTTGGATGATATTTTTCAGTTTGATTTTCCGTAATAAAGTTTGAATTACCTTTTTCTCAACAAAAAAAAAAAGTTTTATGTTTTATATACATATATATATATATATATTTTTTTTTTTTTTTTTTTCTTTTAGTTGATACTAAAGTCTAAAATCATGAATAATTTGTTCTGAATTGAGGTAATATTTTATGGTAAATTTTTATTTTTATTATATATTTATTTATTTATTTATAAATATAAAAAATAGCAGTAAACCCGAAATGGTACACCGGTATTGACCGGTATCGAAATATATCATTTCAGTACTAGCCAAATTGGTACAACCTCCGGTACAAGATTGACTCCCTTACTCTCAATACAATTTCTTTGGTAATGACCAGAGGCCTTAGCATTAAAATAACAAGTATTGCATTGCGATCACCTTCCTTATACCAAGTAATTCTAGAACGTTACCTCCACATAGAATCCTCCTTATCAAGCAAGTGTTTAAATCATCCCTATCTTCTTTGATAGCAAGATTGTTACTAGCACTGGGTTGTTGTTGTTCCAGTACTGAGTACTTGATGGTGATCTTGTGCTTTCGAAATTATCCAACCCACATGACCGAATTCCAGTTTGCTCTGAGACTGTAACTGTGTTGACCAACACACTGAAAGAGGAAGAAGCTAACGGTAACTACCAAACAATGCCGTATTAGAGGAGTTTAGTTTTACATCTATACAGCGGCGTCGTTTAATTGGTTTAGCGAGTGAGAGTGGCTTTAATACTAGAAGTTAAATGACAGAGTTCAATTCTGGAGTTTGTTACTTAAAGCCATGACACCGTTTTGATACATGGAACAGTCCAGTTTCTTCTCATTCTCTATTCTTCTTCCTCTACTCTGAGCTCTTGTTCTAGCATTGGATATTTTCCTAGATATTTCTGGTTTAGAAAGTTGACAATGATCTTATGTAGAGTTTGAGAGATGAAAAACCATTGCCATAGGAAACTTATTTTTCCAACTTGTAGTAGCCATAGTCCAATATCAAGCCTAGCTTTCAAGAATTTGTGAGCTATTCCGTTGTTGGTACCTCCAGGTAAATTTCAGGCCAATATAACCCCCAGGTCCTTTAAAATACACTGATATATGACAACTCTAAAGCTTGCCATCAACTGTGAAACTCTAATACACTGATATACTTCCTCCTTCCTTTTCAGACATGCCTACAATTTCATTAAAGTCCCCAATTGTAAGCCATGGTAATGAATTACCATGCCCCAAAGATTTGAGAAGCATCCAACATTACTCTCCTTTAGATGAGTCTGGAATCTGGATTCCCATAGAATCCAGTAAGGTGGCACCACCTGCTCAGTCCACCACTTAATAATGAAATTTCACTTAATAACAAGAATTAATATGTTTATTGTATTTGTTTATAAAAAAAATATATATGTTTATTGTATTTAAACATAATTAGTATTAGGGACAAAACTAGAATTTGGAGTTAAGGGGTGACTCTGTTGCTAGCTACATGTGGTGGCTCCAACCTTCAGCATTGCTGCTTCTTAGCCATTAATATATATTAATTATGCATGCATTCCTAGGAAAGGAAAATTTTATTTTGTTTAAATATTTTTTAAAGGGTGACATTGTTTGTTTCAAGTAAAATTGGTTTATTCTGTGTAATTTATTTTAGCTTTGCTATTGGTAATTATTGTTGTTAGGCTAATTTTTTGGGGCTTGTATATTTTGTTTTAAATTTTAAACTTATAAATTTTTTATGGCCTTTAATAGGAGGATTGCTAGAGTTACAATTTTTTTTTTTACAAATTATTGATGTAGTGAGTGGTTATTGACTTATAGGTAAGTAAAAAAATGATGTAAGTGGTGAGCCCAGATGCAAACTAATACCAAATAGTTTGTAAAAATTTTGCACAAAAGTTTGTAGTTGTGGGCGTCAAAAACAAACACTAAGAAGGTAATGACTAAGTAAATGACTTACACAATTAATTTATAAGAACTGAAGGGTAAAAATTCTACAATGGGAGACCTAAACAACTAATTATCAAGCGGTAAGTAACAAAATAGTTGTTTATTGATATAGAAACTACTTTCCTAAGGTACAAAAGGTTGGATTGAAAGTTAAAAACTCTAAGTCCTATTATGTTTCTCTCTCTATTTCTTCTCTTGGTTTTCTCTTTGTGTTTTTCTAAACCCCCTTTCCTACTACACGTCCCCTCCTTTTATAGGCACATTTCCCTTCCTTATCACCCCAGCTAGCTTGCTTCCAGCTAGATTTCGGGGATGCTTGTCCCATCACGTCTCTTATATGCAATATTATTGTATATATTGCCTCCAGTATCTTCATTTCTATATATATTATTAACGCATAGACATGAGGTTTGTAGATGAGATCAGCAAAGAAAGTTTTACATGTTATATTTTTTTTTAAGGAAAAAGATAGTGAATTGGTAGCTTGTTCACGTCAAGCACTTGCTCCAATTGATCACATTTTTGCCATCTGGCCCAAATAAGGAAACCTAGTTTGTCAAAGGGTTTTGTCTCCTATAGAGGATCAAAATGGCCGAATATTACCATGAATAGATTATCAATTAAATATCGTAATCCATCTCTAGCATTGCATTAGATTACCGACTTCACAAAAGGGATCTCATTTGCTGAAAAAGAATAAATCTATGGTTGACACCTACGCCACGAGAGGCTTACAATATAATATATAAAAGGATAAGCATGTTATCGGAATCAAATCCTTGGAAAGATTATATAATCTCCTCTGAGATAAAATTATACTCTATCCAACTTTACAAAAGTGTGTGGGAAGCTTTTTTCTAAAAACTTAAAGTTTAATTCTTGTCTCTCACACTGCACAAGCACTTATACTTGTAAAGTGATTATCATATTAAATATATTCGGTGGTATTTATAGGAAAATTCTAATATCAAATTATGGAAACACAATCAATTATAGAATTGACACTTTAATGCAGACAATATGCAAGACATAGCATGATATACATTTGTCTGAAAATCATAATATATATGCAAATCATGGGGCAGGAGCCCACGTTATACTTGGCATATGAGAAAACAACGGGATGGTTTTAGTTCTTTTCTCGTGCTTCAAATAACACCCTTTCCCTAGTGAATCTTATTGTGGGGATCATGTGAGTCTGGTTACTCTGCACTTAAATTCATACCCTCAATTTAATTAGTATATGCTATTGGTCACCAACTATTCAATTCTATAATTAATAATCTCTCTCTCTATGTATAATTATATTATTCAGCCTAAAACTTGTCTCATATACCTTGTAGGCTCTACAAAGTCACTTCATACGACGGTTGTATGAAATACCTTATCTCTCACATCTTGTGGGCTCTACGATACTCACGTATATTTAGTTTGTGGTAATCTTTAGGACACTTACAAGGCAAGGTTTTAATGGGTCTTTGCTTTTGCTCTTCAACTATTCCATAAATTCTTTTCTTCACCGTGGAAAGCAAAAGCTGCAAAACACGCATTAAAGTTTGAATTTAGTTTCAACTGACACAATAATAATAATAATAATGATAACAATAATAATAATAATAATAATAATAATACCCAAATGTTCAAAATTAAATAAAGAATGATGGCCTTGTGATGAAATAAGTTAAAAGTTTGAATTGAGTAAAATCTACCGATTTAGAGCTCCTTAAAATTATTTTAAGCGTAGCTAGTGATTAGTACAATGATTAGGAAGCATAAATTCAGTAACCATGGCACTTTATACATGCAGCATTGTACACATTTTATCTAAAATGTCTTTACATTAGCAAAAGATTTAAATAGATTATTATCTAAAATAACTATATTTTCCAATTTAAGGGACATTAATATCAAATTCAAAACAAAGGGAATTATATGGCGAAATTTTACCAAACCTCAGACAAATTAGTAGAATTTTCCTCGAAAGAAGTAATTTTAAGTCAAATAGCTGAGGCAGAAGAAAAACATTGAACTAATCAATGGATAATTTAGCAAAATCTACATGCATACATTGATTCAAGTCCTTACAGAACTTCATAGCATTTGTTTACTGCCTCCTTGCTAGCCTAAAAAAGAAAAAACATACATGCAAGTCCTTTACAGTGTGATTTTAAGGCCAAGTCCTTAATTAATGAGTCCCCCTATGTTGAACTAGAACTGGTAGGCCGCCTCTCACAGTGGCAGTGAGACCCGGAGCGAACCTCGGAGCCTGATTTGGATCCGCAACCCGAATATCAAATTGTTGAACTAGAGAAACCACCACACTTCTCATCTCCACAAGAGCCATTTCCTTGCCCAAACAAACCCTAAGCCCAGCCTGAAAAACTGGGTACTTATACGGGCTTCCGGGTCGGAAAACCCCATTGTGTAGCCACCTTTCGGGTTTGAATTTGAGACAATCCGGACCCCAAACCCGCTCCATCCGACCCATTGCATAAGGATGGTACGTAACCCTTGTGCCCTTGTGTACGAAAGTACCATCGGGTAATATATCATCCTCTTGGCAAAACTTGGAGTCAAATTGAATTGGTGGGAACAGCCTCATGCTTTCATATATAGCACCGTTTAGGTAATGCATTTCACGCATTTGCTCTAAGCTCGCAACTTGTTGCTGATGAGGACTCGATGACCCAATGACTCGCTCCAACTCGTCCCGAATCGCTGCCTCAACATGTGGGTGCTGTGATAATAGATAGAAGAAACTCGTTAATGCCGAAGCCACTGTGTCACGCCCAGCTAATAAGAAGCTAATGACAATGTCGCGGAGATAGTTATCGTCATCGATGGAGGCCATGAATCTTGATAGCAAGTCTTTGTGATTCGAAAACCCCATTTCCCGGCGTTGATTTATCATCTCTGTAGCGAAGGTGTTGATCGTTTTGATGGCTTCTTTGAGCTTCTTCTCTGAGCCCAAATTGAGAAACCTTTTGAACTTCCAGATTATTGGTGAGGCAGACATGGCTCGCTCCGCTGACAATTTCGACGCGAGGTCGAAGGCAGCTGCGAAATTCGATATAGGAAGCGATAATTGAAGACAACCTGGGTCTAATCCAAAGGAAAACTTACAAATATTGTCGAAAGAGAAGCGGCGAAACACGTCTTGCAAGTCCAAGACTTTGTCTTCCTGACCAGCAGCAGCAAACGATGACAAGAGTGGAATGAGTCTGGATTGGATCTCGGAAGTGACAATCTCGAACGCATAGGATCGAACAGAGACGCTTCCGAGTTCAAGACTCGCCATTTTGCGCTGGAACTTCCAAGACTCTCCATCCACATTGAAAATTCCGCGACCCAAAAGGTCACCAAGAATAACCGAGAACGGTTTGCCTTTAGGGTAATTGTCAAACCTGGTTTTGAGAATGTGTTCAACGTTTTCTGGGTTGGCCGTGATAGTGTTTCCGAGGACATGAACGTGAATAGTCCCAGTCGGCGATTTCCGGAGAAGATGTGTGTACCAATCACACAGATTGCCAAACTCTTTAGCCCAACTCAACGACAAGTAACTTCGACAAACCTCGCAGTTACACCACGGCTTAAGCCTCGAGATGAAGAGCAACAAAGAAAACAAAGAGAAAAGGAAGGTGAAAGAGAAGAACAAAGCGCAAAAAGTACTGGACATGGATTGCACAGACAATGAATCAAAACCCATATTTTTTTTTTTTTGAGAGAGGAAAGTTGCTAGGAAAGAGAGCTAAGTTTGGATTGAAAGTGATCAAACGTGGCTCACATTTTTATAATGGAGGCAGAGTCATAAATTTCACAGACAATAAGGCTATAGCTGTGTGTTGAAGTTGACACATGAAAAGGTGCATGAGTAACGCGTGCGCAAAATAACTATAACAATTTGGGTCTTCACCGCACCGCGCATAGAACGTCAGTGCTTATTGATTGGCAGGTTTTATCACCCACGTGCTTTTTATATTATTATATTTATTTTCTCTTTTTATTAAGTCTCTGCTAGTTGTTACAGCGTGAGTGTGACTGGTTGAGTTTGAACCAACCCAACTGTAATTGGGAAAGACAAGTTTTTCTTGTTTATCCGAGCTGTCGGCTTAAGTGACACGTAGACATGTGATTACGATGATCTCAGCCTCGCAAACTATCACCTTTTCACTTTCTTTTTTTTTATATATAATTATGTCGACAGCTCCTATAGGTAGCAAAAATCAAAGAACCATTTTACAACCCAATTTATGCTATCTTTGGAAGTTTTGAGATAGAGGAGAGTAGAAGGGAGTAGAGGGAAGGAGAGTAGGTGGAGAGGAGAGTAGAGAAAAATTGTTATTCTTCACCTTGTTTGGATGTTTTTAAAATTAAGTAAGGGAGAGGGGAATAATTAGACTTTTCATTTGTAATTTTGTTAATATGGTGAGGGTAAATTTGATAATTCATTTGGTCAAGCATTTTTATGCTCCATTCTCCCTCAAAATCTCTCCAATTTGGGAGAATTAAAAATGAGAGGTTGGAAGTAATTCAAATCCCTCCAAATCACTCCCCCTCCTTCCTTAAAAAACATCCAATCAAGGTAATTAAATTACTATCTCTCACTCTATTCTACTCCCCCCTCCTTCCCCCAACATCCAAACATAACATTAGAGACGTGACAAAGGACGTGTAGAAGTGTCCTGCAACTTTTTTCTTATATAAAATTATGTCGATAATTTCTACAACTAGCATAAAGCTCACGTGAAATGTGTTAAAATAGCTAAAGTGTTAAAATACTACTTTAGCAATAAAAATACTAAAAAAATCACCACTTCAAAGATACTGAAAGTTAAGGGATGTTTAATACATGTATTTAAAAACTAAAAATATGTGCTTAGAAATATGTGTAGAAATACATGTGAGCGAAAAAAAATGTGTAATATTGTTTAAAAACTAAAAATATGTGTATTGAATAAATGTACCAAACGGGACCTAAATTTTTTGACCCCTGGCTACAATAAATTGTCAAGTGCTAAAAGTCAAATTTTTTAACACCTAGCTACGTACAATAAATTGTTATATTTCACAATTTACTATAGCTAGATAGTAAATACAAAAAAACTTTATTTAAATAAAAGTTAGAGAGCGAGAGACTTGAGTGATAAAAGAAAGGATAAATAAAATAATATTGAAGTGAAATGGTAAAATAATAGAGCATTTGATGTTGGGTGTAATGTAAAATGAGGTGTTAAAATATATAAATTAGTTTTTTGAGTTGCTGAAAAACTAAAATTTTTAGTACCTTTAATGTGAATGCTCATAGTCACACACTTTAATTATCACTATTTAAACACATGTGATAAGTGGTTATTAGATTACTTTTTATTAATTACTAGTGGTGGACCCTTAATGTATAAGCGGTGTAATTAAATCACAAGTTGAGACTTATGCAAATTGTTGCAATGTGTGTGGTCCATGAATAACTCAATGTTTTCTCTTCTTCTCATGCAATAATAATATTATTAATTAAATTTATGAGTTAAAATATATCATTTATGTGATTCTCAAACAAAAAAAAAAAAATCTAAGTTTAAATTTGTGGTATAAGATCTATAATTTATGTGATAGAATAGAGCATTACTCTTGGGTAATTGAATGATTTTCTTTTACAGTGCATGAAAAAGTTCAATAAAATTATACGTTCTATTATGTTATTTTTTAAAATATGAAATTTGATAATTATGAATGTTATTAATGTGTATTTATTATGGTTGTGTACAATAAGAAACTATTTATTCTACCATTTTAAAAATGTATGATATGAAAATTTTAAAGTGGGGTATACGAAAGATTTTAAAGGGAATCCTTATATAATTTAAAACCAATTAAAAATATACATTAAATAATAACAAAAAAATTAATACGGGCATTAAAAATTTTATGTGGAAATATTAAATATTCAATAGGGAAAATTATATTTTAAATCTTATCAATCATAAAAGGTTTCCAATCTTCTAGTTTTATATATATGTTATAAATTAAACTTTATACTTAAAGGCGGAGTGTGAGTATTCATGTATTGGATCTTAGTACAAATTTGTATTCCATAATTTTCCAATCCATTTGAAGGCCATATTAGATTGGCCAAAATTCTAATTGGTTGGTTGCAGTGATTCCTAAGATTTCGAAGAAACCTTAAATCCACCATGTTTTTAAGGAGACCTTGCTCTGACTAGTCCTAGGTTACTAGGAGCTCTCTTATGCATAGTTTTTAAACCCGGACCGGACCGTACGGTCCGACCGGGAAACCCTTGAACCGTTCACATCTACGGTCCATTTAAGGTGAAGAACCGTTCCATGCGAAAAAAGCATGGAACCGTCCGGACCGCGGTCCGACCGTCCGGTTCTGTGAACCGTATCCGGTTCACACGGTTCAAGCGGTTGCCTTGAATTCAAGCCTTAAACGGCAACGTTCCACCTCTTTTTTTTTCTTTTTTTCCCCCCTATACGACGTCGTTTGGAGCATATTGAAAAAATTTAACCCTCATCCCTCAAATGAAACCCTCGCCTCACTCTCTGAAATTTGAATCACTCTCTGCCTCTTCCTCACTCTCTCGTCTCTGCCTCTCTCCGTCGCCGTCGCAGATCGCAGCTAAGCCCAGATCGCAGCTCACTCTCACGCTCATCTCTGCCTTTCTCCCTCGTCGTTGTCGCCGCTCACTCTTTGCTTCTTCCTCACTCTCTCCTTCTTCCTCACTCTCTCGTCTCTGCCTCTCTCCATCACCGTCGCAGATCGTAGCTCAGCCCAGATCGCAGCTTACTCTCACGCTCATCTCTACCTCTCTTCCTCGTCGCCGTCGCAGCTCACTCTCTGCCTCGTCGTCGTCGCTGTCGCCGTCGTTTGGTAATTTATCCATTTATATTTTTTGTCCTATTTTATGAATTGGAATAGAATTTATTGACATTAGTTGGTGTATTTATGTGGATAGAGTCTGTTGTTATGTTTTAATTTGTAGTGTCTTTACTCTTTTTTACGGTTGGTAGTGTTTTGAGTATAGTTCTTTAGCCCATTATAGGGTCTAATGGATTTTTTTTTGTAAATAAGTAATGTGTCAAAATAAATTCGATAATTTTTTATACAATGAACAATGTCCGGACAAAGGTGTATTGCATTATTGCATAGAATTACTGGGCATTTAGTTTGTGTTTTCAATATTCTGTTTGTGATAGCATAGTTGTTTTGTGGTTATGATATTTTGCCGTTGTTAAATTGTTATCACAGGTCTATATACTTATATGGGTGTTGTAATCAAAAAGAAAAAAAAAAAATTTTAAACTTTGTAAGGGATGGATGTACTGCATTTCAGATAAATGAGGATTTTTATAAAAATACCTAATTTAATGTTTTTATATATATATTTAAAATAATTATTAAATTAATTATGACGTCACGGTTCGACCCCGGTTTGACCTCGATTCGACCTCAAAAACCTTGAACCTCTCCCTTTTACGGTTTAATGAGCGGTCCGGGTCTGAAAACCATGCTCTTATGGTGTGTTTGGATGGCATGATTTGAGCATTTGAAATTGGATTTTAGTGATTAAAATTTAAATACTTTTAATTTGAAATAACACCTAATTAAAATCAATGTATTTGAAATCAAGGCGTTTTAAATATGTTAATTTAAAATCTAACTCAAAATTCAAATCCAAGTTTCCAAATGCAACCTTAGAATTTTGTTCCACAAAAAATGCCCCAGGGGTATCCATTTAACCCAAAACTCAAGGTGATCATTCCTTTGTAAAGAGCTGGAGCTAGGGACTAGGGTAGGCTAAGAAGAAATTTTCTTTTGCAAGTTTGTTTATTTGAAAGGCTATTTAGTTTTTTGTTCCTGCCTAAAAATGTAGGCAATATGAGCTATTCAAATTAGGTATCAAGGATGGCTTAGTGGTTTTAATGGATGTTGAGTTTTTGTAAATCCATCTGTATATGAACAGTACACTTGGAAGAAATCTTAATGGAAATGAACATTTAGCGCAACCCAAACAAGTTGAGCCTAATAACTGCCTCTTAACTCTTATGACATGAAGCATTGTTTCTAATTCTCGGTATCTACCACTGCACATCTTTAGTGTGATAGTCACTCCACTATTATAAGTGCTTGTGGAGTATGGGGGGTAAGGGCCGGAGTTCAAATCTCCAGAAGGGCTTCACATACACATATACACTTAATTAAATTAGGTTAAAGTAGAATTTCTATATTATATATAATAAAAATAAAATAAAAAAATAAAAAATAAAAACCTCTTGGCATCTAGGATAAAGCCTTAAGGTGGATGAGTACTCTTGAGCAAACATTTAGACTTCTGGATGAGTTTTTGTCAATTCAACTAATAAAGCTTTATTATCGTTAGATAATATATATAATGTTTGATTCCTGTTTACAGAAAATTTTAATTGATATATTAACTTAATAATAAAGAACAATAATTAAAAGTAAATACCATAAGTGGAATCCTATCATGGGCGCATTTTCCAAATTCCATAATCTGAAAAAAAAAAAAAAAAGGGTGTAAAATGCATCCTCCATATTTAAATAGCTATAATAAATTTGTTTGCCCAAATTAATAAATTAGAATTTACAAATGTGTGTTTTTTTAAGTGTATTACATTTCATCATAATTAAATATTTACTATTATTTAATTTGTGTCTTTTTTTTTATATATTTAATTTGTATCCTTACCCCTTAAAGCGTCTCCAATGGTATAGCTAAAGACAAAATATTCTCTATAATAGAGAATAAGATCAAAAAAATGGTCTCTAATAGATTCTCTAAACTCTAAATTTTTTTTGACTTATAAACGGTAGCTCATCAAATCTGATAGGCTACTGTTTATTCTTCAAATATTTTTTTTTATTATAATAATCAAGTGTTGAATAAAAAATGTTGAAATATGTGTAGTTGTTAAAAAAAGAATAAATAATGAATGAAAAAATAATATTTAAATGAGATAGAGAATGTGATAGAGAATTTGTTGGAAATTGTATTTTAAAAAGTAGGTAAATAAAAGGTAAAATAGGCTATTGTTTATTCTTCAAATATTTTTTTTCTATTATAATAATCAGGTGTTGAATAAAAAATGTTGAAAGATGTGTAGTTGTTAAAAAAAGAATAAATAATGAATGAAGAAATAATATTTAAATGAGATAGAGAATGTGATAGAGAATTTGTTGGAAATTGTATTTTAAAAAGTAGGTAAATAAAAGGTAAAAGTCATTATTCATTTTCTAAATAGTACAAAAATTTGATGAATTTGCTAAAGATGGTCTTAGCCACTCTTTATGGTGACCCAAATTTATAAAATTGCAATTACCACTGCATAGATCTTGGTAGTTGGTACTAACTTCTAGCTAGGCATGTGACATTATGACAAATTGGCAATCCACTGCGCATTGGTTTATTTTTTTTGTTCACTCATCACTCATCACTCAATTTTTATCACTCATCACTCATCACTGATAACTCATCACTCTTCACTCAAAAATACTCAAATTTCTATAACTCAGTTTGTGGGCTGTTTGGGTGAAACATTTCAGTGAATTTTTCAATTCCATTACTCACCTTTATGTCATTCACTGGTCCCACAAAAATCACTTCCCAACACAGGTGCACAGAACGGTCACAAGCCCGTCCCGCGTTGGCTCTCTCTTTCCTCTCTTCACAACCTTTCCACAACAAAAGCACTCTCTCCCCAACTTCAACACTCTCTGAGCACACAACAACGTCTCCAAACTTATAAAAAATAAAAAATAAAAATTAAAAACATAAAAAGAGGCACTACAACATGCATCGTATGACTCTTGGTTCTAAATCATACCGTAAATAAAATAAAAAAAATGAGTAACAGAGGAACAAGCCAAAGGCAGACATTGTACAGAAAATTTCCATAACACTTGGTCCAAATTTTTTTTTTCCCAAGCCAAAGGCAGAGCAAAGTAGACATTGTTCACTCACCATAGCTGTAACAAAGGAACAAACCCAGAAACTTCTAACATAAAAAATAAAAATTAAAAAAATTAAAAACATACAAAGAGGCATAAAAGCTATACTTAAGTAGAGAGTAAAAAAAGAGGCATAAATAAATTCCTAGCCATTCCTCAAGGTCTCAGTAAGCACAACAGAAAAAATGGAGGAACATGGAAAAAAAAAATTAAAATAAAACCCAACAGATGGAGGGGCTGAATATTCTCATTGGAAAAAAAAAAAAAGCAGGTTCACGGAGCTGTGCGAAGGTGCTGATCGGTGTGCTTCAGTCTTCAGTTGTTGCTGTGCTGACCGGTGCACTTCAGTCTTCAGTTGTTGCTGTGCTGTGGGCTTGGGAGAAGGAAAATGGAAGTGATGAAAAGTAAATGAAGTGAAGTAGTGAAGGCTGAAGGCAGTTGGGAAAGTAAAGTCACAAAGTGTCGTTGGTCTGCTGTGTGATTTGATGCAACACTGCTGTGGGACCCAATGGCAACTCTAAAATTACACATATTGCCATTGAGTTAACAAATCTCAAAACTCAAAAAAATGAAAACAAGGCTGGAGAGTTTCCTACTTTGTTAACTCATATCCCAAAATTTTGGGTTTTGTTAACTGAGTTACATCTGAAAAAATAAGCCAAACAAACATATACATGTGGGGCCCACCGGTTTTTGGTTATGAGTTAACAAAACTCAGTTTTTGTGAGATATGGGATATGAGTTTGGCAAAATCCAAACAACACCTAATGTTTGCTTATGGTCCCGGGAGCCTGAGGCTTTAAGACACGTTTGGTTTGGTTAGTCGGCTAAAATTCGGCGGCATGTTGGGTTCATGAATTGCGTGTGTGTAACTCAAGGCATCTAGGATAAAGCCTTAAGTTAGAGGAGTACTCTAGTCTTGAGCAAACATTAGACTTTTGGATGATTTTCAGTCAATTCAACTAATAAAGTTTTTTATTGTTAGATAATAAATATAATATTTGATTATACAAAATTTTAATTGATATATTGACTTAATAATAAAAAGTAAACACCTTTTTTTTTAGAAATGAAAAAATAGTAAACACCATAAGTTGAAAACCTTATCATATTTTACAACCAAAAAAAAAAAAAAAAATCTCAGATGGAATCTTATCATGGGCGCATTTTTCAAATTCCATAATCTAAAAGAAAAAAAAAATTAGGAGGAAAATGTATCCTCCATATATAATAACTATAATAAATTAGTGTGCCCAAATTAATAAATTATAATTTACAAATGTGTTTTTTTTTAAAAGTGCATTACATTTCATCATAATTAAATATTTACTACTCCCTCCGTCTCAATTTTTTTTTTCTGTTTGAAAAGTCAAACTTTTTAAGGGAACATCATTTATTATCTTGTCTACCTTTAAAAAATGTATAAGTTTCCAAAACTACCCTTATAAAAATTTATTAAAAAATTGAATTAGTAAATTAACAAGGGTATAATAGGAACATTAGTAAATTAATGATTTTTATGTTTAGAAACAGGACAATATTTTGGGACATCTCAAAATGGAATAGAGGACAAAAAAAATGGGACGAAGGGAGTATTTTACTTTGTGTCTTTTCTTTTTGGATATATTTAATTTGTGTCCTTAGCCACTCTTTAACGTGACCCAAATTTATAATCCCAAATTTATAATATCGCTATTACCACTGCGCATTGGAAATTGACAACCCAGTACTGCGCATTGGAAATTCTGCAACATCAGTGATCAAAGTTCTCCATTTTTATCGAAAATATGAAACAAAAGAAAGAAAAAGAGGAACTCTGATGTTTGCTTATGGTGCCGGGAGCCTGAGACTTTAAGACACGTTTGGTTTGGTTAGTCGGCTAAAATTCGGCGGCAGGTTGGGTTCATGAACATGCGTGTGTGCATGTAAGAGAGAGCATGTTTTTTCTTTTTTTCAAGTTCTTGGAAATCTTTTCTTTTATCATTTTTAAGGACTTGTTGTGAAGGAGAAGGGGAATTTTGCTTTGTCTTGTATAGAAAAGATTAGATCTAGGGCCTATAGTACATTTCCCACCAACAAACCTAATCAGCATATTTACAAATCTAATGTTAATTACTTTATCTAATCTTCATTTTCAAGATTTTTTTTTTTTAATTGTGCATAAATTATTTCTTAATTATTGGTAGTTCCCATATTCTTCTCTTACACGTACGGAGCCCTCTATGAGAGGGAAAGCTGAAAGCTGAAAGGATGTGGGGTATGTAGCATTGTTAAATGGATGTAATAATAGCATCTTCCTCAAATTTCTTCATTTTTTTTGTTTAATTTTGTCTCAAGATTGCTTTTCTTTTCTTTTTTTTTTCTTTTTTTTTTGGGTTAAAGAGAAATTTATTCAATACTAAGAAGACCCAAGTCATGAGGGAATGTGCACCCCATTCACATAAGATTTCCCTTTATTGGGGTAACTTGTCTCATTTTGTAATTTGTCTAATCCTAATGTCTAACCTAAGTTTATCATTTTGTAATTTGAATAATTTCAGAATGAGTCCAAGTGTTTTTAAATTCGGGGAGGTGATGTTTGGAATTTGACGAAACTTTTATTTGAAGTGTTTACAAATGCCAACTTTTTTTTTTTTTTTTTGAAAAGACTAATGCCAACTATTTTGACCTCAAATGATTCTGCCCATTTTTCATTTTTTCACATAACAAAATCAAAACAGACATGCGCATGACGTAGCAAATAGCTTATACAAAACTCCACAATCTCCTTTCGACAGAATATTAATCTACTTTTCAGATTCCAAAAACCCGAAAGAGATGGATTGAGGTCAGGTTCAATACTTAAGTATTGCACCTATATAATTAGTATAGATGATTGAGATTTAAAATTGTAAAAAATAACTTTAAATCTCAACTATTAAATATAAAAAATGAGAAAAAGTAAAAATAATAAAGATAAAAAAAGTAATTTAAAAAAAAAAAATGTGAGGGACTTTGTTGAATTGCACCGCATGATATGATTTGGCCGACAAAAAGATTGGCTCAGGTTGTGGCACAAATTTTAATGTGTTACATTTTCGATTTTGGAAGCATGTATTTCAATGGCACATTGGTAGCGGTAGTGCGGCTGCAAAATTCAGTATAAAAAAGAAGCGTGTAAGACTTGGCTCGATTGAACTGGAGGTAGCCGAGTCCAAAGGAAGCAAAGTAGTAACAAACATACACTTCTTCCGTATCAATTTGATTCTTCTGTTTAAAAAGTTAAATTTTTTAAGAAAATATTATTTATTGTCTTGTCTGTCTTATTAAAATGTATAAGTGTACAAAACTACCTAATTAGATTGATTTTTTAAATATTTGTTAGTTTTCTTTTCATTGGTTTTGAAAATAAAGTGGGGGTATAATAACAACATTAATAAATTAATAGCTTTTAATTTTAAAAACATGACAATATTTTGGGACATCTCAAAATAGAATAAAAGACAAACAAATTGAGACGGAGGGAGTATGTGTTTTATTACTGTAAGGTAAAATTAATAGACAACGCTTCTCAAAAAAAAAAAAATATATATATATATATATATAATATTATCTTTTTCAAGAATAATTAAATCAAAACAATTACATAATTTTGTTTATTTTTTGAGATTCAACAACTAAATGTTTGGTGGACAAGATAAGGCCCTATTTGGATGGTGAGTGATTGATATCTCATCACTCATCACCCAAAAATCATTACTCAAAACTCATTACTCTATAACTCGTTTTTTATCACTTGAAAATTCCCAACTTATACCCAGTTTTGTTTGGCCCTTAAACTCAGTTGAGTTTTCATTCTAAAAACTCAAAAATCTCAACTTTTTTGTGGGATCCACAGACTGACTTGGTGCAATAGAAACAAAACATCAAACCCAGCACCCAACTGAAAAAAAAAACCATCACCATGCAAATCACAAAATATCAAACCAATCCACCATAGCAAATCTGGCCATTCACACCACCAACACCTTCAACACCACAACAAATTGCACTATAAAGCTTAGAAAGAACTAAAAGAGGGAAAAAAGAGAAGAGAAAAGATCATGAAAAGTGAAGAAAGAAAAAGAAGAAAAGAAGAAGAAGAAGAAGAGAACTCAAGCCCAAAAACCCAGTGAAAAAAAAAAAAAAAAAAAAAAAAACCAAACCTAGAAACCCAATGTGAAAATAAAAAAAATAAAAAGAAGAAGAAGAAGAAGAAGAGGAAAATAGAGAAACCAAGCCCTAACTCAACGTGAAAGAAAAAAGAAGAAGACAACGAGGTGATGATGAAGAGTATAGAAAATCAAAGAACAAAGAAAAAAGAAGAAGAGTGGTATGATGAGAGAGGAGAGAGGCATGTGAGTAGTGTAGCTATTGGTGGAGCGTTGAAGAGAGCAAAAGGTTTGAGGTGGATTTGACTACTCTCTATCGTGGGCCCATGGTTTCTCAAGAATTTACCAAACTGCCACCATTACTCAGTTTCCATTACTCATCACTCAATTTAGTGAGAATTGAGTGACGAAAAAAAACTTAGAACAAATCCAAACAAGTGTTACTGTCGTGGGACTCACCAGTTTTGAGTTATCAATGATGAAAACTCAATGATGAGTGATGAAAACAACCAAATCCAAACAGCCCCTAACATTCCCAGCTTCGGTTGATAATGTAGAATGCTTGGCAGCTACTCAAGCTCTTTGCTTTGCTAGAGACTGTGGGCTCACCTCTATTATATTGGAGAGTGATTCTGAGACAGTGAACAAAGCCCTCAGAAGTGAAAACGACTCTTTCACCTCATATGGTCACCTAGTAGGCAAAGTCAAGATACTTGCAGAGGCCTTTTTTGATATTACTTTCTCCCATAAACGTAGACAAGGCAACTTTGTAGTTCACAATATAGCAAGATATGCTAGAAATGTTAGTGGTTTATCGGAGTGGATGGAGGATGTCCTTCCACACCTTAATTTGATCACTTTAGCTACTTTTGGCTGAGTTTTATTAATAATATCTGCAACTTTCTTCTTAAATATATATATATATATATATATATTTTTTTTTTTTTAATTAGAACCAAAAATTATGTATTTGAATTTAATTGGGAAGCTTACTCTATTGCATCTGAAATACTATGTTTTACTCAAAAGAAATTATTTGACAAAGATCAATTAATGAGACTACCTTACAAGTTTGTCAAGATTTTTAATTTTTTAAAAAGATTTCCAATAGTAATTAGTAATGTAGTATACTGCTAAAGATTTATAATTTCCTTCCTTATTTAACTAAAATCATCCACCCCCCCCCCCCCCCCCCAATTTTAATTACCAATGAATTGAAGTGCAAATGATAGTTAGTAGTTGTGGCATTTTTTGTAGTGTCTCCCATCTCACGTATACCAGGTTATTACTGAGAGGAATTCCTTGGGGGAGGCCCCAAGATATTGGATATTATGAATATCATGAAACCTTAGGAACCACTAAGCTAACCAACCCTTGAGGTTAGTGTCCAATTTTTATAATTCAAACAACACCCCCCAACCCCCACACCCCCCCCCCCCCCCAAAAAAAAAACTATCTTTCTAAAGAAAAGAAAACAATCAATATTTACAAACACAGAGAAAACTATGAAAATCTAGAGTTCTATTATTCGTTGCTCTCTTACAAAATTGTGTATGGTAATATATAGTAAGAGTTCTCTTATAAGAAGACAAACCAAAAGATAAGGATGAAATGCTAAGGAAAATATGTATCCTTTCTTATGAAATGGTCATTTACAAATTTTACTACCTATAAACAATTGTCTTACCTTATCTTATCTAACTTTTGACTATATTTGTTTCTCAAAAAAAAACAAAAAAACTTTTGACTATATACAATTCATGTCGTGACACTTTCAAAGCTACCAAATTTTGGCACTTGTTGATAACAAAAGTTAGTCACTTAAAAAAGTGCAATATCTTTTGATTTTGTCAATAATCCTACTTATAGAAAATGGGAGGAATTCTACTAGGTTTATAAAGATTTAAAACGAGCAGTAAAGCATTGTATTATATCAACAACAACAACAAAAATAATGAAAGAGGGAAACTAAATCTCATACACAAAAATAAGTAATGTTTCTCAATCACAACTCCTTTCCTAGAGGGAAACTAAAAAATTCCCTTCCCTCTATCCATGTTTATGTGTATGAGTTTAACTATCAAAAGAAAATTAAGTGGGTAAGTTTCCATATTGAGAAAAAAGAGTGATGTGTGTGAGTTTAAAGCCTTGCACTACACATTCAATAGTTAGGCTCTAAATTCTTATATGTATAAGCGAGAGAGATACAAAAAAAAAAATATATAATAATAATAATAATAAAAAAATGATTTTTCCATTTTTTTTTTCAAGTTTTCAAAGAACCAAAATGGAGACCGGTTCTCGGTTTTTACCAAATTTTTGTCGGTTTTTCCGATTTAAACTAGACCAATTTTGGATATGTTTAAATTGACCGATCCAGTCCAATTTTTAAAACAATACTATTACTATATGGAAGTTATTTTATTATTCTTTTAGATAAATTATATTTCAAATCTTATATTTTAGGGGTGAATTTAAATTAAACCTATAATTTAAAAATATTTCAAATTAAATCCTGAAGAAAAAAACCATTATAAATAAAATTTATAGTTTCATTAGAAACTAAACTTTTGATTTTATGCAATTAATTTGGGAGTTTAAAAATAATTTTTTATTGAAAATTTGGTTTGAAATTAATGAAACTATAAAAATTTTATTTGTAACATTTTAAATTTTATGGTTTAATTTGATATTTTTGAAACTATTAGTTTTAAATTGAATTGTACACAAATATAGAGTTCAAAATATAATTAATAATTTTTGTTCTTAATTTCAATATATAAAAAAAAAAAAATATATATATATATATATATATATATATATCACGCACCAAGGATAATCATGCTAGTATCTTATTACTTTTGCAACAACTAGTATCAATAGATTTTTATTTCTAGGAAATTTTCAAAAATATTTCAAATTTTAGGGTACATTTGGTACACTGAATGGGGATTACGATAGAAATTGTAATCTTTATTACTAGGAATAAAATGTATTGTAATGTAATAACTAAACATATTCATAAGTTTGGTTGTGAGTTATAACATTATAATAAAACAAGATTTATTTTAAGAAATATCTTACTCATACAATTATATCTCCTTAAAAATTGTTATTTTTTAAATTTAAGAGAGATATATGTTATTTTTTATGATTTTTATTTTTATAATTGTTAGATGTATATGAAAAGTTTGTTTATTTGAAAATATATTAGGTTTTGAAATTATTGCACTTACTAAGGAATAACCAATACAACCCTTTTAAAGAGAAATAGTTATTCTTCATTGTACGGCACCCCGAACCTGGGTCCATTTGGGCCTGGGACTCTGGCATGAATGTACGGCCTATAAACACGACCTCTTTCTACCCAGCGGCCCATCCCAAAGCGACACAAGTTGCGGGCCCAAACTCTACCATTTCATCATTGCTCGGCAACACTTTCCCGGGCAATGACGAAAAAGTGACGTCCAAAACACTCCGTCCTATACATATTCAGTCGTGCCTCAGGAAGCGCCGCTGTCGAGAATACCTGCGGAAGTGGGAACCAAGTTCTAAAGCTATTCTCACTGCTTCCCACTCCCACCTAATCACCCACTTATGATCGATAATACTGGACCGCTTGTTGCACTAACTAGAAAGTAATCATAACCTCTCCACTAACTTAGAAATATAAATATGAGAAGTTTGGGAAATATTGGGGGTTGGAAAATTTACTGAAAAAGAGGGAGAGATAATAGGGAGCAGAGGGAGAGGTGATTTAGACAGTGGAGGAGAGAAAAGTGATCTCATTGAGTCTCCGTGCTGAGAACGACTCAGTGTAGGAAATCCAAACCCATCATACAAGTAAATTGTGAGTTGGAGTGAGGCCCAGCTCAGTAGTCTCATTTCTGGCGCGCACATTCATTTTGAAGAATAGCTATTTAACCACCTCATACCTTTGATGCGATGGTCACTCCACAAATATAAGTGCTTGTGGGATGTGGGGGCCAAGAGCCAGGGTTCAAGTCTTTAGGAGGGAGTTTCACATACATATACACTTAGATTAAGTTAGAATAGAAATTTTATCTTGTAAAAAAAAAAAAAAAAAAAAAAAAAAAACGAGAATAACTATTTATAAGGAATGACTATTCCTTATAATAAAAACATAACCAAACTAAAGAATAGTTAAACTATAGAAAAACTGTTACATTATAGTACATATTATAATCTACTAAACATGTCCTTACTGCATAAGAACTTACAAACTGATATTGACAATGTTCCATTAATACATCTAATAAATATTTAAAATATTTTTTTTTTCTGATTCAAGAGTCAAGACACATCAATTTGAAAGATTATATATATAAAATAAAATGAGTTCAAATTTGGTAAGGATGAAATGTAAAACTCATGTTTTACATCATTTAATAAGAGATTATCAAATAAGATTTTTACTTAAAATTCAATGCATTTTATGACACCTAATAACATCTTAATAAACTTTCAATTTAATTGGATTTATAAATGAATATTGGAATTGATTGAGTGTGATTATACTTATTTTTAAATAAGTGATAAGATAATATGATATGTTAGAATTGAAGGATGTAAAACTTAAATTTTACAACCACATCCATATAAAATTTAAACTCTAATAAAATATGTAACATAGGAAACTCAGGCCATGTTTGGATTTTTTTTTTCATCACTCAATTTCCGTCACTTATTACTCATCACTTATTACTCATTATTCATCACTTAAAATACTCTACCCGTTTGACACCATCACTCAATATTTTTCACACTATTTGTGGGTCCCATACCTATCACACAGTGCATATTTTTTTTTTTTTTCAAGTACCTAAACTCACCAAAACTCAGTAAATAAATAAATAAAAAGAAACCCAGAACTGAAGACCGAACCCAGTGAAAAAAAAAAAAAAAAAAAAAAGCTTGAAGACCGAACCCAGTGAAAGAAGAAGAAAAGAAAAGAAAAGAAAAAAGAAAAAAGAAAAAAAAAGAAACCCAGAAATGACCGAACCAAGAGAAGAAAAAAAAAAAAAACCCAGAACTGACCGAACCAAGAGAAGAAAGAAAGAAAAAAAAACAAAAGTAGATTGGTCAAAAGTTGTGGCTGAGTGGGTCTCCCATGTGTGTTTAATTACAAAAATGTCATTGAGTTATGAGTTATGAGTTATGAAAACTGAAAACAGCCAAAATGTGTTTTTAGTTTGTATAACTCATAACTCAAAAATTAGATAATTGAATGATGAAAATAGATTTATGGAAACAGAGTTATTGTTTGCCAAACAACCTTTTTGCTATGGGTCTCACCATTTTTGAGTTATGAATTATGGAAACAGAAAATTGAGTTATGAAAATTATAAATCCAAACACCTCTTAATCTCTAATAAAATATGTAAGGTAAGGAACATGACTTTGGTTTTTTAGCTTTAGGTTCGAGAAGTGCGGCCGTAAAAGTCACTTTGTGTTTGTACGAAACATATGTTTCCTGCATTTTTTTTTTTTTTTTCTCATTTTTTAACCTTCTGTTCCAGGTTAAGGATAAGAATTCCCATCTGTCTCATGGGCCAACCCTTGTCTCTTTGCTCGATCTTCCTGTTCCGCCCAACATGGGAAAGAATCGAAGTGAGCTAAATCCAATATTTAGTACAATTTGCGTGCTTGAAAGTAATTTCAAAGTGCACATTTCCATGCTTTTCCGTGTGATGTGACAATGAGAGTCGTAGGAGTAGCTGTAGACACTTTGGGCCGACCTTTGTTGATACTTTTAGTCGTATTGGTACTTTTTACTTTTTAGTCGAACTTTGACATGTTATTCACGTTTTAAATAGGAATTTTATTAATGTGTGTTTTAAGAGCACAAACTAATTTTTTTTTTTTAAATTTTTTTTTTCCTGAGAATTGAAAAGCTATTAATAGTTTTTTCCAATTTTTGAAGTTTTTTTTAAAAAATGAAAGGTTTAAGGGCATACATTAACCAGATCCTTTAAATACTGAGAAATATATAGCACACAAATAGTGCTTTCAGAAAACAATGCGATCCACAGTCAAAAAAAGAAGAAAAAAAGAAGAAGAAAACAATGCGATCGTTGTTTGAAATAGTGAGATATTGCTGTATACTATATGGTCCATTTACAAGTTGAGCCGTTTAAAAATGGGCACGACATTGACAATTAATGACGCTGGCTAGTTGAGTACGATGTCGATGGGTACCCTTTTTGTTTTTTATAGAACGTCGACGGGTAGACTTTGAAGGCTCTAAAGTGGTCCTTTGATATATGTTAGACCAACTTAATCGGATCTTACACAATTCCCATGTGTATGAAGATACTTTTTGGGTAAGGAAGATATTTAGTATCAAATATACCATGATAGTGGCATTCAAATTCAATAAGTAGGAGATATATTTGTAAAAAATAATTACCCATTAATAAATGAAAGACATGTATTAATGAGTAATTATTTTTGCACATATATAATTTGTTTAGTAAATTATGATACATATAACATGATATCATTTTATATAAAATATTTTTTCCTATTTAAGATGCATCAATTTTATAATTTTGATTAAATATTATAAATATTAGATGGGTGTTTGAATGTACTTGTTAAAAAAAAATCAAACGGTCATACTACTTTGAGAAATAGAAAAAGTAAATAAATAATGAAATACGTTTTCACTAAGAAATAATTGACCGGGCCTTACTGCATTGAAAAAGTAACAAAACCTAATAAACAAATATGTATGTATGTATATATATATATATATATATATATATATATATATTGATGAGAACAAATATCTTATTAATTGAATGTTATGTGACTTTCCAAAAAAACTTATCGATTGTAATAAACAAATCAACCTTAATCAATGCACTATTGCTCTCATTAACTAGATCAAATTTTAAATGATGTGACCCTATATATACTGTCAGATTAAAAATTATAAAAATAAAAAATCATGAAATGGACTCTCCCCGCTTCTAGTCCTATTTAATCTCATATAGAGAGTCCATTTGTCTTAACTTGTGCTTGTGCGGTACACTTTTTTGATGAATGTTTGGTGTAGTTTATTTTTCATCCTTTTAAAAATGAATTTTTTTGAAATAAATGTTTCTTCAAAAAATGAATTTAATAAAACTATAATTTGAAAAAGTGTAGTTTGAAATTAGCACTTTATTATAAGTTAGTTTATTTAATTTAGGACTAAGTTTAGTTACAAAATTGGTTATAGTTTTAGGTTACAAACTTACTCAATATTTTTTTATTAAAGATGAATTTTGACAAATCCACTATTAGACTACATATTTTTCTTATATTCTCCATACTTGCAAAATTTCTATAAAATTAAAAATCAATAGCTATGTTATCAATAAATTGTTTAAACTGCAAGTTTTTGTAATTTAAAATTATACATAAAATATAAGTTTATAGAACATATAGTAAATAATATCCGATTGAGACAAAATTTGACATGTGTATTAAGAGCATAAAGAACATGCAATTTAACGGTTAGATTTTCAAAATATATAGTAATATCTATTTTATTGAGTAAGGTTGTAGTCTTAGGCTCAATATCTTTTTATTAAAGGTGAATTTTGACAAATTCACCATGGAATTACATATTTTTCTTATATTCTCCAGACTTGCAAAATTTCTATAAAATTAAAGATCAATAACTATGTTATCAATAAATTGTTTAAATTGCAAGTTTTTGTAATTTAAAATTATACATAAATTATAAGCTTATAGAACATATAATAAATAATATCCGATTGACACAAAATTTAACATGTGTATTAAGAGCATAAAGAACATGAAATTCAACGGTTAGATTTTCAAAATATGTAGTAATATCTATTTTATTGAATAAGGTTGTAGACTTAGGTTACAACCAATTTTGTAGCTAAATTTTGTTCTTTAATTTATTCGATTTACGTATATTTTATTTTTAAAATCTCATATTTTTTAGATAAAAGTTATTTTTAACGAATTTTATTTTTAATCTAAATAAGCCAGTGAAAGGCAGAAAATAACTCATCAAAACACACTTTATAGTCTTGATGCATGACAATTTTCTTATGGTTAGCAATAGAAAAACCAAGCCGTATTACATGCAATTAGGGGTTAGTGGTCACTTGGACTTTTTTTTTTTTTGATAGAGTTTCAATCTATGGCGTCCACTCTTGATGATAGCTCTTTATCATCAGATCAAGACACCAATCAATTTTTGGTGTAGGCGAGGATTGAATCCCAGATCTCTTATTCAACCGTCACTTGGATTTGAATGAAAGTTGTATTTCAATTTTTGATA
This sequence comes from Quercus aquifolioides, assembly GCA_019022515.1. Taxonomy (NCBI): domain Eukaryota; kingdom Viridiplantae; phylum Streptophyta; class Magnoliopsida; order Fagales; family Fagaceae; genus Quercus; species Quercus aquifolioides. The sequence continues at coordinate 16,019,124 of CM032326.1, read as the reverse complement.
TACATATGTTTCATTTGTTATATATATATATATATATATATATATATATATAGAGAGAGAGAGAGAGAGAGAGATAGTCCATGTAGGCATAGTGGTAACGAAAGTGATAGTTTTGGTGGCAAAGATGGTGCGGCAGAGGAAGTATTGATGGTGGTGACAACAATGATAGAAGTGACAATGGTGTGATGGCACAATAATGGTTGTGGTGGTGTGTTAACAATAATAGTGATTTTGAGGATACTGATGGTAACGGCAGTGGGAGCACAAAAGAATGGAGGGAGTGAAAGCACAATGGAATAGTAGAAAATATTTCCCACTTTTCATTGATTTTTGTTTTTAGCAATACCAAACTATATATATATATATATATAATATTTCTTTATTGAATGTGAATTTTAACAAATCAACCATTAAATTACATTATCTTCACATATTCTCCCTACTTGCCAAATTTCAGGACAATCAAATATCAATAACTAGGCCATCGATTAAATATTTAAAGTGCAAGTTTTTATAATTTAAAATTATGATAAAATATGGGTATTGGATCAAATAGTAAATAATATTCGATTAACATGAAATTTGGTATAGGTTTTAAGAATATAGAGAATATATGAATATGTAATCCAATAATTGGATTTTCAAATTATTTATTCATTAAAAGTTATTAGGTAATGTAATATATATAAGGAGAAATTACATTTTACCACTCTAAACTATACTTCTGATTACATTTTGTACCCTAAACTTTTCAAATGCACGTTTTGCATTCTAAACTATGGTGGGGTTTGGATTCACGTTTACGTTTCCTTCCTCACTGTTCATGCACTGTTCACACACTGTTCATGGGACCCACAATCACTTTATTTAGAAAAAAAATATTAAAAATGGATCCCACGGTACTATTCACACATTTAAAAATTATTTTGCTGCAGTGTTTTTAACTTTCAGTAAAATAAGTTGTATCTAAACAGACCTTATATGGTTCTTGTTACACTTTGCACCTTGGCATTAAGTTTACAGTTAACTTGGATGGAAAAATATAGCACCACGTGAAGATACCTAATTGCCTATTTTTTCAATACTTTAAAAATAAAAAATAAATTACATTTTATTACCCTAAACTATACTTCTAATTACATTTTGGATTTTAAACTTTGAATTTTCATCTAAGTTAACAGCAAATTTAATGTTAGGGTGCAAATTGCAAAGTATAATAAAAGTTTTATAGTGCAAAATATGCATTCGAAAATTTTAAGGTGCAAAGTGTATAACATGGGGTATAATTTAGGGAGGTAAATTGTAATTCTCCCAATATATATATATAAAGTTGTGTGTAAGTTTTTATTTTTCTGTGTATGGGTTTTTATATCCCTTCTATTTCAAAACTCTTTTTTGACTAAAAAGAAACGGATAGGGTTCCTTTGACAAACCGCGAGTAGACTTAGGTGGCTTTCTTTATTTGTTGTTGGGCCATCTATTGTCTGGTCCATTGAGAGAGGCATAAGGGGGTGAAATTAGCATGGAAAATCTTTATAGAAAGGTTCATGTATTTTACTTGTCTTCGAAAGGAAGTATACTGAAATGTGGAGGCAGTTGAGTTAAAGGTGTCCGCTTCTTTTGAAAAATTGTACAAATTTTATAACATCACGTTTTTCATGTTTAACATGAGGCAATTGCCATCGTCCTCATTTTGACATTTCACTACTAAATCTTACACCTTCATTTACCACATAACCACATTCACAACATATTTGAAAACTAAAACTAGCGGATTTTGAGGGCTGTGTTTGGTATGGTTTTCTAGAAGCCAACTTTCAATTTGGCATTTGATATGTAACCACTTCTAAGTTCTAACTACTAGTTGACAATAAAAACTCATTTTGACTATTAAAATAGAAATCTAAGAAGATAGAAATATAGAAATGTTAGAATGGCGAAAAGATAATATATATATGATATATCTATATATATATATATATAATTTTCTCTCATATAAATTTGATAAAGAGGATAGAAAAGTGAAATGATAGAATATGTGATTTGAATTAATTTAATATTATACTCTTATTACATAAAAAGAGATAATAGAAAAAATTAAAATTACAAGAAATTAAATAGTAAATTCCATGTACAAAACAATCTCTCTCCACTTTTTCCTCCCAGTTTGGAAGGATATATAGTTTTTGATGGGCATGGGTGGAAAATTTCATCCACCCACTTTTCCATCATTCTTCATTTTCATCACACCAAATAATAGAAAACTCTCATTTTTCATCATTCTATTTTTCCACCTAGACAAATGGACTATAAGGATCTGAATGATACTGTTATAAGGTTAGAATACAAAGTTATCAATACTATATTGTATTGATTGATAGGACTAGTATTTTTCTTACAGATATGAGATTTGATGCAATGGGTTGAAGCTTGAAACATCTTGGTTCACATACTAGGCTACATCGGTCAATGTCGAGCGTAAAAAAAAAAAATAGGGTGTTTGGCTGGTGAATCCATAACGTTTTAATTAGTACATATACATGTTTATTCTTTTCAGTAATTTCCTAATAAAAAGGAATTAATTTTTGTAATTTTCCCTCCTATAAAAGTCATCTCGCCGAATCAACAAATACTCTCTCTCTCTCTCTCTCTCTCTCTCTCTCTCTCTCTCAATGGCTTTAGTAATTGTAAAGAAGAAAGAATAAATAAATAGAGCTTAAACGATGTCGTATTGGAAGATTAGTTGAGCACGTGCTGGTCACACCGGTTCCATAACAGATTGAAGCAACTAATTGACACGTGCCTTAATGTTATTGGTAGATTAGCTTTTCTGTTAGTTAGTTAGGATTTATAACAGTTTTTCCCGCTTCTTTTCATTCTTATCTTTCCTCTGCCCAGTTGTATATAAAGCAGAGTAATGTATTAGTTTAAATATACTTTTTCATTCTCGATTAAGCAATAAGAATCTTACCATTCAGTCTAGAATTCTTTCTGCGATTTAGATATTTTCTGTTTCAGATTTTATCGTGTTGTCAGAGCTTTAAGCGTGTCCGTTTCCAAAATTTCCTTTTCTTCCATAGTTTTCTTTGCATTCTTGTTTACCTTTGAAAACTCATCAATGGCGTCCACTAAGATGTACCTCCTTCTGCTAATGAAACCTCAAATTATCCCTCTTCTTATCCTTTGATTCCTTCTTTTCTGATTTAGATTGCTCTATTCCTATTTTCCCAACTTCTGTTCTTACATTTTCATTACCAGATTCAGATTCCCCTCTTTTATCACTTGCAAATTCTGCAGATACTAGTGTATGCACACCTTCTATTGAATGTCCTAATTCTGGTTCTATAGCATCACCATCTTTTCTCCCATTAGCTTCTTCTCCTGTTCCACCCTCTGATTATCCTCTTAGAAAATCCTCTAGGTCTCATAAACCTCTTTCTTATCTGCAAGATTACTCTTGCAACTCTATTTCAAAACCTACTGCTAGTGGTCCTTATGATATTGCTCATCATGTCTCTAATGCTCACACTTGGGATGTTGTTACTTTACCCTTTGGCAAGGTACCTATTGGTTGCAAATGGATTTATAGGATCAAATACAATCCAGATGGCTCAGTGTAAAGGTATAAGACCAGATTAGTGGCAAATGGTTTATACTCAGCAAGAGAGTTTGGATTATTTAGAGACTTTTTCTCTTGTTGCTAAATTTGTTTCTGTGAGGGTTTTATTGTCTATTGTTGCTGTAAAACGTTGGCAATTGCATTAGCTAGATGTTAATAATGCGTTTCTTCATGGTAATCTTGATAAATAAGTTTATATGCAATTGCCTCAGGGTTTTCATAGCAAAGGGGACTGTGTAGTAACAGACCTCTAGTATGCGACTTAAAAATCTCTTTATGGCTTGAAGCGAGCCTCTAGACAATGGCATGCCAAGCTATCTGCAACCATTGTAAAATTTGGATTCATACAATCTAAACCAGATTATATACTTTTTGTCCACTTAAAAGGATCATCTTTCACAGCCCTTTTGGTTTATGTTGATGATATTCTTATCATAGGGAATGATCCTTATTGTGTGACTGAGTTAAAGAAGTTGCTTGATAGTAAGTTTGGAATCAAAGATTTTGGTGCTTTGAAGTATTTTTTGGGACTTGAAGTAGCAAGAAATGAAAAAGGGATTAGTCTTAATCAAAGGAAGTATGCTTTGGAGGTGCTCAAAGATTCAGGTATGCTTGGTTGTAAGCTAGCAAAGATACCAATGAAGCAACATTTGAGATTGTCCAAGAAGGAAAACTTATTAAGACCAATATAGAAGTCTAATTGGGAGGATGATGTACTTGACCTTGACTAGACCAGACATTTGTTATGCAATACACAGGCTCGGTCAGTTTTTGAGTGAACCTAGAGAACCACACATGTTGGTAGCTCAGAGAATATTGCAGTAGATAAAGAGCACTCCTGGTCAGGGAATTTACTTTCCAGCTAACTCAGATTTTCAATTGAAGGAATTTTGTGATGCTGATTGGGTAGGATGTCCAAACACAAGAAAGTCTTTAACAGACTATTGTGTTTTCTTGGGAAACAGTTTGATTTCATGGAGGTCTAAGAAACAAACAATAGTTTCTAGATTTTCTGCTGAGGTAGAATATTGTTAGGTTCTAAAGATTTAGGATTTTATGTATTTAGAACTCTAATGTGTAATATTGGCAAACCATGATCAAAACAATATGTTTAGTCTTGTTTAGGCTTGCTCAAAGTTGATTAAATATTGTAAAGTTGGAATCGAGTGGCTGCAGATGTACTGGAGCATTTCGGCCTGGATCGATCGATCGAAGCTTAGGCTCGATCGATCGAATCTCGGGTCAGATGCGTTTTCTGCAGAGTTCCAGCTCAGCCCAAACTCTATTTAAACGTCTTGGGGTTCAAGTAAAACACTCCTATATATAAGGAAAACCCTAGAACGTTTTTGGGACTTTTTGAGAGAGAGATTAGAGTGCCTCTTGTGCCTCCTTTTATTAGGGTTTTGTATCCAAACCTCTCTAAGTCTTTGTTGCTCATATTTGCGGTTTATGTGAATCTCTTGTGAGATCTTTGAGGAGCTTTCCTTCACATAAACTTAGGGTTGTCAATATCTTGATGATCAACAAGGTTGCTACCATTTGAACTTAAAAGAAAAGCAAGCGGGGAGCTTGTAGCTGATTGAGGAATTCAAGAAAGAAGTAGTCCGTGGATTCGGAGCCTGCGCGTGGTCGTGTCAGGAAGTTCTACTGGTGGGTAGCATTAGGAAGTCGAGCGGGGAGCTTGTAGTCCTTTTGTAAGAACTTCAATTCTTTCATAGTGAATTCTGTTATGCCTTGAGGATCGGTGGGTCAAATCCTCCCCAGGTTTTTACCGTGTGGTTTCCTGGGTGATCATATCTTGAGTTCATTTATTTTCCGCTGCATTATTATTCTTGATATGATTATTTGATTGCTTTAACCTAGAATCGCATAATTTGACTAAGTAACAACTTGGCTAATTAATCTAGGCTACGCAATCTGGTTGTTTAAGGGGTCTAAACAACCAGACTTTTTGTCCACTTAAAAGGATCATCTTTCACAGCCCTTTTGGTTTATGTTGATGATATTCTTATCATAGGGAATGATCCTTATTGTGTGACTGAGTTAAAGAAGTTGCTTGATAGTAAATTTGGAATCAAAGATTTTGGTGCTTTGAAGTATTTTTTGGGACTTGAAGTAGCAAGAAATGAAAAAGGGATTAGTCTTAATCAAAGGAAGTATGCTTTGGAGGTGCTCAAAGATTCAGGTATGCTTGGTTGTAAGCTAGCAAAGATACCAATGAAGCAACATTTGAGATTGTCCAAGAAGGAAAACTTATTAAGACCAATATAGAAGTCTAATTGGGAGGATGATGTACTTGACCTTGACTAGACCAGACATTTGTTATGCAATACACAGGCTCGGTCAGTTTTTGAGTGAACCTAGAGAACCACACATGTTGGTAGCTCAGAGAATATTGCAGTAGATAAAGAGCACTCCTGGTCAGGGAATTTACTTTCCAGCTAACTCAGATTTTCAATTGAAGGAATTTTGTGATGCTGATTGGGTAGGATGTCCAAACACAAGAAAGTCTTTAACAGACTATTGTGTTTTCTTGGGAAACAGTTTGATTTCATGGAGGTCTAAGAAACAAACAATAGTTTCTAGATTTTCTGCTGAGGTAGAATATTGTTCAATGGCAACCACATGTTGTGAGATAACTTGGTTATTCTAGTTGCTTGAAGATTTCAAGACACAGCATCATAAAGCAGCTCTACTCTATTGCGAAAATAAGGCAGCTTTGCACATAGTAGCCAACCCAGTATTTCATGAAAGAACTAAACACATTAAAGTGGATTGCCACCTGATAAGGAAAAAAAATTCAAGTTGGATTGATAAAGACATTCCACATTCCAAGCAATTATCAATTAGCAGATATTTTCACAAAGGCCCTTGGCTTGCCAGCTTTCATGAATTTGTTAAAAAGATTAGGTGTGTTGAATGTTTTTAGTGCTTCTATCAAATACCCAGAACCTTTCCAAGACTCACTAGCAGCTCCTACATCAGAAGCAGCCGTGGTCTTGAGGGGGACTGTTAAGAAGAAAGAAGAAATAAAGAGAGATTAAATGATGTTGTATTGGAAGATTAGTTGAGCACATGCTGGTCACACCGGTTCCATAAGATATTAAAGCAACTAATTGACACGTGCCTTAATGTTATTCGTAGATTAGCTTTTCTGTTAGTTAGGATTTGTAACAGTTTTTTCCACTTCTTTTCATTCTTATCTTTCTTCTGCCCAGTTGTATATAAATTAATGTATTAGTTAAACATACCTTCTCATTCTTGGTTAAGCAATAAGAAGCTTACCATTCAGTCTAGAATTCTCTCTACGATTTAAATATTTTCTGTTTTAGATTTTTATCAGTAATCTTAATAGCCACAACAATATAGCCAAATTTTCTGGGGAAATAATCAAATATGGCATGGTTGATTTGGGTAAAATGTCACAAACTAAATAATTTGGGGAAAAATGTCCCAAGCGAAAAATCAAAACCGTTCAGAAGGAAACAAGTGAGTGGGTTTACACATATTCACATCCTCAAACATTCGCAATAAAAGACATAATGGAGAGAGAGGAAGGCAATTTTTTCCCTCCCAGTTACAAATAGGCAAATGCACGAGATACATATACTCCATATAGAGCCATTTAACTCCCTTTTCACACTTAATTCATTTATAACTTACATTTATTCAGCTTCTCACATCTATTCATTTATTTCTTGCATAATTTGAATCATAAACACTAAATAATCTTGAATATGTCATATACGTTGATGAGTACGATGTAAGTAAACCTCTGAACTAATAATCCACTTCAAGTTTGTTTATAAACAGAATGGCAGCAACCAATGCTCCCTATTGGGGAAGAAAATTCCAAAACACACACCATTTTGAGAAATAAAGGCATATAATCCCTCAAGTTATGGTTTCATTGCGTACTTTAACAGGCCAGGAATATGAGTGTTCATAATGTAGTCTTCCCAGTCAATACATTTTGGATCAAAGTCAAACAAATGCAAATCGGCATCACTCTCTCTTGCTGCCACTCGTAGCTTTTCAGTGTTGGAATCATCAAAACTGTATTGAATTAAAAAGCTATTATCTGTTGACACATTGATAACACGACTGAAAAATTAAGCATTAAACTAAATAATACCCACCTTCCTGTAAAGAATACATATGGTTTGTAGAGTTCAACCAATCGCATACCTAATGCGACCTTCCTCTTACGATCAATATACATGTCCCGATAGTACTGGCAAAGCACTTCATTTGCTAACCATAATACCTTTAAAGAATAAAGTCAGAAAATAAAAATAATGATATTATAGCATAGAGAACATGTAAGTGTGTTGAGAGAGAGAGAGAGAGAGAGAGAGAGAGAGAGAGAGAGAGAGAGAGAGAGATTTGTGTTATTTATTTATTTGATATTTTATTGTGTATTTTAATGGTAGAGTCTGAGTTAAATGTGTGTTATTTATTTATTGTAAATGGAATTATATATTATTGTATTAGACATTTATTATGATTGTATTTGTATATAAAATTATATATTTTAATTTTTAAAGAAAATACAATATAGAAGTTTTTAATGGAGGGTTCAAGTTTAGAATAGAATTTAAATTTGATTAAAAATATAGAGTAGAATAATGTGTAAAATTGTGAGACATCTAAAGCTATATTACAAGGTCCACCAAATGCCAAACAACTTCAATTTTATATATACAAGAAACAAGGCTTGACCACATTTCTCTTGTGAAAATTAAACATTATATATATATATATATATATATATATATATATATATATGTGCATGCTTCCACACACAACACATATCTTCCTTGACGTTCCAAGTTACCATGGCAAGCCCCATTAATCAAAAATGATATTTTGCACAGTATAATGTTCTCAATTTTTCTATTAAATCTAAAAACAAGTGATAAAGACGTACACTAAGTTTGGATTGGGAGAGACAAGGGTAGACTATTGGGGAATGGAGAAATGATTTGAGAGGATTTGGAGGGGTTCTCAAACCCTTTTTTTAATCCCTTCAATTTGTGAGAATTTGAAGGGGAAGCAATTCAAGTTTAATTAATTTTATATACTTCCTATTTTGTCCTTAATATTTCTTAAGTATATAGTTAAATAAATGAATGATATAATTACTAATTTCTTTATGTATTTTCCTTTCCTTTCCTTCCAACTCTACAACATAATTAGAGGATCAACAACATCAAATCTCCTCTCCTCTCTTTTAATTTTTAAAACATCCAAGTAAGGCAAAAAATATCTACTCTCCCTTTTCACTCTCCTCCGCTCCTCCTTTCAAATTTCAACAGAGTATAAAGAATTCATTTTAGTGCCTATAAAAATAGGCACCTATCTTAGTGTTTTACACTTTTTTTCCCCATGAATTTGAAAATGAGAAACTATTACTAAATATGGGAACCAAATTAACATGCCTTACACTTTCATTTTTCATGTATATAATCTTGGTTACTAAGGGTCCGTTTGGATAGAGCTGAAAACTGAAAACTGAAAACTGAAAACTGAAACACTGTAGCAAAATAATTTTTAAATGTGTAAATAGTACCGTGGGACCCATTTTTAATAAAAAAAATTGCTGAAAAGTGAAAATTGTGGGTCCGTGAACAGTAATTTTGGGTTGAAAAGTCAAGTTTTGCGGCTACTGTTCAATGAACAGTAGACGCTACAGTAACATTCCGCTGGAAACGCTTGAAAAAAAAAAAAAAAAAAAAAAAAAAAAGGCTGAAACGTGAAACGCAAAACGCGTTCAGCCCAATCCAAACGGAGGCTAAGTAAAAAACAAACCTTCAACGGCAGTTTATATCGAATAGCCATATATGCATGAAATCGAGCCATACTGCTAAACACTATCCCCTTCCCGACTTTGATTGATTTCCCATTTTTACCAATCCACGGATTTCTAGTGAAGTACCGGAAGAGGAATTCTTTAAGAGTATATAATGTCATTGGATTTCTCAATGAGGAACCAACATGGAAGATGATCTGAGAAGACTTATTTGCATGAGCCACCATGGCCACAATCATAGAATTTACCACCATGTCTGCTGGTATCTGCATGACTTTCAAATTTTCATATTGAATATATACTTATTGAAAAGAGTAAATATGTACAAACACAACCATAGAAGCAAGAGCAACAGATGTGCGTCTACATGTGCTTGCATAAAGAATGAAGAATGAGTTTAACTCACTATATCTAAGATTGACTTAGGATGGGCTGCAAAGCATTCCAATTTTCCTTTAGCGTAGGCAGAAATTACTCCATCAATGGTTCTGTAACAAGAAAATTAAGTGTAACAAGACATGAATCACTCACAAAAAAAAAAGACAAAAGAAAAAAAAATCGATTTAATGTTATTTTGATATTTTCTTGAACCTCAATTACTCAAAATTCTGAGCTTCTATAATTTCATGACAAACTATGATTACCTTGTGCCTTCAATCCAACCTGAAAATGGTTCTTTGTAAGTACTGGTTACCATGGTGGGTCGTATGATGACTAGAGGCAGATTCTGATTAAATTGTCCTAAAAGCATTTCTCCCATTGCCTTCGTATATGTGTAGGTGTTTGACCATCCATATAGTTTTGCCCTAGCAATTAATAAAAAGAAATAAATATAATTAAAAAGAGGGATCAAATAATTAATTTGCTAGAGAATGGCTTCATTATTATTCACAAAATTTGAGCAAGAGTAAAACTTAGATACAATACCTTAAATATTATTCATTAAATAGGTTTACCCTTATTAGATTTCTACCATCTTTCTAATTAATTATCTCTGCAAAGGCGTTAAAAACGTCTCCTATAGCTAGGTTTTTTTTCCCTGATCAATGAGAAAACCTGATGGATTAACTGGATTCTAATGGTTAGTAAATTCCTTCAACAGATCAAAGCTTGAATGGATCTAATGTTTCGTAAATTCTTCTTTACATATATCACCCAAAGACCAGACTACGTACACCTATGGGACCTAAGTTTCCTTCATGATAAACATAACTTTGTTAGATTCAAGAAAAAGACAGTGCTGAACAGGTCATATTATGTTAGATTCTTAAAAACCTTTCAATGCCAAAATCCTTCATGGTGGATATGATTGCTTCATTCGTGGCGCCTTGTACTCGTAATCTATCCAGGTATTCCTTCACAAGTTCTTTTTCGGCATTGATATCTAATTTTGAGGTTCCTTTTAGCGGGTCTCCCATGTAAAATGGGCTCTCTAGTATGTTCCCTTCCATCTCGCTGCACACATAAGCTATGAAACAACAACAATAGTTCATTGATGAGAGCTCATGTTTTACTATATATTCCAATGACGGATAATTTTGCGTTGCAGATGGAACCAAAAAAGAAGAAGAAGATAATTCTTTTTGCACTAGCAAATAGCAATCATTACTTGACGTTCAAAATAGCTAATTAGTGTATAAGGGCAGAGTTCAAGTCTACACTGACCGGTTGATACATGGAGAAGCACCTTCAATTTAACACAATTCTGCGCAAAGCTCAAAACATGCAAAGCTCCATATGTGTTGGTGCCCAATGCAACATCATATCTAAAAGAGGAAACAAAAGAATAGAAAAAGTAAAGAAGATTTATATTTTATCGTATGACTCTTTTGATTACGCACACATTGTTCATTGCACCTTTCATCAAATTTCGTTGTAGCAGCAGAATTTAAGACGATGTCTATTTCTTCCCACATCTCTTCTCTCAATATACAATCTTTGATTCCTAAATTCTGGTCACAAACGTCACCAGAGATAGGAGTAACCCTTTCAGAGATAAATGACTCTAGATTTGCACCCAAGCTGTGTCTTAGTACCATAAATAGGTCCTTTCCTAGTATCTACAAATAAACGAATAGATATGATTGATTAAACACAAGGCTCTTAGAATAGTACAAAAGTACATAAAAAAAAACGGTTAAACTTATTGTGCACAAACTATTTATACAGTCCAAAAATTAGCTGAAATTATGACTTTAAGTCACAATTTTAGTTGTTTTTGGGGTGTGTGTAAAACTATGCAAAATATTTATGTGCAATAAACACTAAAAAAAAAGTATTTGAACCTATTTAGTGTGTATAATATTATAATGTAATTAAATCCTAGGAAATTGAATAATTCTCGAATTAAAAGAAAGACTAAAATATAAATTAACCAATTAAATTTAGGGTCATTTTTTATTTTATCCTTGATGTTTAAAATTTTTGATTTAGTTCTCATTTTAGTTTTTAAACATTAGAGACCAAATTCAAAATTTTCCTAAACTTAAAAGTGTAATTTATAGCTTAGTCTAAAGGAAATCATGTGTTTTACATGTAAAAACTAAAAACCAATAGTTCTGCGCATTCATTTTATTGCTTATAAAATTAAAAAGAACTAAATGGGTACCTCATTCCGAAAACGTTGTGTAGCAGACTTGTTGTCTGAAGTTCTCAAAAGAAGATAGAGTTTTTTCACATTTGGTTGAGCCCTGAGTATTTTCTCCGCAAAAACTGTGTCAATTTATGCAATCAAGTTATCACTAACACCAACATCCTTCAATACATGCAGGCACAAAATCGTTAACAAGAAATACAGGGAGATGGTGCTATATAGTATATACTATAAATTAGCGGAGCCAAGTGGAATACAAGCAACTTGGGTGACGCACGGGTCGTTTATAATTATAGCTTTACACAAACATTAATATATGCTTTTTCAGGGAGAGAGAGAGAACCTTTTGCTAGAAAGCCTGTGGCACCAGTGACTAAAATAGTCTTGTTCTCAAAAAACGGAAGTATACGTTCCAACTCCATGAGAGAAGAAATTAGAGACGAAAGAGTAAATGATGATGATCTCAAGCAAAAAATAGGTGATTTGATTTCTAAGGCGGGTTTGAGAGTCACACCTTTCTTTTCTTTATATATATAGTTTGTTTTGGCACCTTCCTCTTATGTTTCTTTACTTTTTTGGGTATTCATTAATTGCATTGAAGTATAGTAAGCGAGTTGGACCATAAACCATCAAGTCTACATTATCTCGGTACCTAATTTACATGGCTCTACCGAGTTGTCTAGGTCCCTTAATAATTATAATAAAAATTGGTAGTTGGTAGTTGTAGTTGTTTGTTAGCTCCTTTATAATATAGGTTTACTTTGTATATACTGTTAGGTTAAAATAGATTGACCCCAGTTAATTAATTCAATTATCTAAGTTGATTAACTAGGTTAAATTACATGCAAATCATGGAGGCACTAACAAATCACAAAATAACTAATATGCAACGAAAAATAAATTAACACGGTGATTTGTTAATAAATGGGAAAAACCTCTTGTAAGGCAAAAATCTCACTGGGTGAATTTAAGGTCACCACTTTCAAGAATCCACAAATCAATAATCAAGCGGTTACAAATATGAGAAACCTTACCACTACCCTGGCCTATCCCAAAATACCAACCTACAGTTGAACATTTTCTCCAATACCCAATTGGACTTGATCTTGTAGCAGTTTTCTTTCCTTTGTTGCACAAATCTCCAATCTGTGACCAACTTCTTTGTATGGATCCTAGTATGTGACTAACTCCAACAACTTGATTAATTGTTGTTGACTGCAAAGTTCTTCACTTCATAAATGCTGAAGATCAGGAAGCACTTGGTTACAAAACCCTAAGGTGCACAAACACAATAACTTCTTATAAAGTATATGAGTTCTAAGTCTCTGTTTTCGTACTTGATGACTTTTAAAATAAGCCTTATATATGAATAGGGTTGTAAGAAGAGAAACCCTAACCATTCAAGTCATCATGGGCCAAATTTTAGATCTAAGATTTCTGAAATCGTAGATCTCGATAGATTGAACTTGTGTTGAGCTTGTGTCGAGCATCTCCATTACTCTTCGATAGCAGCATTTGTCGAGCTTGTGTCGAGCTTTAATGAAATAGCTTCTCTTTACTTGTTTCTTAGATCAACTTTCATGTCTTTAATGATATCACTTGATATGTTTGTGAAAGCTCACTTAGTGTATAAAACACTTGTGAATGTTTAAACCCCCAAATTCAAATATTCCCAAACAAGTTTATATTCAAACAATATATGTGCGGAATGATAAATATAAGCTATACCCAAATATGCAAACTACTCTAAACCATAATTTAATCACAACATAGTAATAATTAAAAGCAAAGAGTAAGGGATAGAGAGAAGCAAAAGTAAGATAACACCGGCACGTCATGTTATTGAAGAAGAAATTGAAGAACTCGGCAAAAAACCTCTCTACCGCCCTCCAAACAGTAAAATGATCCACTAGAAAATCAATTGAGATACATAAATAGCAATAGACCCTCCAGGCCTAATCTACCCGATGCACCTAAGCCTTCCAAGCTTCTTGCTCCAACAGGGTTACTCCTAACCTTGTTTTCTCTAACTTACCGGATCCCACAATTAGCCCATTTCATCAACCAAAATAAATTGGTTCTCTCTCGAACTGCTTCCCAAACACCAAGAACCTTCTCACTGCTCTGAATGCGGTGAGGTAAGGATTTGCCTTAAGATCCTGTCATGGGTATAATAATGGAGAGGGTGAGAGTAGAGGAATTTGGAGAATCAAATGTATAAGATTATGAATGAATCAATCTTGTTGTTCAATGGGGTTTCTCTCTCAAAATTCTCTCTGAAAACTCTCTACATTTTATGGGTATAAGGGTATTTATAGCGGGGGAGTCAATTTTGTACCGTACCAACAGGTATGGCCAAAATTTATCGTACCGGCCAGTCAACCGGTACTCAAACACCTTTGTTTCGTACCGCTCAAAATACCGGATATACTGGCAAATATCGGAAATATCGGCCAAAAAATAAAAATCGACCGGTACAAAATATTGAAAAAGAAAAGAAAAGAAAGAAAAATATAAAAAATAAGTTAATGGCAAATAACTCGCGATCTCTACCGTTGTCACTACATTTCCGATCGTCACTCCTACGTCGCCGATCATCTGCCCTGCTTGTTTTGTTCATCTCCCTCTTCTTCTTCTTCTTCTTCTTCTTCTTCTTCTTCTTCTTCAACTTTGAGATTTAACTATCTGCCTTCCCTTCCCTTTCATTTCTTTTTATTTTGGGCATTTTAAGTTTTTGTGGCTATTGTTTTGTGTGACACTGACAACTCATGTGAAGTTACTGTGCTGTAAAAGTAATAACTTTTGAATTTCAAATTTCAACTACACCACTTTAGTTTTAGAATCTTATGCGTGCCATCTATTAACAAAAGATTTTGTGTATTATTATTATTATTATTATTATTATTATAAAATAGTGGTAAATCCAAAACGGTACACCGGTATTGACCGATACCTGAAATATATCGTACCGCTAATCAAACTAGTATAGCCTCTGGTACAGTATTGACTTCCTTGATTTATAGTAGGGTACGAGAAGGAATGTGAAAAGTCATTTTTCAGCAAAACAGGGTGCATTGGCGAGTCACTCACGATTGGTATGAATCATGAGTTCTAGTCACCAGATAACAGAAAGGCCAGTCTGTAATTTTTGTCCTGTAGTGATCCAGCTGTATTGCATGCTCCACGCGTGTAACACATTTTGGCGAGTCACCACTCGCGAGTTAGTTGCAAGATCCAGTTGCGAGTTGCCTTTTGATTGCATACACTTGATCAATTCTTCACACTCCCTCACACATAACCCTTACATTATTCCTACCTAAATACAGGGTTTTTAAATGCTAAATTACAAGTAAATTTAGCATGTAATAAAGACAACACATAGTTAAATAAATTCAACATTACAGTTTGAACAACATATTACTTGATACATTAAACCCAATTTAGATTTACCTAATTACAAGTAAAATGTATTTTGTCAAAGAATTAGCCAATTACATAGAAAATATGACCCTAACACTTACCGTGAAGAGAGAGAGAACCTTTTGCTAGAAAGCCTATGGCATCAGTGACTAAAATAGTCTTGTTCTCAAAAACTTGGAGTATACCTTCCATGGGACAAGGAAAGAGAGTAGTTGATGGTGTTAGGTTCTAAAAGTTTAGAACAATTGGCAAACCATAATCACAAACTTACCTAGATATAGATTCCTAAGCCTATATATATGATTAGACAATGCTTAAAGTGCTGCAAGTTAGAATATAAGAATAAGGAAACTGCAAGTTTAGGAATTTGAAACATGCCAGGTGTTGAGGACAAATTTTTCACACCACATGGCTTCATTTCATTGGCAACCCGTATCACATCAACATTATCATGGATTTTGGTAAAACCTCTTTTAAAGTCCAAAAGAGCCCATATTTACACAAAAAGGTGTCAAAGCCCATGGTTCAAGCTCATAGCACATTATTTCATTTTTGTCTTAGGATCCAAGCTCATGAGTCTCATTGGGAGAATTTTGAGAGTCGTGATTTGGGGGGCTAGGAAGTATGTTCAGTAAAGCTCCAATGGTTCAAAGCTGATAAAGGAAAACATGTTGCTTGGCATGTCTTCCCCAGTTCCCTGAACTCTAACGGGTTAGTGTGTAATAGGTAACATTTTGTAAGTCTCTCATATCACATAACACTTAAAATGATAAAACTCCCCATGCTCTTTACATAAAAATTAATGTTCATCATATAATATAAGTTTAAAAATGTAATTATAGCATTTCATATTAATTATATTATTATTTTCATTTAAATCAATCCCAAGCACATAGCTAAATATATATATATATATATATATATATTAATATCTCATATCTAGTATTAAATGCTCTCTTTACTCTCCAAGATTTGGTTAAAATATAAAGAGACCATAATTACATCTCTAAAACTTCATCAAATATCAACCAACTAGTCTATTACTTACCAAAATTATATATGGAGTAAGCATATAATTTTCTAAAAGAGGAAACTTAGCCAAAAATACTAACAACAACTCCAGCAAAAGTTGCAACAGCTCTAGTAGCAACTGCAATAGCTCCAGCAGCAACTTAGGTAGTTGACACATGTCCTAAAATGACATCACTTGCTCATTAATGCTCAATTCCAGCAGCTTGCTGTCATACCCAAAGAAGTAAGGGTCTTATAAAAGAAATCATACCATTTTAAGCTAAGATCCTTGGCATCCAGCTGTAATACCAGAAATAGGAAGGTCTCATAAAGGCTATCTTACAATTTTCAACCAAATCATGAATTTAATGCTTAATATTTTCCTCCAGCAGAAGATATCATTCAGATAACATCATCCAGCAGTTACTACTATAGAGCTGACAGCTGTAACTGACAGCTGTAACAGCAACCCCAGCAGCATTAAAGTCTCAAACTTTCTTCTTTTGGCTAAAAAACAAAAAAACCCACTAATGAAACCACTTACTTTGTCAAAGACTTTTCCTTATTTGCTAAATTTCCCTTCAACTAATTTTAATCTAGTTACATACTTAGCTCTATATAAAGAGGACCAAGCTACACATTAATTCAACCACCATCCATCCCTCTCTTACCCCCTAATTCTGAAACTTCATTCACTTTGCTGCCATATCTCTAAACATCTCCATATCTTTCTTCATCTCTCTTACAAAATCCCTCTTCTTAGATAACACCTATTACACACACTACTACCCATCTCTCCCACACTTTAATATTCTGAAACTTCATCATTTTGCTGAACAAAAACACATCTCCATCTCTTTCTCAATCTCTCTTACAATACCTCTCTTCTTAAAAAGCAACATAACCCATGACATAACATAAAAAACCACTTCAGCAGTAACTATAAGCTCATGTATTTACTATAATTTAACCTTTATATTATCTATCTCATACTTCCATATATTTCACAAATACATTCCTCACAAACTATCTATATATATTTCTCACATATATTTCTAATTTATCTTACAAACACCATATCTCACAAAACATATATATATATATATATATATATATATATATATATTTCTTACTATCTCCATACATCTTAAAAGATGCCAAACATTCTTCCAAGAACATATTATAAAAGCCCTTCTCATGAAAGACATGAACATCAATACTAAGGCATTTCTCTTAAAAGGCATAAAGACTTCATATTAAAGTCATTTTCATTGAAGACATACATTTCTAATACTTAAAGCTATTCTAATGAAAGGCACAAACTTATAAAATTAAAAGCCCTTCCAATGGGAGACAATATCACATATACTTGACTGAAAACTAAGAGAGCATTACATGGGGAAAACCATTTAAGTGCATGATTAAGGGGACAAACTTAACCAACCAATGCACATGGCTGGACATGTTCTCTCTCCCTCCAGTCGCACCCATTTTTCCCTTTCAATCGTGAAGTCACCATGAAAGGACTCATAATATTATACTGCACCACTGGACTCACTTCATCATGTTGCTGAAATATTATGTCCACTGCTATTATACGGTTGGAGCTATAAACTGCGAAGATAAGTCATTATATTTTTATTTCCAAAATTATACTATTGAGTATATTTTAATTTATTATCATTGTACTGTTGTACTTATATTATTCTGTTGCTGGAATGTTATCAGCTTATTAACGCTATATGGCTGGAGCCATAAATCATATAAAGAACAAAGTGATGCTGTACAGCTGGAGTAAAAAACATACAATATATGTCAAAATCTCTCTATCTTCAAGATTACATTATTAAGTACATGTTAATTCATTGTTATTGTACCGCTGGATGCAAATTACTTTAATATTATCTCACTATTTAATAAACATGATCTCACTAATACTTCATTAATGAACATACATATTAATAAATCGATTTACCACCATTGCACATATATTATTTGGACATGAACCACCACCGGACACATATTTTTTGGAAATGAACTACCATTGAACATATATTATTTGGACATGGACCATTGCTAGACATACCTTATTATGTTGAACATGAACTATGAACCGCAGCTAGATATGGACTATTGGACTCATCCCATTATCGGATATATGACACTTAATTAACCACATTCTAATATTGGACATCACTTAATAAACATAATAATAACATATCAACTCACCATTTAATCAAAGCTATCATGCTAAGCATGTTATTTATATATTTCAACCATTATCATGGTTCTGAGACTTTAGGCCTTATCTATTTTGTAGGCTTAAAATGCACCGAAAGCCATTGGTCTATGCAGCCCAATGTCAAGCTCCGGATTGGACTCCCCAAAACAAATCCGGGCCTAGCAAAGTCCACCTTCAGCGAAAGACACATGGCTACGTGCAAAAAACTGCCCCTGGCACCAGGTTCGACCAATCAAGAAGAAGGCTCAACCGATCGAGACACGGATCTGCAGAATTTAATTAAAATCCAATAGCTCATTGAGCACATTAAGTGATTAGGGTTTCAGATTTAATTCACCTAGTGTTTGAAGGAAACCTTAAGGCACGTTTTATTATGACTTTGGAGCTTCTCTTTTGAGATCTAAAAGGTGTTGTGCCTTCTCCTTTCAAAGTTACTACCGGAATTCCATTTACACATCTATAAAACTGGTAGATCTGAAGTTGATACAACAAGATCATACATAGCTGATGATTTAAAGTTTTGAGTGGGTTCTCAGAGTCATAAACAGGGGTGTTTGTGTGCAACATATTCATAATAGAAGAGTCTGTGGATTCAAAGCTGTGTGTAGTCACATGAGTAAGTATTACAAGAGGTAGCATTAGATTTAAGATTAAATCTATTGTAAAAACTTCCATTCTATTAGTGAATTGTTGCCTTGTGGATTGTTTAGGTTAAATCTTCTCCAGGTTTCTTATATTGAAACTAGATTGTTTCATTGGTTTTCCTAGGTTATCATATCGCTTGTGTTCTTTACTCCCTCCGTCCCACTTTGTTTGTCCTCTATTCCATTTTGGGATGTCCCAAAATATTGTCCTGTTTCTAAAAATAAAAGTCATTAATTTACTAATGTTCCTATTATACCCTTATTAATTTACTAATTCAATTTTTTGATAAATTTATTTAAGGGTAGTTTTGGAAACTTATACATTTTTAAAATGTAGACAATGCAATAAATGATATTCCCTTAAAAAGTTTGACTTTTCAAACAGGACAAACAAAATGGGACGGAGGGAGTATTTTTCTATTGTGCATGATATGATATATTATTATTTAACCTAAATCTACTTAATTGACCTAAGTAACAAGTGGTATCAGAGTGGGTTCACTTTGATTGGATTAACGCACTACAAAAAACTGGGTCTATAGTGACATTAATGAAATGCCACTAGAAGTCCTAAAAATGCCACTATAGGTCCCTTTAGGCTATAGTGGCGTTTTTTAGAGTGGTAGTTATGAACATCACTATTGTACCGTAACTATAGACTTGTAATGGCGTTTATAAAATGCTGCTATAAGCCTTTTTTTTTTCTTTTTTTTTTTAAATGGGCTTTACCAGCATTTTAAAATGCCATTATAGATCCATTTCCCATAGTGGTGTTTATAAAACTCAATACATACGATAAAATATAAATTAAAGAAATAGATATGATCTTATTCTTCCATGATTTATATTCTTGTGTGAAGATTTTTTTATCATCCGTTGATTTCACAATTTTATTCTTTCACGAAGAATGTATCTCTGAATATTAATTTCACTTTTTCACAAAAATTAACTTTTAATGCTAAACTATTTATTTTACCTTGACTATTTTGATGTTGGAGCTTTGGAGAAGACTTGATGTTTTTCAGTTGTTGTTTATCGAGTGTTTACATTTTGTGGAAGGACTTTCACTCATCATATGATTTATATTCTTGTTGGGACAATTTGTATCACTTTTCCCGTCGAATGATTTATACTCCCACTTGGGGAATTTGTGCTCGTAGTATGATTTATACTCCTGCTTGGGGATTTTGCATCATTTTGCTCGTCATATGATTTATACCTCAGCTTGGGGAATTTGTTTCATTTTGCTAGTCGTATGATTTATACTCAGCATCAACAAAGGTTTTAGATCACCTCCACTTGTTGATCTTGTAGCAGCAAATTTTTCAACATTAGATCTTGAGATTCTTCAAGGAATATTGCCGGTAGAAGACTTTAGAGAGCTTTGGGTACAAAAACTCTAGATCTACAATTAAAGGCACAAGATGCACTCTTTTCTCTATAAAAACCTCTAAAAACCCCATCTAGGGTAAGCTTATAATGTCCTTTAAATACTAGAAAAAATGGATCGAGATTTGGACTTCAAATGGACAAGTTATGAGCTTTTTATGTTTGTAGATTTTTTGCTGATATGTGACTTCCGATCGATCGAGAGGAATCAAACAGAAATCGAGAGAACCAGATTGCAACTCACATTTTTCATCCTGAACTTGAGTTTTTTGTCTTGGACTTGAAAGTACACCATTCTAACTCAATAATACTTACTTTTTGTCATGGTTTGCCAACACTGCAAACTCAAAACGTAACAATCTCTCCCTTTGACAATCCGTGACAAAACATACATATATCATAATGCCTATATACAATAAAATGTCCAAATACATCACAAATCCCAATCTAAAACTCGTAAGCTAGAAATTAAAAGAAGAGGCAAAAGATCTTGATCAAAATGTACATGTCTTTCCTGAAACACTCAAAAGAGCACATCACTACATGTATGGAAATAAAGGCAGACAAACAATAAATAACAACAAGTATGAAACCAGAAGCAAATAACAAATATGCAATAACAACAAATAACAAATATGTAAACTAACTCTCCCCCTAAGTTAGATTTATAAAAAAAAAAAAAAAAAAAAAAAATCCCAAATCAACATGATTCCCAAATTTCATCTATTTCTCCCCCTTTTTGTCATGTATTGACAAAGACAACCTAATTATAAGGTAGACAGTAAACATACACAACAAAGAATAAGTGAAAATAGAGAACCAAGGGAACACTAAAGAGTTCAGCTCTATAGAAAATAAAGGCAACTCCCCCTATGAAGAGCAACATCTCTCCTAAGAACAACATAGGTTTTAAAAACAACTTTTCCCCCCCTATAAAAATAGGAAAAACAACACAAGTTTTGGGAAAAATAATTTTGCGAAAATTTAGGAGGTGGGGAAAACTAAAATGACACAAATCTAACTTAAAAAAAAATAGGCTAAGGATACATATGAACACGAATATTCTCTCTTTCAATATAAACAAACTTGACACTGTGTGACCCATAAACAGATACATGCAAACACTTCAGGCACAATTAGTTAAGACTATACAATATAGATCTCATTGATATAAAAATTCAGCATATGAAGTGTTTTAGAGAAAATATTTGCACATGTATTATCTATCATATCTCAAAAAAAATATTTTCTGTAGTTCACACATAAAATAGCATATATTAAAATGTACAGAACTCAAAAATTAATTAATCAATTTTTAAATCAAGTTGAGTACCCAATTTAGCAAAGTGTATGCGTGATGTGTGTGAAAACAGTGAGAGATATGATTGCAAAAATGCAAGATGGATAAAGAAAACAATGCAATGCATGTCCTAATCTATATGTGCATGCATGAAAAGACTGATCGGTTAAAAACTTAAAAATTAAAAATTTTCTAGTTTCGAATGGTCGAACATCGATCGAGTATCAATCGAGAGAGGCACAAAGTTTTGAACACAAAGGCTCACATTTTCGATCAGTCGAGGAAGATCTTTGATCGGTCAAAGCAGTGAAAAATTTTAAAACTTAAAAATCTAGAAATTTTATGCAGAAAAAACAACTTGAAAGCAGTTTTTATGACTCAATGCAGATGAACATGATTCAAAATAGTTTTAAGAACACGATGCCTCTTAAAAAAAAGTAATAGCTAAAATATAAAAATTATTTTCTAGTAAAAATTTCATAACTAGAATTTTGTTGAATTCATGTAAATAGTACTCTATATGCCGGCCTAAGCCCAATGCGACCAAGCCCATACACAAATGCCCATTTAACTCTACCAGGGTTTTTGAATCTACAGGGTTTTTGCTCAGACTTTCAAGCCATGGACAACACCACCACCACCACCACCACCACTGCCGCCGCCGCCTCTGCCGCCACCACTTACAACAATAACAGGAATAAGAAGAAGAAGAACCAAACCCCAGAAGCCAAATTCCACTCAGCCCTCACACTCTGCTCCAAAAACAAAGACCTCCACGCCGCAATCTCGCTGTACGAATCCAGAGCCACTTCAATACTCTCCTTTACCTCTGCTCCAACTCCGTCACCGACCCATCACTCAAATCTCTCGCTCTAACCTACGGCTTCCGCATATACGATCACATGCTGTCTCTCCACATCAAGCCCAACGAGGCCTCAATCACCTCCGCCGCCCGCCTCGCCGCCGCGAGAGGCGACGGGGATTACGCCTTTGGTCTTGTGAAATCCATGGAGATTGCGCCGAGGCTGCGTACCTACGACCCGGCATTGATGTGTTTCTGTGAGAATTTGGAGGCGGAGAAGGCTTATGAGGTGGAGGAACACATGGGTAAAGTTGGGGTTAGCTTAGAGGAGCCGGAGCTTGCGGCTTTGTTGAAAGTGAGCTCGGAGACTGGGAATGGAGAAAGGGTTTATGGGTATTTGCATAAGTTGAGGAATGTGGTGAGGAGTGTTGGGGATTCGACCACGGCGAAGGCTATTGAGGATTGGTTTTGTGGTGAGAAGGCTAGAGAGGTGGGAGAGGTGAATTGGGAGGTGGAGAGAGTTGAAAAGGCGGTGGAGAAAAACGGGGGAGGGTGGCATGGTTTGGGGTGGATTGGGAAGGCGGTGGAGAAAAACTTTAGTGAGTTTCCGCTGTGTGTGTGTGTGTGTGTTTCCAATTTTGTTATGTTTTTTGAATGTTTAATTGTTTTTGTGGAATGTTATTTGTATATAATTATATATTTATGTAGAATTAGAAGAATTGAAATGGGTTTGATTTAATGCTTCTGTCACCAAATTGATCATTGGTTCTGATTTTCAGATTAATTAGAATGTTACTGGTTGAGTCTGTTTTGGACAGCATGATATAACTAGTGTCTGGTTCCAGTGGTTTGGCTGATTGTTAACTCATTGACTAGTTAATGTAGGTGCACAGGGTTTTATTGCTTGTTTTGCTTCTAAACCTCATGGACCACCTAATCTCTGATATGGTATATGAAAGGTTAAATATTTCATTTTATCTGCTCGGAAACAAATTATTAATGTTTTTTATACTTTGTATTTCTTCTAACTTTTTAATGATACTCTTTCTTCACTGAAATATCCTATTCAAGGTTTGGCTGGAAAAAACATGATGATTGGTATTTACCCTTAAACCACCACATCCATTTTTATGTCATTTTGATTTTGAATGTATGAATTAGGACTCAAGTCAGTTTTCAACAGCTTGTGTATATTGCCCTTATATCACTTTCTTTTTTATTAATGAGGGGTTATATAATTCAGTAATTGGATGTATGCTGCTGTAAAAGTCAAGAGTTTACTTGTGACAAATGATGAAATGTGAGATCACATTTTTGAACTCCTTGGAAGTAGCTTTTTTCTCAAATGGAAAGAACGACATCAGGTATGTGCTGCCTGAAAAGCTTATCCTATACATAGTCATTTTTGTTTCATTTTTTTTCTGTGCTTTTATTAATTATAATTATATCTCTCTCTTTAATTATATTTCTTGTAAAGGGTGCCTTTGGCTATTTGAACAGTCATGTGTGTTGAGTCCTAATGTTATATCTTCTATTGTAGATCTCATAGATTCTTTTGTTTCAATTGTGATACACATTTTGTAACTCTTTAGCCTATCTTATGTATACATCCTGTGTTTGCAGGGTAGTTCCTTCTCATCAATAAATTTATTACTTGTCAAAAAAGAAGAGTGCTCCTTCGGCTAGATGTGGGGATGCTTTTGGTTTTACATTATTAAACTGTATTTCCTTTTGTTCAGTATTGTTTAGTTTCATTGTATTCGAGGATTTAAAATCATTTGATTGAAGAGCAAATGCTAATATAAATCTTACCATACTGATGATTTGAGCTTTTAAGATTTTGCTCAATCAATAACACTTGTAATATTATAGATTTGAAATGACATCTTATGCATAATCATTTCAAATCCACATATTAATAAAGCTCAAATCCATCTATTAATTTCATCATTAGAAGGGAAAAAAAAAGCCATTTCATAATCTTTTCTAGTCATTTAAACTAAAAATTCAAATTCAAATCCTTCTCTATAAGACCTGTCCAAAAAGTTCATTTATGAATTGCCAAATCTGTTGTTTTAATATGGTCAAAGAACTGACTTATAACTATGTCTAAGACAAGGTAGTCAAGAGTAAAAGGTGGCCCTAAGGTGCCAAGGCCTTGTTTTGCTTGAGGCGTGAGGCGACAAAAATGCGTTAGCCCGAGTAAAGCGAGGCACCAAAGTCTAAATATTTTTATTATACATATACAACTTAAATCATATGTTCCTAGTGTATTGAAATATTATAATAAAGTGTTTTTAAATGTGTTGCTTGAAAAATTAGGTCTACCAAATGATTTCAAAATAGGATTAACATGGTTTAGGCTCTATTAGTTATTCTAAGAATAGGTTTTATAACAAGCTTCTACTAGAAATTAATTAATCTAACAATAAGTTTTACAAAAAAACTCTTGTAAAATAATTTATCTAACAATAGGTTTTCTAACACGCTTTTTAAAATTAATAATCTAATGATAGGTTTTACAACAACCTTCTATTCAAAATTTAAAACTAAAAAAAGAATTAAATTAAATTAAAAACACTGAGGCTCTCGCCTTAGAGCTTTTTCTTGGCTTAAGGCAGTCACCTTGCTCACCTAGGCTGTAAAGGCGAGAGCCTCACTAAAGGCACCTTAGTGGTGCCTCGCCTCATCCGGGCGTCTTGGCTAGCCCTGGCTCTCCTATTACTACACTCTAAGATGCAGAAAATTCTCTGTTTCACACATAAGATGGATAATCACACCCTCTTATCAAGACACAGCCAAGCATTTTTATATTATACACATCTTGAGAATGTGAATATAAAAGATATTGAACAATAGACCTTTTGAGGAAGAAGAGGTGTTTGGGGTGATCAATGATTTTAATGGTGATAAGGCACCTGGCCCGGATGGCTTTTCCATGGCATTTTTCCAGTCTTGTTGGGGTGTTTTGAAAACAGAAATTATGGCTGTATTCCATAATTTCCATACTCAAGCAGTATTTGAGAAGAGTCTTAATGCTTCGTTCCTTGCCCTTATTCCCAAGAAAGTGGATGCGGTGGAGGTCAAGGACTTCCGGCCTATTAGCTTAGTTGGTGGGATTTATAAGATTATTTCTAAGGTGTTGGCTAATCGGCTTCGTAAGGTGGTGAATGGGCTTATTTCGGATTCACAAAATGCTTTTGTGAAGGGCAGACAGATTTTGGATTCCGTATTGATTGCTTCAGAATGTATTGATAGTAGATTGAAGTCAGGAGTTCCAGGTGTGTTGTGTAAATTGGATCTGGAGAAGGCGTATGATCATGTGAGTTGGGATTTTTTATTGTATATGCTCCAACGTTGTGGTTTCTCAGAGAAATGGAGAAAATGGATAAGGTATTGCATATCTACTGTAAAGTTTTCCATTCTGATCAATGGTAGCCCCTTTGATTTCTTTGGAAGTTCTAGGGGCCTTCGGCAAGGGGATCCTTTATCTCCTTTGTTGTTTGATATTGTGATGGAGGCTTTAAGTCGTATGTTGGATGTGGCTGCTTCCGCTGGGCAACTCTCAGGCTTTTCTGTGGGTAGTATGGCTGGTCAGTCAGTGATGGTGTCTCATCTTTTATTTGCAGATGATACTCTGATTTTTTGTGATGCTGAACCTTCTCAGATTGTTAATTTGAGGGCGATTTTAGCTAGATTTGAGGAGGTGTCAGGGCTTAGTATTAATTTGGGGAAATCGGAGTTGGTACCTGTTGGTGGGGTGCCCAATTTGGAGGTTTTGGTGGGTTTGTTGGGGTGTGGGCAGTCTTCTCTGCCATTGACATATTTGGGCCTTCCATTAGGTGCAAAATTTAAGGATTTATCTGTTTGGAATCCTATTCTAGAGAGAATGGAGAGGAGATTAGCAGGCTGGAAGAGATTGTATTTATCTAAAAGGGGTAAGGTGACACTCATTAAAAGCTCGCTTTCGTCTTTGCCTACATATTTTCTTTCCCTTTTTCCTTTACCAGGAAAGGTGGCAAAGCGTATGGAGAAATTACAGAGAGATTTTTTGTGGAATGGGATTGGTGGTGAGCCTAAAATTCATTTAGTTAATTGGGCTAAGGTTTGTAGGCCTCTGAAGGTTGGGGGGTTGGGTATAAGAAGATTGGGAAACTTTAATTCTGCCTTGCTAGGAAAATGGTTGTGGAGGTATGGCATGGAAACCGATGCTTTATGGAGGAGGGTTATAGAGGCAAAATATGGGAACATATGGGGTGGTTGGTGTACGAAAAAGGTGACAAGTCCTTATGGGGTCAGCCTGTGGAGATACATTAGAAGTGGCTGGATGAACTTCTTTAAATTTCTGGTTTACGATGTGGGGGATGGTTCTAGAGTAAAATTTTGGAAGCATGTGTGGTGTGGAGATTGTACTTTACAAGAGGCCTTTCCGGAGCTTTACTGTCTTAGTAGGTCAAAGGATTCCTCAGTGGCTGAAGTTATGGGTTGGTCTGCTGGGAGGTTTCACTGGAATGTGCAATTTCGTCGTCCACCACAAGATTGGGAAGAAGAAGCCTTTGATCGGTTTATGGGGTTGGTATATTCTTCGTCAGTGCGGGGGTTTGGCCTAGATAAGGTTTGTTGGAAGCCTGCAAGGAATAAAGGTTTTGAGGTTAGAGGTTATTATAGCTCTTTCTACCCTCCTACTTTTGTTTCCTTTCCTTGGAGAATGATATGGCAATCAAAGGTTCCTCTAAGGGTGGCTTTCTTTTCTTGGTCTGCTTCATTAGGTAAGATCTTAACAACAAATAACCTTCGTAAAAGACGAGTGATAGTGCTTGATTGGTGCTATATGTGTAAGAGATGTGGGGAGTCGGTGGATCATCTGCTACTTCATTGCCCCATAGCTTGGGAGTTGTGGTCTATGGTTTTCTGCTTGTTTGGTCTTCATTGGGTTATGCCTCATACTGTTCTTGAGTTGTTTGAGGCTTGGCAAGGAAAGTTTGCGCGACATCGTCATATGGATGTTTGGAAATTAGTGCCTCATTGCTTGATTTGGTGCATTTGGCGTGAAAGAAATGCTAGAAGCTTTGAGGGTTGTGAGCGTTCTTTGCTAGAGCTTAAGTCTTTGTTCTTACACACTCTCTATGAATGGAGTGTGGTCTTTTCCCATTTTTCTTGTTCTTCATTTTCTATTTTCCTTGACCGTTGTTCTTTTGTTTCTTGATTTGTGCCCCCATAGTACATCCCCAATGTACTCGGCTTGGCAATTTTTCTATTATTAATAATATTCTTTCGTTATTTATCAAAAAAAAAAAAAGATATTGAACAATTTGAGTTGGTTGAGCTTAGCTGAGGCACTGCATCAGGCACAGGGCATTTCTTCTGATTATCATTATGCAGATAATGAGACGATTATAGTTGTTTTCCTGTCCTGAGCCTTTTTTTTAATAAGTAAATGTATGTTTAACTGTCCTTAGCTACCCTACCATTCCTCAATCTGAATGACCTTAGGGGGACAGGGTGCACATTTCATAAAGTTAATATTTGGAATAGGAAACAGTTGTTCAGATGTAAAAATATCAAATTTGCTTAGGATTCTTCTTCAAAGCATGTATTCTTAAGTCTTAGATATCAATTTGATGAGAATCATATGTTAGATCCCTATTTCGTTGTATGAATAAACATTTGTTGCATCCCATGCTCCAGGTTCAGTATACTTTTGTGCAAGGTAACTTGAAACTTCAGATGCCGCCTCCATATTCTTCTGTCATCCAGGTACCATTTGTAATTTGGTTCTTTAAATTTTTGTCTAATAAAAACAATTCCCATATGTGCCTATAAAAAAAAGTTTAATCTATTGTTTTCTCAACTTGATGACGGTCTTTATAGAGATTTGTTCTCTAGGCTTTATAATCCATTTCACCATTAATTTTCTGTGTGTGTGTGCACAAGCATGTGAATGTGCAAGTTTGTGTGCTTGTGTTTGTCACTTTTGTCTCCTCAATCCTCAACTCCGGTGCGGTCACCACCATCGTCAACTACGGAACGGTAGCCGTCATCGTCAACTCCGGTACGGTACAACCTTTTTTTTTTTTTTTTCCAAATCCGGTCTCATGATTCACTCTCTCTCGTTCATTGTCATCTCTCACCTCAAGCCTCTCAAGCTTACTCTCTCAACGTCGCCGGCCCGACCATCATCAACGTCGCCGCCATCGTCAAGTTCAGACCCACGCTGCCGATCTGCCTCAGACGCTCTTCGCTTCCGCCGATCCACTTCAGGTTAGTTGTCTCTGTCTTCTTCATGTGGATGCGTTGGGTTTTTTATTTGGGTATTAACATCCGATCCGCCGATCCTCTTCGCGTTGGGTTTTTTATTTGGGTATTATGATTTGGATCCACTTCATGTGGATTTCTCTGTTGTTCTGGATTCTCTGTTGTTCTCTGTTGTCCTGTTCATGTGGATCCACCTTTTATTGTTGTTCTGGATTCTTGATAATTTTGGGGAAAAAGATTTGGTGTTTGGTGTTTCTACTCTCTGTTGTTATTATTATTTGATTATTGTTATTATTATTTGATTGTTTGGTGTTTCTACTCTCTGTTGTGGATGCTTGAAAATAGAACTACCACCGAATTGCAAATTTGGATGAGATAGCATTGGTGTAGGGATTTTGTTTTCACATCTGATTTGGGCGGACTTTGTTGGATATATTGTTGCACAAAACTAGAAACAGAGCACACATTTCTTGTGGTCATTTTAATGTGAAATTGTTAGTTTGGTTTTGAGATGCTCAAAAATGAATTTGGTATTTTCTTTATCAATGGGATTAAGTTACATGTCAAATTAAATATTTATGCATAATCATGTTCTATTGTTATAATTTTAAGTATTTTAAGTTTTGACATAAATGTTGGTTTGGGAATTTTCTGTGTGCAGGGAAGTTTGCAATTATTTTTTTTCCTAATTTTATGGAATCGCATAGAAACTTACCATATTTTATGGGTATCATGAATGGGGATATAGAAATTGACTCGCAATTTTTGGGAACGGCTCAAAATACTCATTTGTCAGTTTCTGATTCTCCACCTCCACCTCAACCTCAACCTCAAGTTGAAAATGCCTCTTCTGCAAAAGGAAAACGAGGCTCTAACTTTAGTGTAGAGGAAGATAAACTCCTAGTGGCAGCATGGCTCAATACTAGTGTTGATGCCGTAAATAGTAATGAACAAACACAAAATACATTTCGTAAAAAAGTTTGGGAGTATTTCCAGAAGTACAATACATCCGGTACTACACGTACTGTTGTCTCTTTGCTAAGTCGTTGGGGAGTGATTAGTGAAAAGGTAAATAAGTTTGCTGGGTGTATGGCTCAAGTTAATGCACTTCATCAAAGTGGTACAACCGAAGAAGATAAGGTATAAATTATACTGCAATAGTGTTAATATGTCCATTCACCAATAGTTTGAAGATATTAATTATGTTATATTTTTTTTAATTTTTTTTAGATTAAAGATGCAAAGGCTTTGTTTATAGAGAAGCACGAGAAACCCTTTCTTCTTGACTATTGTTGGCTCATGTTAAAGGACCAACCAAAGTTTGCCGATCCTAGCAATACTAAATCAAGATCATCTGTGCCTCTAACTCCAGAGTCAATATCTATTGGCGAAGGGGATTGTGGGTCCGGACTTGGTGACTCTTCTAATTTTGAGAGACCTATTGGTAGGAAGGCAGAAAAGGCCATCCGAAAGAACAAAGCCACCGGAAAAGATGTAGGGGAATATTTGAACAAGAAATTGAAATTGATTGAGGATGTAACTCAATTGGAAGAGGAGAAAATGTTTATTGAGAAAGAAAAACTTGCGGTTGAGAAGGAAAAAAATGATGAAAAACTTAAGATTGAGAAGGAAAAAATCATGATTGAGAAGAAAAAATTTGAGATAACGGAAAGGTTAGAGGAGGAGAGAATCATGATGAAAGATACAAGTGGCTTGACCAGAGCACAAAAAGCTTTTTATGAACAACTCCAAGAGGAAATCATGGCAAAACGAAGATCACGTAATTAATGGGTTTGATTGTATTTTGGATGTAATTTAGGCTTTAATGTATTTTGTAGTGGCTTATGTAGGCCTTTATATATTCTGGTAGTAACTTTATGTATTCAATAGTGGCTTATGTCACTTGACTTTAATCTTAAACTAGATGTATGTATTTGTGTTGTGACTTGAAGTGCAATTTAACAAAGACTTTGAAGTGCAATCTCTTTTTTCTTTTGTTAAGTTCCATTTGGTCTTGTGATAGGCATTGATATAATTCTTTGTAGACTGAAAAATGAAACAATTATATATCTTACTGTTACAGCCACTATCAGTGTCTTTGATCCAATTATTTCTATTCATTGAACATTCTTAGTATCATAAGCTTGGTTTTGAGATGACAGGTCTTAGAATAAATCTATGAACAATGAGCATTCATAGTATTTCTTATTTTACTTAATGCTTGAGAGTAAGCACAAAATTGTGTTTATGTTGTGACTTGTGCGCGAATTGGTTATATTCATTTTGTTGTGGCTTATATCACTTGGCTTTAATCTTGCATTTATAGTAATAATTGCTTTCCAATTGTCTTGAAGGTTGCATTCATGGATAACTATTTGGTTCGCAAGTTTCTTTTTGATGACTCAGATGAAGATGAGATCATCGAAGAATTTGTTATGAAAACATCACAACCTAAACGTCGACGTTCTATCCAATGTAATCATTTGGCGGGTCATGAGAGGCTTTTTCTGGATTATTTTGCTCCCACACCAATATA
Organism: Quercus aquifolioides; assembly: GCA_019022515.1. NCBI lineage: Eukaryota > Viridiplantae > Streptophyta > Magnoliopsida > Fagales > Fagaceae > Quercus > Quercus aquifolioides. Next base: position 15,987,501 of record CM032326.1, on the reverse strand, counting down.
TCCACCTGCTTTATTTCGTAGGAGGTTTCGGATGAAGCGTTCTCTTTTTCTCCGTATTCAATCTAAGGTAGAAGCTCATGACTCTTACTTTGTTCAAAAAAGAAATAGTGCCAACAAACTTGGTTTATCTTCATTACAAAAGATAACTGCTGCACTTAGAATGCTTGCATATGGAGTATCGGGTGATTTGATAGATGAATATGTGCGAATTGGAGAAACTACTGCATTAGAAAGTTTGAAAAAATTTGTTACTGCGGTAATTGATGTTTTCTTTGAGGAATACTTGAGAAAGCCAAACAATGAAGACATTGCTAGACTGTTAGCTCATGGAGAACGCCGAGGTTTTCCAGGTGATAGGTCCAAGAAATACGCCCGTCCATACCTTGTATGTGGACGATTAATAAAGACGAGATTGATTGCCCGAATCTACAAGTAAGTCGTCCATACATCTGTCACGACCATCCGTTACAAAATGAACAATAAATACTGGTACCGTTGAAGTATCTGTCAAACTTACTACCTTGCACGGACGTTACAAAGTTGAGGAATTACACCCTCATTATGGCAGAACCAACGGCTAGAAGGGTACTGAAAACAACCTATATATATCCCCAAACGGGATCCGGAAAAGGTACGAGAATACTTACTAGAAATTTCACTATCAAAGAAGTACTTGATTCTTTCTAAAAGGAGTTTCCTTTCCTAACTTTGGCATCGGAGGTTTTGTGGCTGGCGCCACACCGGTGACCACATACATTTGTGTTTAGATATACTTTTTGCAGGATCAGGAGCGCAGACTGACGATATCACTCTGGACGAACATCTCTACTGACGATCTTAGCATCATCAGTTTGGCGCCGTCTGTGGGGAATCGTATCATTCTTGAGCCTTCGGTTCAAGGGTACTGTTCTATTCTAAAGAGATGGAGTCCAGCTGTATCCCAGACCCCGCTGCGCTGTCCCTACAAATCCAAGCACTTGCAGCCACAGTGGAAGAGCTCACCAAGCAAAATCAAGAAATGAAACAACGACTGCAGCAAGGGGACAACCACACGGAAGTCAATGGGAATGAGGACGGGGACAGTCATGGGAGACGAACCGGCACTCCAGAAGAACCAAACTCGAGTTTCCTCAAGGAGATGAGGAAAGAAATGGACGAGTTGAGAAGCGCAATTAGAGGAAAGACGGAACAAGGGCTGGACCGAATCGTCAGGAAAACTGATTCCCCTTTTTCCGCAGCCGTCCAGGAGTGCCCGGTACCCTCCAAGTTCCGTTTACCCCAGCTCGAGCCCTTCGACGGATTGAAAGATCCGTTGGATCACCTGAATACTTTCAGGACGACTTTGGGTCTTCAACAGCCTCCTGACGAGATTCTATGTCGATCCTTTCCCACAACCTTGAAAGGAGCCGCCCGAGAATGGTTCACTAAATTACCCACCTCTTCCATAGATAATTTCGAACAGCTAAGCAGTTCGTTTGTGCGTCATTTTGTTGGTGGACAACGTCCAAAAAGAACTGTCGATCACTTGCTCACAATCAAACAAGGAGAGAAAGAGACCTTGAGGTCCTATGTGACACGTTTCACACGAGGAATGCTGGAAGTAGACGAGTCTGACGATAAGGTGCAACTTACGACCTTTAAAGCAGGACTGAAGTCCAGGGATTTTGTGGCTTCTGTCGCAAAAAATCCTCCCCAGACGATGGCAGAAGCATTGTTGAAAGCGCAGAAGTATATGAACGCTGAAGATGCCCTCGCAGCTATAGACGGGGCAGAAAAGACAAAAGAAAAGAGGAATGAGAATGACGATCGAAGGGGGCAGAAGAGAGACCGGGTTGACAGACGTAATGAAGAAGGGAATAGACGAAGGGACGATAAGAATTCTCGGCAAACGAAATTCACGCCATTAGTGATGCCCGTCGATCAAATTTTGGCGGAGATCAAAGACGAACAAAACCTTAAGTGGCCCAGGCCTCTTCAATCACCACCCGGTGTACGTGACAAAAAGAAATATTGCCGTTTTCACAAGGACCACGGACACTACATGGAGGATTGCAGAGACCTGAAGGAGCAGGTAGAAGAACTTATTCAAAAAGGGAAGCTTCAAAGGTACGTGAAAAGAGGGGAAGCAGGCAGATACGGTAGGAGGGATCAGCCAGGAGGTTTCCAAAGAACTGAAGATCAGCCACCTCGTCCGCAGAACGCAAAAGGAGAAATAAAAACCATCACGGGAGGACCGTCCACAGGAGGCTCGTTCAGATCCCTCAAAAAGTCATACCAAAGGCAAATAAACAGTGTTCATAGCTTACCTCCAGCAAAGCAGCGACGAACGAACCAGGACATGTATTTTTCAGAGGAAGATGCCAGGGGGATAAGGCAACCTCATGACGACCCGCTCGTCATCATGATCATGATTGAGGGGTTTAACACGAGGAGAGTTCTGGTAGATAACGGGAGTTCAGCGGATATTATCTATCTGTCCGCCTTCCAGCAACTGAAGGTAGACCCGAAGAGGCTTCGTCCCTTTGAGTCACCCCTCGTCAGCTTCAACGGAGACAAGGTGTACCCCCGCGGGATAGTGACGTTGACGGTCACGGCTGGTTCATACCCCCTCCAGGTAACCAACAAACACAATTTTCTGGTTGTAGACTCACCATCGTCTTACAATGTTATCATAGGACGACCAACCCTTAACCGTTGGAAAGCTGCCACATCCACGTACTGCCTGAAGGTAAAGTTTCCTACAGAACAGGGAGTCGGAGAAATAAGGGGAGATCAGGTGTTGGCAAGAGAGTGCTACCAGGCCGTCCTAGCCTCGAAAGAAAACCATACGTGGGTGATCGAGGATAAAACACCTGAGATCGTGGAGAAGCTAGAAACGATAGAACTGGTTGAAGGGGATCCGATAAAGACGACTCAGATAGGAACGGACCTAAACCCGAGGACGAGGGCAGAAATCATTACTTTCCTGAAAAACAGTCTCGATGTATTTGCCTGGAGCCACGAAGATATGCCAGGAATCCCAGCAAGCATCATCCAACACCACCTAAACGTAGATCCGGAAAGGAAGCCCGTCCAGCAAAAAAGAAGAGTTCTCGCCCCTGAACGAAACAAAGCGGTCATGGACGAAGTGAGAAAACTACTTGATGCAAGCTTTATTCGAGAAGTTTATTACCCAGAGTGGTTGGCCAATGTCGTCATGGTCAAGAAGACAAATGGGAAATGGAGGATGTGCGTTGACTTCACAGATCTAAACCAAGCCTGCCCGAAAGATAGCTTCCCCTTACCCAGAATCGACCAACTAGTAGATTCTACGGCCGGGCACAAACTTCTCACTTTCATGGACGCATTCTCGGGGTATAACCAGATACAAATGGCAGAAGAAGATCAAGAAAAAACTGCATTCATCACTAGCCAAGGGCTCTATTGCTATAGGGTCATGCCCTTCGGACTAAAGAACGCAGGAGCCACATACCAGAGATTGGTAAATCAAATGTTCAACAAACAGATTGGGAGAAATGTGGAAGTATACGTCGACGATATGCTCGTCAAAAGCAAAGAAGAAGAGGACCATATGAACGATCTTAAGGAGACATTCAATACACTCAGGCAGCACAGCATGAAGCTAAACCCCTCCAAGTGTGCTTTCGGGGTCTCTTCAGGGAAGTTCCTCGGGTTTGTGGTTTCGCGAAGGGGAATTGAAGCAAATCCAGAAAAAGTAAAAGCCATCCTGGAAATGTCCTCACCAAGGACGACCAAAGAAGTACAATCGCTCACAGGAAGAGTAGCGGCACTCAACAGGTTCGTCTCGAGAGCAACGGACAAGTGTCTCCCATTCTTTAAGACCCTGAAGAAGGTTTTTGCATGGACTGAGGAGTGCGAGACGGCATTCCAAGATTTGAAACGGTACTTGAGCAACCCCCCGCTCCTAAGTCCGTCCAAGGAAGGAGAAGATCTCTTCTTATACCTGGCAGTGTCAGTCACGGCAGTAAGTGCAGCCCTAATCAGGGAGGAGAACAAGGTACAACTCCCCGTGTATTATGTCAGCCAAGCCTTCCAGGGGGCAGAGGCTCGGTATCCCCGGATCGAAAAGATTACTTTCGCCTTAATAATGGCCTCCAGGAAGCTACGCCCATACTTCCAAGCTAACCCGATAAAGGTAATGACGGATCAGCCAATCAAGAAGGCGATGAGCAAACCCGAGGCAGCTGGACGAACGGTACAGTGGGCGATCGAACTTAGCCAGTTCGATATTGAATACCGTTCGAGAACAGCCATAAAAGCTCAGGCCTTGGCAGATTTTATAGCGGAATTCACTACCAACGGGCATGACGAAACACGGGAAGATATCTGGACGATCAACACAGATGGATCGTCTACACAGAAAGGAGGAGGAGCAGGCGTTGTTATTGTCTCTCCCCAGGGCGATGTCCTCAAATATGGGGTCCAGCTGAAGTTCCCCATAACCAATAACGAGGCAGAATATGAAGCTCTGCTAACAGGTCTCCGACTAGCTCAGGCATTGGGGGCTGAAAGAATTGTGGTTAAAAGCGATTCCCAGCTCGTCATAGGGCAGGTCAGAGGGGATTTCGAAGCAAAAGAGACGAGGATGCAAAAATATCTAAAGTTAACAAACCAGCTGGTAAGCAATTTCAATCAGGTGGAGTTCTTACAGGTCCCACGGGAACAAAATACAGAAGCTGACGAGGTAGCCCGCAGCGCATCAGCAGATCTTCAGGACAAAAATTATGACTGGAGACTAGAAGAACAAAGTCTCCCAAGCATTAAGGAGTTGCAAGCCTTCTCTGTGCATACACACCAGGGGTGGACGAGTCCGATCCTTGCTTTTCTTAAAGACGGTCAATTGCCTTCAGACACTGAAGAGGCCAGGAAGGTCCGAAGAAGAGCTGCCCGGTTCACTATCTTGAACGATCAACTATTTAGAAGAGGTTTCTCTCAGCCGTATTTAAGATGTGTAGTAGACGAAGAGGCCAAGTATATCCTCGAGGAGGTTCACGGAGGAATCTGTGGAGACCATATGGGGGCAAAGTCACTCGTCAGAAAGATCATGAAGGCAGGTTATTTCTGGCCCACAATGCAGCAAGACGCGGCCGACTTTGTAAAAAAGTGCGACAGCTGTCAAAGATATGGGAACGTTCAACGAGTCCCAGGTGAGACAATGACGAGCATTTCCTCTCCCTGGCCATTCGCACAATGGGGAATCGATATCGTCGGTCCCCTGCCTCAGGGGAAAAAACAAATGAAGTTCCTGATCGTCGCAATTGATTATTTCACGAAGTGGGTCGAAGCAGAGGCACTTGCGACAATCACAGAAGCTAAGATACAAAATTTTGTGTGGAAAAATATTGTTTGCAGGTTCGGGATTCCTCGGACGATCATATCCGACAACGGTCGTCAGTTCGACTGCCAAGGGTTCAGATCATTCTGCTCAGGCTTAGGCATCAGAAACAAGTATTCTTCACCAGGACACCCTCAGGCCAACGGACAAACAGAAGTAACGAACCGAACCTTGCTCAAGATAATCAAGTCCCGGTTAGTAGGGGCAAAGGGAGCGTGGCCCGAGGAACTGCCGGGCGCTCTATGGGCTTACAGGACGACGGCAAGAACACCAACAGGAGAAACCCCCTTCAACCTAACATATGGTACGGAAGCAGTTATTCCCGTCGAAGTGGGGCTCACTAGCATCAGGAGAAATTTTTTTGACGAAGAAGAAAACAACGACCAGCTAAGATTGAACCTGGACTGCGTGGACGAAGTCAGAGATCAAGCCTCGCAGAGAATGGCCAAATACCAGCAGAAGATGGCGGGATACTACAATCAAAGAGTGAAGCTAAAAAGATTCAACATCGGGGACCTCGTCCTCAGGAAAGTAACTCCTGCGACAAAAGACCCTGCACAAGGCAAACTAGGCCCAACCTGGGAAGGACCTTACAAAGTCGTCCACTACTCACGACAAGGAAGCTACCACTTAGAAGACCAAGAAGGAAACAAGTTACCTCGTCCATGGAATGTCGAGCACCTAAAAAGGTATTACAAGAAAGAACCCATGGCCTAATTGTAAGCAGTTAACAAAATTTAAATCCCATGCTTTCTTTTTTCAAATTAATTTTATGCTGTCCGCCACAAGTTATGTATTTATGCAAGATTGTATAAGTAATCATTCAGGGCTCCATAAGTGGTTATTCAGCACTCCCCGTGTTATAAATGGCCCTCTCAAAGTTTAAAACGGCTGATAGCCCAGGTCGAAAAGACGATTAAAACCTACGAAAGTATGTACATCGTCCAGACCAAAAAGGCCATAAAACTCACTCCAAAAGTTTACGTCGTTCCTGATCTAAAGAGACAATAAAAACCTGCGAAAGGGTCAGCATCGTCCAGATCAAAATGACGAGGAAATCCTCAAAGCCTTGAAGGAGCTACCATCGTCTAGATCGAAAAGATGATGAGATTCCCACAAGGAATACTCATTATCCAGATCAAAAATGACGAGGAAATCCTTTAATCAACCGAGAACATTCCAACAAAAATCATCTAAGTCTACAGACAGACGAAGGGAATTAATACTTCAAGAAACGAAGAAGTAATTTCAAACTCCTTTAAGGCTGAAGGGGAGAAACGATTAAAATGAGAATGATGAACAACAACGAACAGAACTCATATAAATATGCACAAAAAATGCAAGTTGTTCAAACAAATACCCCAAAACATACGGGGACCTGAAATAGTATTTGTTCAAAAAGAAAAAGGAAAAGAAATGGCGCTAAGTGTTTATGCTAGAGGAGCCTGGCCGTCACCCTCGTCAGTTGCTGGAGGGTCCTCACCCGAAGCTAGAGGAGCTTGATCCGCCAGAGCAGCCTCGTCCGCCTCTATCTCTTTATCCACTGCTTCAAAGTCCAGGTCGTCCAGGTTGACTCCTTGCCCATGTTTGATCATGTACCTTCTTAGCAGCTCAAACCCCTTGAAGTACCACTGGAACAGCACAGTGTTGTACTCATCCGTCGCCTGGAAAGCAAGGACGGCCTTGGCTACAGCAGCCTTCATCCTTTGGCCCGCAGATGCAAGCAGATCGTCCTTCTGCTTCACCTTCGCCTTTTCAGCTTCAAGCTGCTCGGTCAGGACTTTAATTTGCTCCTTGGAGGTATTATTGGCGTCCATCGCTGCAATCAGATCCTTCCTTAAACCCGAAGCTTCAGCCTCTAAGGCTTCCACCTTCGAAGTGGCCATAACAGCCTTCTCCTCACTCGCCAAGAATTGGGAAGTAAGATGCATCGTTTCCCCCAACACCTAAAGAATTTTAGCTTATGAGTTTTTTTTGAGAAAACTACAGAATGACGATAATATGATGCTAAAAGTAAGAAGAACATACCTGCACGAGTTTATGAACGTGCTGGTTCACCATTTCATGAGAAGGGACGAGAGAAATCTCCTTCCTCTCGTCAGGAGTTAAAAAGTCGTTGGCCCGGGCTACGGCAGCTTCCGCATCGTCCCAAATACTGGAACCCATCTTCTCTTTACCTTTGTGCGATGTCTTTCGCCTTTTTGGTCCAGGGACCTCTTCGATTGAAGCTGCAGGAGAAGCTGTCCTTGCCTCGTCCTGAGCAGGGGTAGACGACCCTCTCTCCACCGCCTCCTTCTCTTTCTCCTTTTCTTTCCCTCTGTCAGTAAACTTCAAAGTTCTCTGACCAATGCTGGAAAGGGGTTCGTTCTTTTTCCCCTTGACTTTCGCGTACAGATCTTTGTTGAATTTGCTCGTCATTTCTGAGAAGAAAGTTAAAGAAAATTAAAAACGTATATACATATACACACACGTACCATACAAAGTCTACTCACGTTTTTTCTGCTCCCGATCAAGAACTTGAAGGACGTAGAATGAAGGTTCAGGTCCCAAACAGTGACGAGCCAGAGTACGCGGATCGATAAGCTCGTTGAAATCTTCGATCGTCCTTGAATATCTAATCGCCTCCTGAACTCTCGCTTCGAATCGGCTGTCAAGACCAGGACGCTCCTTCACTGCAAAAAAAGAAAAAAAGAAAAAAGAAAAAAAAGGGTCATTCAAGATTATATTAACGATCCAAAAGGAAGCAACGAGGATAAGAAAGGGAGCATAAAAAGACAAACGCACCAAGGCCAGGGATCTCCCACCGACGCAGCAGCCTGGGGACATTTCCCCAAACGTCATCTGACAAGGTCTCCCAACCATCTCCGGACACAAAAAAATATCTTGACTTCCAGTAACGGAAGGACGAAGGGAGATCGCCTACCAAACGTGACCTCCTCTCCCAAGGGACGAGCTCATAGTACCCGAATTCCCTAGACTCTTTTAGACGATAGAGACTAGTAAGCTCGTTCACCGTGATCATCTCTCCATCTGCTATGATCGTCCAGATGACCATACAGCTTATAACAATTCTCCAAGAATTGGGCATAAGTTGCCCAGGAGCAATTTGCAGATGATCTAGAAGCTCCATGATAAATGGATGAACGGGGAACCTTAGACCACCCAGGAAGGCTGCCTCATAAAAGCAAACTTCTCCATGGGCAAAAGCACAAGCTTTTTCACCTTTCCTGGGGAGACGAACCCTAGTTTCCGCCGGAAATTGAAACCTATCCCTAAACCTACTGAAAACATCGACCTTCAAATTACACTTTTCCCTAAGAGCATGGAAGGGACGAGGGACGACAGTAGAAGACGAAGGAAGATTGGACGAAGGAAGCACAGAGGTAGCCGTGTCCAGTACAGCCCCGTCCACGGCCGCGCCAGAAGAAGAACCTCCTTCAGGATCACTCGACCTCACCGCGGAACCCATTTTTTCCCTCTCAAGGACCCCGCGAACAGATTTAAACCAAGAAAAGGACTGCTGCAACAATGGGTGCAGTTCACTCAGCGCTAAGCCTAAACCACTCCCCTCAACCACAAAATCGCCAAGGTATAGACACCGTTCGCCGGAAAACTCTAGAGAACCTCCCAGACGCGCAAAAAGAAAAGCAACAGAAGGACAGATTTGCTGAAATGATGTGTAGTCCACCATTAAAGAAGGGACACACACACAACGAAAAAGGAAACTAAGCAAAAACAAAGCAAGAAAAAAAAGGAAAAAGAGCAGAAAAGAAGGGATACGCACCTGAAGAGAAGGAAACAGAATCGGAGGTCGAAAAGGTAAAGCAGCCACGGCAGCAAGGTTCAGAATCAAACACAAAGAAGACAAAAAGAGGAAAAACCCAGAAAAACCAAAGAAATATGAAACGCAGGAAATGAAAGGAAAGAGAAAGGTCAAAGCTAAAAGGCATGCTTTGGAAAACCGCGGGAAACCGAAAAGACATTCACCGGAAACGATGCCTACCCACCAGTCAGAACTAGACACGTGGCCACGACGCACGCCACGCCGCCAGAAGGCAATCAATGCGGAGGGCACTTCCCAAAACATAAAAAAAATATATATATATATATAAAACCCTTTCGTATTCCTAAGATCGTCCAACCTTTGGACGATCCTGGAATAAGGGGGCAGCTGATAGGTCCAAGAAATACGCCCGTCCATACCTTGTATGTGGACGATTAATAAAGACGAGATTGATTGCCCGAATCTACAAGTAAGTCGTCCATACATCTGTCACGACCATCCGTTACAAAATGAACAATAAATACTGGTACCGTTGAAGTATCTGTCAAACTTACTACCTTGCACGGACGTTACAAAGTTGAGGAATTACACCCTCATTATGGCAGAACCAACGGCTAGAAGGGTACTGAAAACAACCTATATATATCCCCAAACGGGATCCGGAAAAGGTACGAGAATACTTACTAGAAATTTCACTATCAAAGAAGTACTTGATTCTTTCTAAAAGGAGTTTCCTTTCCTAACTTTGGCATCGGAGGTTTTGTGGCTGGCGCCACACCGGTGACCACATACATTTGTGTTTAGATATACTTTTTGCAGGATCAGGAGCGCAGACTGACGATATCACTCTGGACGAACATCTCTACTGACGATCTTAGCATCATCACCAGGTATGTTAGGTTCAATTGATTGCATGCATTGGAAGTGGAAAAATTGTCCATCTGCATGGAAAGATCAATATTGTGGTCATATTCGTGAACCTACTATTATTTTGGAGGCAGTAATATCATATGATCTTTGGATATGGCATGCATTTTTTGGGTTGCCTGGGTCAAATAATGACATTAATATGTTAGAGCGGTCTCATGTATTTAATGAACTTGCTGAAGGACGTGCTCCTGCAGTACATTACTCAATCAATGGTCATGATTACACAATGGGATATTACCTTGCTGATGGCATATATCCAAAGTGGGCAACATTTGTTAAAATAATCCCAGCTCCACAAGGACATAAGTATAAATTATTTGCAGCAGCCTAAGAGGCGTGTAGGAAGGATGTTGAGCGTGCATTTGGAGTGCTTCAAGCATGTTTCGCAATTGTCCGTGGACCTGCACGATTTTTCCATCTTGAAACACTCCAAAAGATCATGAAAGCGTGTATAATTCTCCATAACATGATTGTTGAAGATGAGCGGGATTATAATGAAGTGGTAGACTTGGATTATGAACAAATTGATGGAGTGGATAATCCTCCTCTGCAAGTGTTACGTGAACAAAGTGATAGATTTATGTCATACATTGAGAGGCATGGACGCATTAGAGACCGAGAAATTCATTTTCAACTCCAGTTGGACCTCATTGAACATTTATGGCAATTGCAAGGCGAGTCGTAGGAACTTTCTTTTTTGTATATTGAGAAGCATGAGTCATAGGAATTTGTGCAAGTGTGTGAGTTTTATTGTAATTTGGTTTGAGTTATGTACGTGAGTAATGTATGGACTACATTGTTCTTGCTATAATATGTGTTTTATTTTATATGTTTTTTTTATAAAGTTCTTTCATTTTATAGTTCACATTGTTCTAAGATTACTTTCGGACAATTGAGACGATAATAGGCTATCATGATAATTGAAAAATTGTTTTAGTAAAAAAAAATGTATTAAGTATAATTTGGGGTTAAAAAAAATTATTTGTTAACACTAGACGATTATTTGCTATCATGTGGCGGCGGCGGCGGTGGCGGTGGTGGAAGAGTCGATGGCGGTGGCAGTGGCAGCGGCGGTGGTGGCGGTGGTGGAAGAGTCGATGGCGGCGGCGGCGGTAGCGGTGGCGGTGACGGTTACAGGTTGTTGTGATTGTTGTTTATTGTAGTAGATATATTATTTTATTGTAGTAGATATATTATTTTATTGTGATGTTTATATTATTTTATTGTATTGAAAGCTAAAATAGATCCACTGCTGCAATATGTGTGTAGGTATAATAGATAAAGTAACTTTTGGTGAAGCTAAAAAGCTAAATTTTTAGCTCCACTGCTGTGGATGCTCTAACAAAACACACAAGTTTACAAATGGGTAAATGCAAGGGGTATGTATACTCCAAATACAACACTTTAACTCCCTTTTCACACTTTATTTATTTGTAACGTACATTTATTTAGCTCCCGATATCAATTCATTTACTTCTTGCATATTTAATTTCTGAACACTAATTCAACATAAGTAAAATTCTAAACAAAATGGCAACTGGCTAGGTAGGTTGCAATTGCCTTATTGATGATAGAAATTCCAAACCACCACATTTTTCGAAATAAAAATAAACAATCCCTCAAAGTTATCGTTTCATTGAGTACTTTATCAGGCCATGAATATGTCATGATGCACTTTGTATCAAAGCTAAACAAATGCAGCTTTTCTGTGTTGGAGTCATCAAAGCTGTATAGAAAACAAAAGATTATAATCAGTGCATACATTGAATACACGATTGAAAAATTAGTATGTGAAAATAAACAATACCTACCAACCAGTAAAAAATACATTGGTTTGTAGAGGTCAACCAATTGCATCACTACTTTGACCTTCCGGTTAAGATTAATATATATGTCCCGATAATACTGGAAAAGCACCAGATTTGCTAACCATAACTCCTTCAAAAAATAAAGCCAGGAAAAAAAAATACTCCACTATTGAAGGTGTATAAGGGCAGTAATCACCCATATTCTCCACTATTGAAGGTCCTTCTCCATGTATCAACTGGTCAGTGTAGACTTGATTACTGCCCTTATACACTAATAAGCTACTTTGATCACCCATATTCTTCATTGCAATCGTAAATACTGCCCATATATATGTGTATATGGGTGATTACTGCCCTTATACACCCATATACCCATATTCTCCACTATTGAAGGTGTATATGGGTGAATAGTGGAGTATTTTTTATGCTCAATATGTGTATTCTCTATTTTTTGCAATGAAGAATATGGGTGATCAAAGTAGCTTATTAGTGTATAAGGGCAGTAATCAAGTCTACACTGACCAGTTGATACATGGAGAACGACCTTCAATTTAATACATTTCTCTGCAAAGCTCAAAACATGCAAAGCTCCAAATGTGTTGATGCCCAATGCAACGTCATATCTTAAAATGGAAAGAGAGCATTAGAAAAAGGAAAAAAGAAAAAGAAAAAAAAGAAGATATATCTATATATATATATATATATATATATATATATATATAACTAAATACGTTTGACCATTAGTTGGGCAAAAATGGGCTTTTGCCCCTTTCGCCCAAAAGATGTAGCAAAATGCCCATGTTCTGAATCCAAAAGGCAACAATTCACTAATAGAATGAAAGTTTTTACAATAAACTTAACCCTAAATCTACTACTACCTCATGTAGTATTTACTTACGTAACCACACATAACTTTGAATCCACGGACTCTTCTATTATGAATCTGTTGCACACAAACTCTCCAGTTTGTGACTTTGAGATCTCTACTCAAAGGTTTAGATCATCAACTGTAGTTAATTTAATGCAGCAACTTAACTTCATTGGTACTAGCAATATGAATCTGATCTCCGGTAGGTGCTTTGAGTTGGAAGGTTACAAAACCTCATAGATCTCATATGAGTAACTCACAAGACTTGAAAAATGTGTATTAGGATTTTGCTTTTATACCTAGCAATGTTGGACTCAGACCCTAAACATTTCGATAGCTATTAGGCCTAATTTAAAAATCTGCAGAATCGTAGTTCGATCGGTCAAATGTATGTCTTAATCGGTCGAGCTTGACAATTTCTGAATTCTTCTTTTTGTAGCTTGTATGTACTTGAATCTTGACTTGTATCAACTTGAGCAATATCTAAAACACTTCTAAGACATAAATATCTTATACTAGACATGTTTTTGTATTCAACTTGCCAACATACAATAAATTTAGAACCTAAACATTTAATACTAAATATTTAAAACCTAACAACATTCTCAACTATCTTCCTTGTAACAAATACAAATCAACAGTTACTTCAAGAGTTCTTATCGTACATTATTTATAAACAATAAATGAATATGTATGGCCATTGTTAATTGCGCCGTACATAGCATGAATTAGCGACTAGTTTATTAAATAAAAAGAATATAAACAAATTTTTAATATTATAAATTTAAAGTGTAAAGTAAACTAAGTCCTCTACGTACCATTTCTATCCCCACCCCCACATTAATTATTATTGCCTAAAATTTAAATGCTAATTAACTCGCCTTCGTTTTTTTGGTTGTGTAATAGTGCATAGCGTTTGATACTTTAATTAACAAGACTTTGGAAGGAAATACTATTTTTCCTTATCTTTCAAGAGAAAGATAAAATGGGAAATATTAATATAAATAATAAATAATAAAATGAAAAAGTTGTGTTCTTAAAACTCTAGTAATCACAATTTTTTCAAAACCTTTTCATCACTTTCTCAATATAGCCAAATGGCCTGCAAAAGAAATTTGAGTGAAAGTTTGTGGCTAGTGATGGTTTAGGATTTTCTTTTAATGGATTTGGGTGTGTTTAGATACAAAATTTTAAATCCTTTATGGTTTTTGCATTTTACACTGATATGTAATTAGATACCTGAATCTGACACGGTTATGTATTTAAATTACTGGGATAACCTAGTCATTAGTATTATTATATTATGAAAATATTAAAAAAGTGTCTCTTTTTCTCTCTTAAGATATTATTTGGTTTAGTGCAAAAATGCTTACTAATACTTAAAATTACATAAACATTATATTAGATGTTTTTATTTTAGATTAAACCAATTTGATCCAACTTGTTTGACTTGACTCATGGTTAGTTAGGTGGGAGCTATAAATATACTCTAGAAAGTTTGAAAAGGAACTCTTAAAATTTAATAGGGTTTGATATAAAAAGATTCAGAAGGTTTGGATTCGAAAAGAATATTTGCATCCTAAACCTAACCGGTTACTACTCCTAGTCATGGCCAAATACCATTAGCAAGAAACAAGGTGTGACAACATTTTCCTTGCCAACATTAAACATTAAAACGAAAATATGTATATATACACACACACGCATATCTTCCCCCTATGATCCAAGTTATCATGCCGAGCCCAATTAGTATGAAATGACACTTTGCACATTATATTATTCTCAAATTTTTTCTTTTACTAAATCTAAAAACAAGAGATATAATTTTATAAACGTACACTATCTTTGGATTGGGAGGGAGAAGAGATCAGGAAAATAGCGGGGAATGGGGCATGGATTTAATTCAAGAGGGTTTAAAGGGGTTTCTCAAACCCTGTCTTTTTTTTTTTTTTTTCCTTCGTTCCTTCAATTTGAGAGAATTTGAAGGAAACGGATTCCAGAATATTTTATTATTAGTCACTAATTAGTGAAATGCATGTAAAAACTGTTTATAACGAGATCAAAAGAAATTTCAGTTTCTTTTTCTTCAGTTGAATGTACCATTTCATTGTAGTATGAGATGTTGCTATAAGTTAAATCTTTCTTTAATCATTATTATTAAGAGAGAGAGAGAGAAAGAGAGAGACGGAGTGAGAGATGAGAGGAGCCAAGATGACAGTGAAGGTGTGTTTGTTTGGAGGTGAAATAAGGTGGATGAAAATTTTTAGAGAGAAAATGGGAAGGAAAACGGGAAAGAAAACTTTTTTGAGTGTATTTGGTTGGATGAGGATGAAGGAAAATAAATGGTGGGATTCAAGTGTTTTCTCTCTAAGTCCACCAAAAAATTTTCTCCCCAAATGGAAAGAAAACTGAAGGGAGAAATTGAGCATCATTTTTGGACAAAAATGCCCATGTTGCTTCTCTTCACACCTTTTTTTTTTTTTCCCTCCTGGACGTTGCTTGCCCTTTTTATTTTATTTTATTTTATTTTTATTATTATTATTTTTAGGCAAGCGGTGCCAGCCTCTTCTTCTTTTCTTCTGATTTACTAGGCAAGCTTGTCTAGTATTCTTTTTTTTTTTTTTTTTCTTTTGTGTGTGTGTGTGTGTGTGTGTGTGTGTGTTTTTTTTAGATGTGATTTTTTTATGGACATTATTTTTATTTTTTAATAAATTTATGTGATTGATTTCTTTTCTTGTTTATCACTTTTTTGGTTTTAATTGGGCATCATTTTTTTAATAAGGGTATATGGTAAATTTATACAAATTCACTTTTTCCATCCCTTCATTTTTCCACTCCCAACCAAACAAAAAAAAAGGGAAATTAAACTTTTTTCTATCTTTCCACTTTTCCATCCTCTCACCATTTTCCATCCTTTCACTTTTCCACACCTCCAACCAAACGGACCCTGAGAGTGAGGGTGAAAGTGAGAGATGAGGGTGACTAGGAAAGAGATATGACTGAGAAAGAGAAATAAATGTGAGAGAAGAGAGTGGTTGTGAGAAAATTGAAAAAGTTAAAATGTTTAGGGAACTCTTATACTTATATATATATATATAAATAAATGTATGTATGTATGTACGTAAATGAGTGATTAAGATGTTTAATCACTCAATAGTTTATTATTGGAAACAAATTTTGACACATTCATTGTTAAATCACATTTACTTCTTATACTTTATATGCTTGCAAAATTTCAAAATGAATTGAGATCGAAAACCATCTCATCTGTAACACATTTAAATTTTAAAATTTTGTATTATAAAATTATACATAAAATATGAGTCTATGAATCGAACAATAAATAATATTCGATTGGTACGAAATTTGACATATATGATAAGAATAGAAAAAACATGTAATCCAACGGTGAGATTTTTAAGATATTAATTTGATAAAAAGTTATTTAATATTGCCTAAAGTTACGTCAAGTGTTACTTGATCTTGTGTGTGTGTATATATGTGTGTGTGTGTGTGTGTGTGTGTGTGTGTGCGCGCGAAATTTCAAGAAGAAGACTATATATATTTTGTGTTGAATATATAATCAATAGTTTGGAAAAAATCTATAGGCACAACAAAATCTTACAACATTTTTCACAACATCTTTGTTTTGAGTTATGGTTAAGGGAGTCAAATTCATATCATAGGCAGTTTCAATTTGGCCAGGGGAACAAAATATTTTGATTCTAGTTGATACAAATGTTTCGTTTCGGGATTACCATTATTTATATTGTTAGGTTCTAAATATTTAGGATTAAATGTTTTTATTCTTATTTTGTGTATGTTAGCAAACCGAGAACAAAAAAAATGTCTAGATTAGATTTTAGACATTGCTCAAGATTGTACAAATGAAGATTCAAGAACATGCAAGCTGTAAAAAGGAGAGTTCAAGTTCTGTGAAGCTCGACTGATCGAAAATCACAAATAAGTTAGTTGTGCAGAATTTAAATCAAGCCCAAGCTCGCGAAAACGTTTAGGGTTTTAGTCCAACACTACAAGGTATAAAAGGAAAACCATATTTACATTTTAGAAGCTCTTGAAAGACTTGTGAGTTACTCCTATGAGATTTGAGAGGTTACTGCACCTTTTAACTCTACAAGCTTCTACTAGAATAAGATCTACAATCAAGAACTGGTGGGAACAAGTTGTTGCATTTAAGTGAGATCTCAAAGTCACAAACATGGAGCTTGGTTTTAGCAAATCCAGATAGAAGAATCTGTGGAGTTGGAGTTGCACATGGTCGTGTTAGTAAGTCCTACTTGAGGTAGATTTAGATTTATGGTTTAAATCTTTTGTAATCTTCCATTCTATCATAGTGAATTTGTTTACCTTGAGGATAGTTAGGTTAAATCCTCCTTAGGTTTTTACCATGAAACAGTTGGTTTCATTGGTTTTCCTAGATAATCATATTGTTGTCTTCTTTATTTTCCACACTATATGATATGATTATATGTGTTTAACCTAGATCTCATAATTAACCTAAGTAACTACTTGGCTAATTCAACAGGTTAAACTATTCTAGTTTTAAGGGGTCTAAACTAACAAACAAGTGGTATTAGAGTAAGGTTAGCTCTTGAGTAGGTAGCTTTACCTTGAGTTGGTCCTTGACCTCGGTTGTCATGGATTCTCTTGTCTTTCCTTTAAATTCAATTAGATTGAAAATTTAATCTTTTTTTTATTATCTTGGACTGTATGGCTAATGAATTGTGCTAATCCTATTCTTAGATACCTTGGTATAACTACTAGTTGTAATAATTATGTCTGTAATACTACTCTAACTACCTTAAAAGTATGTGATATTTTTTTGTGTTATTTGGATAGTGGTTGTTCTAGGCACATGACAAGTAAAAAAGCTTTGTTCAAGACTCTCTTTGAATGAAAGATAGGTATTGTCACATTTGGAGATAGAAGCAAATCAGCCATTCGTGGCATTGGCATAGTAGACATACCGGGGTTACTAGTCTTTGAAGATGTGTGGTATGTGGATGGATTAAAGACAAATCTACTGAGTATCAGTCAAATTTGTGATAATGGACTAAATGTACTATTCATTGAGTATTAATGTGAGATACTGGATGACGGAGGTGATTGCATTTGTTTTGGAATAATTGCTATGGCATAACAGAAAGCATCAATCCCAAGTGCTATAGTGTGAAGATCAATCAGGTGGACTTATGGCATCAATGATTAGGACATGCTAGTCAAAAAAAAATTGAAAAGATCTCTAAGTGTGAGGCTGTTGTAGGTTTACCAAAATTCGAGAAGATAGAGAAAAGTATTAGTGGACCATGTCAGATTGGTAAACAAGTGAAATCTGAACATCCATCAATTAGTGAGATTCAAAATTCCAGACCATTAGAGTTACTACACATTGATCTAATGGGCCCAGCCAGAGTTCAAAGTCTAGGAGGGATGAAGTACATATTAGTTGCGGTAGATGATTTCACTCGATTTACTTAGGTAATTCTTCTGAGAGATAAATTTGAAGCACCTGAAAAGATGATACATTTATGCAAAAAACTTCAAGTTGAGAAGAATGCTATGGTTGCTCGCATCAGGAGTGATCATGGAAGAGAGTTTGAAAACTCTATGCTCAGTTCATTTTGCAATGAACAAGGAACTAAGCAAGAATTCTCTGCACCCAAGACACCTCAATAGAATGGAGTAGTGGAAAGGAAGAATAGAGTGATTCAAGAAATGGCTAGAGTCATGTTGAATAACAAAAGCATGACCAAGTCATTATGTGGAGAAGTTGTGAACACTGCATGTCACATGTTTTTTCACAATATTTTTTTCAATTTGTTTACATTTTTTAAATTTATTTTATTATATTTTCCAAAACACTCAAAACATCTTAGTACAACCAATACAGGTTGGTATAATCCAATATTTCATTCGGTACATTTTAGAAGAATACTGATATTGGTTTAATAGCCAGTATAGTATATTTTTCTGGTACTGGTACAATATTGACTTTCCAAATTGTGGTTTTATATATAATTTTGACCTATGGTGATTTGATATCTCACTTATTGCAAAAATATTGTGAGATTTTGATATATGGAATTCTAATTGTGTGTGGATTACCATTGAAAGATTCTATATATTATATCATCTTTAAATTTCCTATAGTCACCTATTCCTTGTATTTCATAACCCGTCAAGGTTCTAGTTATATTCTAAAAGAAAATTATACCCCTTTTGTTCTTCAATGTCAAAGGTTATTTGTGTAATGTTAACCCATTGTAAGTTTTCCTTAAGAATTAGTAATCTCGCTATCTAATTGTTTGTTATCACGTCACTAAAAATTTTAGTGTTTATTTAATTGATTAAAAATCCTATGGGTTTTATGCTAAAAATGTTATATCTAGTAATATTGTTAAATATAGCCAATGATAGATTAGAAAATTTCATTACACTTGTGCCACGTGTCTATTAACTTTGTATATAAGTGGATAAAAGATACTTATTAAAGGAATATATACATGTGTTTTATGTCATGTTTCATATGAATTATTTCATTCTTTTCACAAGTTTATATTTGTATAATTTAGATTGAATAGAATATTGCTTAATTATGGATTCCAATTAACGTAACTAGTAAAATCTTTGATAATTGTATAAGAGATTTGAGATTTAATCATGCCTACATAAAAAACCGATTGGTGTACTAATAAAGAATACAATCATCAAAAGCGGACACCACAGGTTGAAACTTTATATAATATATATATATTGTAAGGATGCAATTTTGTTCCCAAGCCCAAAGGATGTATGAACTTAGGCCCAAAGAGCCCAATACAATGTTGTCTGACTCATTAGAGCCCAGTTTTCCAACCCACTCTCTACAAATTCATTGTATTGGGCTCTTTGAACCTAAGTTCATACATCCTTTGGGATTGGGATGTATGAACTTAGGTTCAAAGAGCCCAATACAATGAGGATGTATGAACTTAGGTTCAAAGAGCCCAATACAATGAATTTGTAGAGAGTGGGTTGGAAAACTGGGCTCTAATGAGTCAGACAACAAGTAAAGTGGATCTAGATGACAAGAAAATGAAGATAGAATGATTTAATCTAAAGAAAATCGTCCTCGGCACAATCCGAGGAGATCAGTTCTTATATATTTCTCTCAAGTTTGATTACAAATTCAGCTCTTGATTGCTACAGTATTTTTCTCTTAATTTCTCCCTCTCCTCTTCTTAGGGTATTCTCTTTATTTTATACTCTCCTCCTCCTTCACCTTTACCCTCCACGTGTAGACTAAATTACTAGTGTTGATCCTTGTTCCATCAGCACCTTTTTGAAGTCTTTGGGGAGTAGTTGTAAGGCTGAATGATACTGTTCAAGTATCATTTCTTCATTAATGTGACCAGAGAGTTAGCTGCAGAGCATTTAATGCAGTGGTAGCAGCTTTCCCTTTAGATATTTCATGGCCTCCCTCTGTCCTGTTCCTTCTTGATACTTATCCTCATCAGTGGAATCATCCGAAATGTTGCTCTTGATGTCAGACCGCACCTTCTGACCTTGGCTTTGCTTAGCCGAGGAAACATTCCTCCTCGGACAGCCTTCTTGGATGATCATGATCAGACTTCACCTCTTTACTTACCAACACGGATTCTTAGGAAGGTTTTTTCCCGTCCTCAGATTACCTAATGTCCTCAAATTGGGCCCTTGGCCCAATATATATGTAGATATGTTCTCCTGGGCCTATCACCCCTACAATAGTCCCTTGAGATTCTTCTTTTTGGCTCCTTGGGAAGAAAAGAGGATTTCGATGTCACTATAGTTATTCCGTGCTCATCATACATCACATCTTACTGCGCAGATGCCTTTTTAACTGGCCAAGGCACGCTCTTGATGCTTCGGCATTCGAGATGCGCCTTCATTAAATTTTGACAACTCCATGTTCTCCACGTTCTACGGTACGATGCGGATCCAATTGTTGAGGATTTTGCTGGAACCCGAGCGGGAATTTTACCGCTTGTAACTATCTTTTTGATATAAATACTATCTGAATCTATCACTCATCTCACTTTAGCACTCATACACTGAACCTGCAAACTTACCCAATTTACTCATGTCTTCACAAATACCAAGAGCTAGTCCGAGGAGAATTTTCTACTTAGCGTAAGTCTTCATAAATCTTTTCATTTATTTTTTCCATCTAATTTTCTTTTCTTTGTGTCTTTTTCCCCTTGGTGCCTCTTACTTCTCTCAATCTTCTTAGTACCTCCAAACCTTTCTTAGGAATGGGTAGATTCGCCTGTTTGGTAAACTCTGAGGAGGGTTAAGAGATCTTTAAAGCTCAATATAGGATCCCGCTAGAAGTCACCATTAGGTACTGTAAGGAAGGGTAATGGCATGAGGAGAGGCAAGAAGGAGAGGTAGTAATCCCAATGATTGCCTTTATAGAAGGAGGGATGAGAATCTCTATGGGCACAGTTACTAGGGATTACCTTAGGGCCCATAGACTAGCTCCCACTTAATGTGCCCTCAACATGTTTAGAATCTTAGGTAATGTAGATGCCCTTAACGAGAGAATGGGCTTAAATCTCACTCACCACGACATCAATTAGGTTTATAACCTCCACCACTTAAAAGGGCAAGGGTATTACCTTAAAACTAGGCACCCCGAGGTCAAACTTATCTCATGCTTCCCCGATTCCAACAAGGGCATGAACAATGATTTCTTGATCATCTCAGGGGAGTGGCACGATGGCCTCCCCTGCCTAACGAGAGAGGGGAAACCAGGTAGGAATTTAGGTCTAGGTATATTACTTGAACATCACCCCTTCCTCCTTTGACATGTTCTACTCCTATTAGCTTATGATTATGCTTGTGATTTGAGTTCCTCCTTTGATTTGTACCCCCTTTTTTTGTTCTTTTAACGATGTTTTCCTTGTTTTTCTAATGGTTTTACAGACAAGTGCGCTACCATCCCCAACCTCAATCTTGTCAATTAGTCGAGCTTGGACAATATATTGAAGGTCGTGGTGTTCGTCCACATAGACGGTCAACTCAGAGCAGCCCACCTAATTTTGGATTACATCTCAATCTCGTCCAGCTTTCAAGCACCGAAGTGCCAGATAAAGGTGAAGGATTGTCGCCTTCATTTGATCAACCTCGCCATGCCTAGCTTTCTCAACCCAGGCCCGGGACCACATGGGGTATTAAAAGTAGAGCCAATTTTACTATGTAAGGCTGAGGAAGAAGCGACCCTTCTCTCAACCAGACACTAGAGAAAAAGGAGGAGAAGAAGAGGAAGAAGAAGAAGTGGTTGAAGTGTTTGATTCCAATGACGACTTTGAAGTGTTCAACCAACCTCAATCTCCAGAGGTTTCCACCAATGATTTCAATCACCTTCCCCTCAACCAAAGTAAGCCAGATACAAGGGGATTCTTCTATCCCAGAAGCCATGGGGATAAAGCGCAAGTAGAGGACTGGTCTCCTGGAAGTGATGGAGTCTTCAACTAGGAGCAAGGAGCCCGAGAAAACCACCCAAGCCCAACTCCTTCCCCCTCTACCTACTCAATCCCTCTGACCTGATCCTACTGATCACAAGAGGAAAATGGATTAGAAGAGCCACGAAGTGATAGAAGGGGGGAAGGGCCCCTTACCCAAGGAGGCTGAGGTCCAGAGAGGAGCTAAACAAGCTAGGATAGGACCAACCCCGGCAAATAAGAGAGTTGAAGCTCAAATTAGGACACCCGCCTAAACTGCAGCTATGGTATTGGACGGAGCCCCTCTGCCTGCTGATGCCTTGATCAGAAACTTCCAGCAAGGGAAGGTTGGTTACATTGCTAATGCAGTAGAGCAAGCCCTATTGCTGCCCAAAGATATGTCCAACTTAAGGTCATTGAGGAAGCATGAGGTATTTCTTAGTTTAAAGAGAGACCTCGCTATGGTAAGTCTACTACCTACCCTCCACTTCTGTTATCATAGTAATAATCTTCTTTTCTTTTCTTTCTTTTCTTTTTTACTTGTACTTATATTTTGTACATTTATTTTCTTAAAAGGCCGTCCAGGATGCCCACAAAGCTGAGGAGATAGTCATCAGCTCTCACAAGATGATGAAGGAGGAGGAGGGCAGGTGCATTGCCGCCGTGAAAGCTTTCGAACTAGCGGAGAAGAAATCTCAAGACCTTACTGCCAAGCTAGTTGAAGCTAATCGGGACAAGAAGAACGCCGAGGCTTCTCTGGACGTGGTGGAGAGGCAGGTAGAGACTCAGCGCAAGCTGCTCTGCTAAGTCGAGGATGACCTTACTGCTGCCAGAAGCCAGATCAAGGTTTTAACCAAGAAGTTAGAGGAGGCCGAGAAGGCCAAAGAGCAAGCCGAGCAAGATGGTTACGATGTGGGGGTGACTGAGACCGAGGAAGCCTTTAGGGCTGAGGTCACACAAGTGTGTAGATTCTACTGCCTCTAAGTGTGGAACAAGGTTCTCGACCAGGCTGGGGTTGAGGTCTCCTCTGCCCTTAGGAGAGTAGAGAATGTGTACTACCCCCTAACCATACGCACCTTAGGCTCCTAAGGCTCTAAGGCCGACCCAGTCTCCTCGGAGGCAAATGAAGATAAGGCCAACCCATCCAAAGCTCCTCTTGCAGCCAACATATCCTTCAAGGAAGTAAGGTAGGCTAAGGACACTGAAAAGCTAGGAGATACTACCAAGGAAGTGGCCCATGATGCCGCCCTACCTCTAATTGCCCCCAAAGACCCTTCAAAGGAGAAAGAGGCTTCTCAAAGCATGGAGGTTGTGCTAGCAACTCTCCCCATACCTTCAAAGGAAGACCTCAAAGGCAAAGGTCAAGCCTCCACCACGGCAGCCTCTACCCAACCTCCTAAGAATCCAAAGGAAAAACTTGTAATAAAAATGAAGTCATAGGTTTTTTTTTTCCCTTTTTTTTTAGCTCTATAATATATTCAACCTTTTGTAATCTAATGGCCTTTTTCAAAGGCTTAATGTTAATGAAAATTGCAGGTCTTTCTTTTATATTTGTGATGTTTATATTGATCCAAACATAATCTCTATTTCATTCAACACTTAATAAATGTGATAATGAGGTATAGCTTGACTTATTGATTTGCATAAGTGACAGCATAGTTGTCACACATCACATGACCAGCAGTAAGACATGTTAAACTTACTAAGTCCACCATCTCGACAAAGTATAACTTTAACTTTAAAAACATACACACCGGTGTAGTATCCACCCATGCCTAACTATACTCAATTCTCCACTCATCAGCAAGTTTTAAGGAACTGGAGATGATAATCAGCTCTTAAATGGATCATGGACATACTTTCAAATGCTTTAAGTGATGCTAATGAGTGTTCATTTGATCATATCATTATGACAAAGATTTTTGCCACCATAGCATGGCTAGTTCTACTTGATACTTAGAAAAATAACTTAAAATATCAATTTACCCAAGGTATGTGATCTGAGGAGCCAGGCATGACCAAGATTCTGTTTGATACTTAGAAAAATAAAATGAAGTATTAATTTACCCAAAGCATGTGGTCCGAGGAGCTAAGCATAGCTAATGTTATGTTTAACACTTAGAAAAATAGCTTAAAATATCAATTTACCCAAGGTATGTGGTCTGAGGAGCCAGACATGATCGAGGTTCTGTTCGATATTCAAGCAAATAGTAGGACGCATGACGCATAATGTAATAAACCCAAATATGATAAAGAAAACTTTCATTAATAATAATACCTTCTCAAGTTGTTTACATTCCAAGGGTGTGGTACAACCTTTTCATCTAGATCTTCAAGATAATATGCACCTATTCCAGCCATTGATGTGATGCGATATAGCCCTTTCCAGTTGGGCCCTAACTTTCCCTAGGCTGGGTTCTTGGCAGTACCCAAAATCTTTCTTAATATTAGGTCTCCGAAGTGCTAGTGGCCTTAACCTTACATTTGAGTCGTACCCTTGCTTGAGCTTGTGTTGATAGTACGCCAGCTGAATCATAGCATTTTCCCTTCACTCTTCAATTAAATCTAAACTCTTCTCCAATAGCCCATCATTGCTGCTCGGAGTAAAGAGCTTGTCCTCAGCGTTGGAAATCCTATCTCCAAAGGAATCACAACCTCGGCCTCATAAGTCATCAAAGAGAGCGTCTCCCTAGTGGGCCTACGAGATGTAGTCCGATATGTCCAAAGGACGTGTGGCAACTCTTCCACCCATTTTCCCTTTGCATCATCCAGCCTCTTTTTGAGCCCACTCACTATGACCTTATTGATAGCCTCAGCCTATCCATTCCCCTATGGATATGCGGGGGTGAAATATTAATTTGTTATGCCCAGGTCACAACAATATCTCCTGAAGGGTTTGCTATTAAACTGAAGACCATTGTTCGAGATGAGTGTACGAGGGATTCCAAGCCGAGTGACAATATTTTTCCAGACAAATCTCTTGGCATCCATATCCATGATATTTGCTAGTAGTTCAGCTTCAACCCATTTGGTGAAGTAATCCATGTCGACCAACAACCATCTCTTATTCCTTACTGCCTTAGGGAAGGGCCCTACAATATCCAAACCTCATTGAGCAAAAGGTCAAGGGCTGAACAGAGGATTAAGGACATCTCTTGGTTAGTGAATGTTTGGGGCAAATCTTTGGCATTAGTCGCATTTCTTCACATACTCTTGTGCTTCCCTTTGCATATTTGGCCATCAATATCCCTGAGTGAGGGCCCTGTGGGACAAAGATCTGCCTCCTGTGTGGCTTCCACAAATCCCTTCATGTAACTCTTCTAGGAGTAGTTCAACTATTTTAGGGTGTATGCATAGCAGATATGGTCCAAAAAAAGAGCACTTGTACAACTTTTGGTCCTCAGACAGCCAAAACCGAGGAGCTTTTCATCATACCTTGTCAACCTCAGACTTCCCCTCAGGTAAAATATCCTTCTTAAGGAATAGCACGATAGAATCCATCCAGCTAGGTCCCATCCTAACTTGATGAATATAGACCACCTCCTTCTTCATCTCAGTAGGTTTACACAAGTCTTCAACGAGGATAACCTGAGGCAAGCTCTAAGCTAAGGAGGTTGCAAGTGTGGCCAGAGAATCAACATGGGTGTTTCTGCTTCTAGGGATGCATAGTAAGTTGAAAGACTCAAACCCTGATTGTAAGTGTCTGGCCTGATTCAAGTATTCTTGCATTCTCACGTCCCTAGCCTCCAACTCTTCCTGAACCTAGCCCACAACTAGCCTTGAATCTAAGAATATCTCCACTACTTTTTCACCCATTCTCCAAACTATGGTCATCCCTACCAACAGAGCTTCATACTCAGCTTTATTGTTTGTGGCTAAGAAGCCCACTTTCAAGGATTTCTCAATTGTGATTCTCTCGGGAGATATCAGAACTAGCCCTACTCCAGATCCTCTGTGATTCACTACACCATCAACGTATACCCTCCTAGACAAAGGTTCTTTTAAGGAGACCACGCCAATCGATTTTCCATCCATGTCCTGCTTTTTCATTCTCTCTTCTAATGGAGATTCAGCAAACTCGGCCACCAAATCAGTAAGGACTTGACCCTTGATAGAGGTGCGAGACATGTACTTGATATCAAAAGCCTTTAGAATCGTACCCCACTTGGCAATCCTCCCTGTGTAATCAGCACTTCAGAGTAGAGATATGAGTGGAAGTTGGGTTAAGACAATAAATGTGTGCGATTGGAAGTAGTGGGGGGAGCTTACGGGTGGCATGCACCACTACCAAAAGGCCTTCCCCAATGGTAGGTAACGGACCTCGGCCTCATGTAGTGACTTGCTCACGTAATAAACTGGCCTCTGCACACCATTATCAACCCGTACCAACACCAAACTCACCGCATGGGAGACCACAATAATGTAAGCAAATAAAACCTTATCCACCTCGGGTATAGACATAATAGGTGGCCGAGATAGGTATTCCTTCAACTGCTGGAAGGCCAAGACACATTCCTCGGTCCATTCAAATATTTTCCACTGATTTAACAACTGAAAGAAAGGCCTACACCTATTTGCTGACCGAGAAATGAATATGTTTAGGGCAGTAGTCATTCCTGTCAACTTTTGGATCTCTTTGGGATTTCGAGGTAGCTGTAAATTGTTAATTGCCCTAATTTGGTTAGGATTGACTTCAATTCCATGGTGAGTAACAATGTACCCCAAGAACTTCCCCGATCCGACACCAAAAGAGCATTTAGAAGCATTAAGTCGCAACTTGTGTCTCCTCAAGATCTCAAAGATATTCTCGAGGTTGTTAACATGCTCGGATTCTAACTTACTCTTGACCACCATGTCATCTATATAGATCTCAATGTTTTTTTCTAGTTGTGGCTCGAACATCCTGGTCATCATCATCTAATAAGTAGATCCTACATTCTTTAGACCAAAAGTCATCACCTTGTAGTGGTAATTCCCAGTGGGAGTGACAAAAGCGGTCTTCTCCTAATCATCCATAGCTAAAGATATATGATGGTATCCTTGAAAGGCATCCAAAAAGCTCATTTGATGGTGGCCTACCATTGTGTCAACTAACTGATAAATCCTAGGCATGGGGAAGGGGTCCTTTGAACAGGCCTTGTTTAAGTCCGTGAAGTCTACACATACTTGCCACTTCCCATTCTTCTTCTTCACAACCATTATATTAGCCAACCACTCAGGGTAAAACACTTCCTTAATAGCCCTAGCCTGCTTAACCTTGTTCACCTCCTCCTTGACAACATTAGAATGCTCTTTAGATGAGCGCTGATGTGGTTGCTTCTTAGGGAGGATAGCTGGCTTAACATTCAAATGATGACAAATGAAGTCTGGATCCACCCAGGGGCCTCATATGCATTCCATGCGAATACATCAATATTCCTCCTCAAAAATGCTAACAGTTCTTCCTTCTCCCGAGGAGGCAGTTGAGCTTCAATCTAAAAAAACTTCTCCAGATCACCATCTATAACAATTTCCTCCAACCTCTCACACTTTGCCTCTTTCGACACTGCATCTGTAGGTAGGACTGGAATCCTTGATTGCTATGAGCCTCCCTCAACAGAGGCCGAGGACTCAGCTTTAAGCTGGTGCATAATTGCAACCACTAGGCACTACCTAGCCATGGATTGACCTCCAACAAGCTCTTCAATCTGGTCCCTGGACGGATATTTTACCTTCAAATGCAGGGTGGAAGAAATAGCCCCTAGGGCATGAAGCTAGGGTCTTGCCACAATGGCCGTGTAGGGATAATAAACATCCACCACAATGAAGTCTACCTCCACCACTTTAGACCTTGCTTGTACCGGCAATCTGATTTGGCCCTTCGGAATGACTACTTTCCAATCAAAGCTTACCAAAGGTGAATCATAGGCTGTCAAATCTTCAGGTTTCAATCCCAGCCTCTTATATAGATCAGGGTACATGATTTTTGCACCGCTGCCCTGGTCTACCAACACCCTCTTTATATCATACCCTTCTATCTTAAAGGTGACCACCAAGACATCATCGTGTGGCTGTATGGTTCCAACTTTGTCCTTATCCAAAAAACTCAACGCCGATAGAATCTCCACTCTAGCCCTCTTTGACTCAGAGTTAGAGTCCTCGGTGGGGGGCCTAGCCACGGACATCACCTTAGAGGAATGAGAAACAATTCTCCTCGGAGCAGCAAAGATGACATTAATTGTGCCCAAAAGGGCTCTGGAAAAAGCATTCCCTTGAAATCCTGATCCTGCCTGACCTCCTGGTCCATTGGGCTGATGCAGAAATTGTTTCAGCCTTCCCTCTCTGACCAGTTGCTCCAAATAACTCCTCAAAATCCTACAGTCTTCTGTGGTGTGACCCCGGTCCTGGTGGTATTGGCAATGAAGACTTTGGTTGCACCTTATGGGATCTCCTCCCATCTTGTTTGGCCATTTAAAGTATGACTCATTCTTGATCTTCTCCAAGACTTGATATACTGGCTCTCAGAACACCGTGTTAACCATCTGAGGAGCCGTAGACCCAGATTGTCCAGCAAATCCCTTTGAGGTTTGTTGTTATTGTATCTGTCCAACCTGAAATCCCTCATATCCTGAGGGATAACCTTAGCCTTTCCTTTCCCTTGTTGCTGATCTTCCTCAACCCGCTCATATTCATCAATGCGGTCCATAAGCCGACTTACACTCCTCATCAGCTTCTTGGTCAAGGACTTTCTCAAATCATGCTCGACAGGCAAGCCGACCTTGAAAGTCCTTATAGCCACGTCATCGAAATCCCCATCGCATTGAACATCTCCCAGTATCTGTCCTAGTACGTTTTCAGGGTCTCTCCTTCTCACATGGACATGGACAACATAGAATCTAAGGGCTGAGGAACCCTACTACATGTAATAAAACGAGATCCAAATGCCCAGGTGAGCTCCTTAAAGGAGTCAATAGAACCTGCTCTCAAGCCATCAAACCACCTCATTGCCATAGACTCCAAATTGGATAGGAATACTTTACACATCAGGGCCTTGTTCTTGGAATGCACTACCATCCTCTAGTTGAAATGGCTTACGTGTTCCACAGGGTCTGTACAACCATTGTACATGGTAAACGTTGGCTGAGTGAAGCGCCAAGGAAGTTTTCCTCCCTCAATCCTGCATGTGAAAGATGATCTGGAAATTTGGTTTAATGCCCTACTCATAGCGTCATTTCTCATAACTTTATGGGATGGGCTTTTACCCCTACGCCTATAGTAGTAGTCCTCATCGCATGAGAAAGACTCACTGGGGGGAAGTCCTTAATCTGGGCCTGTAGCTGCCATCTTCTTCTTCACCAGAAGAAGAAACAGAACTTGAAGGAGTTCTCCTCCGTCGCTCGTGGCACAACTTCCTCCGCAAGTGATCAATCTCCTGTTGCATGTTTCTAGTATTCTATTCATGAGAGATGTGACTCCCACCTCGAGACTGGCTCCTACTAATGTGGGTAGTGTGCACACTTCCCTTTTGGTCCCTTCTTTGTTTAAGATTACGGAAGTGATCTTGATGTTGAGACCCCATAGACTTTGCTTGGTTCGGACCTGAACTTATCATAGTTAAACGTAAGACTCACCACAACACCAGAATTCCCCACAGATGACGCCAATTGTAAGGACGCAATTTTGTTCCCAAGCCCAAAGGATGTATGAACTTAGGCCCAAATTGTCCAATATAATGAATTTGTAGAGAGTGGGTTGGAAAATTGGGCTCTAATGAGTCAGACAAAAAGTAAAGTGGATCTAGATGACAAGAAAATGAAGATAGAATGGTTTAATCCAAAGAAAATCGTCCTCGGCATAATCCGAGGAGATCAGTTCTTATATATTTCTCTCAAGTTTGATTACAAATTCAGCTTTTGATTGCTACAGTGTTTTTCTCTTAATTTCTCCCTCTCCTCCTCTTAAGGTCTTCTCTCTATTTTATTCTCTCATCTTTACCCTCCACGTGTAGACTAGATTGTTGGTGTTGATTCTTGTCCCATCAGCACCTTCTTGAAGTCTTTGGGGAGTAGCTGTAAGGCTGAATGATACTGTTCAAGTATCACTTCTTCATTAAATATTTCATGGCCTCCCTTTGTTGTGTTCGTTCTTGATACTTATCCTCATCAGTGGAATCATCTGGAATGTTGCTCTTGATATCAGACCGCACATTCTGACCTCGACTTTGCTCAGCCGAGGAAGCATTCCTCCTCGGACAGCCTTCTTGGATGATCATGATTAGACTTCACCTCTTTACTTACCAACACAGATTCTTAGGAAGGTGTTTACTCGTCCTCGAACTACCTAATGTCCTCGGATTGGGCACTTGACCCAAAATATACGTAAATATGTACTCTTGGGCCTATCACCCCTACATATATATATATATATATATATTAAATATTAAAGACAAAAATTAAAGAATAGAAATTGAAGAGAAATAAAGATGATGAAAAAAATCTCATCCAAAACATGGGACCTATTATAATTTGTGTTCTATCATAGAAAATAAGTATTGAACAGTGCTCCGGAAGGAATTGGGCTTCTTTTTTTAAAGTTAAAATGGATTTGGTTTTATTAGGAAACGAGTTAGCCAGGCCCTGTACTTTCTTACTTAAAATCTCATTCAATTGTAATTGCCTCACTACAGTAAGTTGGTTGGCTTACACATGCATCTAAACAATCTCAAACATTCACAATAAAATATTGAAGGGAGAAAGAATAAAAAGAAGAGAATTCTTTCCCTCTTGGTTACAAATGGGTATGTATAGTCCAAATACAACCCTTCAACTCCCTTTTCACACTTTATTAATTTGTAACATACATTTATTTAGCTCCTCACATCTATTCATTTATTTCTTACACATTTAATTTCTGAACACTAATTCACTTCAAGTAAAATTCTAAACAGAGTGGTAACTAGCTAGGTAGGTTGCTATTGCCTTATTGATGAATGAAATTTCAAACCACACAACATTTTACGAAATAAAAACAAACAATCCCTCAAAGTTATGGTTTCATTGAGTACTTTGTCAGACCAGGAATATGAGTGTTCATAATGTAGTCTTCCCAGTCAATGCACCTTGGGTCAAAGTAAAACAAATTTTCATCGACATCACTCTCTCTAATCGCCACTCTTAGCTTTTCTGTGTTAGAGTCATCAAAGCTGTATGGAAAACAAAAGCTTATTATTATCAGTGGATACATTGAAAACACAATTGAAAAACTAATCATTACAATAAACAATACCAACCTGCCTTTAAAAAATACATATGGTTTGTAGAGGTCAACCAATCGCATCACTACTCTGACCTTCCGGTTAAGATTAATATATATGCCCCGATAATACTGGCAAAGCACCAGATTTGCTAACCATAACACCTTCAAAGAATATTGTTAGAAAGAAAAAAAAAAAATAGTGATATTATAGTATAGAGAATACATATATTGAGGGGACGTTTTTCCTGTGATAATGCATGTTTAGTGTCTGATTCAAAATCATTTTAGTGATAATGCATTTTTTTCTGTGATAATGCATGTTTAGTGTCTGATATTATTGTAGGGTTGTTTTAACTTGGTGACATACTCAACAATTTAGATTAAAAATTTCACACCCACACGCGACTTTGTCCAATGGCCAGTGCACATAGGCACAATTAGTTAATTAGATAACGGGATTTTATAAAATTATATTTAGTGATTGTCATTAGGTGGGTATATATCATTATTTTTTAACTTAATAGCTTAAATCTATAGTTCTTTTTGTGCATTTGTCTTATCTAATTCATTGAGTGGTTTGTGATTTGGGTTTGTTGATTGGGAACTATGGCATTTTTAGGCTTACTAAATAGACTTCTCACATTGTTTTTTTTTTTTTCCTTTATATTTTACTTGGCAATAATTGCTACTCTTTTTGTTAGGAAATTATTGGACATATAGTGAGATAATAAACATAAATTTTATTTGATTCGTAAATTATGAGAAAGTCAACCCCAATAATTGAGTTTTTAAGAGTGTCAAGTTATACGTTGATAGACAACTACATTGTGTTGTATTAATAAACAATTATTTTGTGTCGTTTCATTTGCTTTTATTTGGTTAATACTAAATGCATGTGTTAGTTGAGATTTTTATTAAAAAAAAATCGATTCATACTTTAGTCCTTTTCAATTGAAATCCTGGGTCTATACTTGTAAAAAATTATTACTAAAAGCAGGAACCAAACAAGCACAGTACTTTCATTTTTCATGTATATGATTTTGGTCACAAAGTAATTAGCCGAAAGCATACCTTCAATGGCAGTATATATCGAATATCCATGTATGCTTGAAAGCTAGCAATACTACTAAAAATTTTCGGATTGTGGACGTTGATTGACTTTCCATTTCTATCAATCCACGGATTTTGAGTGAAGTACCGGAAGGTAAAATTTGAAAGACTAGAGAGTTTCATCGGATTTCTCAATGAAGAACCCACATGGAAGATGATCTGAGAAGACTTATTTGCATGAGTCACCATGGCCATAATAATAGAATTTACCACCATGTCTGCTGGTATCTGCAAGACTTTCAAAATTCAATATTGAAAGCTTGTTGAAAATAATGACGTAGGCAAACACAAGCATATAAGCCGGATAAATAGATTTATCTACATGTGTTTGCTTAATGAGTAAAGAATGAATTTAACTCACAACATCTAAGATTGAATTAGGATGGCCAAGAAAGATTTTCAATCTCCCTTTACCGTAGGCAGTAATTACACCATCCATGGTTCTGTAACAAGGAAATTCCATTTAACAAAGCGTGAATCAATCATGAAAATAGGAGAAAAAATCAAATCATCTACAATAGTGTTATTTTTCTTGATTTTTTTATAGGTAAATGGTGGGGGGTGGCAAGTGGAGTTCGAACCACAAACATAGAGCATCACAAATGATGCAATTATTATTGAACTGTTACTTGAGCGACTTTATTTTCTTGATGACCTTATCTTCTCAATTACCCAACCAAAAAATAAAAGATAGTTTTTCAGAATTGTGATCTTGTATAATTCCATGTCAAATTATGATTACCTCGCACCTTCAATCCAACCTGAAAATGGTTCTTTGTAGGTACTGGTTACCATGGTGGGACGTACGATAGCTAAGGGCAGATTCTGATGAAATAGTCCTAAAATCATTTCCCCCAATGCCTTTGTACATACATAGGTGTTTGGCCATCCATATAGTTTTGCCCTTGCAATTAATTTAAAGAAACCAATCAGATTAAAACAATAAGGAAAAAATCATCTACAAAAGACTTTATTTTTAGAGCACTGCCTATTACACACCTTCTAGTATACATATAGTATACACAAGCTACAAATTAATTACAAGTCAGCTCATGAGTTCCCTTGTAAAATGATGTTGTGTGTACTATGTGTGTACACTTAGTTATATGCACTAGTCATTTCATTTATTATTTCAAAAACGTTTTTAGTAAATACATATTATTGACATGAAGGTGACAACTATTATGTCATTAGAAATTTTATTAAAGGATTTTCAACATATTTTGTAAGATTCTTAAAAACCTTTTAATGCCCAAATCCTTCATGGTGGATGTGATCTCTTCATTCGTGGCACCTTGCACTCGTAATCTATCTAGGTATTCCTCCACAACTTCTTTTTCGGCATTGATAACTAATCTTGAGGTTCCCTTTGGCGTGTCTTCCATGTGTAATGGGCTCTCAAGTATGTTGCCCCCCTTTTCGCTAGACACATAAGCTGTAAAAACAACAACGATAGTCTATTGAGGAGAGCTCAAGTAAACTAAATCAGTTTATAAGGGCAGAGTTCAAGTCTACACTGACCGGTTGATACATGGAGAAGCACCTTCAATTTAATACATTTCTTTGCGAAGTTCAAAACATGCAAAGCTCCATATGTGTTGATGCCCAATGCAACATCATATCTAAAGAAAGGAATAGAAAAGGTAAAATAGTTTTATTGTTTAATTATATGAATCATTTTGACCATGCACACAATATTGTTCTTTGTTACCTTTCATCAAAGTTTGTTGTAGCAGCAGAATTTAAGACGATGTCTATTTCTTTCCACATCTCTTCTATTAATATAGAATCTTTGATTCCAAAATTCTCGTCACTAATGTCACCAGAGATAGGAGTAACCCTTTCAAATATAAAGGATTCTAGATTTGCACCCAAATTATTTCTTAGAACCCTAAATATATCCTTTTCTATCACCTACAGATAAACAGTACAAATGACAGATTAAACACAATGTTCCTTGAACGTTGCTAAACCACATGAAATTTTTTTTTATTTAAACCTATTTTAGTTTTTAAACATTAAGGATCAAAATAATAATTTTTCCAAACTTAAAACGTGTATTTTACTTTTCAATCTAAATGAAAGAGATCATGTAACATGTAAAAACTGAAAACCAATATGTAGTTGGGTGCATTCATTTTCTTTTTTAGAGAATTAAAAAGTACTTAGTTGGTGTACCTCTTTACGAAAGCGTTGTGTAGCAGACTCACTGTCTAAAGCTCTCACAAGAAGATAGAGCATTTTCACATTTGGTTGAACCCTTAGTATTTTCTCCACAAACACTGCATGCATTTTTGCAAGTAGGGTTATCACTTATCACTAACACCAACATCCTTCAACACATGCACACACAAGATTATAAACAAGCAAAACACGCACGTTGTGCTATACTTAAATGAGAGAGAGAGAGCGAGAGAGAGAGAGAGAGAGAGAGAACCTTTTGCTAGAAAGCCTGTGGCACCAGTGACTAAAATAGTCTTGTTCTCAAAAAATTGGAGTCTATCTTCCAACTCCATGAGAGGAAAAAAATATAAGAGAGGGAGAGAGTAAATGATGATGATCTCAAGCAAGAAGTAGCTGATTTCTAAGGCAGATTTGAGAGTCATAGCTTTCTTTTTTTATAAGACAAAACTTAGGTACAATACCTTAGGTATTATTCTTTAAGTTTCTCTCTTAAGATTCAGACATGTGATTACTTAATTTAAAAATACACTTCCATTCCATTAGAAAAAATCTACATGACTGAATCTTAAAAGATGAACCTAAGAAACAACACTTAAGTACTATACCTAAGTCTTGCTCTTTTTTATATAGTATGTTTTGGCATCTTCCTCTCAAGCTTCTTTCATTAATTTTTTGGGTATTCGTTAGAAATCAATTGCATTGTTACGCCTTTTCCAAATGTACTCGTTAATTAAATTTTTGTACCAAGGTGGTTGGAGATTAGTACAAGGTGGGAAAATTTTGATTGCTGAATGATCACCCTACTGAAGTAGAGAGGGGGGCAGTTGAACCACAAACCAATCAAAGTCTACACATTGTCGCACCTAATTTACGTTAATGCTTTATCGAAAACTATAAAACTATAATAGTGGTAGTTAGTAGCAGTTTGTTTGTTGTTCAAAAATAAATTATATATTCTCATTTTCATATATGTTTATCTTGCCCCTTTATTTGCATTGTTTTACAAGGCTTATTGGCAAGGCATTGATGATTACAAAGGTATTGTCAAAAAATTAGAAAAAATATAGTTATAAATAAAATTCATTACAAAAAGGTGGGGACTACGTACTGAAGACTGAAGTTGACGACTGATGAAGTGTATAATTCCTCTACCATTTCTACCCCGCATTTTCAAAGCAAGGAAGTCAATACCGTACCGGAGGCTGTACCGGTTTGGCCACCGGTACGATATATTTCGGATACCGGTCAATACCGGTGTACCGTTTCGAGTTTACCGCTATTTTATATATTTAATATATGTATATATACACACACACACCCACACAAACACATCCACACAAATAAATCAACACAGAGATATACAAATACACCCACCCAATTAATAGTAAAAATAAACTAAATAATAATAAAAAATTAGTTTTTTAAGCCAATGCCAAACAGTAAAAATAGTTAGTTTTTTAAGCCTGCCAAACAAGGAAAATAAGCTAGCCAATACCAATTACCAAACGCAACATGAGTAAACCCAAAAAAAGAAAAAAAAGAAAAAAAAGGGGGAACGACGTCGTTCCCCTTCCCCTTGAAATCAGATATATCTAATACCCTAAGTCCCTAACCACCCGAGCATCTGAGTGTTTTGGCCTTTGGGGAGAAAGAAAGATGGGGAAAGAGAGAGACTTAGAGATCGTTAGAGGGAGAGTGAGAGACTGCAAGATCGAACCGTGGGAGAAAGAGAGTTTGAGACAGAGAGAGAAAGCGAGATCGAGACAGAGAGAGAAAGCAAGATCGAAATCGAGATAGAGGGATGTCGAGAGAGGGGGAAGACAGATCGAGAACGAGAACGAGAAGACAGATCGGCGATTCGATGGCGTGGTGAGGTTGTTGTGTTTCTCTAGGGGCGCGATTTGGTGGGTCCTGTGATGGAGGCGCGGTGGCGTGGGTCTGATTTTGGTTCTGATTTGGGTGGTTCCGATTTGGTTCCAATTTGGTTCTGATTTCAGTAGTTCCGATTTGGTTCCGATTTCGGTGATGTTGCTGGATTGGGGTGGGTCCTTCTTTTGCTGGGTTTTGTTAGTCATTTGTGGGTTTTCTTTGGTGCCAATTTCAGTTATATTGTTGGATTGGTGTGGGGGTTTTGTTGTTCATTTGTGAGATTTGTTTGGTTTCGATTTCAGTAATATTGCTGGACTGGTGTGGATCTGATTTTGCTTCGTGGCGCCTCCCTTGCTTCGTCGTCGTCTTCTTCCTTTTCTCCTTCTTCTCTTTTTTCTTTCCTTACAAATGAGACTTATCATGTTTCGGCCCGGTATCCATTTACCGGCCGAAATAGTCGGATTTTTCCGGTACGGCCGGTATTTTTTCCGATACGAAACAGGGAGTCTACCTATACCAGTGCATTGGCCGGAACGGTAAATACCGGCCGTACCGGCCGGTACGGTACGGTATTGGCTTCCCTGTTTCAAAGTCGTAGGAATTTCTAAACTTTCGCTTTCAAAATAAACTTTAAAAAGTAATTGTTAATGTATATTATGTTATGGGTTTTAGGCCCAGCTAGTTTACTTGTATAGCACACTTGTGCTTGTACTACATTTTACTTGTATCGCACACATATGCTTACTTGTACCACACACATATGCCTCCTATATAAAGGCACGTATGTATATTCTTTGATTATAAAATACAATACAATCATTCAGTATTTCTAACATGGTATCAGAGCCACTGCTCTGACCTTTCTTAGCAGTCTTGTCTTTATTGGTGTTACTCCACTCTCAACATCGCTTCCGCCATCACAACAGTCGCCGTAGCCTCTCACCGTTGAACCCCCGACGTCTTCTAGCCGTTGTCTTCGGGTTCCGGACCTGCAGCCGCTATCGTTGAGGTGTCCAACACCGCACAAATAAATGCACGTGTCATCCCGCCGCGAATATTGCTCCGATCATATTTCTGGAGGTATCACTGAGATCATCTTGAACCGATCTACCCGCCGGTGAAATCCTCGCAGTCATCGGAGACTGCACGCGCCCTCACGCGCCACCTGAAGCTTCTGCGTCTGTGCCCCACGTGCCACACGCGCCGTCCTCAGTTCAAGCTGACGTCACCCGTGATATCATCTGTGCCACGTCAGCCCTATCTGCGTTAGCATCCAGTCATCTGCTGACGTTAGCGCCACGTCATCTTGGTGACGTCATCTGCTGACTGTTGACCATTGACTTTGACCACCGTTGACTTTGACCGTTGACTTTTCTCCAGTGTTGACTTTTGCAGTCCAAGTTCTCCTTACCTAGTTTTTCACGTAGATTTCAGTTTTGCAGTCTGTTTTTGCATATTTTGTTTCTAAATGGATAAAAAGGATGTTTTTCTTCCTCGCCCCATCAATATTGTATTGGAAGGGAACAAGAATTACTTATCTTGGTCTCAAGCTATGCACAGTTTTCTTAAGGGTCGCATGCTCTGGCATTACTGTACTGGTGTAGTTACCATTCCTATCAAAGGAGCAAGTGAAGAAGATGCTGCCTTCCTTGGTCGCATGATTGAATGGGATAGTCACAACCACATGATCCTCACATGGATTCGAAATACTTCCATTCCCTCCATCTCCAATCTGTTGGGCAGCTTTGATGATGCAAAATCAGCATGGGATATGTTGGCCAAAAGGTACTCCACTACTCATGGATCCATGAAATATCAGTTAGTGGTTGAATTGCATCAACTCAGGCAAGAACCAGGGCAATCCATCAATGACTACTATGATCAGCTTTGCTTCATTTGGGACCAAATTGACCTTTCTGATCCAATTTGGGCATGCTCAAATGACGCTCAGCAATATGCTTCCATTAGAGATGAATTTCGCCTCTATGAATTCCTGATGTCACTTCACAAAGACTTTGAACCCATTCGAGGTCAGCTTCTAAATCGCAGTCCTGCTCCCTCTCTTGACACTGCTGTGCACGAGTTGGTTAGAGAAGAAGCTCGTCTTGCAA
Organism: Quercus aquifolioides; assembly: GCA_019022515.1. Classification (NCBI taxonomy): domain Eukaryota; kingdom Viridiplantae; phylum Streptophyta; class Magnoliopsida; order Fagales; family Fagaceae; genus Quercus; species Quercus aquifolioides. The sequence goes on along the minus strand of CM032326.1, from coordinate 15,948,765 downwards.
CCCTTCAAGCTCAGAATAAGCTCAATGTTTTGGCTATTACTCCTTCTGCTCCACTCATAGAGCAACCTCAGCAATCAGGTGATTCCTCTGGCTCTAGCAATCGTCGCAAGCAGACCAACAAAAAGTTCTGCAATTATTGCAAGCGTCCTGGCCACACCATTGAGACTTGTTACCATCATAACAAATCTACTGCTGCTGTTGCTAACACTGAGCCTACTCCACCGATGGCTTCCATTTCAACTGAGTCCCAATCTTCTGGATCCACTATCAACCTCTCCCCTACTGAACTACAGGAGATCATAGCTCAGGCTGTTCGTATGGCTGGTAATGCATCTCTTTCCACTGCTCTCTCAGTTCTACCCGGTAAGTCTCAAATTTGGCTTTTTTATTCTACCTGTTGCAATCACATGGCACCTCACTTGTCCTTATTCTCCAAACTTGACCCTGCACCACATCCTCTAAATATTCATATAGCTGATGGTTCCACCATGCATGGGAATAGTCTAGGTTTTGTTTCGACCTCTAACCTCTCTGTTCCTGGAGTTTTCCATGTACTTGACCTATCCTATAATTTGTGCTCTGTGGGACAATTGGTTGAACTAGGTTATCGCCTTATTTTTTACTATTCTGGGTGTATTGTGCAGGATCCGAGGACGGGGCAGGAGCTTGAGACCGGTCCTAGAGTTGGGCGTATGTTTCTCGTGGACAATCTTCATCTTCCACCTATTGCTCCTGTTTCTATTGCTGCTGCAGCTGCTGCAGTTTCTTCCTTACCATCTCTCGCACTTTGGCATTCTCGTCTTGGTCATGCACCATCTTCTTGGGTACAACAGTTAGCTTCTAAGGGTCTGTTGGGTTCTGTGTCCAAAGACAATTTTGATTGTACTTCATGTCAGTTAGGAAAACAGCCAGCTTTGCCTTTCAATAACAGTGAATCCATTTCTAATAGTATTTTTGAGTTAATTCATTCTGATGTTTGGGGACCTTCTCCTATTGCTAGTATTGGTGGATCTTGATATTTTGTTGTTTTTATTGATGATTATTCTCGTTATAATTGGATCTTTCCTATGAAATCTCATTCTGAAATATTACCAATATACAGCAACTTTGCAAAAATGGTTGAAACACAATTCTTCAAACGTCTCAAAACTTTTCGATCTGATAATGCTCTTGAATATACTCAATATGCGTTTCAAGCTCTGTTACATTCCTATGGCACTGTACATCATCTAACTTGTCCAGGTACCTCTCAGCAAAATGGTCGAGCCGAAAGAAAACTTCGTCATATTCTTGACACTGTTCATGCTCTTCTTCTTTCTGCAAAAATTCCTACCTCATTTTAGGGTGAAGCTGCTCTTCATGCTGTTCATGCAATTAATTGCATTCCAAGCACTGTCATCCATAATTAGACTCTGTATAAGCGTCTGTTTGGGTCACCCCCTGGCTATCATCACCTTCGCTCATTTGGATCTGCCTTTTTCGTTCTTCTTCAAACCCATGAGCACAACAAACTTGAGCCTCGATCTAGACTTTGTTGTTTCCTTGGCTATGGCGAAACTCAAAAAGGGTATAGGTGTTATGATCCTGTCTCTCATCGTCTTCGTGTTTCTCGTAATGTTGTCTTTTGGGAACACCAATTGTTTGTTGAAATTTCTCACTTTCGTACTTCCCTGACTACCTCCTCTGTTTCAGAAATCTTTCCAGATGAGTCTCCTGTTCCTTCTACAAATACTTTTGATCCTCCTTTGGACTTCTCCTTAGATATTTTTTATGCTTTTCCTAGACAGGTCAAAGATGAACAAGTTGATGACGAGCTACCCCACCTTGAGCCTGGGTCCCCTGCTTCTACCTCGCCTGAAGATCCTCCTCAAGACATTCCACCTCGCCACTCAACCCGGGTAAGATCTATTCCTGCACATTTACTTGACTATCATTGTTACACTGCCCTTGCTACTCTTCACGAGCCTCAGACCTATCGTGAGGCCTCCACTGACCCTTTATGGCAGATTACAATGAAAGAGGAACTTGATGCATTAACCAAAAACCATACTTGGGATCTGGTCAGTCTGTGGTTGGTTGTAAGTGGATCTATATGATCAAGACTCGCTCTGATGGGTCCATTGAGCGCTACAAGACTCGTCTTGTTGCAAAAGGTTTTACACAGGAGTTTGGGATTGATTATGAAGAGACCTTTGCTCCAGTGGCTCGTATCTTATCTGTTCGTGCCCTCTTAGCTGTTGCTGCTGCTAGTAAATGGGATCTTTTTCAGATGGATGTTAAAAATGCCTTCCTTAATGGGGATCTGAGTGAAGAAGTCTATATGCAACCTCCTCCTGGTCTCTCTATTGAATCAAACAAGGTTTGTCACCTTCGACGTGCACTTTATGGCCTTAAACAAGCTCCACGGGCTTGGTTTGCCAAGTTCAGCTCCGCTATCTTTCGCTTGGGTTACACTGCTAGTTCGTATGATTCTGCCTTATTTCTTCGTCGTACTGATAAAGGCACCATTTTGCTTCTTCTATATGTGGATGATATGATCATAACTGGTGATGACCTCAGTGGCATTCAAGAAGTCAAGGATTTTCTCAGTCAGCAGTTTGAAATGAAAGATCTTGGACATCTCAACTATTTCTTGGGTTTTGAAATTACTCATTCCACTGATGGTCTTTATATTACTTAAGCCAAGTATGCTTCTGACCTTTTGTCTCGAGCTGGACTCACTGACAGCAAAACTGCTGACACTCCAGTTGAGCTTAATGCGCATCTGACACCCTCAGGGGGGAAACCATTGTCTAATCCTTCTCTTTACAGACGATTGGTTGGCATCCTAGTTTATCTCACAGTTACTCATCCAAACATCTCCTATGCTGTTCATCAGGTGAGCTAGTATCTGTCTGCTCCACGATCAACTCACTATGCTGCTGTTCTGCGCATTCTTCGATACCTGAAGGGCACTCTCTTTCATGGCCTTTTCTACTCAGCTCAGTCTCCTCTTGTACTCCATGCATTCTCTGATGCTGATTAGGCAGGAGATCCCACTTATCGCAGGTCCACTACAGGTTATTGCTTTCTCCTTGGTTCTTCTTTGATTTCTTGGCGAAGTAAGAAACAAATTTTCGTGGCCCGCTCCAGTATATCGTGCTCTTGCTGATACCACATCTGAGCCCCTTTGGCTACGATGGCTTCTTAAGGATTTGGGTGTGTCCACATCCTCTGCTACTCCCATTTATTGTGACAACCAGAGTGCCATTCATATTGCTCACAATGATGTCTTCCATGAATGGACTAAACACATCGAGATTGATTGTTATTTTATCCGTTATCATCTTGTCCATGGTGCTCTCAAGCTTTTCTCCGTCTCCTCTAAAGATCAACTTGCAGATATCTTCATCAAGTCACTTCCTAAGGGACGCACTCGTGATTTGGTTGACAATCTCAAGCTGGTCTCACATCCACCTTGAGTTTGAGGGGGGCTGTTAATGTATATTATGTTATGGGCTTTAGGCCCAGCTAGTTTACTTGTATAGCACACTTGTACTTGTACTACACTTTACTTGTACCGCACACATATGCTTACTTGTACCACACACATATGCCTTCTATATAAAGGCACGCATGTATATTCTTTGATTATAAAATACAATACAATCATTCAGTATTTCTAACAGTAATAATAATAATAAATAAATAAAATCACACACACGAACAAACCCTAGCTACTTAATTAATAGCTTCACACACTATTAATCTCCTAGAGTATCCCCTCTCGACTGCATGGGCCACACACGCTAGTGACACCATTGTGTCGGCAACACACTAATCCTCTCTCTCTCTCTCTCCAATAGTAAATAAAAACATTACGTTTTGAATATAGTAGTTAAATTTGTTCCTCAAAAAGAAAAAAAAAATGGTAATGAATACCTTACGAGTATTTGTTAATGAACTATTTTAGGAAAAGTTTTATGAAAAAAAAAAAAAAAAAACAGTTAATGTTTTGATAGTTTTTTATATTTCCTATAAAAGTTGTGTTATAACTTGAGTTTTACTCTTGTGTACCTTTAAGATATATATTAGTAAACCATTTTAGAAATTTTTTTATGAAAAAATTACTAACTTGTTTTTACAGTTTTTTCAATTTTCAATAAAACATTTTCTAAAATGGATAATTAATATATGCTATAAAGGCACGAACCCTTAAAACTTTCTTAAAATAATTTGTTAGTAGATGCCCTTAAGCACCCATTAACATAACAAAAACAAGAAAAAGAAGATTACTCCGTAGTGGGGCTCTTTTGACTTAGTGACATGCTTAGCAATTAAGTTTAAAATTTTCCTCAAAATGCCTCACCCGCGCGCCACTTTGTTCAATGCCCAGTGCACATAGACAAAAATGAGAACTCATAAATAAATTCATATATAGTGATTGTCAATAGGTAGGTTTGAATAATTATTTTTTAACTTTAGTTCTTTTTGTCTATTTGTTTGATCTAATTCATTGAGGGGAAAAGTTTTGCTGCAAAAAGAAAGCATCATCTGTCTAAGGGTGCACGTGATCAACCCCTTTTATTTATTGCCACATAATTATGTATGCATACAAGTATGCAATAAAACTTTTCCCTTCATTGAGTGGTCACTTCCCTCTTTCGTTCCAAGTTTATGATTTGTGTCTCTGTTTCTTGAGCACTATGGCATTGTTAGGCTTACTTAATTAATAGACCTCCTCACATTATTATTATTATTATTATTATTATTATTAAAATCTTGTATTCTTTTTTACCTAGCAACAATAGTTAGTATTTTTGTAAGAAAATTATTGGATATATAATGAAATAACAAGGCCAAAATGGGTAAATGCCCTTTTCTCCCAAACTAAGCAGCGTTTTGCCCCCTTCTCCAAACTAATTAGGGAAATGCCCCTCTTTTGAAACTCGATTTGAGATAAATCGAGTTAGGCCTTATAGTGACGTTTTGTAACTCGACCTCAATGAACTCGAGTTATAGGTTAAAAAAAAAAAATTGCCTATAACTCAAGTTGATGGAGGTCGAGTTACAAAACACCACTATAGGTTCTTAAAACGTCATTATAGACTCCTTAAAACGCCACTATAGGGCTCTAGAATTTTTTTTTTTTTTTTTTTCAACTCGATTTATCTCAAATTGAGTTACAAAAAGGGGTATTTCCTTAATTAGTTTGGGAAAGGGGGCAAAACGCTACATAATTTGCCCGTGTGGGGTCAAAGAATTTAGCAACCGCGGCCCATTTTGTACTAAGCCCAAGGCCCACGCCGAGAAGGAAGAAACGTCCAAGGACGAACGAAGAAAGTCTAAGGCGCCAAGAAACATCGCCGAGGACGATCCTGTCCTTGGCCAACCGAGATCACCGAAGGGAAGAGCGGCACGCCATCAAAGGCAGCCTCCCAGAGCATCCCAAGGAAAAGGACAAGTACAATGGGTCAGCCATGGGAGCATGGTGGAGGAGCAACTCAAGGAGAAACTGTCACCTCCGCATTAAATACCCACAACTAATGCCCTGGCCGCATTAATGAGAAAATGACCCCTGAACAGTGCTGCTTTGGTTGCTGCAACTCACAGGAGGTCTAAGAAGGTGGCTGATGGGACAAACACTCGAGTAGTGGCCTGCATGATCAACAAATGGAGGGCCAAGATCAACCAAAAGGGGTTATATAATGTAAGAAATCCGCCAAAAAAAGGGGGAGGAGAGAAAACAGAAAACACAGTAGAAATTTGTATCATCTTTGAAGCCTTTGTAACCAGGTACTGAAAGAACAACCAGCTCCTCATAAGGAGGGCCAAGGACAAAATCTCACACTTTAGTCTACATCCTTGTTATTCAAGCCACTCATAACCATGTCTAGTTGTTGTAACCCTCACTAAGGCCTAGTTCTTAAACACATTCTCTATAAATTTATTGTATTGGGCTAGTTGGGCCTGAGTCCACTCATCCAATAGTAGAAGTGCTCAAACCCAGACCCTACAATTGGCGCCGTCTGTGGTAAGAACTTGTGTGTTAGTGAGGGCAACAATCAAGCATGGCAGGATCAGGCCCTCATCAAGCAGGCTTCCATCAGCCTAAACCAGCTAGATCCCAACAACAGGGTAACTTTCCCAACCCTGAACGTGATCGAAATGAAGAGAATGGAAGGTTTCGAGAGGGAAGTGTGCACACCACTCAAACCAGCAGAAGCCACTCTCGTGTAGGCAGTCATGTGCTCTAAAGACAAAATAACAACCGGGCCATGCAACAAGAAGAAGTTAGGAGCCATGTATCCCAGAGACAGAATGATAATCAGGCCATGCAACGAGAGATAGAAGATTTGAAGAGAAAGCTGCGCCATGCGCAACGAAGGCGGTCTCATTCTAGCCCTGACGTGCCCTCCAGTGATAAAGGCAATGATGACTATAGAAAAAGATCACGAACCCCTCCAAGCGAGACCTTCTCTCACAAAGAAGAGTACTACCGTAGGCATAAACGTAAAAGCCCATCTCCTAGGGGCTTGGGAAACAATGCCATGAGCAGGGCACTGAATCAACTCTCCAAGTCACCTTTCACACGCCAAATAGAAGGGGCTACGCTTCCTCGACGATTCCAACAGCCAACCTTTACCATTTATAACGGTAAAACAGATCCCATGGAGCATGTGAGCCAGTTTAACCAAAGGATGACTGTCCATTCTAAAAGCGAGGCGCTGATATGCAAGGTTTTCCCATCCAGCTTAGGACCGGTGGTGATGAGGTGGTTCAATGACTTAAAGACAAATTCCATAGATTCGTATAGGCAGTTAACCCAAGCTTTCGGCTCCCATTTCATTACAAACAGCAGAGCTCCTCAGCCCTTAAGTGCGTTATTGTCTTTATCCATGCATGATGAAGAAACTTTAAAGGCTTACTCGGACAGATATTGAGAGATGTATAATGAAATGGGCGACAATTTTGATGACTTTGCCATTAGCACCTTCAAAAATAGTCTCCCAGCCAAGCACAGCTTGAGGAAGTCTCTGACTGGCAAGCCTACCACCAGTGTGTGCCAACTGATGGATCGGATCGATAAGTACAAGTGAGTAGAGGAAGACCAGCTGCAAGGCAAGGGAAAATGGAAGGTTATCCCTCAAGAGATGAGGGATTTCAGGTCGAATCGATATAATAGCAACCGCCCAAGGAGAGATTTCGTAGGGCAACCCGGAACAACCAACACACAGACCGTCAATGCTATATTCTGAGAACTAGTACATCGGGTGTTGGAGAAAATCAAGAACAAGCCATACTTTAAGTGGCCGAATAGGATGGCGGGAGAATCCACGAGGCACAATCAGAACTTTTATTGCCAATACCACCAGGACCACGGACATACCACGAAGAACTGCAAGAACCTTTGGAACTATTTGGACTAGCTAGTCCGAGAAGGAAAGCTGAAGCACCTCCTGCATCATTCCAGCGGACATCAAGGCCAGACCCATAAGGAAACCCAGAGAGATACTGCCCCAGGGCCACTTGTAGGGACAATCAATGTAATTTTGGCTACACCAGGAAGAACTGGCTCACACCCTTCGCGAGTGTTATCTGTGGCTCAGATGCCTGCCGAGGAGTCCCAACTAGAGCCGAAGAGGGCCAGAATGAAGTTTCACCCAATCCTGAGTTTTTTAGAAAAAGACAAGACTGGAACCACCCAGCCCCATGACGATACGCTGGTGATCAATCTCAGAATCGGGGACTACGATGTGAAAAGAGTGATGGTGGATAATGGTAGTGGGGCCGAGGTCATGTATCCTGACCTCTACAAGGGGCTGAGGTTAAAATCGAAAGATTTGATGCCCTATAACTCTTCTTTGATGAGCTTCGACGGGAAGCTCGTTATTCCAAAGGGCATGATTAGGTTACCCATCCAGACCGGCCCAGAGATAGTGGAGATGAACTTTATTGTGGTGGGCACCTACTCTCCATATACAGCCATCGTCAGTAGGCCCTAGCTCCATACCTTGGGGGCTATTGCCTCCTCCTTGCATCAGAAGGTGAAATTCCTGACAGGGGACTAGGTTCTCAAAATTCGTGATTGCCAATCCATGGCAAGGCAGTATATGGTGGCTGCCATTTCACATCGACTCGATGCAGAGTCCTCGGCCTCTGCTGAAAAGAACTTATAGCAATCAAAGTCCCCGGTGTCGCCTCCCGATACAATTGCTGAGGAGGCGAAATGCGAAGATTTAGAGAAGTTGGTCATTGGTAGTGACCCAGAGAAGTTCTTTCAGGTCGAGGCTCGGCTACTTCTTCAGGAGAAGGGGGAGTTGATTGAGTTTTTGAAAAGGAATATTGATGTATTTGCATAGGATGCCTGTGATGCTCCAGGGATTGATCCAGCCTTCGTCTGTCACCATCTCAATGTCAAACCGTCCATCGCTCCCAAGAAGCAGCCACCCCGGCGCCCATCAAGAGAGCACGCCGACGCGATTAGGGATAAGGTGAAGAAGCTTAAACGTGCAGGGGCTATCAAAGAGGTTTTTTACCCCGAATGGTTGGCCAACACCATGGTGGTCAAGAAGAAAAGTGAAAAATGGCGGGTTTGTGTAGACTTCACGGACCTAAATAAGGCATGCCCAAAAGACCCGTTCCCCATGCCTCGGATAGACCAGCTAGTGGATGCAACTGCGGGCCATCCTCGGATGAGCTTCTTAGATGGCTTTCAAGGCTATCATCAAATACCATTAGCCCTGGAGGATTAGGAGAAGACAGCCTTTGTGACAACCATTGGGAACTACCACTACAAGGTAATGTCGTTCGGTTTGAAGAACGCGGGGTCCACTTATCAAAGGATGATGACGAGGATGTTCGAGCCGCAGTTGGGCAAGAACATCGAAATCTATGTTAATGATATGGTGGCGAAGAGTAAAGTAGTGTCCGAACATTTAGGAGACCTCGGCAGCACCTTTGATGTCTTAAGGAAGCACAAGCTGCACTTAAGTGCTTCCAAATGCTCATTTGGCGTGGGATCAGGCAAGTTTTTAGGCTACATGGTTACTCATAGGGGAATTAAGATTAACCCTGACCAGATTAAGGCTATTAATGATTTAAAACCACCACAAAATGCCAAGGAGGTCCAAAAGCTCACTAGAATGATTGCAGCCTTGAACCGATTCATTTCCAGGTCGGCGGATAGATGCAGGCCATTCTATCTCTTGATCAACAAGTGGAAAGGATTTGAGTGGTCCAAAGACTGTATTGTGGCCTTCCAGCAACTCAAGGAGTACTTATCCCGACCACCTATCATGTCCAGTCCTAAGGCCGATGAAGTCTTGTACGCATATATTGTCGTGGCCCCTCATGCTGTGAGCCTGGTGCTAATACGAGATGACAATGGCCTTCAAAAACTAGTCTATTACGTGAGCAAGTCACTACATGAAGCTGAGGTCCGATACTTACCCTTGGAGAAAGCCATACTAGCTGTGGTCCATGCCACGCGAAAGCTTCCATATTATTTCCAAGCCCACATAGTGGTTGTACTAACCCAACTACCCTTAAAGTCTGTATTTCGACTGCTAATTACACTGGAAGGATTGCATTATGGAACACAATTCTTGGAGCTTTTGACATCAAGTACATGCCTCGGACCTTCATAAAAGGTCAGGTCCTAGCTGACTTGGTGGCCGAGTTTGCTGAACCACCTATAGAAACAGTGGCAGAGAAGTGAAACGTGGATGGAAAATCCATTGGGGTAATCTCTGTGCTAGGACCCCCATGTTGGAAGGTGTACGTCGATGGCGCAGCAAATCAAAAGGGGTCCGGAGTGGGGCTAGTCCTGGTATCTCCTGAGAAAACTATCATAGAAAAATCCCTGAGGCTTGGGTTCTCGGCCACGAATAACGAAGCCGAGTATGAGACATTGTTACAAGGAATGGCCATGGTGCAGAAAATGGGAGGAAAAGCAGTAGAGATGTTCTCGGACTCGAGATTGGTAGTGGGCCAGGTAAAGGGAGAGTTGGAAGCCAGAGATGCGAGGATGCAGGAGTACTTAAGCCAAGTCAAATGCTCGCAATTAGGCTTTGATCTTTTCAGCTTGTCACACGTCTCCAGAAGTGGAAACACCCATGCAGATTCATTGGCCACGCTTGTTACTTCCTCGGGAAGGGGTCTGCCTCGGGTTATTCTTGTCGAGCATCTGGATAGGGCAGATGAGGTCGTAGGAGGCATGGTTCGTGTCCATCAGGTTAGAGTGGGTCCTAGTTGGATGAACCCTATAGTGAGATTCTTCAAAGATGATATTCTACCCGAGGAGAAGTCAGAGGCTGAGAAAATACGAAGAAAAGCTCTTTGGTTCTGGTTATCCGAGGACCACAAATTGTATAAGCGCTCCCATTCTGAGCCATATTTATTGTGTATTCACCCTGAAGCGTCAGAATTACTGCTTGAAGAACTGCACGAAGGGATCTGTGGGAGTCACATAGGAGGAAGATCTCTGTCGCACTGAGCCATTACCTAGGGATACTGGTGGTCGGGGATGCAGAAGGAAGCTCTAGAATATGTTAAGAAATGTGACCAGTGCCAAAGGTTTGCTGCAAATATTTATCAGCCAGGAGGGGTCCTCAACCCTTTGTCCAGTCCATGGCCATTTGCCCAATGGGGCCTTGATATTGTAGGCCATTTCTCCAAGGCAGTAGGAAATAAGAGATATCTGTTGGTCGGCACAAATTATTTCACCAAATGGGTTGAAGCTGAGTCATTGGCTAACATCACAGATATGGATGCTAAGAGGTTCATCTGGAGGAACATTGTTACACGATTCGAGGTCCCTCACACCCTTATTTCAGATAATGGACTCTAATTTGACAACAAAGCCTTCAGAAGATACTGTTGCGAACTGGGGATCACTAACAGGTACTCAACTCCAGCTTATCCTCAGAGAAATGGACAAGCCAAGCCTGTCAACGAGGTCATAGTCAATGGGCTTAAGAAGAGACTAGACGACGCCAAGGGAAGATGGGTAGAAGAGCTACCACACGTTTTGTGGACTTACCGAACTACGTCATGGCGGTCAACAGGGGAGACACCTTTTGTCATGACCTATGGTGCCGAGGCTGTTATCCCTCTAGAGGCAAACTTCCCAACGCTGAGGACAAGCTCCTTCACTCCAAGCAGTAATGGTGAACTACTTGGGAAAAGCCTAGATATGATCGATGAGCGAAAAGAAAAGGCAATGATCCAGTTGGCCTATTACCACCAGAAGCTCAAGCAGGGATATGATGCCAATGTGAAGCTGAGACCACTAGCACCAGGGGACTTAGTGTTGAGGAAAATTGTGGGTACTACCAAGAACCCATCCTTTGGAAAGCTGGGACCCAATTGGGAAGGGTTGTACCAAATTACTTCAGTAGCAGGGATATGTGCATACTACTTAGAAGACTTAGATGAAAAAGCTGTATCTCGTCCATGGAATGTAAATAACCTGAGGAGGTATTATTATTAATAAAATCATTTTCTCTAATTTAAATTTTAAAGTCTATTATGATTATATGTCTTGTATTTTGGCAACCATCTAAGTACTAGACAAAACCAAGGTCTTGCATGGTTCTTGGACTCAAACCTATAGGGAAACTAGTTACTTCAAGAAAAATCTAAGTACTAAATAGAACCAAGGTCTTGCATGGTCCTCTGACTCAAACCTATGGGGAAACTAGCTACTTCAAGAAAAGTCTAAGTACTAGACAGAACCAAGGTCTTGCATGGTCCTCAGACTCAAACCTATGGGGAAACTAGTTACTTCAAGAAAAATCTAAGTACTAGACAGAACCAAGGTCTTATATGGTCCTCAGACTCAAACCTATGGGGAAACCAATTACTTCAAGAAAAGTCTAAGTATTAGACAGAATCAGGGTCTTGCATGGCTCTCGGACTCGGGCCTATGGGGAAACTAACTATTTTCAATAAAGGCCTGAGCGTTAAACGGATTCCAGGTGTTGTGTGATTCCTCGAACCACAACCTTCGAGGAAATTAATGAGCTTGAGCATTCATCTGAGTTATGAATACAACCAAAGTAGAGTTAGGCACCTCGGACCACTTGCCCTGTCCTCATTCGATAAAGATATAAACAAACGCAAGCCTATGAGCCTCACTTGAGGCACTTTGAGGTACATTGAACTTAACTCCCCTGCATAGTCAATTGCTAACCGTTTCTTTGAGGTTAGCAAATTTTTAGAACATTCCTATGGGTACCTTCGCACATTGTGCTGTGGCATTTGATCTGAGGATATTAAGGTTTATCTTTATAAGTGCAGCGCGCTTAGCATTTTTTACCCATTATGATAACCAATTCATAAGGTATAGGATTCATATTACAAGGTTATTGCCTTCCATAGTCTATTCAGTAAGAGCAAGTCGTAGTAATGATGTGGCTCAATTGTTACTCAAAGTCTAAGTAGAAATTATTATTATGGACTTTACATTTTTTGGCTGCTGTTTCAAAAATGGAAAACAAGTCACACTGTTGAGACTGTTTAGCTATTAATCAAAGCACAAGTTACATAAATAGCGGAACCCATCATAGCAACAATTAACACATGAAAAGGGAATTGCATACATTCATTCCAAGCGTTCCATTACAACAGTTCAAATATCTATAAAAAAAAATAAAAAATAAAAAAAGAGAAAAAAGAAAGGAGAAAGAAACGTGAGGCAAAAGCACAACAGAGGTGACCTATTTCTTCAACTTGATCTTCATTCCCTCATTGGGAGGCCGGTCTGAAGCGGCCTCAGGGTCCTCGGAGCTTCCACCTGGGGGAATAGCCTGCAGAGGCACCACAAGGAGAGCTGTCTCCTTGGCATGGGGGGCCTGGGCTTCAGTTGAGGGCTCTGTAGCATCCTAGGGTGCCTCCTGGTTAGGGCCTTTGTCTGTTTCAGTCAACCCAAAAAGCTCAGCTTCCTTGGCAAGCTCATCTAGAGTAGTTAAAGTAAAGGCAGCATCAGGATGGCTTGCCTCAACCACCTCGAGAGAAGTACCAGCCTTAGAGCTAGGAGGGCCTTGCTCTCGGATGGCAGGAGGGAAGTATACATTCTCCACCTTCCACAGATCAGATGAAGTCTCAACCCCAGCTTGTTTAAGGGCTTCATTCCAGGTCTGGGAACAGTAGAGTCTGCTTACCCCAGGTACTTGAGTCTTGAGAGTGGCCTGGGTCTCAGCCACTCCCAAGTTAAAAGTCACCTCCTCAGCTTGCTCCTTCGAGTTTTCAGCCTCTGCCCTGGCGAACTCCGCCTCTTCCTTACCCCTTAAGGCTTCGTCCCTAGCCCACTCCGCAACCTTCTTGGCCCCCTTTGCCTCGGCCAACTTCTTCTTCAGATCAATGATTTGCTCATTGGCAATCTTCAACTGATCCTCGGCTTCAAGTAGACGCCCCGTCTGGTCATCGGCCTGTTTCTGAGCGCCAGCCAGGCCTGCTTCGGCGCTATCCCTAGCCCTCGTCATCTCTTTTAGATCCTCTTTCACTTTTAGGAGATCGGCCTCGAAGTTTTTGAGGGTCCTTATAGCATCTAGGCGCTTATCAAGCTCGAGATCTAGGGCCCTGCTCTGCTCATGGGCTGCCTCCTCCAGCCTGTAAGTGGCTTGGACAGCCTACCAGTTGAAACGAGCACACGATAAGTTGGAAACCAGAGAACAAAAATCAGAGGAGTCACAAGTGTTAGATGTCTTACCATGCCTAAATACCTTTTGAGAGTGAGGAAGACCTCTTGCCTCCTCAGATTCCCCTACTCGGCCATATCGCCGGGGAGTAGCAAGGCCCTCTCCAGCGCATCGGCCACGTAGATGCCTTCACCCCCTCAGAAGTCCTTGAGGGAGGCGTTATCCATCAAAGGCTTCCCATGGAGCATCGGGGCGGGGAGCCAAGCCTGTGGCTCGGACTGTGTGGCGATCTCTCTCTCTTGGCCCTGGTGCCTGGTTTTTAGTTGCTTCGAAGCTCGTTGGGCTTCATCTTCCTCCTGAGAGGAGCGAGACCTCCCCCCATCCACTAGATCCTTGCCTTTGGAAGCCCTTTTCCTTTTTGGGTCGGCGGGCTCAGGCCAAAGAGGTAGAGTCGGCTGAGGAGGAGAAGGAAGTTTTGATTGTGTGGAGGATGACCTGGTTTAGACAGGCTGAAGCGCAAACGGAGGAGGAGGAAGCTTGGATTGTGGCTTCCCCGGCGCGTCCTTCCCAGGTTGGCCCTCAATCAGGTCGAACAAGCTGGTTTGAGGTTTTCTCTTAAAACCCATCTTGGTCTGAGAACCAGTTCCTGCTGATGAGAGGTTTGCTTCAGTCAAATTGGGGTCGCCCAAATCACCAGAGGGGTCCTCATACGGAGTTACTTGGGCAAAAACACTAAATTCGTCCTCGGACGGATCCAAATCAGCAACCTCCTTTTCTCTCTCTACTCTTCCTCCCTCAGCCTCTACAGCCTGATGGGATGAAGAAGGGCATGCCAACGGAACGCCTTCTGGGATGGGAGATCCTTCAGGAAGTAAGAACCCGTGCTCTGCTACAGTGATTCTGTGAAGCCGAGGATCTTTGGCTCTGATCACGTACTTCGAAGCTGGGAATGATTTCTGGATGGGATCGTACCCGAGGATCTTGTGAGCGGCTCTGACTTGGTTGTCAGCTTCGTTCACAAAGACTTCCACCCTAAGGATGATTTCCAAATCTTTTCGATTGACCAAGTGAAGGTGTCGTTCAAAGGTGTGTGGATCTGTAAAGAGAAAAGCACATTCATATCAGCAATCGGACAACGCAAACTGTGATAACCCAAAAGATCAACCCACTCCTACTCTTAATACCCCACCTGGTACCCCCTCCTCTGTTGGACAATGAAGGTCGTTGTGCCACTCCCCGGACACGATGAGAAAGTCCTTATTTAACCCCTTGCTGGACTCGGGGAGGTACTGGATAAGCCGAACTTTATCATCCCTTGTCTTCATATAATATGATTTACCATTGAAGTGTTGGAGGTTGTAGCACCAGTTTACATCATGATGGGTTAACCTCAACCCCATTTTCTCATTTAAAGCGTCAACACAACCCAGTATCCTAAACACGTTGGTGGTGCACTGGGTGGGAGCTAATCGGAAATGCCTAAGGTAGTCTCTCATCACCGGCCCCATACGGATTCTCATACCACCTTCTATGAAGGCAATGATGGGAATCACTACTTCACCCTCTTACCTTCTAAAATGCCACTCCCCTTCTTCACAGTACCTCAAACGTACGTTACTGGGTATCCTATAATTGGCGATGAATTTCTCCATCGCCTCTTCAGACTCAACCAACCTTTTAAACCTACCCATCCCTAAGAACAGCTAAAAGACTCAGGGAAGGACGAAAGAAAGAGAGGAATAAGAGGAAAAGAAACTTAGAAGAAAGAAAACGTGAATTAGGGAGAGATAAAAACTTACAGAAATGAGGAAAAGCTCCTCGGACAGGCTTTTTATGCTGGAAAGACACGTGAGTTTGGTTGGAGATTTGATCGAATTCAGGATATGTGCGCAAGAACTCTTGAGTATAGAAGTAAATAGGCAAATCGGTTCAAATGGGTATTTATACCTCCAATTAAAAATAACCGCACAGGCTTTCCTGCCCATAAAGTTAAGGAAATCTCCACCGTTAGATTACCATCACACCGTTGAACGTGGGGAGCACAGAGCCGCCAGAATTTAATGAGGGGCGCACTTCGTATACAAAAGCGCTAGGAACGCGTCTTGGACAGGTGAAAGGACTTTGGCACTAACGGAGGACAAGACTTGACAAGCCATGACAAAGGCCCGAGGATATCAAAATCCTCCTCTCCGTCTGAGGAGCCGGACAGCAAGATTTTGAGGGGCTATTGTGAGGTCAAAGAATTTAGCAACCGTGGCCCATTTTGTACTAAGCCCAAGGCCCACGCCAAGGAGGAAGATACGTCCGAGGACAAACGAAGAAAGTCTAAGGCGCCAAGAAACATCGCCGAGGACGATCCTGTCCTCGGCCAACCGAGATCACCGAAGGGAAGAGTAGCACGCCATCGAAGACAGCCTCCCAGAGCATCCCAAGGAAAAGGAAAAGTACAATGGGTCAGCCATGGGAGCATGGTGGAGGAGCAACTCAAGGAGAAACTGTCACCTCCGCATTAAATGCCCACAACTAATGCCCTGGTTGCATTAATGAGAAAATGACCCCTAAACAGTGCTGCCTTGATTGCTGTAACTCATAGGAGGTCTAGGAAGGTGGCTGATGGGACAAACACTCGAGTAGTGGCCTGCATGATCAACAAATGGAGGGTCAAGATCAACCAGAAGGGGTTATATAATGTAAGAAATTCTCCATAAAAAGGGGGAGGAGAGAAAACAGTAAACACAGTAGCAATTTGTATCATCTTTGAAGCCTTTGTAACCAGGTACTGAAAGAACAACCAGCTCCTCATGAGGAGAGCCGAGGACAGAATCTCACACTTTAGTCTACGTCCTTGTTATTCAAGCCACTCATAACCATGTCTAGCTGTTGTAACCCTCACTAAGGCCTAGTTCTTAAACTCATTCTCTATAAATTTATTGTATTGGGCTAGTTGGGTCTGAGTCCACTCATCCAATAATAGAAGTGCTCAAACCCAGACCCTATAGCCCAAAAAGGGCATTTGGCAATTTTGTCCGAGATAACAAACATAACTTTTATTTAATTTGTTGGTTGTGAAAAAGTCAACTACAACATATGACTATATGAGTTTTGAAGAAACTTGAGTTCTATTTTTTATAGAAAAAAAAAAATATATATATATATATTGCAATGTATAAAGAAATTGTTTTCATGTAAAAAAAACTATTACGAAAAACAGGAACCAAACAAGTACTGTACTTTTAATTTTTCACGTATATTTCACAAAAAAACAAAAAAACAAAAAAAAAAAAAAAATTTCACGTATATGATTTTGATTTCAAAGTAATTAGCCAAAAACATACCTTTAACGGCAGTTCACATCGAATAGCCATGTATGCTTTTTTTTTTTTTTTTTTTTTTTTTGATGAACCGGAATAGCCATGTATGCTTGAAACCTAACAATATTGCTAAAGATTATCATCTTTTCGGACATTGATTGACTTTCCATTTCTATCAATCCACGGATTTTGAGTGAAGTACCGGAAGATGAAATCTGAAAGACGAGAGTATCATTGGATTTGTAAATTGGTCCATATGATATAAAATTATTATTTGTTGTTTATTCATAACATAAACAACCCATTTGTAGGGGGGAAAAAAATCATGGAGTGAAGGGGTAAAATATTTTAGTCACAGTTTTACTATATATAGAAAAAAAAAATTAATCAAGTAACTCGTGAACAAGCTCGAACTTGCTTGACAAATAAATGAGTCAAGATAGCTCATGTTCAAAATAAAATTAAATGATTAAGCCTAAACTTTTAATACTCAGTTCGACTTGGCTCATTTAAAGTCTTAACTATAATAGATAGTGTAATGCAATAGTTATTCCTGTATTTTAACTATTCTATAATTTGGTTATGTTTTTAATATAGAGAATAGTCATTCCTTATAATTTAAAATAAGGAATAACTATTCTTCTCTAAAATGATTATAATAACTATTCCTTAGTAGGTAATAATATTTTATAAAATTAATATATTTCCAAATATACAAAGTTTCCATATGCATATAAAAATATGGATCTATTTGGACACTGCTTATTTTGCTAAAATTAAAAACTTATAGTTGAAAATATTGTAGATAAAGGTAAAAGTTAGTTGAAATAGTACAGTGGAGCCCATGAATAGTACCAAAAAGTGCAGTGGGGCTCATGAATAATAGCAAAAATAAGCTGAATAGTGAAATAATTTTCATTTATAATCTGTATCCAAAAGGAGGCATAAAATAAAATAAAAAATCATCAAAAAAATAACCTCTCTCTCAAATTTAAAAATTATTCTCTTTTAGGAAATATAATTTTTTTTTTTTTTTTTTTTTGATAGAGTATTTAGGAAATATAATTGTATAAGAAAGATATTTCATAAATTTAAATCTAAAGTTTTATTATAATTTTACAACTTACAACCAAAAGTATGGATATATTTTGTTATTCCATTACAACACCTTTTTATTTCTCCAATAATAAGAATTAATATTCTTGTTGTAAATATCAACCAGTATACCAAACATGCCCTAATAGTTAATATTGAAAGTGAACTGAATTTTAAAAACAATAATTAATATTAATAAGAATATAAATATGAGAATTCATTATTATGATACGGTTTCTTTATGATCTTAATTGACTACAAGTATATATTTTATATCATTAAAATAAAAGAATACAAAAACAATCCACTCATGGTTTATAACAATCAAATTAAGAGATTGATCTAAATCCATAAAGTTTAAAGATGTAATTTGATTACGTAAAATGAATTAATGTAAAAATGTTAAGAATGTAACAATACACTTGCAAAGTTGTATGTGTGCGTCACTACCTTGAATGCTTGTAAAAAATCATGTAGAATTCAACATTCTTTCAATTTTTTATTTTTTTATTATTTTTTTATATAGTTAATATTTGGGTTTATGCACAAATTGAGAGTATAAAAAAGTGGGAAAAAAATGAGTTCTTGAAAAAAATATTAGTGGACGCACTACCTTAGTGCCATATACTAGTATACATGTAGGTTTCAGTTAACTCAACTGATAAAATTTTTAATGGTTGAATAAGAGATCTGGAATTCAATTCCCATCTACACCAAAACCTACTTATATCTTGGTTTGATAATAAAAAACTATCATCAAGAGCGGACATCATAGGTTGAAACTATATATATATATATATACACACACTAGTATATATTGCACTACTACATAGACATAATGTAGGTTTTGTTTTTGTTTTTTGAGAAACTAATTTTACTTTCTTATTCAGCAAAAAGTAGGGTTTATTATTAGTATTATGCGGATCCTATTATTTTAGTATTATTTTTTTTAGAGAACACTATTTTCATACCTTTTTTCTTAGAAGTACTACCATTTTAATACTTGACTAACTACTTGCCATGAATGATAAAAACCAATATTCTGAATACCGTTTTAGACCTTATACTTCTCTTTTAGGCTCATCCTGCATTATCAATGTCATCATTATAGGATGGGTAAATTGCAAATTACATCCCTAAAGTCTAGGGGTATTTGGATTTTACACTCTAAAATTTCAAATTTTGGATTTTACTCCCTAAAATTTGGGGGTGTTTGGATTTTACACCTTAACGTTTTAAATTTTGGATTTTATCCCCTAAATTTTATAGGTGTTTGGATTTTACTCCCCAAAATTTGAGGATGTTTGGATTTTACGACCTAAAGTTTTAAAATTTAGGGTTGTAAAATCCAAATACCCTAAACTTTAGTGGGTAAAATCCAAATTCTAAAACATTAGGATGTAAAATCTTAACACTCCCAAACTCTAGGGGTAAAATTCAAATTCTGAAACTTCAGGGTGTAAAATCCAAACACCTCTAAACTTTAGGAGTATAATTTGCAATTTACCATTATAGGATAAAAAAAAATTAGAAAAATTACAATTAAAGTTAAACCCAATTTTAGTGTTTTTAAATTTGAGAGAGAGAGAGAGAGAGAGAGAGAGAGAGAGAGATTGGTATTGATTGATTGGTTGTAGGAGGGGGAGGAAGAGGAGAGTGCGACTTGATTTTGATCTTCATCAAGTGCTTTAGTCGCAATTGGAATTGGAGTTGAAGCTTTCTCTTTTTAACTACTTTTCTCCAATTGATTTGCTACTCTGCAAATACAGATGTAATATAATAATAAAAAATATCTTTTATCAATTTTGAAGAAGACCCAAGGTTGATATTACTTTGTAGATTAAGTGGGAGAGAATAAAATGGGTGGGAGCGAATGCTCATACCTCCATTTTCCCTCAAAACCTCAAATTTTTATCATGCCAAAATTGGAAGAAATCAAAAGGAATAGAATTTGATTTTAAGAAATTTTGGTTAAAACTTCCAAAATACTCCTAGTCTCCTATGCATTCAATCATTTATTTTAAAATATAGGTATAATAGTAATATTGGTATAAAATGATTTCATTCCATTTCTTTTATGTCACTTCCAAACAAGATTAATTACATTTCATTACATCCAATCATTTATTTTAAAACATCCAAATAAGATTATTTAATTTCATTTCATTCATTTCTTTTCATTTCCTTCTTTTTCCATTACTTAACTATATTCAATCTTTCATCCAAACACAACTTAAAGAAGGGGGAAAAAAAAATCTCAATGTGGCCTTGTTATGTTAAAGAGAAATGATACGTCTACAACATTTTTACAACAAATTATATGTGATTAATTGTTATTGATTCTAATTTGAATCTACAACTTAAATTATAGTGCATTTTCTGGACCCATTGAGCCAAGGAGTGACCACCACACTCTCCCTCAACCATGCGGGCAAAGAGTGGACCTTGTTAGAAACCAGCTTTAATCTCCAGATTTGTTTGGCAAACAATTAATAGAATTTTAGGGTTTTTTTTTTTACTGAAATGCGATAAAAGTATACCAATAAAGGAAAAGAAGTAAAAGACAGAACCCAATGGATATGCTGAAGAAAAGCAGCCAAACAGAGTGGCTAGCAAAATCCCAAGGGAACATAAAAAGGAAAAAACAAAGAACAAAAAGTATAGAAGTAAACAAACGGGGATAAACACACAGGAGTGTACATCGGTGGGGGAGGCTCAAAGAGAGCCGCTGGTATTCATCCAGTAAAAATGTTGCTCCTCGAAGAATTGCCTCGGGGTGGGTCTGTTGCTCTTCGAAGTGAAAGCGGTTTCTAGCATTCCATAGTGACCAAGATGTCATTGCCCATATTTCCAACTCCTTTCGGTCCAGCCAATCAGCCATGTGACGAGCCAGAAGGTAGAAGTTCGACCAGATAGCATTACTCTTTTGAAGCTTACCTCTAACCAGGCCCAAACGTTTCTCGCAAGTGGGTATTCCCATAGTATATGGGATGTTATTTCATCATGCAAGTCACAAATGGTGCAGCGGGGATCAATTGGAACTTTCCGGTTGAGGAGGTTGACCCGGGTAAGGAGGATGTCGGAGCAGGCTCTCCAAATGACGGTTCGGACCTTTGGGGGAGTACGCAGCATCCAAAGCGTTTTCCACAACTTCCAATCTTGGCAAGCCATTGAGTGTTCACCCCCTGGGGGTCTGTTGAGACGTAATGCAACCTAGTAGGCAGACTTGACCAAGAAGGTTTTGCTCTTAGTCTCAACCCTGCACAACTTATCCCTACTCCCAATTCCTGCTAACTTGATGCCCATAATATCATCCCTTGTAGAGGCCGAGAACGTGAATTGGATGGCATTTTAGGGAGTTTTTTTTTTTTTTTTTTTTAATGTGAGCATTTTAGGGAGTTAATAGTGCATATGAGGAGGGAAATCATATCAGCCATTTATAGTTTATCCGAAACCATGGCAAACAATTAATTTAGGTAGTTAACATAGAATGTTTTTACTTTAAGGGATAATAGCGTGCATATAACGGCAATGCATGTATTCAATATTTAGCCAAAAAAAGATAAAGGTGGGGGGACATATATTCAACACTTTAAAACAGTAATTGAAATGAATCCTAAAAAATTAATGGTAGTGGACATGACTAACCGAAATCATGGCAAACAATTAATTGAGCATTTTAGGGAGTTTTTCGTGCATAAGAGAGAAATCATATCATTTTAGGGAGTTGTATAAATATCGAAAACCTTGGTTTTAAATTTCTGCATTTAATTTTCCGCTCCTAGTGAATCGGTGATTGCTATTTAATGTTATGAATACCATTTTGGAATCCGTTTCGGTTTGCCCATTAGAACGAAATATTTCGGTACCTACCTATTTCGTCGTACTGTTTCGAAGTTACCGCTATTTTATAATAAAAAATATATATTATTAATTAAAAAAAAACCATATAAATTATTTACAGGTTTTAAAGAAGTTATAAGTACATATTTCAACTAATATGAAATCTTTAAGCCCAAGTAATAATAACAATAATAATAATAAGTATCAGTTCAATCATTTATAAAATATAATAAGAGTAATAATATGAAAAAAAAAAAAAAAAAACTTGATGTTAGTATTAGTAGGTGGAACAGTGGAAGAGGTTTAAGGCTGGAACATTCATTTTTATTGTTAGTCATGTGGGGCTCACAAAAACAAAACAAAGAAAAAATTCAAATTTTAAAACACAAGTGACAAAAGAGAAGAGTATGTGGGTTGGCAAAAACAGAGCAAACAAAAAATTTAAAACAAAGGGCATAGCATTTAAGGAAGAGTAAGGAGGCTGACAAATAGTCAAATACAATACATGTACAACACACAAATAAAAAAGGAAAGGCAAGCATTGCTAGAACCACACCATTTCACACAACTCGCCACGTGGAAAGTTGTGAGTGGTAGATGTGTGGTAGTGGGTCCATGTGGGACCATACCTTTACCACTCACAACTCGCCACCTAGCGAATTGTGGCCAAAGTTGTGTGAAATTGTGTAGTCCTAGCATTTCTCAAGGAAAGGCAGATTGGTAGCAGGACTGAAACCCACCAGAATAAAAGAATAAGAAGAATGGGGGGTCTGAAACCCAAAAGAAGAAGAAGAAGAAAGAAAGAAAGAAAACAAGAAGAAGAAGGGTCCTAAACCCAAAAGAAGAAGGTAGGATTTTTTTTTTTTTTTTTTTAAGCCAAAATTTGGTATCAGCCAGAATGGCCGAAACACCCCGAAATAGGCCAAAATTTGACCCGAGGTGGAATGGGAGGTATTATGTTACCAGTTAATATGCCAATATGAAATATTCCGGTTGTTTCAGTCGGAACAGATCAAAATCAATAACAATGCTATTTATCATCAGGTTTTTGGTGCAGGTGGGGATCGAACCATAGATCTCTTATTTAATGACAAGAGACTTTACCAATTGAGCTAACTGAAATCCGCTTTGGTGCTACTAGATGAATGAAATTGTAATCATGTACCTTTAAAATAGGACGTAGTGGTTTCTAAGCCCTCATGATATCCATGAGATACAAGGTTCAAAATCTTTTGCCAACATCTTAGGGCCACTCCCATGAGATTCTTCCTTGTAATAATTTAGTGTATGTAGGACAAGGAACTGTATACACCTGAGGGAATAATCAAATACTCGAAAATGTCTGAATACCCTCATTTGTCAAATATATATATATAGATAGATAGATAGGGTTCGAATATGCAAAAGAAGATGTTCTAAAAACTCTTATTCATATGAAATAATGAAATGATAAAAGTCTTATCATTTTTGGTATGCTATGATATGATCAATTGTCAATGTGTGACATAAATAATGACACTTATCTCCTAAAAGACCGACTTAGCTAGTCAAGCAGAATGAGTGCCTAATACCTTTTCATTTTATAATCTAGTCTTCAAATTTAGATAATTTGTTGTAAATTAAATATTTTCAATTTTATTTTTTATTTTTAAAATGTAACAAGAAATCAAAACTATGTACTTCTTCTTTGGTTTGTAACTAGGAAACAAAATTTTGTAGCTTCTATTTTTAATCTAAAATCATGTAATCTGAATTTATTTTTTATGAAATAGAGAATTTATTTTTTTTCCCCCTTAAATAAACAAGTAGCATTCCAAATATAAAACCCTCGATCTAGGGGTACTTGTCTTGATCCCCCGTTTGGATCGTGGGTTTCTCACAGTACACAAATGCTAATTCATTAATCTTTTTTTTTTTCTTTTTTTCATTTTTTGAGGGGGGTTTTAGTTTGACTTTTTCCTTTTCTCCCAAATTATTTAGTTTGTGACATTTTACCTAAATCCACTGTGTCATATTTGATTATTTTGCCCAATTGCTTTTTAGTACCCTTTAAACTACCACAACGATATAACCAAAGTTTGAAGTTAATGACCAGCAAATTGTTTGCACTGCACAAGCAACATCCAAATTTTCACCATATCTTTGTAACAGATTTACAACACCCAACACTCGTAAAAAATATTATGAAATAGATTCATATTCTTTCGTACGTGTGTAAAGGTTCAAACTCACCTCTCAATATTTACAACACCCAACACTCTTAAAAAATATTATGAAATAGATTCATATTCTTTCGTGTGTAAGGGTTCAAACTCACCTCTCAATGTGTAAAAGACAAACTCTAGCTTCTATAAAAAAATGTTTAAAGGGGAACTTTGATCACACTATCAACTCCTTTGAGAGAGTTATGAAGGACTGATTTCTAATGCTTGATTAGACAAAGTTACATATAAATTTCTCAAACGTGGTTTCATTAAAAACCTAATAGATCAGCATTAGCAATGATTGTTTTTTAAAAAAAAATTTCCTGGAACTCTATAGTCTGTGTAACGTTTTCCATTATCTCCTATGCATCTTGGAATATGAGTAAGTCTATCCACATAAACAGCCGAGTTATGGAAGTTTTATTTGGTATGTCCAGAAAACTTAGCAATTACTTTTCCTACCACACATTTTCTCTCTGAAAACACTTTGTTACAAGTTGGTGGGTTTAACATATTCACACTCTCAAACGTTCACAATAAAAGACATACTGGAGAGAGAAAGGAAGATAATTTTTAGGCGAAACTACAATATTGGTTCTTCAAGTTTATCCTATGTGCGCAATTGGTCCCTCAAGTTTTCAAAATAAGCAATATAAATCCTTTTACTAACTGCCATTAACGGTGTTACTTATGTGGCTAACGGAACAATGAATTGGCATTTTGTTTTAATGATGTAGCATATTTTTAATTAGAAAATTACAAACTAAAATTACACATGAGAAACATTATTTACCAAATTAAAAAACTATTTTCTACCAGTTGTAAACACCCAGCTACGGCTTAAAAAAAATATGAGTAATTTTGTTCAATAAAATTATGCACACAAGGCAAATGCATACATGATGGCTAGCAATTTTGTTCAATAAAATTACACATTGCCCTCCCTTAACAATGCCATCAATTCTTTTGAGAGTAATGTTATAACCACAAACTCTTTTATAACATTTTCACAAACTATTGAGGTAACAAATTCTTATTAATTCGCACACTTGCATCACTTTTTACTTACCAATAATCACTCACCACATTAGCAACTTGTAAAAATTTGGTAATTTTAGCATTTTCCACCCTTTAAAGGTCACAAAAAAGATTGATAGATTTAATCTAAAACAAAATATAAAAGCCCAGAAAAATTAGTCCAACAATAAAAATTACCAATAATAAAGCTAAAAAAAATTAAGTTCAATCAACCTATTTTATCCAAAACAAACTACCCGACCCTTTAAAAAGTTTTATACAAAAATCCTTAGTAGTTAAGAGCATCTCCAACAGATGCTCTATCTCTGCTTTTTGGAGAAAACAAACTCAATGTTCATGCTCCAACAGCATCTCTAAACACAAAACTTTTCCAATTTTTTTTTGAAGTTGCTAAGTGGTTCTCTTAATCTAGAGAACACTTTAGCAACTCCAAATCAATTTTTCTGCTTAAAAAATTCATACATCTCAATAAAAAAATAAAAAAAAATCTTTCTCTTTCCTCTCACGGCTACAAACACAACAATCTTTCACTCAAACATCTCTAAACTCAAGCATAATCAAAATACAAACTCAAAAACATAATCTTAAAATTAGTCAAACCATACCAACAAAAGCAAAAAGAGAGAGGGAGGTTCTAGAATCAAGTGGAAAGTAGAGAAAAAAAAAAAAGGAGAGGATGGAGATATATGGGTATACGTGTGTGGTGGAGAAAACTCAAGAGAAAAGAAAAAGAAAAAGAAAAAAAAGGAAACGTATGGATGATAGAAAGAAATAAAGGAAAAATACAATTTAGAAAAGCTATCATAATATTTTCACAATATTTTCACAATAAATTCTAAGTAACATATTGTTATTAGCTAATATTAGTAAGTAAAAATATACTTTTAGTGGTGAGTTCAAATTAGAACTAGTAAATCTTTCCACATAAGATTTTGATGTGATTCTTGTGAAAGTATTGCGAAAAATATTATGAATATAACACTTTTCATTGAAAAATATAATTGTTGGAAATGAATATAGAAAGAATAAAGAATGAATGAAGAAATAATATTTAAATAAGATTGAGAATGAGATAGAGAATTTGTTAGAAAGTGTATTTGAAAAAGTGAGTAGTTAAAAAGTAAAAGTCACTGTTCATTCTCCAAACAGTACAAAAATTTGGAAAATCTGCTGGAGATGCCCTAAGTAGTAGAGTCAAAAGCCAGAATCACCGCACACAACAAGCAGCAAAGTCGCCCAACCGCCGCCCTAACTCCAAGTCCTAGCTCCGTCCCTGTATTAAGTTGCAATTAATCCCATGCATCTTCCTCTCATGTTTCTTTACTTTTTTTAGGTATTCATAATTAATTGCATTGTTACAGAATGCCATGAACTTAAAGGAGTTTCATCAATTTATCCAGCCATTTCCAATTTCCAAATCTGGCCGTTTGTAGATTAAATTTCGTACCAAGGTGATTGGAGATTAGCCCCAATTTGGGAAAATTTTCGTTGCTAAATGGTCACCCGACTGAAGTGTAGTAAGCGAGTTGGACCACAAACCATCAAGTCGACATTATCTCGGTGCCTAATTTACATGGCTATACGGCTATACCAAGTTGTCTAGGTCAATAAAAATTGGTACTTACTAGCTGTTTGTTAGTTTTTCGATAATAAATTAGTTGTTAGTAAAATTTTGTTAGATTTGAATGCTTACTTACCTAGGGAGTTATTGGATCGTATATATACCATCAAGGACTTATTGATAGGATTGTAAACGAGTATTGAAAATTCAAACTTGTTTATTTAATTTTATTTCAAACACAAATTGAGCTTGAGCTCATCATCAAATAAAATTATATGTTCAGATTTGGTTCATTTAATTTATTGTTGAACAGGCATGAGTTTGTTCATTAGCTTCTTGATTTTCTTATTCATAATAATATTATGGTTAAATTTGTTTATCACTTTACGAATTTATGAATTTTTACAACAAATGGTATGTTTCTATTATCAATAAACTATTAATAATTATTTGATATTATATTATAATCTATTATAAACTTATATATTCTCATCTCAAGTCTATCTATATCACTATCTTTTCAGTTAAGAATATATGTATAAAAATATAATATCATATATAGTTAAATCATGCTTCTTGTTTACGAGTTTGTTCACAAACACATTATTTTGCTAAAATTCATTTAATAGTCAAGTTTAAACTTAGTCTTGAACCTAACTTATTTGCTGTAAAAACAAACATAAACAACTTAGTTTATTTACAACTCTACTTATTAGCATGGTTTTAAAAACCAGTACTGTCAAAGAACCAGTTTTGACTCTGATACCTAATTTAACTTGATTTTTTACCACTTTTTACCAGTTTTATACCAGTTTTGGGCATTTTGCCAGACCTGATGCCTGATTCTTGGTTGAATCAACTAGTCCGGTCCAATTTTTAAAGCTATGCTTATTAACAAGACATTATTAATTATACAAAGGTGCTCTCAAAATTAAAAATGATTACAAAGGTGGCTACATGTTGAATTTAACAACTCATAAAGTGTTTTATTCCTTTGCCATTTCTACCCCACATTAATGATTATTAAGTAAAATTATATGTAAATGTCGAGCCAAATGATTATTTTAGTCAAAATTGTTTGTTCATTTAGACATCTTAAACCAGATTGTTTAACCTAATTAATTAACCAAGTTGATTATTAGGTTTATTATTTAAATCTAGGTTAAACAAGCATTAATCATATCATGCACAAATGTGAAAAAGTAAATAATATCACGATATGATGACCTAGGAAAACCGATGAAACTAACCATTTCAAGGTAAAAACCTAGGGAGGATTTGACCTAAATATCCTCAAGGTAAAGTAAATCCATTATAAGAGTATTGAAGTTTTTACAAAAGATTTAACCTAAATCTATTGCTATCTCATGTAGTAATTTACTGACATGACCATGTGCAAGCTTCGAATCCACATACTCCTTCTCTTCTTAGATTTACAATAACACAAGCACCCTTACTTGTGATTTTGAGATCTCACTCAAAGGTTTCAGATCACCTTTACTTGTTGATCTTGTAGCAGCAATTTTTTCAACACCGGATCTTGAGATTCTTCAAGGAATATTGCTTGTAAAAAACTTTAGAGAGCTTTGGGTATAAAAACCCTAGATCTATAATTGAAAGCACAAGATGCACTCTTTTCTCTATAAAAACCTCTAAAACCCCCCATCTAGGGTTAGCTTATAATGTCCTTTAAATACTAGAAAAAATGGATCGCAATTTGGGCTTTAAACAGACAAGTTATGAGCTTTTTTACGTTTGTTGATTTTTTGCTGATATGCGACTTCCGATCAATCAAGAGGAATCAAACAACAATTGAGAGAACCAGATTGCAACTCACTTTTTTCATCCTGAACTTGAGTTTTTTGTCTTGGACTTGAAAGTACACTACTCTAACTCAATAATATTTACTTTTTGTCATGGTTTACCAACACTGCAAACTCAAAACCTAACAATCTCCCCCTTTGGCAATCCCGATCCGTGACAAAACATACATACAACATTATGCCCATATACAATAAAATGTCCAAATACATCACAAATCCCAATCTAAGTCTCCTAACCTAGAAGTTGAAAGAAGAGGCAAAAGATCTTGATCAAAATATACCTGTCTTTCCTGAAACACTCAAAAGAGCACATCACCGCATGTGTGGAAATAAAGGCAGATAAACAATAAATAACAACAAATATGAAACCAGAAGCAAATAACAGATATGCAATAACAACAAATAACAAATATGGAAACTAACTCTCCCCCTAAGTTAGATACCAAAAAAAAAAAAAAAAACTTTTATTTTCTCCCCTTTTCAAAAAAACACTTTCATCTCCCCCCTAAATAAAAATAAAAATTCTGAAATCAACATGATTCCTAAATTTCATATATTTCTCTCCCTTTTTGTCATGTATTGACAAAGACAACCCAATCATGAGGTAAACAATAAACATACACAATAAAGAATAAGAGAAAATAGAGAACCAAGGGAGCATCAAAGAGTTCAGCTCCATAGAAAATAGAGGCAACTCTCCCTATGAAGAGCAACATCTCCCCTAAGAACAACATAGGTTTTAAAAATAGCTTTCTCCCCCTATAAAAATAGGAAAAACAACACAAGTTTTGGGAAAATTTAGGAGGTGGGGAAAACTAAAAAGACACAAATCTGACTTTAAAAAAAATAAATAAATAAGCTGAGGATACATATGAACACAAATATTCTCTCTTTCAATATAAACAAACTTGACACTATGTGACTCATAAACAGATACATGCAAACACTTCAGGCACAATCAGTTAAGACTATACAATATAGATCTCAATGATATAAAAATTTAGCGTACTAAGTGTTTTAGAGAAAATATTTGCACAAGTATTATCCACCATATCTCAAAAAAATACTTTCTGCAGTTCACACATAAAATAGCATAAACTAAAATGTACAGAACTCAAAAATTAATCAATTAATTTTTAAATCAAGTTGAGTACCCAATTTACCAAAGTTTATGCGTGATGTGTGTGAAAACAGTGAGAGATATGACTACAAAAATGCAAGATGGATAAAGAAAACAATACAATGCATGTCCTAATCAATATGTGCAATGCATGAAAAGACTGATTGGTTAAAAACTTAAAAATTGAAAATTTTCCAGTTCCGATCGGTCAACATCGATCGAGTATCAATCAAGAGAGGCACAAAGTTTTGAACACAAAAACTCACATTTTCGATCAGTCGAGGAAGATCTTCGATTAGTCGAAGCAGTGAAAAATTTTAAAACTTTAAAATTTGGAAATTTTATGCAGAAAAACAACTTGAAAGCAGTTTTTATGACTCAATGCAGATGAACATGATCCAGAATGGTTTTAAGAACATGATTCCTTTTAAATGCAAGTATCAAAACCAATCAAGAAGTTAAAATCACATAATTTAAACTTCTAAAACATGAAAATCTTATTTTCAAATTCCCAACAAAAAAAAAAAAAAAAAAAAAAATTTGCATTTACACATCGAATCATATGCAATTAAAGATGACCAGATTAGTCAACACACAATCATATGTATAGAGTTTAGCCAAGATTTGCATGTAGTGTGTGCAACTAGTAAGTGTATGAGATACATAAAAGGTGATATGTAGATAGAAATTTAATTACAATTTCTACATTATCAATCACACAAGTTTGAGAGTGACTATCACCTAAAGAGTTACATCATATAACTCTCACATCTCTTAGAAAACACGCTTGCAACCATGCAATTTTTTTTATTATTTATTTCTTTTGCTTTTCTTTTTCTTTTGAAGCATTTTTTTTTTTTTTTAACTTTTTGCTTCCTTTATTTATTTTCATAGCAACACCTTAAATATCTTGTTGTGCAAGTGCTACACCTTATCGAGTACGACTCTTATGATTTGCACACAAGTGTTCATAATTGGCGAGTAACAATGGTGAAATAGTTATTTATCCTTTTCTCCTAAGATTTTTTAATCCTTACAATCAAAAGAATGTGACTTCAAAATCAAGAGCATGTGTTTAAAAATCATAATCAACTCACACAATATAAGCACTACATAGCACAAACTAGCAACATGTAGAAAAATAAAACTCATCAAAGCTAAACAAGGTACACAGTCATGAAATGTAAATTTCATAGGCCAACCTTAATTGCACATTTAGTGATCTACAATACGCAGAAAATAAAAATCTTTTTGAATTTTCAAAAAAAAATTATGACAAAAAAAAAAAAAAAACACACATTATGCTAAATGAATAAAATGCAACAACAATGCATGACAGTACTCAACTAAGTTATAGAGGATACACAAACAAGAAATATCAATTTCTTAATTAACCTATGAGTACATATATATACTAGTACATACTCATACAAAATCAAAAATAGCTTATGCACTCAATTTTGCAACACGTACTTTCTATGTTTCTCCACAATGTCAAGCATGTTCTAAATCAAGAGAGAGATATCATAATTCATGTAATCCTCAACCAAAAAAAAAAAAAAAAAAAAATAGACACAAAATCTTGTCTTTTTGAAAATTTTCAATGTTTTTGGTTTTTTTTTTTTTGAATAATCAAAACAACCTAAAAAAGAAGACGCCAAAAACAGAAAGTAAACATATCCACAAATAATTGAAAGAATTAAATCAATGACAAGTAAACAACACTCATCTGAAAAAATCTTTTCTCACCCATATAGCACACGTCTTTGGCTTTGTAGGTGAAAAAACATGAGAACCAAAGTGTATTTGAGAGATTACACTATTCTTTTGAGAAAGACTGAACTTTTACAATTTCCTTTCACAAGCCAACAAGCTAAAATTTTTCTAAAGCACATAAAACAATTTATCATGACTTATGGCAGGAGAAATATCATCACATATCCTAGACTTAAACATGGAATGCTTAAATTTCAACCTATGACAGTTAGGACGAATGTGACCACAAACACCACAAAAGTGACAGACAAAAACATATTTAGGAACATTAGTATTCCTAGTGGGGTTTTCAATCACAGGCATTGGTTCTTGCCTCAACAAAGAACAATGAGGCAAAGAACAATTTAGTCTAATATGACCAACAACACCACAAAGGTGATAGGTAGCCACAAAAGCAGATTTCTTATGCTCTCTAACAATAGGTTTAGACACAGGTTAAATTTCAGCGTCTACATCAGAACTTTTATATTTGTCTAACCTAGCAACATAAGCCCCTTCTTTATGATTCCTCTTGAAAGGAGGAATATAAATTTTGTCTTTAGGCTTAATAGGAACAGGAACAGAAACTGAAACAGATTTGTTATCAACAGCAAATTTGGAATTAAGACAAATTTTCAAATTTAGCTTCAAACTTAGCTAACATTTGTTCCAAACTTTTCATCTTTTCATCTTGAGAGGAAAATTAATTTCTCAACAATTCATTCTTTTTTTTATATTCATCTAATCTCACAATCAATTTCTCTTTTTTAAGATTAGCCAATTTTGACTCTTTCTTGAATTTCTTAGCAATTTTCAAAGATTTAGTATTAGAAATAAAAATAAAAAGTTTGTTGCAGTGTAGCGTGTATTTAAAAAAGTAATAGCAGTTTCTTAAAAAAAATTAAAAAAAAGTAATAGCTAAAATATAAAAATTATCTTCTAGTAAA